>CM053580.1:241009861-241056703 GCA_028627135.1 Pseudochirops cupreus | reverse complement strand
GTAGTAATAGTAGTAGTAGTAGCAGCAGTAGCAGTAGTAGTAGTAGTAGCAGTAGCAGCAGCAGTAGTAGTAATAGTAGTAGTAGTAGCAGCAGTAGCAGCAGTAGTAGTAGTAATAGTAGTAGGAGTAGCAGCAGTAGCAGTAGTAGTAGTAATAGTAGTAGTAGTAGCAATAGCAGTAGTAGTAGTAGTAGTAGTAGTAGTAGTAGCAGTAGCAGTAGCAGTAGTAGTAGTAGTAGCAGTAGTAGTAGCAGTAGCAGTAGTAGTAGTAGTAGTAGTAGTAGTAGTAGTAATAGTAGTAGTAATAGCAGTTGTTGCTATCATCATTGTCATCATCATTAATAGCACTACAGGGCATGATGTGAAAGGAGATAATGCTGATTCAACAAGCAATTCTAGCATACATTTATACAGCTCTTCCTAATTTGCAAAATATTTTCCTTATAACAACTCTGTGAAGTAGCCAGTAGAAGTATTATCTCCACTATACAGATGAAGAAACTAAGGTTCAGAAAAGGTCAATGAGCTCCCCAAGGGCAGAGAGAGAGACAGTAAATAGTAGAGCCATGACTTCAGCCCAGAGCTTCTGATCTCCAATTCAGCTCTTTCCATTATACTATATTTCCTCTCAATCAACTCTTTACTTACAATGCCACTGTTAGGTAGGCACTATACACTACAAAAGAAGTAAGAATGTGATTTGGTCTCCATTCACCCACCAGTTCACTGCCAGGTAAGGCACATGCGCAAAACGACTAGTGAGCAATGTAACACATATAGCAGGACTACATGCTGTTGCACTGAAGAAGAAAAACCTGACAGTTCTGGCCTAGTCTTCCTCTATTGAATAGGCTATCTAGTCTCTAGCTATTCCCCTTTCCCCTATCTGGTACTCTTTCTTCACTTCCCTTTGCCTTTTCTGGACTTCCCCTCTTGCCCATATCTGGAAATCTCTTCACTTGAAACAATCCAGGGCTTCTAGTTTCCTGTGAGATTGTGACTTCACAGGCAGAAAATCAATCACATGCAACTAAACAAGACTCTAAACTGCTCTAGAAACACTTAGCAGCTCTAATTAGGAAGGTACTGTAATCCCTCTGAATTGAGCAAATAAGGACCCTTAAACATGGACACAGGAACACTTGTGAGTTCTTTGTTCCTGCTGTGGCCTAAAGACCTTGGTGCCCAAGATTCCTTGGCATCACTCCTAATTATAACCCTTCTCTGGTTCCTTCCCAGTCCTGCTTTGGAGGTATTAAATCCTGGTATCAACTTGAGAAATTCGTGAGACTGCCCTTATTGTCTCTGAATCCTACATGTTGGGGGTAATTCCAGCTAAGCTATCTGGCCTTCAGGTTGGGGCCTTCTCTTAAACATGCTAAATCAAAGGTTCTATGTTTTCATAACTGTCTGACTCATTTTATTTTCTGGAAATCTCCATTACGGCCCTTGAAGCAATTAGCAAAGTGTTTTGCACAAGCCTTTCATAAATGTTTGAGTTATACTGCAAACCATGATAGAATCCCAGGAAAGCAAAAATTCATTCAAAAGAGGATGTAGCAGAGAGGTAACACACTGTGGTCAACAGCTCATCTCAAGGCCAGCGAGTCTTGAGTTCAAGTCTTGCTTCCGACACATGGCTGTGACTCTCTTCAAGGCACTTAGCCTCAAAGTGTGCTAAATGATTCTCCAAGGTGAGAAGTTACAGAGAATGTGCCAACCTGTATTGGTAGAGATAGTTTCTTACTTGGAACTCTCCTACTAAGAGAAGAAATCTTGCTACCAAGAAATCAGACATCTAATCTGTATTCTTAGTGAGTCCTTGTGATGGCCTATGCTGACATGAAGGAGGGAAATTGCAAACCACTCTAGTATCTTTGCTAAGCACACCCCAATGGAGTCATGAAGTCAGACACAAATGGAAAATACTTCACATGACATTGTGCCTTCAACTCTTTCTGGACATTTCTTGAAGCTACCATACAGCAGAATTGTGACCATTTTCTGGTCTAATTAAAGAATTTGGGAAGAAAAGGTTACTTTTCCATCAGTCTGCAAGAGCACAGAGTTAGCACTATAGAGCAGAACCAAGTTTTATTTTTATAAGACATTTGACTCCATTTAACATGATATTCTTATCAAAATGCTAGGAAAATATGCCCTAGCCTCTGTTATATCAGTATACAATAGGCTGGAGGTCTGAGAACCAATTGAGGCAAACCTATGAACTGAGGTAGTGGCTGAATCCATTATTTAACATTTTTAACATTATTTAAAATTATTTAACATCATCACTGTTAAAATCCTAGTAATTATCTCTCAGTTGTTCTTGTTACTTGGATGACTTTTAATAGAATGCTTCTTTCTGTTGACTTGAGCAGTTTGGTTCAGTGATTATAAGGCAGCCAATAGTACAAAGATGTGACCTGAAACAAACCGCTTCCCAATTTCCTTATCTGGAAAAGGAAGGGGTTAGACTACATGGCCTACATGGTTCCTTTTAGATATAAAATCCAAAAGATATTATCATCTCACATCTTCTCATTTGATCAGAATAAGTGGAAGTATATTTACTGTCTATACTGTCTATATATTTGGCACATATTATTGCCTTATATTCTAAATTAAATTTACATATGTATATATTTTCCTTCCTCATCTATATTGAGCTCTTTGAGGATGATCAATGTCTTGTTCATCCCTATATCCTCCACCCCCACTCCCACAGCCACTATCCCAGTACTTTGCACAGGGTGAGTCTTTCATAAATATTTCATTACTAGAGGGAGCCATGAGATGATTTCAGCCACTAACAATCTATTGAAAGGAAGATATTGCCCCTACATGTAGAAGGCCATTTCCTCCCAAAGGGAAAACATCTGAAAGAAGGTATAAAGTAGGGTAAAAAGGATTTAAAAGTTCTAATATGGCTTATTTCTCTGGGGCAAGTATCTAATCTTGAGAGCTTTCCCTTGTACGTCAGCACCTAGCACAAAGTTTTGCATATAGTAGGTACTTAATAAATTCTTGTTTCATTTCTGAATACTCATTGGGACCACAGATATAGATAGGGTGACTTGAAGAATACCATAGGATCCCAGAATCCTTGAGGCAGAAGGGACATTGTAGACCAGCCCCTGAAGCTATCATCCAAGGAACTACCATTGTGGAGAAATGACCCACCATCCTCAGGACCATAAACATCAAACTGCTGACCTCAGAGCCAAGGGAACAACATCAGTCTCCATCCTTTTTCCTCCCACCAAGGCCCTGGCCCTGCTTCTTTCTCATCTCCCACATCATTGTCCAGAAAAGCAAACTGTGGAGATGTGACCTGGCAACTTTCTCTACAGGTGCTCCAGTTTCCACCTCATCAACAGCCACAACTACCAAAGACTGGGAAAAGAAAGTTCTTGATGCCAACATACTCAACACTGTCAAATGGCTCAATGTGAGGAATAGATGTGGTTTTATCAATGGAAATGATGCTAAAGATGTGTTTTCATCTGCTTACTGTTGTACCCTAAGGACCATTGGACCTTCCCCTCGAACTTGCAGCTGAAAACTCATATACCTACTTGCTCCCCTCTTAGAATATGAGCTTCCTGACAGCAGGTGTCATCTTACTTTGCCATTTGCATTCCTAGTACAGTGCTTTGCATATTTCATTCATTCATTTATCTTGTGAGAGAGGATTTTGGGGGTGTTTATACCCACCCACATACAATGATAGGGAATATAGCCAATGATGTGATAGATTAAATTCAACTTCCTTAAGGGGAAGATTCAGGCAGCATGTTGGTACAGTTAAAAGAGTACTGGGCCTGAAGACAGGAAGACTTCCTGAGTTCATATCTAACCTCAGACAGGTATTAGCTGTGTGACCCTGGGTAAGTCACTTAACCCTGTTTGTCTCAGTTTTCTCATCTGTAAAAAGAGCTGGAAAAAGAAATGGCAAACCACTCCAGTATCTTTGCCAAGAAAACCACAAATGGGGTTCACAGAGTCAGACATGACCAAAATGGCAGAACAATAACAACAAGGAGAAGATGCTTAACAGAAAGTGGGTCTCCAAAGCAAGTTCACTGTGCTGAGAACAGGAAGACCTGTCTTCTAGTCCCAGCTTGACAATTCACTAACTCTGTGATTCTGGACGAATCATTTCACTCTTCCAAATCTCAGTTTCCTTATCTATTAAATGGGAGTAATAATAAATGCACCACATAGGAATAGCATAGAGATCTAATGAAATAATGAATTCTAAAGTGTTTTAAGACATTATAAACATATGAAATATTGTTATGACCCACAAATTTGAAATTTTCATAATTTTGACTCGCTATTTGATTAGACAATCAAGGGAGAAGTCATGTTTCTAGAGAGTACTAAATAAAATGCCTATATGGTACCCATTAGCAGTTTTCTGCTATTAAACTTAGTTTAATATTTTAGTGATGAGCAATTTCTTCAGTGCCCTCACATTAGGACATAACTTTCAAAGACTTAGCAGAAGGTCTTCTGGGATTTCTGTGCCTGAAAAAATCCAAGCTGACAACAAATCTCTCCAAACTTAGCTAGGCAAGGTCTTTTCCAGTTTGGTAGGAGCTTTCAGAGCTTACGCTTCATTGGCACAACCTTCAAGAACCTAGGCCCCTGCCTCAGTCCTGATGAGGCATCATAGTAATAGCATAGGATTCAATAAACCATTGCTACAGAGTAATCTATCAGAATAATATAAAGTGCCATTAAAGCTCTTTGATCTGGGGAGTGACATAATCATGCTTATTTTCAGACATAAGAATTTGGCAGCTGTGAAGAAGAGATGGTGGAGGAGGAAGCAAGAGCCAGAGAGACCAATATTCTGCTTCCCTGATGAGGACTTGGACTAGAGCAGTAAACTGTGAGTGAAGAGAATGCAAGAAGAATAAATAGAAACAATGAAAACTGTCAATGGATTGGATATGTAGGGTCAGGATTGAGTCAAGAGTCAACGTCAAGATGGCTCCAAAAATGTGAATTTAGGTGTTTGGAAAGATAGTGTTACCAGCAACAGGAAAGTTTGGAGCAGGGACAACAAATGGGGGGGAGGGGCGGACAGGAATAGAGATAATGAGTTCTTCATCAGATATGTTGGCTTGCACAGAGTCGATTTGCATTGAAATGCAAACGGGGCATCTATATGGAGCTGTCCAGCAGGCAGTCAATGACGCAGGTGTACATATCTATATCTATTTCTATATCTACATCTATGTGTTTATCTATGTCATCTATCTCAGCCCCAATTTCTCTCCTTAATATATTTACACACATATACATATTCATGTGTGTATATATGCATATTTATACACATATATGTTAATTAAGCACTTACGAGCTTATGAGATCACCAAGAGATGATACATAGAGAGTATCAGTTACTGTATCTTTCTTACGTGATTTCTTATGCTGAAATAAAACTTTCATGTAAGGAAAAAAGATGGAATTAATTTGTGGAAGGCAGAGGGTATTGTTCTGGTTTGACTGCTGAAAGGGGCAGAAAACTTTGTGTATAAAAATTGCCAAAGTTCTTGTGTGAAAAATATATGGTTTTCCCATTAAAATGTGAGGAAAGACTTAGATTGTTTAGTAACAGTGGAAAGAGAAACTCAACCTCAGATGAATGGGCTAAAAAACCTGTTTGAAAGAAGAGAGATAAAACCTGGAAAAACTTGAATGAACTGATGTTGAGTAAAGTGAACAGAGCCAAGAGAACATTGTACACAGTAACAGCCACAATGTGCGATGACTGATTTTGATAGACTTTTTTCTTCTTAGCAATGCAAAGATCCAAGACAACTCCAAGGAACTCATGATGGAAAATGCTGTCCGCATCCAGAAAAGAACTATGCATTCTGAATGCACATTGAAGCATATTATTTGCTCTCTCTCTTTTTTCTTTTTCTTTTTGCTTCTTCTTTCTCATGGTTTCTCCTATTGGTTCTAATTCTTCTTTATAACACGACTAATGTGAAAATAGGTCCCATAAGAATATATATGTAGAGCCTATGTCAATTTACATGCCATCTTAGGGTGGGGGAAGGGGAAACCTGGGGAGAAAATTTGGAACTCAAAATTTTATGGAAGTGAATGTTGAAAACTAAAAATAAATATATAAACTTTTTTAAAGTAGAGAAATGATTGAAACTGCAAGACATTGTAGTCTTTCTTGGATCATTTGCATGACTTTTTATAGTTTGAGGTTAAAACTGACAAAGTGGTAAATTAAATCACAGTTTAGAAATCACAAAAAGATTAAATAGAAGTCATTGGCTTCATAATTGACAGGAAATTTTTTTGTGAGTTTTATCCTATAAGAGAAAGACTAGTCACTGACCATCAAGAAGTTCTGATTAAAGAAGCAGTAAAAATACTCAGCTGGGAAGAAGCTGGGAATTTGCCAATTAGAAGACAAGTAATCTCTGTTGCATTTGAATTATTGCCCCCTTGTGCTAGCTATAGTTTTGAGGGAGGTTTCGCCTGGTTGCTTTTTGGTGTCATCTGTAGGAGAAACAGAGGGGAAAAGAAAAGCTTTACAGTTGCTTTGCTGTTTGAAGACACTTAGAACTTATTGGATAATGCAGCATTCCACTGAGAGAACTTGTTGGGCTTGTCTGCATTGCTCACAAAGCCAACCCAAGGAGTTCTGCTGTGAGATCTAAGATGCAATCATCCCTGTTGGCAGGTGACGTGGAACAAAGGTATAGGTCATAAGAGCGGAGTGAAAGGCAATGAATTGGGGGGCCAAGATGTTTAACAGGAAATTAGTTTATATACTGAACTCTTTTAGGATGAGGCAAGTGTTGGTGTGAAAAATGAGGCAAATATTGAACTTCATGAGGCAACTAGGTGGTTCAGTGTATAGAGCACTGGACCTAGAATTAGGAGGACTTGAGTTCAAATGTGGCCTAAGATACTTACTACCTGGGAGGTAGGTTCTGTTGTTATCCAAATTTTTCAGTTGTGGAAATAGAGGCAAATAGAGGTTAAGTGACTTTTCCAGAATCATGCAGCTAGTAAGTGTCTGAGGTGAGATTTGAATTCAGATCCTCCTCACTCCAGACGCAGTACTCTATTCACTGTACCACCAAGCTGTGGGTAGTGATAAAAATGCAAAGCAAAAACAAAAGCAAAAACAAAATATCTTGAACAAAGTACTTAAAATGCACAAAAGAAGGAAGTTGAGAAGGGGCCACATAAGTCAAGTTTGTCACTACCTTGTAAAATTACACTTATGTATACATGCTTTTCTGTTCTTTGTATGTTGAAATGTTTGTATTGATGACTGCTAAATTTGTAATAAAAAGAAAACATTTAAAGCCTTTAAAAAGTGAAAGAGCAACGAGTTATAGTGGAGGAAAAAAACTTCTCTTTAGAAGATGACTGACTCAATGATTATTGGGTCCCTGCCTAAAATTGTCACATCACGAGGAGACCCAGCCACACTACTCCCTCTCCAGCTTACCCTACAACCTGCATTACCTCCATGCTGGCTGCCATACCCCGCCCTCACCCCATGCAGATATCCTTCCCTACTCCTTTCAGCTCCCTTTTATGATCTCTATTCTCCTCTTATACGCTTCATGAGAGAAGGGGCTATTTTACTTTCTTATTTTTGTATCCCCAGAACTTAGCACAGCATCTGTCACATAACAGTTACTGTTGTTGAGTTGTTTCAGTCATGTCTGACTCTCTGTGATCCCATTTGGGGTTTTATTGGCAAAGATACTGGAGTTTTTGCCATTTCCTTCTCCAGCTCATTTTACAGATGAGGAAACTGAGGCGAACAGGGTGAAGTGACTTGTCATGCAGCTAGTAAGTGTGTGAGACTGGATTTGCATTCAGGTGCTCCTGACTCCAGGCCTGGTGGTCCATCCACTGTGCCACCTAGTCATATAATAAGTGCTTAATAAATGCTCTATCTGTAAGAGGCATATGCTGTGTTCTGCCCATATAGGTCATGGCCAGAGTCTCCTTTGCTCACCCTTCTCTAAGGGAGATTTTAATTCTTGCCAGGATGGTGTAGCAAGAGGTTGAGACCAGAGGCTGGCCACTCTGTTCTCAGAGAAAATGTCTATCCGCCCTACTAAATGTTGTTTGTCTACAGGAGGTTATTTTTTAGGTTTAAGCTGAGTTCCTGATCACTCTTCTTTAATGGTCAAGGAGTTCCCCAAGCTAGATGTCCGAAGACTGACCCCCTTCCCACTAAATGTTAGTTTCACAACGAACACATTTAGCAAATAGCAAATAAATCCATTTATCCAAGCTGATAGCCAACCAAAATCAGATAAAATATACTGATAAGCATATACAGAGTAAATGAACTCTCCCACAGAGAGTATGATTTCTCAGCTTAACTGAGACAACACCAGATTTCACTGGAATGGAAATTTCCTGAATTCTCTAGGGTAGTAATCAGGGTAGCTCCTCTCCATGTCAGATCCTTCCTAGAGTCTCCCTCTCAAAGCTGGAAGCCAGAAGACCAGAAGCTCTCTTCTCTCAAGCTCTTGATAACTCTTCTCACACAGGCATGGATAACTGAGTAACCAGTTTCTGTCAATGAGAGTCTTATGTAAGACTTTCTCTCTCTCTGTTTCACTCTCTCTCTCTCTCTCTCTTTCTCTCTCTCTCTCTCTTCCTTTCTCTCTCTCCCTCTGTCTCATCTATCTATCCTCATCATTTTACTTATCACCATCATTTATCTATTGTGATGGAATAAAAGGAATTAGGAGAGAAGGTGGTATAGAACACAGCAATTGACTGGGGCTGCTATCCTTTAAGGTCCTATAATGATGAAATACTGTAACATACAGCACTTTCTCAAACAATAGGAAGGAATAGATTGAACCAGTAACACGATCAGGTTCGGCTTCTCAAGCCATAAATATCTGCAAAAAAATGAGGTCTGACTGAATTCATTCTTAACCTCAGTTTCTTTATCTCCTGCCAAGATGGAGACAGATGAAACATACTCAGAAATTGCACATGGAACAGGCATTTGATTCCTGATCAGGTATAATGTCAGAGGCTTTGGTTCTAGATGAGGTCCTTGTATGTGAATCATATGATCCTTGACAGGGTGCTGGCAGTGAAAGAATTATAGTCTTTGTGCTCAGTGTCTATGGAGAATTGAATGACCACTGTTGTTTGTCTTAGATAGTTCAATGACCCAGGATTGAGTAGATATTGCTTCTACAAGAAGCATTATGTCCTAGTCTGAAAAGCACTTCTAATCCAGTTCCCATGAAAGAGCAGAGCTGGAGCCCTACTCTCCTGTGTCTGTTGATGAAGAAAGGGAAAAAAAAGATCTGAGAGAGAGGGATAAGAGGGAGAGGGATAATTCTAGGTATCAGAAGCAGCCATGCTTCTTACGTGGGCACCTGGTAGTGGAAGAAGATCAATTAAGTAGAGAAGTGATGTGTTACCCTGTGCCTGAACCACCCTCCTGACATGAAAGACCTAGGTACATTTTGGTGGACTTCTTATTTCTGTGACATTGTTTCCACTCAGATAGTCTTGGAACTTCAGTATCCTTCATCACCCACCTGCTCCTCTTACAAGCATATAGGCTCAGGAGGCTCAAAGCATGGAGGGAAACAAATCTATTAGAACCTACAGGAAATAATAATATTCAACAATGAGCAACTCTCTACAATCTGTCAGTTCTAGAGCAACTCTGGATAGGGTGCCAGCAGGAGGCACCCAAGGAGTATTTTCCTCCACTGCCCTGGATACCTTCTGGGGGTCTTCACAGCATTGCTTTTCCTGAAGCTCACAGCTCCAGCAGTTCCTAGCAGACACCACTAGTCACTGCTTCCCACTGAGGTTCCTTCCTGCCATCCTGTGTTACTCTGCCTACAGCCATGACTCCTACAGTTCTCCTCAGCTTCCAGCAAATAGCAGGCAGATTCCATTTCCCAGGGGGCCAGTTTACCCTTTACAAAATCGGTGGCAGTCTGCATCACAGCTCATAAAAATTTAGCTCTACCTCTAGACTAGAGTCTTTCTTATATAGCACTTCCACAAGCGCTGACCTCTCACTCAAGAGGTTTTCCAGGGTATTAATGTAACCAAACTCTCCTTGTATTTTACAAGCAAATCTCTCTCCTTCATTTTGTTGGCTTAACGTGACATTTCACAGTTTAATGACCTTTTTCTCCCATTGTAGAGTTGGTATATTTCTTTCCAGTTCAGTATTCTTCTGTGAGTCTAGAGGCTTAGAGAACTTCTTAGTTCACTGGAAATGGGTGGGGATAATTGAAATTTATTCTCTTTTTTGGAAACATGTAGACAAATAGTAAGTTACATACTCCCAGGGAACTAGTTCAGGCCAGGGACAGAAAAGTTTAGAGTCTCTGCTCTATAGATATTAATGTAGCATGGATAGGCATTTGTGCTTCCTTCTAGGAATAATTTGGAAAATAATTCTGGACTAGATAGAGTGCTATGGATCAAAAACACTGTGGGCCCATTATGGACTTATAAGCAAAATGCTCTGATTTGATAAAATAGAAAATACCTTCATCCATTCTGTGTAGGACAAAGTGTGGTCTCTCATTTGCTAAAGCATATAAAGCCTTAGGCCTCAGTGCCGTAAGGAATCAAACAAGGAAAATAAATAAATAAGAGAACTGGCTCTAAGCTGTGATTAGTGAAACTTGTTGTTTGAGGTAAAAGGCATTTGGGACCATAACTAAATTTTGTTTGGAGTTTGAATTTGGGTATAGTTGCCTGCATTAAATGCCACAAGCTACTCAGAGGGAATGTGATCCTATGCTGTTAAATACCAGTAGAAGTCTACATCTGGTAAAGGCCGAAGGGGCAATCTTAGCATGGTCTGGGATGGGACCCCTTCTGGCTGTTTACCCATGAAATTTCTTTGAAAAGGAATGTTTCCCACCTATTCCTGAGTATAGCTGTGAAGTGGTACCGATACTGCATGGTTGGATATCTATGACTTTACCTGAATTTAAACAGAGCCAAGGATGTTTTATCCTGTCATATTTGGAATGTCATATGTCCCTGCTTATCCCTTCTATAGCAAGTTTCAATGATCAAAGCAAGTAGTCAGTAAAAGATACGAGCTATCTTGTTCTGTGGTTAACAAACATAAAGGAAAGCTAAATAAACTGAATAATGGTTTTGAGGGATTTGGAAAGACAGATAAGAAGTTTTGGAGACAAATGAGGGTTTATCCAAGCCCCTCCTGTCTCCAGGTAGTTGACATTGGTTTTGAAAGGTTTAAGTATGTTGAGAGTGTGTGAGGAAGTATTTTTAGAAAGCGAAAGATTTGTAACTTGATTCTAAAATTTTGAGAAAAGCAACAGGATCAGATTGATTCTTCTAAAAACTATACATGTGTATAAGATTGGCTTTCAAAAATTTCTCTATCGTGGAAACTTAAAACTTGAGTATGTTTGGTAATAAGATCAAAAGTTTGGATTTTTGATGCAATGTTGTAACTGTTTGGGAAACTTTATTGTAATATTTGTGCCTAGCCCTGTGTGGCTAAGAAAACTGAACTTCTTGTGACTCTGTGTGAACCTAGCCTTGCATGGCTAAGGAAACTGAACCATTTCTATGCAACTTTGGTATTAAATCATGTTTCTGTGAGCCCCTGTCAGGCCTGACTACTCCAGCTTGTACAGTGCTCCTGAGTGAACAGCTGAGCCAAGGGACCTGGAAAAGACGGCATCAGATCCAGGCCTGCACAGGAACTGCTATAGCTCTAGTTTATTGTTCTATATTCTCATTGTGTTACCTTGATCTCCCTTTACTGTTAGAAAAGATGTTTTGAAAGCTCCTATGTGACAATTTCTTAAGGTTTACAAAGTTTTCAACTGAGTATTGCTAAATTGATGTATTGAGTTGTAAAGCAGAACAGTTCTTGCTGTTTCAATATGAATTTGTAGTTATTTCATGAACTAAGCAAAAGTTAACATTTGTAACTGAGTGTATATGTAAAAGATTCAATTTCTGAAGTATCTCTTTCTTCCAAAATGAATACAATTAGAGGATAGACAAACTTTGTGAAACAAGGATATATGTCTGCTATTCAGTTGTGAGGTTTAAGTCAGAAATTTCTTTTGTTTAAGGTCTACAGTTAAGTTAGTGAAGAAGAATATCTTATGAGGTACCTAGTCTATGTAATATATAGAAATGTAAGGGACAGTTAAATAGTCTGAGTAATGGATTATACTAGCCCATGCTCACTCTACTTCTGGTCATTTTTCTCCTACTTGCTTTTGGCTCTTGTTTGTTTATCTCTCTGCTAGATTTGTCTCTTCTAGGCTGAGTGCATTCCACTTTCAGGTGATGGCTCAGGGTGATTCCCAATTACTGCCTGAAGTTGCTACTCAACATCCCTTGGATCTGGCATCTGCCAAGTTCCGGACATTGGCCACAGCCCCCTGCCCCCTGACTGATGGACCCTGTGAGGAAGGGACAGCCCTACATCCATTCTCAGTGTGAAACAGCCTGAGAAGCTGAGACCTTTTTCCCTGATCCCCAAATGAATTTGCATCTTATCTGTTAAGGGGGAATGACGCGATGCTTCTGTAATATTTTGGGGTGACTTTGTTGGATATCTATGTATGTAATATCAACTTGTAATTGAGTTGTAAAAGCCACGTTTCTCCCCAGCTGTAAAGCATTAACTCTGTCTCTCCCCTGCCTCTAGCCTAAAAGCATTTTCCCTGAAACCATTTACTCTATAGCTAATCCTTTTAAAAGCATTCCTTAGTTAGGGAAATGTTTACTTCCTTTGTTTTAGTGGCCAGCTTCGAACTAGGAATCCTTGAATGGATTCAAAAACAGCAGATTCATCAGTTGTGAGGTTTACCCATTAACCTCTTTGCTTTGTGTTAGACTCTACCTCCCCTCCCTTCGAATTTCTATGGGCAGTGTAGTCAATATAGAAGGTGTATGTCCCTTTAAGGTGCTGGAGTTCCTCTCAAACTCCACCCCCACTCACCTGGCTAGCATAAAATTAGTCCTTCTACCCTTGTCCAAGGGCCCTCTACCCCCACACATTTTTTTTCCAGGGGTTGGACTGCCCGCTTCTCGCGAGATTCTAATAAAGAGACCTTTACTTCCTTTCACCTTGAGACGTCTCTGAGTAATTGTTTTAGGGATCCCTGCATCCCACACAGTTCTAAGATTTTCTTGTTCAGTTGTTTCAGTTGTGTCCAACTCTTTGTGACCCCATTTGGGGTCATTTTGGCAAAGATATTAGAATGGCTTGCCATTTCCTTTCCCAGCTCATTTTATAGACAAGGAACTGAAGCAAACAGGGCTAAGTGATCTGCCAAGGTCACACAGTTAGTAAGTGTCTAAGGTCAAATTTGAACTCAGGAAAATGAATCTTTCTGACTTCTGGCCCAGCACTCTATCCACTGTCCCATCCAGCTGCCTTCTATTCTAATTAGGACAGTGTTACTCCTGGGTGTGGGCATTGGGGCAGGATTAGAGAAAAAAATTTCTAAAAGGTTGTTTCAGATGTTTAGCTTCAGGAAACACTATGGGAACTGACTATTGTAGCTGTATGTTAGGCAATTATCTTGAGTACCCCAGATCCTTTTATCCATATATGCACTGTTTGGTGCCTAATAAATGTAAAATAATGAGCTTCTCCTATTTGGACTAGCATAAAAATGGAACCAAATATTTGCTCTGTTCATTTTGATACTAATGGACACATAGGGAAAATATGACTTGAACCTGCATGGTTCAAGAATTTCTTCATGAATGTAAAATGACCTAAAATGCAAAGGGTCCATTATTTTGATTTATATCTTCTGAATCTGTGCTCAGTTAATGTTCAGTTTTGTTTTTCATCTTTGCAATCTTTAATACCCTGCCTGTTTCGTTCCCTTCCACCCAATTCAGTCTGGTCCACCTCGCCTACTCCATGAGTTGTCAGGTACTCAAATGCAAATTATTTCAGTGTTAGCTTATGAAAAACTTAATTACAAAGGTGACATTTTCCATTCCAATTGAAATATAAATGCTTTAAAAATTATCCACGGTTTGGAAAGGGCCTTCAACTAGGGCGTTCAGGCCTGTATTGGTTTTAATTCCTCCAGGCCATTTAAAGTCCGGTCTCCTCTGGAAAGGAACTTTTTTTAACCTCAGGAATTAGATTAGTGAATCACCATCTACCACCACACCCCAAGGCTGAGGCCAGGGGGACTGGAGAACTCATCTGTCCCTGTCCTTACCCTGCCTAGGAAGTTTGGCCCTATATACATTGCTCTGCGATTGCCTGTCTCCTCCATAATGGTGCTAGGCTGCCAGTGCTTCAGTACTGCTCCCACCTCGGATTCCCGAGGAAGAGTTCTATTTTTAGCTCCAGGAGGGGGCAGGAAATGAAAAGGTATGCAGAGGCCTGAGGGGTGGGGTTAGCTCCCTAAGCATATCCATGGAGTTCTGATGAGAAGTGTCATCATGGGTAATAGGAACCAGTTAGATTATCTGCCCCTGGTCTGAAGTTCACAGGCAGTGGAGTGGGGAAGGGCCCTTCCATCCTGTATCCCCAAAGGGTTGCTAGCACATAATCTCATTTGAAAGGTGCTTTAAATGTTATCTAGTCCAGTTTTCTTCCAAATGAAAGACTCCCTTTTACAGAGTTACTAAAAGATGTCTGTCTAGATCTAGACTATGTTTAAATGATCTCAGGGACAAGGAGCACACAGTCTGGCCCTTTGTTGGGAGCTCTCATGGTTAGAAAGTTCTTTGTATTCCACTGAAATTATCCCCTGGGACTTCCAAACTTTAATCCAAATTTTACCATCTGGGTCATGTTAAATAAATCTCTCTCTTCCACATTATTTGTTTCTGGATTTTTTGTTTTTGTTTCTGTTTTTAGATGTGGTTGGGGTTAAGAGACTTTCCCAGGGTCACACAGCTAATGAATGTCTGAGACCAGATTTGAACTCAGGAAGAAGAGTCTTCTTGACTCCAGACCCAGAACTCTATCCATTGTGTCATCTAGCTGCCTTTCTTCTGCCTTATTTGAAAGAACTAATAAGTCCCCTCCCCTTTCTCTTTTCTAGGGAAAACATTACCTATTCCTTTAATCATTCCTCATATGACAGTTTTTAGATCCCTCTCCATTCTGGATGGATTTTGTCAATGTCCCACCTAAAATGCAGCACCTAGAATTGAACAGAACCCAGAACTACTTCTAATGTAGTCTGATTAGCTCAAAAGTACAGTGACCATTACCTCCCTTGGTCTAGACAGTGTGCTTTTAAAAAATGCAACCTAATACTGCATTAGCTCTTTTGGCAGTCATACCACACTGTTGACTCACAATGAATGTGGAATCAACTAAAATCTTTCCCAAATGTACTGTAACTCCATCCCATTCCTGAACTCTTCAGTCTGCATTCTGAAAAATGCTCCCTTGGAAATTTGACCTACTAGATGAGGGGTTCTTAATTTTTTTTGTTTCTTAATCTGGACACCTTTGGTGAAGTTTATTGGACTTTGTAGAATAATATTTTCAAATGTAGTAGATAAAATATGTAGGATTACAAAGGAAATCAGATATATTAAAATATGACTGTAAAATTTTTTTTTAAATTCACATACACCAGGTTAAGAACCTTGGATAGTTCTACTTCATGACAAATATTAATGCTATTTTTTTTTCTGAGCAAGTGGGAATTTTGCAAGTTTTCTGTGAGTCAAATAAATGAGGATTAGTGATGATACAAGTTTGAGAAGCACTCTGACTACTCTGAATCATGGGGTTAATGGCAAGGTGGGCCTAAACGGGCTATGAGCCACTCATGGAGATCTGAACTTAGACTAGGGGAAGTCAAAGAGATTTATCCTACCCTACGTATGCTCTCTACAATCCTCTCTGCATTTGAATTGATCCTAAAAATCCATGTTCCAAGTGTGAAGTTAGGGAGGTTACCAGTTCTAAGTGGTTCCAGTTGATTCCAGGGGGATTCTGGGTTCCAGATAATGGATTAGGTTTCTTGAGGATATGCTCAGGGTAGAATTGTAAGGTTAAACCATACAAGTTAAATCATTGGTTGGTTGGTTGGCTGTTGTCCTTTGTTCTTGAGGAGGACCAAAATGACATCACTATGTTAAAGCCAAGCCACAGTGCATCTCATTGTGCACTGTGTGCACTGATGTCTGTCTAGATCTAGACACATCCACACTGGGTGGATTTGGGGTGGATTCTCTAAATTTGTGCATTTTGTGTTTCTTATGAGCTACTCCAATTCTGTTTTGCTTATAGAGCACAGCACCTTCTTTGATGAGGGCACGCCATGCCAAGTGGTCCAGTGTCAGTGTCCTCCATGTCACAAATCAATTCCAAAGTTCTTAAGAGAGACATTGAGATTGTTCTTATATCAGTTTTCCTGATCACCATATGAGCACTTGTCCTATGTGGATTCTCCATAAAATAGTCTTTTTGGCAAGCATACATTTGGAATTTGAAAAACATGGCCAGCCCATTGGAGTTATGCTCTCCACAGTGGAGGATAGGTAAAAATGGTAAAATGGTATGGGTGATGTGTTTTGATTCTTGTATAAATTGGATTTAAGTGAGGCAGAGTTGCATGAAATCATTGCCCTCTCTCTTCCAGAGTCATCACAGTCCAGTGACAGGACAGAGTCAAGATGACTGGTGATGGTGGGAGATACAGTGGATGACCTTGGCATCTTCAATGTCTAACCAAGCTCTAAGCCCACCACATCGCCTATTTCAGTTGCCTTCATGGTTGTTGGAACAATTATTCTCACCTGTCCATTCTACCAGGGGAAGTGTTCACAGGCTTGGAATAGACACCCTCCTAACTCATTGATGGGTTTGAGACCTTTCAGTTACCTTCCATTTGGTTCAATCTATCTGCTGAAATGGTTTACTGGGGTGTGGCTGCTGTGCATGCTACAGCTTCTTGGAACCACAGGTGAGAGTTAGGTGGGTCTGGTGGACAGCAAAGGTGGAAAGCAGTTCTGAAAAGGGCTCAGCAGCCCTCATACCAGAGGTACTATTCTTCCCTGAACACACTCTACCCTAGAGAACATACTCTGAGTTGACTGTGTCCCAGGAACCATCAATTTCAAATCTAGATTCCTAAAGGTAGAGAACTGGAGGCTTCTGAGCTCTCTGTTCCAGATATATGTGTAACCAGGCATGTCAACGATCTTTCTAGGCCTATAATTCTCAGAATTCATGGTTAGTTTTCAGAATCTTCCCTGGCTAAAGGGAAATCATCAAAAAACATTGTTATATATACACAGCAGGTGATGAGATGAGTAGGAGGCATGTAAGGTCCCTAAGTTGAAGACATTTCAAGTATGATGGCCAGCTTAGCTCTGAACATCAGCCAAGTCTGGGGAAAAGATCACAGAAGTTCTCATCCAGCTGAGGAGAGGGTATCTTTTGTTTTGATTATGCCTAGAAGTCAAGTTGATTCTGGGCTTATCTTGGTAGATATAGAGAAGGGAAAGGAAGTCCCTGACTCACATTTCCATCCTTGTATTGGCCACAAAGTTGACTTACACACACACACACACACACAATGTTTTTCATTGATGTTGGTTGATTTCCCAGCTTGAATGATTTGGAGAACTTCCATTAACTGCCTTTATCTCACTGGGAAATCAAAACCCTTGGAAAACAGTGATGGCAGTTAATTCTAACAACTGATAGATTATAGCAGGCAAAGGGCCTCAGAAGAGGATTGCACATGGCTAGGCAGCAATCCAACTCATTCAATTCCTTGAGGAAAGCAGAAAGCAACATAAGCAAGCCAGAAACTGCATCTTTTGTAGTCAGTAGAAAAGGTTCTTGAGGACTGTCCAAAATATTTTGGCCAAAGAGAAAAGAACCAGGAACAATGGGTGAAAATTGCAAAAAATTGCAAAAAATTGAGGTTTGATATAAGAGAAAACTTCCTAACGATTAAAGCCAAAGTAGGATGGGCTGCCTTAGGAGATGGTGGGTTCCCCTTCACTTGAGGTTTTTAAGCAAAGGCTAAATCATCATTTGTACATTTTGTGATCAATATTTTTTGTGGGATATGAGTTGGAATCGATGGCAATGAATCCCCTTCTAGTTCTGAAATTCTGTGAAATGTAAATTTCTACTATTTGCAAATATCAGAAATTGTGAGATTTCAAAAGTGCAATTGTCAGGAAACATTGGAATGTGACAGTCAGGAACCTCCTGCAGAGGCATATTAGTACCAACTCATTCTGTCTGATACAGCAGCTACTAGCTTCAGCTGCCTGAAGGTGGCAAAAATGATTTGCTCCCATTCCCTTAGTTCTTGGTACAGTCACTACCAACAGAAGTGGCAGCATTTCACACAAACTTATACATTGCCTACCTGTTTCTCTAGATCAGCGGTTCTCCACCTGTGGGCCGCGACCCCTTTGGAGGTCGAATGACCCTTTCACAGGTGTCTCCTAAAACCATAGGAAAACCCATATTTCTGATGGTCTTAGGAACCAAGACACTGCTCCTCTATCTGTCTCCAGGCGGGTCCCCCCACATGCAGATCCACCCACATACAAGTATTAAAGGGTCAGGTCATTAGGAAGGTTGAGAACCACTGCTCTAGATGATTATCACAAAAACCTTTAGAATGACATGGCATTATGGAAATGTTGTCAATGATCAAGTTAGCTGTCAGGGGATGGCTTCCTCCATCCAATGGAGAAAAAGAGAAACAGGAGCTAAGATGTTTGGGGAGTTATATTGCATATTATATCTGAATATACAAATTTTATAACAACAAAATATCTATTATATGCATATATAGATATTTCTTATAATCTATCATTTGTTAGAATAAACGACAGTCATCATTTTGCAAAGATTTTGACTTTTAAATGAAATAAAAGTAGTTAATGAGATTTGGGTGGGCAGTTAATAGAAATTCTATAAATCATTCAAGCTGATAGATAACCCAATAGCAATGATGAACCTTCTTTCTCTCTGTGAGCCAACTTTGTGGCCAATATCATGGAAGCTACTTCAATCATGGGCTTTTCCTTTTTTTTTTCTTTTGCAACTTAAAGGTTTTAAAAATTCAATTGTATTTGATTTTTAATTTTTCTCTTTCCTTCCCCCTTCCATCCATTGAAAAGATAAGAAAAATATGTACTACAGCAAGAGCCAGGCAGTTGGGAGGGTATAAGCACAATGAGACTAATTTTGGTTCAGAATTCTCTGGTGTCACATTTGTCACTGTTATTGGTATAAAGTGGCCACTGATTAAAGATTATACACCTCAATTAATGAAATTCTCATTTAAAATATCAATCTTTATATACATTCTTTCTTGAAAATAAAAAGGATGAGTTGTACTACTGCTGAGTTTAGTCTTTTATTTGGTTAGTATAAATTATTCTGAATTACTTAGGTTCACTCGTAGGCTATCATGGCTTCACAGTCTCAAATGAACAAGTCCATTTGATCATCAGCTTAAAAAACAATGAAATCAGTTATTTTGCTAAATTGCATTGGAATAGTTTAGTCTAATGCTTTCATTTTACCCTTTTGCACAGAGTTGCCATTTGCCAACTATGTTAGGACTCTTTGAGCCTTTCCCTTGAACTTCCCATGGGATAGAAAGTACAGGGGACCAAAGAGTGGTCATGAGAGATGAACTTTTCCTGTGAGTTGTCTTCTAGAGTTCTTAGACTCCTTACCAGCTCTTGGAAAAACCTTACACATAGATTCATGAAGAAGATTGGTATGAGGCCTTTAGCTAATAGATGGCAGACAGTGAGGTCACAAAAATGGGTTTAGATGGCAGCTGTGAAAGGGTACAGGATTGAGATTCAGATGCTCTAGGTTCTAGCTTTGGTTCTGCCAAGAATTAGTTATATAACCTTGTAACCATGACCATTTCTTCTGAGACACATACCTAGCACGAAGCCTCCTCTACTGATATATGTTCTCTGGGATGCTTCTGTTGACACATGTGCCCTAGACATTTTCAGTATGCTCTTTGATGAAAGGCATGCCCGACTGGATGCTTTTGGTTGGTCCCCATGTGCACCACACCTACTCTCAGCCTGGAATGGAAGAATGTAGCAAGGACCGGCCACTGATTCAGGAAGGAAGACACACTCCATAGACTTTAAAATAAGTAATTGTACCCTTTTATGCTCTCTTGCTTGCCATTTGCTATACTGGTCAGGACTCAGCCTTTTCCTTGGACTTCCCATGAGATGGGGAGAACAAGGTACCAAAGAATAACTGTGAGATATGGACTTTATTAGAGGGTTAGCTACTTTGGGAGTTCTTTAGTCACAACTCCTTGAAAGAGATGACCACTAGCCTGAGAGTAAGCCAAGATAAAGATCTTGGGTAAAGTTGCTAAGACAGCAGGTCTGAGGTGAGAGTAAAATGCCTGCTGATATTTTACACACTATCTAATACATGCTTATGTGTCTTTTGTGTTTTAAACATTTCTTTTGTGATAAATAAATCAATATCCTGTATTTGACCTACTTTGTACATTGAGTACCTTTGTGGGAGAGCCCTGTTAATTCAATTTTGGCAAAACTTTAGTTATATTCCAAACCTGCAGTTGGCTTGAGATGTTTCCCCAGAATGGAATGGGGGTGGGGAGCTATCAACTATCAACTATGTAATGAGAAAAAAAAAATTCAAGAAATGCCTGAGTCCATTCACTGGGGTTAGGTATTAGCAGGATTGAACTTGGTCTCTATGTACTAGAGTCCCATGGTGGCAGAGGGTACCCCATGTCCATCAGCCTATGGTCCTTACATTGCTTTCATCACCTGTAAAGTTGGAGAAACTGAATAAATTAAATTATATTCCTTCCCTAAAAGTCTATGTTTCTTTGCAATTCAGTATACCAACCTCCTCATCTCATGGGAAGTTCAAGGGAAAGGCTCAGAGTCCTTACTAGTGTGACTGAGGACAAGCAAGAGAGCATAAAAGGGTGCAATTACTTCTTTTAAAGTCTATTGAATTACACTTGGGTGACACTCTGGCAGAACAACTAAGAGGGCATTTTTCACAGAAATGATCAAATAGACGAGTGGTATTGGCGTTGTGTAGCCAGTCAATAGATATTTATTAAATGCCTATTATGTGTCAGACATTGTCTTAAGTGCTGGGAAAACAAAGGAAGGTCAAAGATAATAACTGCTCTTAAAAAACCCACAGTCTATTGAAAGAGACAACATGTAAATAACCATGTGCAAACAAGCTATAAATTAGAAATAGTCAACAGAGGGAGGGTACTAAAATTAAGAAGGGGAAGGGTTTCCTGTAGAAGGCAGGATCTTATCTGGTACTTGATAGGAGCCAGTGGAGCCACGAGGTGGAAATGAGAAGAGAGAATTCCAGCATGGAGAAAGCCAATTAAAATGCCCAGAGTTGTGAGATAGTGTCTTGTCGGAGGAACTGTAAGGAAATCAATGCCATTAAGTCACAGAGTATACAGGGGGAGAAGAAGTGTGGAAAGGTGCATGTATGTGTGTAGGGGAAGCAGGTTATAAAGGAATTTCAATGCCAAACAAAGGACTTTGTATTTGATTTTGGAAATGATAGGGAGTCAGTGGAATTTAGTGAGTAGGGAGAGAGTATCACTTGATGACAACTATAATTTAGGAAGATCACTTGGCACTTGAGTGGACTAGAAGGAGAGATACTTATAGCAGAGATACCAACTATCAGGCTATTGCAATAATTCAGGCATTCAGTGACAAGGGCCTGCACCAGAGTGGTTGTAGTATTGGAGGAGAGAAGGAGAAATATATGAGAGAAATTATAAAGGTAAAATTGACAGACCTTAGAAACAAATTGGCTATGAAGAGTGAGAGTCTTAAGACTATCTTTTATTATCCATAATCACATATTTCAATCTTTTCTTTATATCAGTACATTTTATAACACTGCTACCTCTGAAGACCCCACCAGAACACTATTTGTTTCAATGGTTGCCAAAAGACTGACCTTGAAGTCTGGAAGAAAATGGCAGAAGTGACACAACCATGATTCCACAGATTAATAATTATAATTAAATATTAGTTGCCAATAATATGAATACAGTTATATAATTTTAACATAATAACTCATTAATTTAGACCTGGATTGATCTTGGAAGGCAACCTATTCCATCTTCTTTATTTTAGAGATAAAGAAACTGTATCCCAGAGAGGGCAAGAGACTTGTCCAAGTCTTATAAATTGGAAGTGATAGAATTTGAATTGGAACCAAGGTCTGCTGATTCCAAATCTAGTGCATTTTACACATTGCAGAATCATCAATAAGCAAACATTAAGGGCTTATTAGAGCAGTAGACCTGGAGTCAGGGAAACCTGAGTTCAAATCCAAACTCAGACACTCACTAGCTGTATGACACTGGGCAAGTCACTTAACCTCTATTTGCTTTAATGCACTGGAGAAGGAAGTGGCAAACAACTGTCTTTGCCAAGAAAACCTCATGGACAAAATTAACATACTATGGTGCATGGGGTCATGAAGAGTTGGACATGAATGACAGGTCAAAACTAAAACCAAAACCCAACAAAACAAAAAGCAGTCCCTGCTTGTAATGCCATGCACAAGCAGCTTCCCAAAAGAATGCTACTGTGAACAGCTTTTAAGGTTCTGATTACAAAGTATAGTGAACACTCTGTTTATTCCATGACAAATCAAGGCAAACATTCACGACAAATCACAATATAATATTCACAACATTACATCTTATCACAGAAAATCACAATATAGTGTTCACAACAGCTTAACATTAGAATGGCCACATAGTTTTCACTACAGCAGCTACAATATGTAGAACAAAGAACGAAAGAATAATCATCTGGTTTCTCTAAGGGGAAACCCTCCTTATTTAATCATTCAGTCATTTCACAATACAATAATTGATCTTCCATTCATGGGGAAATCATAGATTAAATTAATCAGTCACTTACCTAGCAATCAGTCACTAAGTATCATTAATCACTAAATACAATCATTAGAAAATTACACAAACCCTCTATCCCTCAGTGTCTAGTAAACTTCAATTTCATCAATATCCAAGGAGAGGCCTTTTCTTCATCTTGACTTGGGGTGGTCTCTCAGATTCCCTGGATCCCCTTCCGTGGCCCCAGCTCCTCCCTGAATCCATCAAACAGTCACCTGGATTCAGAGGCAGGCAGCTCCCAGGTCCTTGTCTAGTCCTCCAGGCAATTCCTGGTACACACTGAAGTTCACAGGGTCTAGCACATTTCAAAACCTTTAATACTTCTGTTGCCGGGAACTCAAGGATCAACCAAGCCACAAACAAACAAAATCTTATCCTGGTCATGCTTATTCAGTCTTCCAACAGTTTGACTAGCCTTGGGACCCAGAAGAAGTCTTGGCCCTCCAGGCAACTCCAGCCTTCACCAGATTTCTCAGCATAACAGCCTCTTCCACCAGGAGCAAAGGGCTAAGTACCTGCTAAATTAACTATTGTTACATTGCTCTCAAGAAGTCTGAAGTCTAATAGGGGTAATAATATTAATGATGTGAAGTCACGGTATTGAATTTTGATGCCATTTGTCTTTCCCTTTCCCTTAATTTTTATTATCAGTATTGTTTGATCGGCACCAATGAAAAACATCAATTTATTTGATCTTAAGGAACTCCATGCCAAAGAACTCTTGCTACTTGACACAAAATTCAGCAAAATTATACATGAAAAAAATTTAACCATCACCTCATGAGGACCCTTTAGAAAAGAAGGAGTCCTAGGGTTACCTTACAGCTATGTTTATCAATAATAATGACACTAGAATGTATTGATTATTTTATCAAGAGCACCCAGTTTGATAGATGCAGAGGAAAAATATACTGTTGTACTCTGTGTGGCTCCAAATGACAAAATCACAAAAATGAGAAAGAAACCTATGATCATAAAACAAACTTGAGAATTTAATCCAGGACAATGTGAGCCACAGAAAAAGAAAGCTTATTGCAAAAATTATGTGTATCTGTCCTTATTTGGTATACTAGGGAAATCATGCACATATTAAGATATTCTATTTCTTGCTAATTAGTCTCTTTTCTAGTGAAAAAGGCTCCAAATGTCAAGAAAATGGCCACTCTAAGGGGCTTACAGAAAGTCTGATTATTAAAGTACAGAAAAAAATTTAAGAAGTAAAAGAAAAGTGTATGCAAAGATTTAAAATGTCCATGGTTGAAAAGAATCCTAAACATCAATATTTCAAGGAGAAAAATGCTATCTTTGAAGCATAGCTTAAAATAGATTTATTTTCTGAAAGAAATGGAAACTATCTGATGCAAAACTAAGTAGCCCTTGGATTAGTATTGTGATCATAAATCTTATTCATCACATAGAACTAGGTAAAAGTATAAGAGCAGTGAGTCAACAGAGAAGGGCAGGCCAGAGTTCAAGAATGCAAACAAGTGTGGAATTTTGTAGTTTCATGGAAAGGAAATACAAATAAAATATGTAATGCACCGAAAGCTAAAACAGAGGTGTAGGGAGAAAATATAGTGGATAATAATATATCATTTTGAAAAACCCGAGATATACTTGAAATGTGGATACACGCGTAGTTTGATTTTTGTAACTTGGGCCACCTCAAGTTGAGAGTCTACTTGAGAGTGCTTAGAAGATGGTTTAGACTTGTAAAGATTAAGAGTATTTTAACTGAGACATAAAGTAGCAAGCAGGGCATAGAAAACAAGTTGTAGGTCCCCCAAAAGATGTTTATCCTACTAGAAATATTGTGGAACACAAGGTTTCTAATTTCCTAAAAAGTCAAGGTATCAGTTTAGGCCTGATGTTCAGTGTAAACACTAGGGAAATACCATCCATATTTTGATGCAAGAATCTTTGGAACTATCCAGTGATCAATACATCAAATATTTCATCAAGTTGTCCACTAGTATCAATCTCTCCAGCATGGAAATTATCACTGAATCCTGCTTTTGTTCAATGGTCTTGTTATACTATAAATCAGGGGTGGGGAACCTGTGGCCTTGAGGCCACATGTAGTCTTCTAGGTTCTTGGGTATGGTCTTTTGACTGAGTCCAAGTTTCACAGAACAAATCATTTTATTAAGGGGATTTGTTCTGTGAAGTTTGGATTCAGTTAAAGGCCTCACTTGAGGACATAAAGGGTCATGCTGATGCTTCAGTTTCCCCACCCCTGCTCTAAATCACATTATATATACTTGTGTACATGTATCTATTAGATTTAAACCCTTCAGAACAGGAACTATATCTTATCCATGCTTGTATCCTTCACAATGACTGTTACAGTATCATGCACAGAGTAGGCACTTAATAAATGTTTGCTGAATTGAATAGATTTGTTTCAACTTTATAGAAATATGTGAACTAAAAGTGAATGGAAAGTGACTTTGATAGGTTAGGAATAAAAATGTATTGTATGCTAGGGTGAGTAATCCATGACATGTATGCTTTAGAATGGGAAATGAGACCAATTGGTTTATCCTACCAGTCTCTGATTTCCATCTTGCTGATGCTACAGTTTTGCCCCCATGGGGTCACAAAAATTAGGACTGGAAGGTTTCTTAGGCCATCCAGCCCTCATTTTACCAAATGAGGAACTGAGTCCAAGGGAGCTGCTGGGATGCTGGACTTGGAGGAAGAAGGCCTGAGTTTGAATACTGACATACTTATATACTGCTAGTTGCATGACCCCAGGCAAGACGCTTCAGCTCTCTCAGCCTTATTTTTCTCTTCTATAAAATGAGGAAAACAATGTTGTTTTGAGGATCAAATGAGCTAATAAATATATGTAAAACATGTTACAAACTTTAAAGATCTATATAAATATTAGTTATGATTATTTATCTTCACTTATTATTATTGTGTCTTACCTAGTTCCAAAAATTCAATCCAAGAACAATTCAACAAACTCTTATTTTGCAAATATTATGTTTAGACCACTCAGAATAAAAAGAGCAAAAGAAATACCCAGTTCCTTCCTTCAAGAAACGTACACTCTGATGGAGGGAGGAGGGGAGACAACATGTGCACAGGTAAGCAAATGCACGGTATGTACAAACTAATTTCAAGAGGGAAAGACAGGGCTAACAATTGAGGAGGGGGAGGTTTGGAAAGGCCTAATATCAGAGCTGGAATCTAAGAGATACTTTGAAAGAAACTACGGATTTTATAAGGCAGAGGAAAGGAAGATGTGCATTACAAGCATGGGGGACAGCTTATGTGAAATCACAGAAGAAGGAGATGGAATGTCAAGTGTGAGGAACAACAGAAAGGATAGTTCAGTTCCATAATAGAGAAAGTAAAGGAAAAGAATGTATAATAAGTTTGAAAAGGTAGGTTGAGTCCTAGTTATTAGGGACTTTGAATGTCAAGCAGAAAAGTTTGAATTTGATCATAAGAGTAATAGACCTAATGAGATAATATGCAGAAAATGCTTTGCAAATATAGAAGAGCTATGAAATGTCAGCTACAGTCATTTTTAGCTTTTATTATTATTGATAGAGAGCCATCATAGTTTAATAACATGATCAGGTTTGTGCTTTAGAAATAACATCTTGGCAGTTGTGTGGAGGGTGGCTAAGAAGAGGACACTTGAGGCATGGAGACCAGTCAGGAAAGTGATGAGTTCCTGAACTTGGGTGGAAGCTGTATGAAAGGAGAGAAGAGGACAGGTGGCAGATGTAAAGATCACATTGTCAACATTTGACAACCAATCAGATGTGGGCAATTCCATGTTAAAGATGATTCCAAAACTTCAAACATAGATTATTGGAAGGATGGTGGGAGTGTCTTTGAAATAAATAAAAAAGTTGAGAGAAAACAAGATTGACAGGGCAAGATGGAGATTATGGGAGGGACTGGGAGCAAGAACAAAAGTGGAGGGTTTGTCCTTGGCAAAGAGAAGGAACAAAAAGCCTTCATCAGAGAATGCATCAAAGTAAGAAATATGTGATAAAGAAATGGAAAGGAAGAGAAGAGGAAACTTAAACTGATGGTTTCTATTTCCTCAGCAAAGTAGGAGGTTCAGTCTTCTACTGAGAGAAAGGGGTGTAGGAAGAGAATTGAGTAGAGAGGAAAATTTGTAAGAGTCCCTGTGGAAACTGTGGCAATAAATCAGAGATGAATTTAGAAAAAAAATGTCTCAGAGAAGCAAGGGCTTAAAAAGGATTTTGAGAGAGTTTATAAAATTATGCTCACATGAACCCAGGCAATTAAAGAGAACAAAACCAAGGGACAGAGAAATATATGTCACCAGAAACCTGAAATTGAGTAAGTCACTGTCCAGGGTACTGAATTTGCCTCTCGGGTTTTTGGCAATGGGCAAAAAGGGAAACACACTACACTGTCCAATTCTAGGAAGCATACAAATTCATCTGGAGAAGCAAATGTTTTTCTTAGCACCGAATTGAAGGAGAGGTGTTAATTAGGTAATATAATAAACGTGTGTTCTCCACTATAGTTTTGCAAAAGGTACAGAAAGAATGTCTCTTTTATCTCCAAAAAAGCTTAAAGCATAATATTATGTATTTTCTCAGTGAAAAGTTTCTGAGGGGAGCTAAAATAATATAGTATAGATAGTTTGCTTTCTGATTTTATAATCTAATACTTAAGAGAAGGGGAAAATCAGCATGTCTTAGGTTTTCTTACTGAAATATCAGAGGTTTCAAGCAAAGTTTCAAGCAAATGACAGTAAATTCATGACTGAATTCCATGAAGGTCTGATAATCTGTGTCATTCACTACTGTGAACTCCAAATATGGAGAAAAGAAAATGGGCATTTTTTAGTGATAGTTTAGGAGCCTGAATTGTTTTGATTAAGCCAGTGGTTTTCAACCTTTTTGGTCTCAGGACCCTTCTATACTCTTAACAATTAATGAGGTTCCTTTTACTTTCTTAAAATTATTTAAGACATCAAAAAACTTTGGTTTATATGAGTTATATTCATTGATTTTTAGCACATTAGAAATTAAAAGATAAATATAAGAATACTTATTCATTTAAAATAACACACTGTACATGTCCACAAATGATATTTTAATGAAAAATAATTATATTTTCCAAAACATTTAGTGAAAAGAGTTTTACATGTTGTTGCAAATTTAATGTCTGAATTAATTAACAACTGTATTCTCATACTTGCTTCTGCATTTAATCTGTTGTGATATGTTGTTTTGGTTCAAGCTTATGAAGAAAATCTGGCCTGATATAGACATGTAGTTGGAAAGGGGAATGTTTCAATAGACAAATAATCTTTTAGAATTATGAGGAAAATAATTTTGACTTTGTGGACCTCCTGAAAAAGCTTCAGGATCCCCCAGTGGTATGAGGATCATACTTTGAGAACCACTGGATTAGATGAAAGTGCTAACTCACTTTTCTTTTGCTTGCTCATTTTTGCATAAAGGTGAGTTCCCACAGTGCTCATGGGTAGAGAATATTTTCCCCAAAAGAGCTTAGATTCTGCTAATATATAAGTGGTATGGGGCAGCCAGGTGGATAGAGTGCCAGGTCTGGAGTCAGGAAGACTCCTCTTCCTGAGTTCAAATCCAACCTCAGACACTTACTAGTGTAACCCTGGGCAAGTCAATTAATCCTTTTGCCTCAGTTTCCTCATCTGTAAAATGAGCTGGAGAAGGAAATGGCAAACCACTCCAGTATCTTTGCCAAGAAAAATCCAAATAGGGTCATGAAGAATTGGACATGACTTAAATAACTGAACAACATCACAAGTGGTTGGTCAAGAAGTTTAGGCTCTGCATCACACTGTAAGGAAGATTCATGTGATGTTACGCTGAAAAATGTAAAGGGTTAGAATTAATAACTGACCTTCTCCACCACAAAAGAACTTCAGTTTGATCTATAAATTGCCTAAATATGAATAGGTCTTCATTGTGAATGGTCCACTTGAATGAATTAGTGGCAAAATAGGATCCTGAGGAACAGAATACATTAGATCAGTGTTAAAAAGGACACATTCTGTTTGTTACAGCTGGAGGACATATATCCAAATTAATCTGAAGTGGGTACAGTAAAATTCCCTACTTCACAGAATGCAGAGATAATAGTGGAATTTGGGGTGCTGCCCATGGACCTTGCCCCTTTCACTATTGCAGAAAGAAAGTACTGGGTAATTTGAATGCTCCAGTCAATGGAGTATTGAAGGTCATTGGGCCCTCTGTAGCTAATTCGTCCCAGAGAGCTGTTGAGGTTTCTGCCAAGCGTCTAGAAACATGGAAGGACAAATCCAGGTGTAGGCATGCCATCTAGGTGCTAAAGGAGACAAGACACCAGATTATAAAAATCATCCTGATCCAACCTGGCATTGGGGAAGGAACTGTTTGGAATAAGAGAAGCATGTAATTTCCTGATCACTAGGTGCGATTCCATTGGAGCTAAGGTTGGCAGGTGGATTGTATAAGGGGAAAGCTAAGAGTGGGGTTATATGTTGAGCCCGAATGAGGGGAGATCAGTTGTCTCAGGCCAAGACAAAGAAGCTCTGATATATAGTCATTCCTTCCCTCCAGGTCTAGGATGGGTCTTAAAGTGAGGCTTGACTTGAAGAACTTGACTCATGACAAGACACACTTGTGGACCTCTACAGAAGAGAACAATGAGTTGCTGGTAGGGGTGGAGACAGACATCTTCCTTGGAGACCTGCAGAAGAGGACCCTTATGTAATTTCTGTTAGAGAGTTTCAGACAGCATGATGGTGTATAGGATAGTTGAGGAACTGAAACAAGAAACGTTTATGAGGAATGGTGATCCTAGACTTTAGAGACTGTGAAGAAGCTCAGTAGGAGAAATATATGAGGAGCCAAACTGGAGAAGCCCTAACTGATCAATCCATCAATCAATCAAGAACTAAGCATCAATTTAGTGCTAGGCACTGCGCTAAGTTCTAGAGATACAAATACAAAGAATAAAATAATTCAAATTCACAAGAAGTTTGCATTCTAAAGGGGGAAATAGTAATATAATATATTATATATATAAAATAAATATTATATATTATATATTCGTACATAATATATTACTTATTAATATTAATTATATATAATTAATATATTATATAAAATATAATTAATATAATAATTAATACTAATATTGATTATATATAATCTAATACATATTATATATATAAATTATATATATTATATATATAATAAATATATATGTATTACCAGGTAGTTAGGAAAGGAGACCACTAGCAGTTGAGAAGGTCTAGAAAGGTTTTATTATGTAGAAAGTGGTAGTTGAGCTACAGAACAAAAGAAGAGAGAGTAAGACTTTTTTCAGGTCTAGGCGAGGAGGGCGTGCATAGCAGAAATGAAAAATGGCCAATGCAAAGGGAGATGTAGTGTTGTATGAGGAGAACAGAGAGAAAGTAATTCTGGCTCAACTGAAAAGTGTAGAAGGGGGAATATTGTCCAGTGAAGGCTGTGAAGATAGTTTGGGGCAAGGTAGTGAACCAAGGTGTGACCATGAATAAGTTTGGTTATACAAGCCTCTGGGGGGGAAAGTATTCCAATTAGAGAGTCATTATTTTCCATGAGGACTATTGTGAACCATATTTATTTTTTCCAAACTGTAAATATACTTATTTAATCTTCAAATTTTGCAAAATTTATGCTTGCAATCTAATGTTTGTTGACAGGCTAAGTTACTTATAAAAATAGTTAAACTTGATAAGCCTATGCATGCCTCCTACTAAATTCTATTTGTGATATTGTCTTGGTAACTTTTCCAGGATTTTTTTTTTCAACTTTCTGGGGATAATATTTTTTAAATGAAGAAATGAGATGACAAACCTTGGATTGCCCAGACATAAGGGCTTTCAAGGATACTTTAAACAGGTCTATGATCTACTAGCATATATTAAAAGGGAAAATCTCTCCAAAATGACTATTAGGGAGATCCTCAATCCATTTTAAATTTCATCCCATTATTGTTATGGATTCAGTGTGTGGTCTCATTTAGGGGCCAGAAATGGAGGGTCACAGCAAGTTTGAGAAGGAATTACTGATCACTTTCAGCCTTTGTGACAAACTTGGTGGAGGCAAAGTGGGCACTGGATGCATATTCCAGGTAATTCCTGAGATACTGTCTTTGTAGGGCAGACTGCTCTTGGCTTATATTCTGCTTTCTGTAACCTATAGAAATGCAGGCTATTAATTAAATATTCTGCAGTGGGAAGAGACCCTCCCCATGTGCTGACATATAAGATTCCCTTTATACCCTTTGAGGCAGCAATACCACTATTAGGTCTATTTCCAAAGATGATTAGGGGAAAAGAAAAAGCATCTACATGTTCTAAAATGTTTAGAGCAGCTCTCTTTGTGGTAGCAAAGAACTGGAAATTACAGGGATGCCCATCGATTGGGGAATGACTGAACAAATTGTTGTGTATGATTGCAAAGGAATACTGCTGTGCTATAAAAATGATGTACTCATTGATTTTAGAAAAACTATAGATAGGCTTGGCTGAAATAATGAAGAGTGAAATGAGCAGAACCAAGAGAATATTGTATACAGTGCACAGCAATATTGTTTTAAGAACAACTATGAGCAACAAAGTCATTTTGACTATTAGAAACACCCAAATTAAATATAAAGGAACTATGAAGAAAGACACTGTCTGCATCTAGAGAAAGAACTGATATATAGAAGTATGTATAGAATCATTGTGTGTGTGTGTGTGTGTATGTATTTGTGTCTAATGGTAGCCATCCCTGTGGCAATGGGGGAGGGAGAAAAAAGGGGAAAAAAAGAAATTTACATGATAGCATTGTTGTTGTTTGTCCTTCATTCTCAGATAGGACCATGCCATCAGGGAGGTGATGCTATAACATGCAAGTGAATTGGATTTAAGTGAGGGAGGCTCTGCAAAGTCACCAGCCTCACTTTCTCCTCTGGAGTCATCTGAGTCCAGGGGCCAGATACAGATCAAGATGACTGAAGATGGTCCCAGATGCAGTGGTGGACCTTGGCCTTTTCAAGTTAAGGTCTTTAACAGGTCTCAGTTTGACTGAGGCAAAGCCCATTCAGTGATTAAGGCTTAATAAGAAATGAATCAGAGAATGGCTTCTTTACCTAGTCAAAAAAAATTATGTATTTTAAAGGAATAGAAAGTTGTACATAATTTGCAGTTTCATGTACAATAATCTTTTTTCCTACTGTGTTAAGGAAATGCTTGTTTTATTTAATAAATTAAAAATAAATTAAATCTTAATATATAATATTATTATATTAATTAATTAATAATATTAATATTATATATAATAAAAATAAATTTTAAAAGATTCTCTCTAGTGTGCCTCCACCAGCTGCCTGTCTTGTCAATCCTCATCCCTCCAGATGGCCAGGCTAGAAGGAAGCCTGACTTGGGTCAAGATTAACCTAGGAGTAACATGACATAAAATATGGCTTGTGTTTACTAATAAAATATGGAATCACTCCGTTCTACCATCTCTTCATATCTAGGAAACTTCCTGCTCTTTGTCAACTACTCACCACATCCATCAGATAAATGAAATCAGACGCCAGGCTCCTAACGAGAGGGAGAAGAGGATGCCCTCAGTTCTCCTCACCACTGGTTCTTTTAAAGTCATCAGTGTCTTCATGTTGGCTCAATAAGAAAACAATAACATTGAAAGAGGAGAACAATAGGTGGGCACTGGTTACACTAACACATACGTTTCAAGAATAAAGTGAAACAATGAAAAGCCGATCATTAAATAATAAAGAATGCTGGCCCATTGGTTAGGAATATAAAGGGAAATTTACCTTAGACTCATACATTTTGCCACATGGAAATATCAAATTGCATAAAAAAGGGAGTTTGACCAATATTTTCTTCTTTGATTTGGGCCTAGAAATTGGCCCATTGGGAAGCAACCTTCCCAATCCATATTTCCTATGGATGATTCCTTGGCTCTGTCAAGACTGAAAAATCTCCTGAAATTATTATTTCAGCTAATGGATACTTAGAAAGTACAAAGTTTAGAAGGCTGTCACATTTGTTCCAGACATCTGAAGATCAGTATGCACATTAGCAGGGGAAATCTATAGGCTGGGCCACAGCAGGTCAGTCTTGTTTGGGAAGATGGATCAGGACCAGGAGGAAGAAAAGTTCTATTTTGAATCACGTTATTGGGAAATTGATGCTAGGATGTGAGTGAATAACCCACCTTTTCTTTGATCAAAATGACTGTCAGCAGGCTGAATGAGAAACAGTGAGGTTGAGAGTTAGCATGAATGGGAGGTGAGTTAGGTGGTACAACAGATAGAACACTGGGGTCTGCAGTCAGAAAGAACTGAGTTTGAATCTGTCCTCAGACACTTACTAGTCAGACGACCCTGAACAAATCACTTACCCACCATTTGCTTAATTTCCCTCATCACCAAAATGAGGATAAGACTGCACTTACCTTTCAGGGTTATTGTGAGGATAAAATGAAATAATATTTCTGAAGTGCGTTGCAGACCTTAAAATACTATAGAAATGCTGGCTGGAATAAAAACACCCTCAGGGACAAGGTAGTAGGGAAAGCGGATGAATGACTCTTGTTAGATCAATCTCCATAGAAAGAGTAAGATTCTCAGTTGGAAAATGAGCAGGCAGAGGGATTTATTGTGGAGTTTGGTTGGTGAAAATATTATCAGATGATGTTCTGAGTGGGGAGAGGTGGGGAGAATTGGTATTAGCAGGTTTGCAATAAAATGCCTCAAGCCTCCCTATGATAGCCTATCTTTAATGCAGTATTTTAAATTTATTTAATTAATATTTAAAAAGCAATATTCAACCATCACCATATCATGATTTCAATAGAAATTTCCTGCTGAATAAATAAATAAGTGACTAAGGGTAATAATACATGATAAATAATATAAACATAGAATCTACATACCTATATAAAGTCACTATGTTTAGATATAAAAATAATAAGAACAATATTTGCAATGATTTTGTAAAAAACAAAAACAAAAACAAACCAGTCATTGGCTTCTTAGTTAAATGACTAGAATTTAAGAGATTGTAGAATTAGAGAACTAGGCAGGGACAGCAGAGATCATTAAGTCCTGTTTCTCATAAATTAATGTTCTTGGAAAGTGGCCCTCTGACTTCTGTTTAAAAATTTTCAGTGACAGGGAGATCACAACCTTACAGGGCATTCTATCCCAGTATTTGACACCTTAACCTGTTAGAAAGTTCTTCTTTATACCTAGTTGAACTTGACCTTCTTGTAAAAGCTCCCATCCATCGGTTTCAGGTTTGTTTCCCCCCCCCCCTCTGGAGTCACACAGAACTAAGTCTCCTCTGTGTTTCACACAGCTAGCCCTCCATTTTATAGTTGAGGAAGTTGAGGCATATGGAGCTGAGATGACTTGCCCAGGGTCACACAACTAGAAGGAAATAGCAAACTGCTCCATGTCTTTACCAAGAAATAGAATCAAATAGAATCATCAAGAGTTGCACACAATTGAATGACTGAATACTATTACCACCACTACCACTGCTATTATTAATTTTACTGTTACTACTACTACTACTATTACTACTACTACTATTACCACTACTACTAATACTGCTATTATTATTGCTAATTCTACAGCTATTACTGTTATTAATACTGCTACTACTATTACTACAGTGTCACCTGGCTTCCTCTGGCAGAACAAGTTAAGGCCCTCTTCCCTATGATAGCCCTTCATATACTTGAAGCTAGAACTCACGTTGTCGAGGGCCAGTCTCTGACCTGGTCCATAAATGGGAAGGGTCTGGTCCAGGATTTCTCCCAAACCAGCCCCCCGTGAAGGCTATATTATGTCTTAACACTGGCTTACCATCTCTTCCTGACTTGCAGGAATTTAGTACGCGATAACTGAGCAGTGACCCAGACGTATATGCATGCAAAGGGAACAAGGAGATTAAAACATATGGATTTATGTAAGTGAACAAGGACATTAAACACTTTCTCATATAAACCTAAGAGATAATTGCTTTGCATTCATCATATAAACCTGCTCTCTGATCAATAAATGGGAACTGCTATGACAGATCCTATCTGGCTCCTGTCCAATCATTCCACACTTCTCTATTCAGCCCATGCCCATTTTGATGCAGGCATCATCACGTTCTCTCTTAAGGCCTCCCTTCTTCAGGCCAAACATCTCTAGCTATTTTTGTGGCATGATCTCTAGTTCCCTCACCATTCTGGTCCAGCTTCTTTGGATGCTCTCAAGGTTGTCAATATTTTTTCAAAAAACATGGCACTCAGCACTAAATAGAGTATGGTTGATGAGAAGAAAATATAGCAGTACATCACCTCCCTCATTCTGGAAACTGTGACTCCACACAAGCTAGGCTGATCACATTAAGCCTCTAGTCTACTAAAATCCAGAGATCTTTCCCACAAGAACAGTTGCCTAGTTCTATCTCCCTCAGTCTGTCCTTGTGAAGTTCGTTTCTAAACCTAACTGCAAGGACTTACATTTATCCCTATCATATTTTACTTTATTAGATCTGGACCATAACCAGCCTGTCAAATTCCTTTTATATATGGCTTAGCCCCCATTTCTATTTGAGTTTGACACCCCTGGCTAGTTTATCCTCTTTACAGCTATCCTGAGAAATGGCCACCCAACCTTTGTTTGAAGATCTCATGTGAAGGGACTCCCCCCCTCCCCCCCCCCCTGCCAATATCCACATAACCCATTCTGTTTTATATAGCTCTAATTGTTAGGACATTTCCCCCTGGCATTGACTTTGTGATTTAACATTAGATATAACTTCCACATTTATGTCACCCACAAACATACGCATATTTTCTGTGTTTTCAAGAAAAGAAGAAAAGGGAGAGAAAGAGGGAACGAATGAGAAGAAGAAATATTTAAAAAGAAAAGTAATTCTTTTACTTAAAATTCTTTTAAGTAAAGAATCACTTAGGGCCAGGCGAGGCTGAGTTCCTAGGCTGGAAGTCAAGAGTAGAGACCCTTAGACTATCATGTTTTCTGCTTTAAAGCCAGAAGCAACATCAAGCAAAGTTAGGGCTACCTGTTCATTCAGTCTGGTACTTGCAAATCAAGAGCAGATTTTTATATCAATATAGAGAATCATGAGGTGGAAAAGACCTCTGAGGTCCTATAGATGCATCATTCATACTTGAACAAATCAACAACCCCATACTAAGCTCCCTGATCGCTATTTGCATCATCCAGTTTCTGTTCAGGGTTAATATAGTTTTTCTTCATTTGCCCTTTCTTGGTAGTAGAGGCCCGTTTCAGGGCAGGGGCACCCAAACTGGGCTTCCATAAATGGGCCAACATGTAATCTAGTTTTCACATCTCCTTGCCCTCTCCTCCTTAGATGGATCCAAGAGTAAGTTTTTTAAGACAGACTTTAAAAAGACAATTTTTCAAAGGAGAGAATGTAAAGAAATTCTGTGACCTGATTCTTCCCTAAATTCACTGGGATCTTTTGGAATAATTTGTCCATGTCTTAATTCTCCTAAAATCCAATTACTGTGGAATAAATGCTAAGCCTGGGATAACAAACATTTTTATCTCACTTCTCTAGAAATTTTTCATCAGGCTAAAGTAATTTGCCAGTCCACTGAGAATTCAAGGACTTAAAAGCTAGAAACATTTCTTCCCCATCAGACACCAGATTATTCAGATAACCACAGCACTTAGTTCTACTTTCTTAGGCAATTCAAATTTGTCTTACAAGGCATCCTTTTATTAAAACTAGACATACAGTACTACAGCAAACAGGAAGGAATGATTTACAGTGTGAGGCAGACTATCTTTCTTAAGTAAATCTGTGTACAAGTATATCTACTAAGTACATCTATGTACTTCCATGTACCCACTGGATATTTCAGACTCTATGTACTAAATCCATCATAAATTCAATGTGTCCAAAACTGAACTTATTATTTACACTATCCCCCCCCTCCCCAATCCCTCCTCTCTTCCTAATTTTCCTTTTACTGTAGAGGGCACCATCATCCTCCCAGTCACCCAGGCTTCCTATCTAGGTAAGATCCGAGACTTCTCACTCTCACCCTCTTCTATAACCAATCTGTTGAAAAATGCTGTTGGTTTTCCTTTTGTAACATCTCTGGTATACACTTCCTTCTCCCCCTGGAACTGCCAGCACTCTGATCCAAGCTCTCATCACCTATGAGCTTCTTGAGAAGGACTGTTTTTTCTCCTTACTTTTTAACTCTAGTGCCTAGAAGTAGCCCATAGTAGCCACTTCCTAAATGCTTGCTGATTGACTAGAGTAGGAAATTAGCACATCTAGCATAGCAACCTTTTTCATAGTAACTTATTGATAAACATTTGTTCATTTAATTCGATCTTTTATTTTATTTTTTGAATTTTAATTTATTTATTTACTTTTAGTTTACATCATTCAATTCCAGTCCCTTGACTTCCAAATTTTCTCCCCCTCCCTCTCCTCCCCCCCCCCAGGTGGCAAAGAAGCAGATACAGGTTCTACAAATACCTTCATACCAAACATTTGTCAAGTTGTAAAGAAGGATTATAACCAACGGAATGAACAATGAGAAAGAAGGAATGAAACAAAACAAAACACAAAAGAGAGAGAGCATGTGGTTTGCTTCCATCTGCATTCAGCCTCTATAGTTCTTTCTCTAGATGTGGATATCCCTTTCCATTTGATCTGATTTTAACAAAAGGAAATGGAAACAACTCCTAATATTTTTTGCCCATAATCAGACTAGGGTCCATGGTTTTCTTGAACCCAACAGGACATATAAAGATGCTATACGGACCTATTGCTTACCTATGTAACTGTAATCCTTGTGTCAGAAGATCTGTCATGATAAAAAGCAACTGGTTATAATTTGGGGAACTTCTCACTTCGCTGGCTTGTTATCCCCATGTAAATAATCCTGGAAATTTTACTAAAGACCGCAAGAAGGAATTCCTGTATTTCCTTTCTCCCCTTGAGCTCCTTCAGGGTATTGTCAATCCTTTTCCTCTAGGCATGAGGGAATGTTGTTTACTTTTCTTTGTGTTTAGGTTCACCTTTAAAAAGTATTAAACATCAATATTTGCATTTGGGGCATACTTATTTTGAATATAATTAAGAGAAGGAGGAAGAAGAAGAGGCAGAAGCAGTGGCAACTGAAGATGGTGCCTAAAGAAGACAGACACAGAGTTAATTCAGAGGTGTTTTGTCAGAAAGACTCTCTCCATCTGGAGTGAACAAAATAAAGAAAAGTATGATTTCATATGATTTCCCAGATTGAATGAAAGGGCGAAGGGAATCAGCATTTACGAAGCACCTAGTATATACCAGACATTGTGCTAAGCACTTTACAAATATAACTTGTGGGTAGAGCCAAGATGGTGGAGAAAAGATAGGAATTCACCTGGACTCCTAGGTCAAGGAGAACATATTGCAAGAAGTCAGAAAGAAACAATTCAAATACTGTGGAAACACAATCAGGACAACACAGTTTATTTCACATTGCTTCCATTCATGTACTTTCTGTTACAGTCAACATAGACTACTGGTCCAGCTCTTTCCCAAACTTGGCCTGCCATTGCCCACTTCTGGGCACCTGCAGGCTGGTCACCATACCTGAAATGCTTTGAGAATCTTCCTCTTGGGGGTGGCTAGGTGGCGTCAGGAGGACTTGAGTTCAAATTTGACCTCAGACACTTGACGCTTGCTAGCTGTGTGACCTTGGGCAAGTCACTTAACCCCAATCCTTGCCTTTCCCCTTCAAAAAAAAAAGAATCTTCCTCTTCCTTTAAGCTGCAGCTCACACTCCATTTTCTATGTGGTTGCCAGGAATCAATTAACTCTAAGTGTTTTTCCTCCTTTTAAGATATTTTTAGGACTTTTTGATTGTGTCTCTCTTTTATCCTCTGTCTTAAAATTGTATCTTTTTTTCTGGTCCCTTTGACCACCTCCACTTCTTCTATTCAGTATAGTAAGTTTATAAGTAGCCTGTATAGAGGCAATAGCAGGAAATAAGATTGCAAAGGGGAACCTGGGGTATACAAACCATCCCAGAGATCAAAGGAACATAATTTGCAAAGTGTATCATATTTTAACTAAAATTCATATCCTGTTAATATGTACTGAAACAGGGGAATCCATCTAGGCATTGCTTGTAGAGGTTTCTGGTCCTATAATATGCAAATTCCAGACAAAACCCAGACCTCTATGGCTCAGTATCAGCAGAACATCAAAAAGATTTTTTTTTAATTTTGAGATGATGATTTTTAAGTTTTACCAATAACTTTGAGATGATTTGGATTTGTTAATGAACTAATGTCAGGGTAAGTAATATAGGTAGGAGTTGGTCTGTCCCCCCCCCCCAAAAAAAAACCTAGAAAAATGAGATATCAAATTCCTTTCTGCCATTCCAGCCTTCCTCCATCTCCATTGGGTCCATGCTGCCTTGGGATCTCAACTCTAATTCACAGTTACATGAGTGATAATCTCTGCCTCTCCCCCCTTCCCATCCTCTTCCTCTCATTCTCTTCCTCCAACATCCATTTGTCTATCCCCAAGCTGAGCCATTTGCCCTTGTATTCCTCCCTATTGTTTTTGCCACTTGTCTCTGTGGCTTATTAAAGTGCAGTTGCACTTTGTTTCCTGCTGCCAACTGTAGTCTTTCCTGGCAAGTACCCAAAGAATCAGGTGTGCCTGACTCCATTTCGTAATTTCATGAATTATCAATTCATCCCTATCCCTTCCTACCTCATATAATTCTTATTTGCTTATAGTTCATAACCTTTATTCTCCAGAGTAGAATCTTGGCTCTTCTCTTGAGGGAAGAGTCTTTCATTTATGTCTTTGCACTTAAAATGTGCCTTGTGCATTTGTGGGGTTGGAGGTGGTTGAGAGGGGGAGGTGGGAAGGATGTCTAGATTTGTGACTGGTGTAGGGAAACTTGTGTGGAAACTTCCTACCAATGCAGATATACAGCTGCTCTGTAACTTACATTTTTAAAGAGTTATTTGAAGGCATTAAGAAGTTAAATGATTTGCCTCAGATCATGTCACCAGTATGTATGAGACAACTAGGCCTTCTTAACTCAAAGGCCAGCTTTCTACATTAACACAGTGTTGCCTTGCACATATTATATGTGTAATACTTGCTTAAATATTCATTTCATGGATTTAGTTGACTTTGTGTATATGTCTAAAGCATCCTATGAGAGTAACTTTGAAAAGTTCTGAATAAGGGAAATCACAATTTTGGAATAGCACCTCAGGAGGTATTGGGAGGCAGAGTTTCCATCTAAGATGGTGTAATGGCAAGCAAAGAAGTACTTAGCATCTTGTTTCAGTTCAAGTTTCTTTTGAGCCTTGTCCATGATTATAACAAGTCTTTGTTAAGAAACAGAACTTGTGAAACCCACAGTGGAAGGGACTTGCCAAAGACAGGAACAGAAGGATCTAAGAGGTGGGTGGAACAGGGAGGAGCTAATGACCAGATAAAAAACTGAGCACAAGCTGGGAGAGAGCAGAACTGAGAAGAGAACACTAGTGGTGGCAGAGTTGAGAAGGAGAAAATATGTGGTATCCCAATATTCTGTTTGTCTGTTCTGTCTGTGTTGATTTGTGTTTGTAACACTTTGTATAGAAGCCCCGGGACCTTACTGGAAGTCTTGAAAGAGGATTTTTTTGCTGTCTGTTTACAAAAGTCCTGGAGGAGGGTTTTAGAGGTGCTGGGACTATACCAACAACTTGTGTTGAGTTCTCAGACTTTGTTTGTGGGTCTGTGTTGATCTCACAGGCAGAAAGTAAATTGATGGTGGTGCTGGCAATGTGTATGAATGTTGTTTTGGCTCTTTTAAGCTTTGTCTTCCCAGAAACAGGAACTGTGAAGGACTTGAGGTGGACTGGACATTGTGAGCTTCAGTATGGAATGGGAACTGGATGAGTTGCTGGACGAGGAGCTGAGAGCTGCCTGCCTTTGAATCCAGTTGGATAGATTTAGACAAGAGCTGAACCATGGAAGAGGAACCATGGAATTTGGGAGCCAGCCTTGAGTCAAGATGAAAACACCTCTCCTTGGGTACTTAGTGCTAACTGAGAAGATCATGATTTTCTGTGGCCTAGGGGTGAGAGAACCTTGTACCTCTTAAGGATGATTGAGTTAAGGATGATTGGACACTAATCTCCAATCAAAAAGAAAAAAGACTTTTTGACTGAGAGATTAAGACAATGTGACCTAGGGGTGGAGAACTTTGACCTTTGTACTTTGTGTCCCTTAAGGAGGATTACTCCTTAAGGATAATTGAGTTAAAGACTTACTGAATGATATCTTTTGTTTAAAACTATGTGGCCACTTTGGTGAAAACTATGTGATCACTTTAGTGATAAGTTGTTATGTTATAACATTGTGAATACTGTACTTTGGCTTCTGTGAATGCTTTGCTTTAGTTTACTGCTGAATAAATAGAGAGTTCACTATACTGTGTGATCATAACCTTAAAGCTGTTCACAGCAGCAGTCCTCTGGAAAGCTGCTCATGCTTGGCTTTACAGATGGATTGGCTTTGAAGGCAGCCTACTAACTCTCTGACAGGTTATCACTCGGTTCATTGCTTTTTTGACCACTCTGGGTGTATGGGATATAAAATATGTATTACCCTGTGGCATGAAGTCAAATAAGAAAGTGCTAGCAGAATAAGTCTCTTTTCAGAAGTGTAAATGTGTTTTTTCTAAAAGTGGTTTTGCAAAGATGGTAGGGATCAAAGAAGGAGGAAAAGAACCATCCTCCTTCTCACCTCCATCTCACCAAGCTCCTGCTTTCTCCATCTCTCACTGTACAAGATGATTTAAGCTAGATAAAGACCATACATTTTAAAAAAGGTTTGAAAATGAAAGCATATCTGGGAGAGAAGTAGATATAGGTTCTCAAAAACACATCTTAAGGTGGTAGTGATTCTCATGTTAGAATTAATTTAAATTAGTAGCATCAATAATTATATTGGGAATTTTGGATGTAGGTAAAGGATGAAATGGGTGGTTTGACTAATGCACAACTCCACAATTCAGATAAATAGTCTAAATGGTGATAGATTAGTCTGGCTTTTTTGGGAGGCAATTGGGGTTAAGTGACTTTGCCCAGGTTCACATGAACAATAAGCATCTCAGGCTGCATTTGAACTCAAATCCTCCTGACTCCAGGGCTGGTGTTCCATCCTTTGCACCACCTAGCTGCTCCAATGGTAGATAAATCTTGAGATAACTAGACTTCATGGAGGGTTGGCTTTGGAGTCAGGAAGACTTGAGTTTGAATCCTTCTTCAGACACTTTTTAGCTGTGTGACTCTGGGCAAGTGACTTAATCTCTCAGTCTTAGTTTTCTCAACTACAAAATGGGGATAAGACTAGCACCTACCTGAGGATCAAATGATATTAAAATTTTTAAGTGCTTTGCAAACCTTAAAAGAGCTATTTAAATGAGAGTTAGTAAGGGGTTAATTCCATAATGGTAAACATGAGAGAATTCTAAAGAGTGCTTTTTGCTTTATGCTCTCTCTCAAATAGCAAATATGGTTTTTAATTATTGTAATTAATGACTGTAATAACTCTATTGCTTGGGGTTTGTGGAAATGTTCAACTCTGGAATATTGAGATGAATGTAAAGAATTCTGCCAGATCCTTCCAGTCAGTAAATTATTCAGTGAAAATGTTACTTACTTTTGTAAACTACCTTAACTCCTAGGCAGCTACATGATACAATGGATAGGGAGCTGGTTCTGGATTCAGAAAGACCTGAGTTCAAATCTGGCCTTAGACACTTATTCATGGTGTAACCCTTGGTAAATTACCATTAAGTCACCATCTCAGGTTCTGTTTGTCCCAGTTTCCTCATCTGTAAAATGGGAGTAATCAAAGCACCAATCCTAGGGTTGTTGTAAAGATCAAATGAAATATAAAGTACTCTGTAAACCCAAAGCACTATAAATGCTAGCTGTAATTGTTACTATTGCACTGGGCATGTCATTTATACCAATAAATGCCTTCCCTGCATTAAATAGTATCTTTGTGATCCAAAGGAGTGGAGTACACCTCCAAAAGTTCACCAGAATAATTCTGAAAGTTAACTGCTAAATTAGCAGAATACCTCAACAACCTTTGGAAAAGGTCATCTTAAATATAGAAGCTCCTAGAAGGGGAAGGCACAAGGAGCATCTAAGGCAAATGCATTACAGCAGAGAGTTATTGTAGAAGCTGTTTTCCTATAAAAAGAAAGAAGCAAATTAGAGTAATCTGTCCAAGAAAATGTTTGCAAGAGAAGATAACAAAATGCCAACAACAAAAATTATTATTTCTTTCAAAGTAGTAGCTAGTCTGGAATCAAATGTTTGAACTCTTAAAACACAGTAGGGTTTTTTAATGGAATTTTAGGAAAATATTCCTTTGACAAGTACAAATAAAAACAAAATGCTTATGTGTACAACATTAAAGAACTCTTTGGGGCTATAAAACATGGACATAAAATGAAAGTAATAATACTACAGATTAAATAAAAAACAAAGAGAGAAATTTTCAAACAAACACGTGGTGCTATTTCTTAAAGGGAAACATAATCTGTTTGGAAAAACTGAACTGGTGAACTTGAAGGTCAGAATAAAAATGTGTAGAATTTATACATCTAGAATTTATACACAAAAGATGACATATTTCCTTCCTTTGAAATAGATAGCAAGTCATTTGACAATCTATGGTAACTAAACTCAAAAGTTTTGGAAAGGAAAAGAATTTGGTTTTTTTTTGTTGTTTGTTCATTGGCTGTATTTACCTTCGAGAAATATTTCTATGTCAGAGAGTGAAGATGCAATTTTCAGCTCTGTGTGGGGCCTTCTCATGAATTTTTTTTGGCTGCTGAATCAGTTTATATTCATCTCTCTTTTACTGTATAGAAATAGGACACAGTTCCTGACTCTCTCTTTGTACAAAAGAGAGAAAATTACTATCTCTTACATATAAAGATGATATGCTTCTGTTGCAAGGAGGTGGTTTTTGCAAGGTGAAAATAACATGTATTTGCTGTCAAGGCTCATTAGTTTAAAATAAGTTGTAAGTGGGATGGGGTGGTTCACTTTGAGCCAAGATGTTAGGTAGCTCATGAAACAAAGAAGCTGTCTTAGAGAGAATGGCTACCCAGGAGAGACATGTCTGTATTAGTTCAGATAATATTGTTAAAATTAATAATATTGTATCATCAACAAGGGTTATGATAAGCAAGCTTGATTGGTCAGAAATATCCAAGTCAGCAGTTTTCTTCCGAATATTAAAACAACTATTCTGAATGGGAGTTCATAAATTTATGGTCTCGAGCTTCAAGTTTTCTAACCGAACTCCAGCTGTTAGAAACACATTAAAGTTTCATAAATCCTAAAAATTTATTGAATTATCTACGTGAAATATATCTCTGCATCAAGTTCCCACATGTTAAAATGATTATGATTACTATCAGAGAGGGGCAACGATCTGGTATAATGCTGCCACTTCTTTTATTACACAGTTTTCTTGTCTTGGATTCCTTCTGCTTTCCTCAGGTAATGTGGGCTGCTGTGATTAAATAGTTTGACCAGTTAGCACCTTCTCTCATATCTTGCCAAAAAAAAAAAGATACTCAAGTGGAAAAATTAACACAAGGATGGCCCGACACAGCTAGTAGACCACATGAGGGCTATATAAATTATTTTTTTAATCATAGAGAGCTTGTAGATAAAACTGCTTCCAGTTCAAACCTACCCTCTTGCTTTTAAGCAAGACTTCTGAGCACTATGCATGCCAGGGAAGTCATATCTCCCCAAATGACTTCACCCATCATGCTACACTAATCTTTCCCCCTCCCACAAAGATCAAGGCAGAATGAAGCAATAAGAGTAACATGAAAAGGAAAATTGAGAGAACCATTTGAAGACTGGGGAAGATTTTCTTTATAGTGGCTACCTATGGATTCAGGAGACCCAGTAGCTCTAAAGTTTGGAAGTTGGAACTGATCTAGGCCTGATATATTGCCCTACTTTGCATCTATAATCCACTCCTCCTATCTTTCTGCCTTATTGGATTAGGGAGACAGGGGTTGCTTAGGTACTTTTCCATATCCTTCCCCTGACATGGCCAAGAAGTTGTGCCTGGGGAATATGTTTTCCTGACATTGGCGTACAGTGCCCACCCTGGGTCAAGTCCTCAATATCCCTTCTGCGAATGGGTTGCTAGATTTTGATCCAGGATCAGGAGAATTGTCTGTCATCTCTAAGAGCACCAAGGTCTGAGGGAAGGGGTGTTCTGACCTTCATTTGCCTGTCATTGACAGAAGACTAGGAAAATCCTGACCTACCATAACCCAGCTTAGTCAAGGGAAGGGGGGGACACTCAGCTCTCAGTCCCTACTATCTAAAGTGACTGCTTACTCACAGTCTATTACAGTGTTGAAAAGGGCATGAATCAGTCTTAGGTCTAACCAGAAATCTGGTTTCACTAGATTGAAAATGAGTTTGGACCCCTTCAGTGGGATGTCAGTATGATCTCTCCCATATAGTTTGGAAAACTTCCAATTCCCTCCAGAAGTAGAGGAGATTCTCTGTCTTCCCTACTCCCCCTACCAACCAGACCACAGAGACCTTACAACCCCTCAACTACTTCTGCCCAAAACCAAAGATGTTCTATCCAGTATAACTCCAACTTACACCTTGGGTATTGCTACTGCTCCTATCCCTGAACAGAATATACAGCAAATTACAACTAAAAACTTTGCTACTCAATAAAGAGTTTCTTCCATATAATAGACTTACTATATTGTTATTGTTGTTCATCCTTTGTTTTCAAAGAGGACCAATGACATCATGGGGTGATGTCTTGACTCTTAAGTGAATTGGATTTAAGTGAGGCAGAGTTGCACAAAGTCATCAGCTTCATTCTCTCTTCCAGAGTCATTGACGTCCAATGACAGGACAAAAGTCAAGATGACTCATGATGGTCTGGGATGTAGAAGATGACCTTAGTTTTTTTGATGTCTGACAAGCTGCCTCCATGGCCATTTTAACAAATTGTTCTCATCTATCCATTCCACCAGGAATGAGTTTCACCTACTTGGAGCAGACATTCCCCTAACTCACCAACAGGTTTCAGGCCCATCAGTTACCCTCAACCTGGTTTAGCCCATCTGCTGAGATAGTTGTGACCGCTGTGCATGCTACAGCTTCTTGGAGCCGTGGGTGAGAGATGAGTAAATGGCGGACACCAAAGGTGAAGAGGCAGTCCTGAAAAGAACTCAGCAAGTCCTCACACCAAGGGCACTAGTCTTCCCTGAAAACCCCATGCACCCCACCTAATATATAAACATTTCCAAAATATTCAAGTTGAAATATCAGTAGATGGGATGAAATACAAAAGGAAAAATTAAAATGGGTAATAGATGTATTAAAAGAATTAAAGAAGGACACTAATGCACACAAGATGAAGCAACAACTATGAGAAGAACTACAACAGAACTAATGAAATTATGGGAAAAGCAATAGATAATAAAAATAAAATTGAGGAGTAAACCAAAGAAGCAACAAAAATGAAAACTGGATATACAAAATGAAATGACAGGTATCGTCAGGAAGCAAAATTGGGAGTGATCTCTAATGTAAAAGTTTACTGGCTAAGTGATGATGACATTTCTCTGAAATAATGGGAACAATGTAGTTTGAAAGGATGTAGAAAAAGGGATCTCAATCAGTACCCACAACAGAAGCAATGTAAATGGTAGCTATTCACCATTGTCTCTTATCCCTCCCTC
>CM053580.1:240978247-241000996 GCA_028627135.1 Pseudochirops cupreus | reverse complement strand
CATGTAGTCTTAAATTAATATCTACCCAGTAATCCAATAGAATTATAGATATAAATGTGAATCCTTCATGGAGAAGAACTTGCAGGGTCATTAGAAATGGAAAATTTTGCTCATACCTGAGAAAGAACCTTCAAAATTACAAGTTAGTACAATTGATCTACCATAAAATGCACCTAGGAAGAAGCTTGTTTACCCATAGGTAAACTTATTTTACCTATTTTAAAAAGATGTTTATACTTGTTTAGTATGTTTCCACATTTTATTACTATATGACATAACCATATTTTCCCACTACATTTTCCTATATTTAAAAGCAACCCCCCAATGTTTGCTGCAAAAAATGTATTAGGAAGTGTTCTCTTTCTCTCCTTCCTAGTGATCCCTCCCCCCATCCATAGTGTCCGGGGATGGAAGAAACTGACCAGAGTTGCCTTACCAGAGACAGAAATGCCCTGTGGTCAGTACCCTGTACACTAGGATGTTCACTTTAATTCCATGTTTCATTTCACATAGCAGCCACACCTATATCACATTTGCCCTCCATCTTTAACTTTTTAAAAATGAAATGAATTTTTATGACTTATGCAAAAAGATGCTTCACAAAATCTGACCCTCATTAACTACCTTTTTCCAGCCCCAAGGATGGGCATGGTGAATTCCATCGAGGTATTTTGAGTGGTCGTGGTCATTTCTCTCTACGAATCTGTCACTTTATATGCTTTCATATGCCATAGTTTGGAAATGTGTGAGAAGTTGGGGGCATGATAAGGATAAACTTTAGGACCTTAAAAGACTGGGGAGAGTCCAAGTGTCTGGGAAGCATCCCCAGTTTTCTCCTCCCCATTCCATTAGTCCTAGGGAGGACAGATCTCATATATTTACATTTTATTTACGAATCATAATATAATAATGAGTGTTAAACTCTTTAAGGTTTACAAAGTAGAATATATATGTGTGCTTGTATGTGTATATATACACATATATGTATATCCACTATTATTGTTGTTGTTAAATATATATTAGAAATATAGAAACTAGGAAAAATGAAAATTATACTTTGTGAAAGTAACCATGATAGCCAACAAATAATTTCTCCAGACACATAAAATGTGTACAAAACATTGCAATTTTGTTTTATCCTTCTCTTCTTCTTGGTTTGGATTAGACGTTAACAATCATTCCACCCCAACACATACTGTTCCTATGATTCTGGATAAAGATATTTGTGGGGGAAAAATCAGCTTTGGATTGCTAGGGAAAGATATTTGGGAGAGATCCATGTAAAAATGAATTAGAATAAAGTGGCTAGCATCCATAAATGTCTTTCTCAGTGTCTGCATTTCAGGAGTTTGCATTAGCCAAAAGTAACTTTTTAAATATATAGACATTGCCTTTACCATACATAGTTCCAAGTTGGTGAGGCATATTCATAATTTAAGATGCCCTGCTTTTAAAAAAATGAAATATCTTTTCCCTCCATTGAATTCATTTCACGTGTCAAGGACATATTGTCACAGCAGATGCCTTTTTCCCCTTCTCAACTATGTTGGGAAGGCTCAAGTTTTCAACTTATGCTGCCTATTAAATGTCAATTTTTATGCATATTCTCTTATAGATGGTTACTAACATATATTCTATTAGAATATGAAAATTCAATAGTTTAAGACTGGATTATTCCATGAAGAATGTTTTCTATTTAGCATACTATCCAAGGCTTAAAAACATTTAAGCATAATTAGGGATTTATTATTTCTTCTTCTTCTTTTTTTTTTTTTTTTTAGAAAAAGAGCTATTGTTAGAATGCTTTTCACAGAAGAACAAGTAGTCTATGGAAGGGGACAAGTCAATTACTTGACATGCTAAGAAAGTCTTAATGTTTCTTTAAAAGAAATTTAAAATTCCTTGTATGTTGGAATGCAATTAAAAGGGTACATATCTATTAGTACTCAGTGATGAATGAACATAGTATTTTAGAATATGTTTTTTTAAAAATAATTCCACTTTATTTGCTGCCTAACATTTCAAAGAAAATTTGAAAATAGAGCATATTTGTATTAATAAAAACTCATATTATTGTTTTGGATTAGTTATTGTCACAGAGGTCCCCCCCCCATCTTATTTATATAACTGTTATTTCAGTACAGGAAATTTCCCCAAACCTGGACAGTTATACAGTCTGTAACTGCTGTGTCAAATAATCACTCCTATGTATAAATAAATAAAACAACAGCAAAAGAAAATCAAGAAAAAAGAAAGGACTTCCTAATGTAAACACAACCTTGTATAATTAGAAATAGTAGCTTTCAGTGTTAAAGTGAGTGGGGATGAATCTGAAAATATTTTGAAACATAGTAAACCATCTAGGTAAATAAGGGGAAATAACTAAGGAAATAGTGGGCTCAACCAGTTCTAAAGAAATGTTGGTACTCTTAAAATCAGAATGTTTTTCTTCAGCTTTAAGCCACTTTAGTTTCTTACTGTATTTGTACTGATGGCAGAACAAATGGTAAAATGCCATAAACTTTGCATTAAATTATGGGGCTGACCATAGGGTACTTTATGTAAGTTTCATAATAATGCCATCACCACTGTTGAAAACTTATTTAGCCTGGCATTCAAGGCCTCTACAGTGTTGTGCCACCCTACCTTTGTAGCTTATTTCATATGGCCCTGAACATGCCTTCCTATTTTTTTTTTCTTTTTGGAGGGGGAAAGGCAGGGCAATTGGGGTTAAGTGACTTGCCCAAGATCACAGGGCTAGTTTTTTGTGTTAAGTGTCTGAGGCGGGATTTGAATTCAGGGCCTTCTGACTCCAGGGCCGGTGCTCTATTCACTGCGCCACCTCGCCGCTCCATGCCTTCCTTTTTTCAAGGCTCCTTCCATCCCAGATCCTTAGTTCTGTCTTTTAAATTCCTATCTGTTATCCAGGACTCAGTTCAATTATAACTGTCCCTCCTGATTTCCCATGGAGATGCTGCTGCTGCTTTCTCTAGCACTCCGTGCCTTTTTAATGCAATTTCTTACACTATTTTTTATCGTAGATATTTGTTTATGAGTTGTATCACCTTTACTGGTTTGTAAGCTTCAGGGATGTTATCTAATTGATATTTTAAAGTGTCTCTGTGCCAACCAGTGCTCAGAACTTGTTGTTACTCACTTGTGTCTGACTCTTTGTGATCCCATTTGGGGTTTTCTTGGCAAAGATGCTGGAGTGGCTTGCCATTTCCTTCTCCAGATCCCTTTTACAGACGAAGAAACTGAGGCAAACATGAACGGTAACTTCCCCAGGGTCACACAGCTAGTAAGGGTCTGAGGTTGGATTTAAATTCAGGTCTTTCTAACTCCAGGTCCAGGCACTCTATCCACTGTACCACCTAGCCTCAGCACATAGTCAATATTTAATAGATAAGACTGAAATGAATATAGGTGGTAAACACTTAATTGTTAACAGACTTTGCCAATATTTTTTCATTTAAGACTTAATGTTGTTGTTGTATTAATAGTGACAGCTTACCTTTAGTAGGTGGTATATTATCCTACTCATACTACGGATTAGAAATGGAGGTTCAGAGAGGTTAAATAGTTTGCCATAAAGCTAGTAAGGAGGAAATCTAAGACTTAAGCCCAAGTTCTAGGTCTCTACATCCAAAGCTTTTTTCATTATATCACATTACCTTCCAGCAGTGAGGTAGTATTTGAAAGGACAAAATTAGTCCATCACAATCATATAAAGATCTGATAACTTTTAAGTTGTTTTCAGCTAATGTATATGAGTTATCAGGTAAGTGTATAAATCTTTATAGAGATCTTAAACCAATATTAGATTTATGATGAATATAACAAACTTTATTTTGATCCTTTAATAGATTATGGATTTCCAGTGTCATCACTCCTTTTACTGATACATATAGCAGCCCCTCTACACTTTGTCATCCTGTGTGATTCTTGGAAGGGAGGCCTCCTCATTCTTCAATAGTAAGAGATAACCAATGTAGCAATCAGGCTGTCCATCTGTTAACATGTCTTTGATGGTACTTTTTGTCTATAAGAGTATCGAAGTGGTAAAGTTGAAGTGGGGGGTGGTTCTTTGGTCAACAATGAGGAGAGATTACTATAAAACATCAACACATCTGTTTCATTATAAGTCTGTTGTCCACATTCTGGTTTCATCTGTGAATGTTCATGAGATGATGTTAGTTTATGTCAATCTCATGTGGACCAAGTGTCTTCAGGTTCTTTTTTTCTCTTCCACTGCTTTTCATTGTTTTGTTCTTCCTCTTCCATTGTCCTCCTTGGTAATTAGTGCTTTACAAATAAGTTTGCATACTGATCTGATGTTGCCTTTGTACACCTTTGCTTGGAGTATATTAAAGGACAGGGATGGGGACTAGACTTTGGTTTCATTGATGTTGGGAACTCCTAGAGGAAGAACTCTCTTTACCTTCTCTACAACTTACAGTCTTAGATAGCTGCCTGGAACATTGAGAAGTTAAGTGACTTGCCCAGTGTTACACAACCACTATGTGTCATGGGCAAGACTTGAATCCAACACTTTCTGGTTCTGAGGCCATTCCTCTACTACTCTTTAAGTATCATAGGATTATAGCTAAAGAGTTGGAAAGGTCTTTGAATATTATCTGGTTCTACCACCACATTTTATACATGAGGAAACTGACCCAGGCAAGTTAAGTGACTTATTCAAGATCACACCAATAGTAAGTAGGAGTAGTGAGATTTTATCTCCTCTAAGAAAAAGTAATGGTATGAGCCAATGTTGTTACTTTGTCCATTTTTGATTTGTCAGAGAGTTCACTGCTTGTTTTAAGTGGGTTGGAGCTTCTGTTGCTTACATACAGATCCTAGTCGATGATCAAACTGTACACAGACTAAAATAGCTGCTACATCTGGAGTCTTTTCCTGTCTGTTCAGATGCAGTCGATGTCCTTTTTTTTTTTTTTTTTGGTGGATGTCCTTTAGTTGTTGCCATAATTAATGCCTTCTGATTCTCTTCTCAAAGTAATTATGATGAACAAGTGTGAGGCTGCTGGGGACTCCATAAGCCTTTTGCCTCTTTCATTTCTTGACCCTAAGCGATACTTTGCAACATATTATTTCTCTGGCCTGCCCTGTGCTCCTCTTTGTGTTGAAATCATGGAGTACTGATGTAATTCCAAGGATCTTGTCAAGTTCTTTAATAGCAATAGCAAATACTGATTCTTTTTCTTTTTGAGTAATGACCGAGAACAACGTGTCATGCTTCTTGAAGTTAAAGGTTAATGCCATGTGTTTGATACAGTCAAGTTTTCTTCAGTACAAATAGTCAATGTGGACTTCTGAGAAAGTGACAATTATCAAATTACTTTTTTGGCTGAGACTAGAGTGTGATTTCATCAGTGTGAGGGAACTCCTGGCATGAAGCCTCCCTCCACAAATGCAAATCAGCAATTCACCTGTGATTTAAGTCTTAATGAGTTGCCTCTGGCACAGAGGTCAAATGACTTGCTTTTTGTCCCATAGCCAGTATTTTTGTCAAAGGCAGGACTTGACCCTTACTTTTCTTTGTCTGAAACTTAATAATGCCTCCTAAATTTCTTATGATTGTTTTAAAAAAAGCAACATTAAGTTCAGGTAAATCTGTAATGAGATATGCATGTTTTCAAGATAATGTGCTTAATTAACAAACAATGTCATGTTTCTTTTATGTCTACAGTTATTTAAAGGAGCTCCTCTGGTATCTGTAATGATTGGGAAGATGGATAACTCAAGGTTAACTTTTAAGGAAAGAAATGTTTTTAAAGAGGATTTTAAATAGAAACCTTGATTAGAAAGGGTTACTTCTTTGTCTTAGGGTCATGATTTTATATATATGAGCACATGTCTTGGATTTATATGAGCACAACCTCGCTTGATGATTAAGGTCATCTCTATTTACATGAATAATTATGGTGTGCTTGTATGTAAATGGCGATGTACATGGCATGGTATACTGACCCTCAGAGTTGTCTTGGTACTTTTTTAAAGAAAGTCTCTTCAGAATAATTTTAAAAAATCATCCTATAAAATCTTTAAAGTTAAGATTCTACTTATTAATTATCAATTCTCTTCACTTAAGATTCTTTCAAATCATTCTATATATATATTAAAATCATCTATGTGATACGTCATATAGATATACATATATCTATATGTACGTACATCTCTATGCTTTTACACAGCCCATGCAATTTACTCCAAAATGAACTACCTCTAAGGCTGAAGCGCTCCTCACACAGTCTTCCTCATATTCACCATCTCTTAATTTATTTTTGTCAATAGCATTAAAATTTTATTATTTTTGCCTCATTAATATATGCATATTTTAAGGAGGACCCCATGTCAGAGGTCTCATTCCTCTCCACACTGTACTCTAGACTTCCTCTACCATGACCTTTCACTGTGTATCTTTACCCGCCTCCCCTTTTCAGCTTCTTTTTATATGTTGTCTTCCTTTCTTGGAACATCAAGCTCTTTAGGCTTCTCTTTCTTTTGACTTGTAATTGCATTCTCAGCACTTAGTAGAGTGCCTAGCAAACAGTAAGTGCTTAATAAATGCTTGTTGACTAACTGACAAGTCTCTAGGTAAACAGTATATCCTAATTGTCTTTGCCTGCTCATGTCTGTCTATTGGGAAGTTTAATCTTAGGGTTAGCTCTTTTCTTTGTAAGGGAATTTGACCTTTGAGGTTGGGACAGGGACAAAGACGCCAAATGCTTATGGATGGCATTCACTGTTATTATATGGGTCCTTATAAGGATAAACCTTGGGTTTGGCAGGTGTTCTGCCTTCTTCTTCATTAGGTTGTACTTCAAGTGTTAAATAAAGCTGGATCTAATGCTTACATTGTGAAACGTCTAAATTGCTCTGAGGGCCTGGAGGATCATGTCTGTAGAAGTTGGGGCCAGAAGAACTAACAAACGGCAGAGCTGGGGTTTCAATCCAGACCCTGTGATTCTAAATTCATGGCTGTTTACAGTAGTAGTTTATTAGTTCCTCTCTCATGTTATTGGGAATCAGATAACATAATTAGGTAGATTCAGGACTTACTAAACTGTGAGACTCAAATAATCATCGCTAATGAATGGAGAGCTTGAGAAGTTTATGGTTGATCCTCTGCTCACTTAACATTTTCAGCAAAGCTTGGAGTATGGTATAGATGACACACTTATCAAATTCACAGATTGACACAAAGCTTGGACGGAAAGCTAATGTACTAGATGACAGATTCAGGATCTGACAGGCTAAGATACGAGGCCAAATAAGATGAATAAAATCGAATTTAATAAGGAAAAATGTCAAGTCTTAGATGGGTTGAAAAATAAGCTTCACAAGTACGAGATGGAGGCAAACGAGGTAGGTAGCTGTTCGTTTGAAAAAGATTTGAGAGTCAACAGAGTGAGGTGAGTTAGCCAGTTTAATGCAATCTTTGGTTGCTTTAAGAGATCTATAGCATTCAGAATGAGAGAGGATACAATCTATCTTTACTCTGCCTTGCTTAGACAGAAGATCAGATTGTTGTATTCAGTTTTGGCACAGTCTTTAACAAGAATGTTTTAGGATTCAGCAGCCTTGTTGCTGGTGACTTGAAGAAACTGGGAATGTTTAGCCTGGAGAAGGAAGGATTTAGGAAGGGATATGATAGTTTTATTTGAAGGGTTGTTATGTGGAAGAGGGATTAGTCTTGTTTGGTCACAGACAACAGAACCTACAGGGTAGGTGAAAGTTGCAGCAAGACAGATTTTGGCTCAACATCAAGAAAAACCCTCCAACAGAACAATTCAAATGGGGAATGGACTACACTAAGAAAACGTGGGTTCCTCCTCAAAGGAGGTCTAAGGTGAAAGGTCAGATGACCGCTTCTTGGGAATATTGTACAGAGAATTCTTGGTCAGCTACAGGTTAGATTAGATGACTTTTGAGTTCACCCCAAGCTCTCAGATCTTTTGATGAGAAAATATAATACCAGGTCACAGTTTCCTTTAGGCTTTTAATTATTTTGCGGGGTAAGATTCTAGACACAGTCAGCATTGAAAAGTATATATTTGAAATTGAAAATTATATTCTCACATGAGGCCAAAAATGTTTTACATGCCTCAATTTCTTCCCTGAGGGAAATACACACACACACACACACACACACACACACACACATACATACATTGTATGAAAATTGTATTTTCCTATGAGGCCAGAAATCTTGTATAGTGCCTTTACGTGCCTCACTTTCTTCAAATGAGGAGAATCATAATCATAATTTCTACATCAAAGGGTGGTTGTGAGGATCAAATGAGATAGTATAGTATATTAAAGCACTTTGCAAACATTAAAGGATTATTTAAATGCGGGGTATTATTGCTTACGCTGGAACATCTTTTGCATGGAAATCTGTTCTGTGAAAATATTTTGCATGTCACTTGTACTCTAGCTAATTTAGGTAAATAAATATTTCTTAAAGAATATACTATCATAAAAACATCATGCTTGGCATTAGAAATGTAAAAAAAAGATAAAATGCAGGCCCTGTTCTCATGGAAAAAGAAGCATGTACCTGAATGCCTGTGGTGCTGGGGAGAATGTGATCAGTAGTGCAAGAATGAGGGATGGGTAAAATGCCATGAGAAACTTAAGCTGATTGAGATGACTTTCACCTAGGGGACAAAGTATTAAGAAAAGCTTAATGTGGCGGAGAATAGTATGAGATAAACCCGAAAAGCCTCGTTGCGGAGGGGCGTTGATTCTTGATGCCAGGATTAGGAGTTGCTACTTTATTTATAAGCAGTAGGCAACCCCTGACATTTTTTTTACTTTTACCTGAGTAGTACATTAGGAAGAGTACTCAATCTAGGTCCAGGATGGGTTGCCTTCTCCTTCTACTCCTGCTGTCCCTCTTCTTCCTTTGGTAAGTTCTTCTTAGAACTTCCTTTTTGATTCAGAACCTGAACTAACCATGGACTCCTTGGACTTCACCACTATGCACTAGAGTGGGTTTCTTCCACCCAAATGAACTTTTAATCTCCCTTTTGTGTGTTATTTTCCACCATTAGAATATAAATGCCTCGAAGGCAGTAACTAGCTTTCTTTTTACCTCCAGGGCTTAGCACAGTTCCTGGCACATACTAAGCTCTTAGTAAACGCTTCTTGACTTACCTTGCCTTGCCATGGAGAGGGAATAGCCTGGAGTTGGGAAGACTAGTTAGGAGCCTAATATAATATTTTAGGTGAGAAGAGACTTGGACCTGACCCCCTACTGACCTACTAGTGTGATTGTAGTGGAAATGGGAAGGAGGAGATGAAGGCAAGAGATGGTTTGGAGGTAGAGTTCTTGGGACTTAATGATTAGTTGTTGAGAGTTGTGATGAGGTAGAAATGAAGAATCAAAGATGATTCCAGTGTGCTAAGTAGTGCACATCTACTGTGAAGGAAACCCTGATTAGAACCACACTTCTCAACGCGTGTATTCAGGCTTTATTAATCAAAGCATCCAGACAATATCCTCTAAAAACCAAACACCCCCCTGATGTTTTAGTGGTTCAGGTAAAGCTGGTTACCAGACTATATGAAGTTTCTTCTCTGCCCAGCAAGAGGCTATGTGTCTCCCTCTGGTGCTCTTCTGGCAAGACTCCAAAATCTCAATCAGTCATCGCTGCCCAGTCTCAAGAATGAAGAAAACAGGAGCCTGTTCTAATCCAGTTTAGGAACAGGTTAATGGCCAGAGTCTCAGGGGGATTTTTATCCTTTTTGCTAAAGTTATTTATCACATAATTTGATTAGTAATTTATTTCTAAATTACTGATAAAGTTGTTGATCCTATTTTTTCATTGGTGATCTATTAAATCAGAGGGTCTACATATGTTTATCAATTGTTTAAGATACACACATGTTTATGACATCATACTACACAAATGCTTATCTTATGGAAAAATGACTTACTCAAAACAGCTCTACCAAAGGGCCACTGAAAACAGCTCAGTCACAAAGTAGAAGCTTAAAATAAAACTGAATCATTTCTTATTAAGGTAACAAAAACTTATTCCCATTGTACAAGGTTACAAACCTGTGTGCCTAGGAGAATGGTGGTCCCATAAGAAAATGATAAAGGTTTTGGGGTGGGTGGCGATAATGACTTTACTATGGACTTGTTTAATTGGAGGAACTGACGGGGTATTCATACAGAGCAAGGTTCTTCCATTGTTTGTGTCAGGGACTCTTTTGACAGTCTGCTGGGGTACCTTCTTAGAATAATATTTTTAGATAAAGTAAAATACAATGGATCATAAAGAAGTAAATTATATTGAAGTACAGTTATCAAAATATTAAAAAAAAACAGTTATAAATCCCAGGTTAAGAATCCCTGAGTCACTAAGATATTTATCAGACAGTTGAAAATATGGGACTAGAGCAGCGGTTCTCAACCCGTGGGTCGTGACCCCTTTGGGGGTTGAACAACCCTTTCACAGGGGTCACCCAAGACCGTTGGAAAACACTTATTTCTGATGGTCTTAGGAACCAAGACACTGCTCCTCTATCCATCTCCAGGTGGGTCTGTCTACATGCAGACACACCCACATACGAGTATTATAGGGTCGCGGCATTAGAAAGATTGGGAACCACTGGACTAGAAGTTTGGGGAAAGGTAAGGTATAGACATATAGACTTAGAAATCATCTGCATCTAAACAATGAGAATAGATGAGATCACCAAAGGAAGGAGTATATAGAGAGTGGAAAAGTGGGCCAAGGACAGAAGGTTGGGAGACACACATATAAGGTCTTTTCAGTGTCTGGAACACAGATGGTGCTTAACAGATGCTTGCTAATTGATTGAAGAGGAGCAACCAGTTTGGGAGGCAGAAAGAACAATAATCAAAGTAGGAGATCTTGAATGTATAATGTCATTGATCCTAAGGGAGGAGAAGTATCTACAAGTAATTTTTCAAGGGCTCTCAAGTATGTTTTGTTTGTAATGTTTCACTGCTGTCAAATTGTAATCCATAATGATTATTTGGTTTTTAGGTTTTCATAATTTTGAACATGCATCTTATAGGTGACAGGAAGTTGTCAAGGATGGTGAATGTACTGATCACAAAATAAAACAATTCTCAGCAGCCTAGAGCATTGGGCTAAATTGAATAGATGAAATTTAATAGGGATAAATATAAAGTCTGACACTTGGGCTAAAAAAAATCGGCTTCCCGAGTACAAGATGGGGGAGGCATAACTAGACCACAGATTTTCTGAAAAAGATCCAGAGGTTTTAGTTGATGGCAGGCTCAATATGAGTCAACAGTGTGACATGGTGGCCAAGAAAGCAAATATAATTTTATACTCCATTAATTCTGCTGTATTTTGTCCTTGTCAGAACACATCTGGAGTGTTCTCTTGTGTTCTGTATACCGCATTTGGCATGTTCTTCTTGAGTCCAGAAGTAGGAACTAGTAGTAATGGCTAGAACTCCCAAAAAGGAAAATTCAGGCTTACGTAAAAGAAGCTTCTTAACAATTACAGAACCATTCTAAAAGGGTATGGGTTGCTTCCTGACGTAGCTTCTCCCTGGAGATTTTCAAGCAATGACAGGAGGACTATTTGTCTAATATTATAGGGGAGATCCTTGTTTATCAATATAATAAAATTGTTCAGCGGATAGACTATTCAGAAATGAATTCTCTAAGAATACTATTTGCATCTTCCTAGTTTGATGTCTTTTTCCTGCCTCTCACACCCTAATTTTTTAAAACCACTGATTTAACCTTGACCTCTGGGTTCAGCCCATTGATATGCTGATAAATATTGAACAATCAGTTCTTGTGGGGAAAATACACACACACATATGCATATACATGTGTACATCTAGGTATTACACTTTTAGATTTAATTGCACTTCCTTATTTTGCAAATAAAGAAATTGAGAATATTAAGTAACTTGCCCAAGGTCACATAGGTAGTAATGAATCAGAGGTGGGATTTGAACTCAATTCTTTGGACGCTGGAACTAGTTCTCTTACCAGTGTCTCTTCAAGGAAGCTGATGTTCAAGTCAGTAGAACTCTGGACTAGGAGTCAGGAAGACCTGAGTTTAAATCTTGATGATATGAAGAATCATAATAAATCAACATAATGCTTTGGCTTACAGAGTGTTTTCCCCACAATAACTTTGTGACGTGGGTTAGTGCAAGAAGTATTGTTCCCTTTTTAAAGATAGGAAAACTGAGACTCAAAGAAGTTACCTGTGTAGTGTTATGGGAGAAATATCTTCTTTTTGAGTTCATGTGGTAGGTAATTTTTGCCAGAATAGTCTTATTGTAGCAAAGCAATTATAGAGATAGAAACCTAGGTTTTATTATGCATAAGCACAGGTTCTGTTTTCTTTGGGGGGGGGGAAAAATAACTCCAAACAGAGATTAGGTTTTTATGACAAGCTTTTGTAGAGAAAATTATGTCAGAGACACAGAAAACTAATTATTTTACATTTTGCAGTCTTGTAAATTCTTTTAGTCTATATATAAAAATGTATCCATAATCCCATGCTTTCTTCAATGTCATAAAAGCTGAACAAATTTAGTTAAGCAGAGTCATAATCTCATATGTCCCATAAAGAAACAAACCTAATTAAACAGACTTTATAGGTTAACTAAGTCAGATTGTAGATTAAACATGGAATTTGCAAAATGCTACTCTTGACAGAATCAGATGATTACATCACGATGGGATAATGGAGAGGAAGGGATTGACATGTCATGAAGACTTGCCTTCAGGATTCCAGGGTCACCTCCAGGACTGTACTATAACTAAGGATTATGAGCACTAGTACTGCCCACACTAAAAACTACAGAAACTAAAGCAAAAAAAAGAGCAAGAGAAGCCCAGGGAAATTCAGGTCAGGTGGGGTCTTCCACAAATAAATTATTTTAGGGAGGTTTTAAAGATGCTGTATTGCCTTCCTCCTCTTATTTGGTTTCTTATCTCCAGAATGTCTAATGTCTTCCCTTACCACTATTATTCCAGGAATCAGGTTTTTGTCAGGTGAGGTTAATATTAACAAAAGATAGGCTGTTAGTTAACCAGAAGTTACAAGAGGAATGACTCTGAACCTTGAATAATAAAAATTAATAAAAAGAAATTTAAAAATTCTCAGAACAGTAGGAAATGTCATTTACCAGCTAAAGAGCTATACTGTTTGGCACATCTTCATATGATATTATCTCCACTAAAAAGTCTGTCAAAAGATGGGATTTGTGGATTCCTCATGTAAATTCTGCCCCCCCCATTTTTTCTGTTCATACAGTCTGCTTCTTCTGGATGATTCCCCTTTTCTTGCTTCTGTTCTCTTCCCATCTGTCACAGATGTTATTTCTCATTATCTCTATATTACTCCTTCTGCTCATCACTGACTTCTGGCTTCTTTTCTTTTTGAGTTTTCTTCTACTCTACGCTTCTCTTGCTCTTTTTTTGCTTTAGTTTTTAGTGTGGGTAGTACTAGTATTCATAAGCCTTAGTTATCGTAATATAGTCTTGGAGGTGACCCTGGATTCCTGAAGATCATGCCAGTAGAGTAAAAGGATTGGTAGTTTTTAGCAAACTGGAAAGAATTCCAGTGTAGGAGCACAAATCTACTGTTTAAGGACTATCTCAACTAAATTTGAGAAGAATACAACCAAGTCATGAATCTGGGGGCTATTATAATTCATAAGAGCCAGGTAGGTGGTGCAGTGGATAGAGCATCAGGCCTAAAGTCAGGAAAACCTGAGTTCAAATATGACTTCAGATGCAGCTATGTGGCCCTGGGTAGGTCATTTAACCCTATTTACCACAGATCCTCATCTGTAAAATGAGTTGGAGAAGGAAATGGCAAACCACCTCAATACCTTTGCCAAGAAGATCCCAAATGGGATCACAAAGAGTCAGATATGACATGACTGAAAAACAATCGAACAACTTAATTCACGAAGATCATCCATATCAAAGGTTCTTAATCTGGGGTCTATGGACTCATATCAGGTCTATGAATAGATGTCAAGGGGTCTGTGAACATGGGTGGGGAAAAAATTCTATCCATATTTTTTTAGTCTCTAACTGAAATTTAACATTTCCTTCTGTCACGAAGAAAACCATCTTTTTTATGGTAGCAAATCATTATTCAAAGAAGTCCATAGGCTTCACCAGATTGCCAAAAGGGTTCATGACACAAACAAGTTATTTATACTAAGGTGTAGAGGGATTGTGATCTGTGTTGATAAAGGGGATTACCCACAATAATATGGATCCTCAAAGTATTAAAGTATATCTCCAAAGAATAAATGACTCATCCCAAATTTGGTCAATCAAATAATCATAGTTTCTTATTTTGACTTGTCAATTTGATTTTGTTAGTTCTTTTTCAGCAATACTGATGTTTGGAGGCTTAAGCTTAGGTTTCTGGGTTTACTGCAGTGGAACAAGAAGGAGAGGGAGCTAGAATTCAGAATGCTTCATAATCAAGGTGTTAATAATTTTGTATAATCTATAGTTGCAGGGTATAACCCCCTCTTTTTCTGTACTTTTCTTTGAAGCATTATATCCTGATTAAAATGAGTAGAATGGAGCTAAAGATGTGGCAAAGCATATGTTTGTGTTAATTCAGTTAAGAACCAGGCAAAACAAAACAAAATTCCATGGTGTAAGTATTTCTATAATACCTCATGATATTTACATTGAAAAAAAATTTAAATCAAAGGATATGGTTTGGAAATTTTCAATCCTAATCAGGGTAACATGATTCAAATGTGTTAAAATATGCATTGTCTTTCAGACGTGAGGGTGATCTGTGCATGGCAATTGATCAACTTTTGGAAGTTGCAAGAATGTGTTTTCTATAAGTAGAAAATGTGTTTTCCCCATCCTTAAGACAAATCTGTCTCTCCATCTTTTTTTTTTGAGATGGAAAATAGCATGATAGGATATTCAAAGTAATTGTAATATTTTATCTATACACAAGAGCTACTCTGAGGTAATATTTAACTCCTTCATTACAAGTCCAAGTATCTTTTAAAAAATTACAAGTCCAGATATTTTTCAAGAGTAGCTTTTGAGCCTTGAAGAAATAATGTTTTTAAGTTTACAATGTACTTCATATACAGTCAGTAATCTGATTCTCATATGCTTCCCAATTTGCAGATGAGGAAGCAAAGTGTCGTAGTGGATAGGTTTCTACCATTGGAGTCAAGAAGCCCTTTTCAAGTTCTTCCTCTCACAATTACCAGTTGAGTGACCCTGGTTAAATCACTTAACTTTTCAGTGCTGCAGTGACACCTATGAGTATAAATTACAAACATTGCTAAGGGATATTGGAGGGAATTTCCATGAAGGGAATTCCCTGCACTGAGGAACTCCGGGCTTCCATCCCCAACCAACTATCAAACAAAACAGATGAGAAAACTGATGAACTTCAGTGTCCTCAAATTACTTGCCCAGTGGTTAGATACATACTAAATGTTAGAGATAGAATGTGAGTCTAAATCTTGATTGATTCCAAGGTCAGCTGATTCCAAACACAGCAGCACTGTGTTGCATACCATGCTACTTCTCTGGAAAAAAGTAATACCAAGGCAGTACGAAGTTCTTTCAAAGTCTGAAATTTCCAAGAGATTGAAATAGCCTTAATCAATATGTGATTCACTCTTTGATTTGGGGAATTATTGACAATACCAGCATCATTCTTATTTGCCACAGGTGAGTCAGCTTAGCTTATTGCCCAGTGGGAGACTGAGGTATTGCTCAAGGTGTGTTTTCAGTTCCATCCCCTCCTCTTTGACTTTACGCCTGTGCTAACTAAAGCCTTAGCATTTCTCAGCTCTTTCTGCCCTGCTCTTGTTTGGTGCTCCTGCTTAGTGGTCCATTCCTCAACCTTGGATTGTAACCCTAAGACTTGAGAGAGAATGGCAGCTCAGACACTATACAGCAAGAAGAATGAGACCTTCATTTTCTGGAAAAACCAGAAGAGTGATGATCCATCATTTATTTTGCCTCACTCAAGGAAGAAAGACAATGTCTTAGAAAAAATTAGTATGTCCACATGCAGGTATGTTTATATATGTATTTTGTATATATATATATATATATGCATATATATATATATATAATATACACACATGTACATACATATATGTATATATATCATTTTCAATGTCATTTTTTCCTTGAGTTTTTAGCAGAAAAAGAGCATGCACATGTCAACTTTTGTTTGTAAAAATATATTTTGTATTGTCACTGATTATTATATTCAGTTATTCAAGAAAATCCATTTAATGGATTATCTAGGTCTTGCTATATATCAGTCTTTTGTCTATTTCCCTTCTCATTATTATTTGGGTTAGAGAGCAAATAGGGATGATTTAGAAAAAAAAAGGAATAAGGACTGCTTTGCTCTTTGTTGGCAGTCTTTGCAGTCGTTTTTTTCAGGAGGAGGCTTGAATTATGATTCAAAGTTTTGGAATTTTCCTGTTTGATAAGAATTCATAGCACAAACAAACATCCACACAAATGGATGATATTTTCAAAGATGAAACTCCCTAAAAGAAATTGATGAGAAACAGCCTTACACGTTGGAAAGATAGACACAGAATCTCAGCATTCTAATGGACCTCAGAGGTCAGTTAATCCAACCCATACGTGAGCAGGAATCCCCTTTCCAATATTTCTGATCAATTATATGCACCCTTCCTTTTGCTCCCACCTCCTTGGGAGTCAGCCCATTATGCCTCATTCAGGGCATCCTGAAATACTAAATACTTTGGAACTCTTCTCTGGGGCAGACCTTTTTTTGTGTGGTGAGTGAGGGAAAACTCACTCAATGCATTTTATCTAGCCTACTCCAGACCATGTTTTTCATTCTCTCCAATCTTGCTTCCCATGTAATTTGTTGTCTACCCTGTTACGGTATATATACTACCTCTGACAAAGTTTTTCACATCTTGCTCTGGGAATGGTAAGCACATAAATAGTACCATTGCTTCTGGAAAAAGCATAACAATCAATTGTCTTGTGGCTGCACTCAGTATCCCTGTGGCTTCCCAGACCTGAATTCCCATCCTCGGTCACCACTCTATTATATGTTGTTTTTGTCCATTAAAATTTAAGTGTCTTGAGGGCAGGGATCATCTCACTTGTATATTTATATTACCAATATCCAGCACAGAGCCTTCTTGGCACACAGTAGAATAAATGATTCGTATCAATCCGTTACCTGTTTAATTAATCAAATACTTCTAGTCATAGTGAACTCACTATCTTCCAAGGCAACCCATTCTACTTTGTGATATCTCTAATTGTCAAGGAGTTTTTCCTTATATCTAGTTGAAATTTGCTATTCTATAACACCTACTAATCATTGGTCTTAGTTTTGCCTTCTGGGATCATAGGAAATGCATGTAATCTTCTTACATGTGTCAGCACTTTAAATATGTAAAAAGAGATATTATGTCTTTTGTTAAACTTCTTTACTCCAGGCTAAATATCCCCGGTTTCTTGACCTGAGCCTCCTATAGCTTGGTTTCTAGTTTTCTTGACGTTCTAGTTGTTAATATTTTCCCTAAAATACTCTTAGAACCAAACACAATACTCTAGGTGCCTAATCCGGTCAGATATCTCTTCTATTATTTTGAATACTCTGCAATTATTAATAAGCCTAATATCACATTCCTTTTTTGGTTACCATGTCACAGTGACAGATAATTCATTTACTCTAATAAAATGACAACTCTTTTGCATCAATTCCTGACTCCAGGTCTGGTATGCCATCTTGTGCCACCTAGCTTCCCATTTAAACTTGTTAAGTATGTAACATATGTTTATTCAAGTCAGTAGTAAAAACCTTGAAGGAAATAGGGCCAAGGATAGAGAACTCTGTGGCATTCTTATCTCACACTGCTATTGCCTCATTAATGACTATAATTTACCTAACTGCCGTAATACAACACACATCTCTTCATTTTCCCCACAAGGATATAATGAGAAACATCAGAAGATGGCACACTAACATTCAAATATGCTACTACATCTGTAGCATTCTCCTGTTCTAGTTTGGTATTCCTGCCAAAGAGGGAAGTAAGGTTATGCACAATTTGTTCTTGAGTAATTCATGCAGGCTTATAGTGATCACTGATTCACTTTCCAGGTGCTCACAAGCCATCTCTTTAATTATAAATTTCACTTCTTTGCTCTACCAGGTTCCTTTTATGAGACGAATACAATACTAACATCTAAACCAAGGAAGAGAAATGATAGATCGATATCACTAATGAATTTCAGTTCAAAATTTTTTAAATGAAATTCATCTAAGAAGCTTCTCCGTTTCTGTTGACGAGAAAATAGGTGTCTGAAACCATATCGCGTATGAGGCAGGTTTCAAAATCCTGACTGAAATGCATCGTGTATATGTGTGTGTGTCTGTGTGTGTGTCTGTGTTTGTGTTTTAATCATATAAATGAATCCCAGGAGTGAGGGATTCAAAAAAATTATACAAGTAAATTACAGGATAAGTTAATTTAGGAGAAGTATAATTGTATTTGTAAGTAGCGTTTTGAACAAGGCGGCATAGCTATTCTACAAAGTAAAATGCATTTTAAGGATGTATCGGTTTCCTTAAAATTTAGTTAATCGACTCTATAGTGCTGCCTGTTGGGTTGCTCTCCTCGTACTGCGTCTTCCACGATGTTTGCGAGATATTAAGGAGATCATTGAATTCCCCTTGTCACCCCCTCAGGATGGTGGTAATAGTATGATGTTGATTTTTTTGGCTGATGTTTCTTCTCAGTGACACTCTCATAATGTTGTTACACTTCATAGATGGAGCCGTAATGCTCTTCAGAGTTATTTGAAAGACTGGATTGCTTTTCTATATGACAATAACTATCACTCAGATAGCATTCTAAGATTAACAAAATACATGTGTTGTCTCAGTTCATCCTTATAACAATCCTCTAAGGGAGACGTCCCCATTTTGCAGATGAGGAAACTGAGGCCTAGAGAAGTTGTGACTTGCCCAGGGTTGTCATTAAAATCTTGTTTAGTCTTTTTTAGTTGTGTCTAATTTTTTGTGACCCTTTCGGAGTTTTCTTGGCAAAGATACTGTAGCATTTGCCATTTCCTTTTCCAGATCATTTTACAGATGAGGAAACTGAGACAAACAGGGTCAAGTGGCTTGCCCAGGGTCACACAGCTAGTGAGTGTCTGAGGCAGAATCTGGACTCAGTTTTCCCTGACTCCAGGTCTAGCACCAAATTCACTAAGTCATCATGTCTCTTTAGTCTTTGAACCCTATTACATGTAATATTTGGCAACCAGTAAAATTTATTATTTTAATCTGTTTTCTGTGATATGTATATTTATTTGGACATATTATAAGAAACTCCATAATTTCGACTAAGCATTCCTTTCTAGTGAATCTTGAAGGCAGAATTGGAGTCCGTGCCCTTTAATTACATATCCACTAAGTTCTTTCTCATTCCACGGCCTTTCTCTGTGTGATTCCAGTAATTCAACCAAGTCAAATTAAGTCAACAACTATTTATGAAGTGCTTACTATGGGTCATACAGAATGCTAATTTCTGAAGTTATGAAGAAGGTCTTCCTTCAACCTGCCCCCGCAAAACAAAACAAACAGTTTCTTCTTTCAGCCCAAGGGGGAGAGAGCGTGCAAACATTTATTTGTCTTTGTGTCCCCAGCAAGATACCTGCTGCTTAAGGGTTTAATTAACGCTTATTAGTTGATTAATGTAATGTATGTATATTACATAAGTTACATATAATGCATACATACTACACACTTAATATGTCAGGCTAACTACTTCTACAAAGTATTGTCACAATTTACCTAGATTTAGAAATTATTACTTTATTTAGCTGGGGCAGCTAGGTGGCAAAGTGAGAAAAACTCTGGGCCTCAAATCAGGAAGACTCATCTTCCTGTGTTCAAATCTGGCCTCAGACACTAACTAGCTATATGACCCTGGGAAAGTCACTTAACCCTGTTTGCCTCAGTTTCCTCATTTGTAAAATGAACTGGAGAAGGAAATAGCAAACCACTCCATTATCTTTGCCAAGAAAACCCCAAATGGGGTCACAAAGAGACTGACCAGACTGAAAAACAATGAACTCCATTTTACTGAATTATCATTAGTGAATGTTCCTGAGCATACAGTGGGTGTGTGGCCACTCTTGGGCATAACAGTAGTAGCTAGGAGTTTATTCACATTGGGCTAAACTTCCCCCTTCCAAGGAAATAGCAGTCCACTAAATAGGAGAGAATCAGTTTATTTTCCCCCAAGGTAATCTATTTCCTATTTCCCACTCTGAAGTATGAGAGAAATGTTGGGAGCCTGTTAAGTAAAGAGTAATACACTACATTATTGCAATCTCTTTTGGAAAGATATAGTTCTCTGATTTTATGTTGGTCACATTTTAAGACTGAAAGTATCTATCTATCAACTGTCTATTTGTCTGTCTGTCTATACACACACACACACACACACTCACACACACACACACACACACACACACACACACACCTCAGTGAGGAACTATTTTGGAATATACAGTAAATCAAAAAATTTGTGTTACAATTTATTGAAGCAGAGGCACTGCTTTATGATGATAGCATCGTCCTTTATGTGTGTATGTATTCACATAGTTTAAATTCAGCCTAGTGTTGCAATATATAATAACTGGCTATGTCAAAGGAGAAAAGACAAACGGAAACAGAAAACATGATTTTCCTTGGTACCTGTTTTAGCTAAGGGAAAGGGCAAGCCGATATTGAATTACACTGTTATGATTGATAAGGAATGTCTTCATTTTTTGGTTAGTACTAATGATTTGTCTCACGTAAGTATCCATTTAAACGATAACCACAATGGGATACAGTTTACTGAATTATTCCCTTAATCCTTTTACGTTTAAGTGTCACATTAACTATTATCTGCCATTAATGTTTATAACCTTGGCTTTTCCCTGCAAAAGTGTTCATCGAAATTATAAGTAATGCAAATAGAAGATATAGAGAATTTACAAAGAAAATAGAAAGAATTGCTTTGTTCACACATTTCATGAATGATTAGGGGAGATGACACATTTAGAGTGACAAGAACACAATTTGAAATGGAGGGAAAAATCTTTTTTTGGAATAAGCACAAAAAGAGGGTGAACAAATGATTGAATGAGGAATGAACGAATTTTGGCCAAGAGAACCTTCTGTTTGACTATGAAAGTACAAAATTAGTTTGTTGAGAATTTAGCCTGTCTCTGACATTTTCTTTCTCAAAAATTATCCTTCCATGATGATTTTTTTTCTTTTACATATTTTGTTGGTAGTATTCCATTTCTTAGATCCCTCTTACTCTTTCTGTCTTTCTTATGAAATTAAAGTTTCGGCAGCTTCTGTGTTGGACTTGCTGGTGGACATTTTGTATTTTGTAGCTGTTGTTCTTCCTAGGTCAAAACATGTCACTGTAAACTTCAAAGAGTTGACTGAATTCTTTTGTTTGTTGATTCTAGAAATTTATTGTAGCAAATGTTGCCTTAAATGAAGAGTACTAGCCTATACTAGCTTTGGGGACAAGAGACCTGGGTTCTAGACTTGTTGTCATTGACTTTTTCCATTATCTGTGACAAATCATTTCTCTTGGGCTTTTGAGCTGTATGCAAAACAGAATCAGTGAATCAACTAACCAACAGGCATTTATTAAGTGCTTACTATGGATTGTAATAGGCACTATACCATTCACTAGGGTTACAAAGACAAAAATGCAAGTCCCTGTCTTAAAGGACTTTATATTCTAGTAGGGAAAGGGAAAGGCACAAACATTTATTATGAGCCTACTATATACTGGCATACATACATACATACATACATACATACATATATATATATATATATATATATATATATATATACACACACACACACACACATACACACATGTACACACATACCCCTCCCCCCATATATGCCATATTGAAGCTTAATTTTTTGACTTGGAATAAAGGAGGAAAAAAGAAACCTATCGAAGCTACAGTTTCTATAAGCAGGAGTTAATGGATTTTTAAGTGGTGCAGTGGATAGCGTACCAGGCCTGGTGCCAGGAAGACCTGAGTTCAAATTCAGTCTCAGATGCTTACTAGCTGTGTGACCCTGGGCAAGTCATTTACCTCTGCCTCAGTTTCCTCATCTGTAAAATGAGCTGGAGAAGGAAATGGTAATCCTCTCCAGTGCCTTTGTCAAGAAAACCCCAGATGGGGTCATGAAGAGTTGGACATGGCTGAAACAACCGAACAACAACAAATAGATTTAAATTTTTTTTTCAAAAATCATTTTGCTAATGTAATGCAGAAAAAATCCCCAAGCAACTATACTTTATAAATATATCACTTGTTCATCACAACAACCTAGGGTGGTAGGTGCTATTATTATAAATCCTCATTTTATAGTTGTGGGAACTGAGTCAGAAGTTAAATGACTTGCTCAGGGTCATACAACTAATAAGTGTCTAAGGCCGGGACAGGAACCAGGTCTTTCTGACTCCAGGCCCAGTATACTACCCACTGTGTCACCTAGCTACATCTAGGTGTTTGCTCTATTGGGCCAGACATATACACATAGAAAAAGATAAAATAATATTAAGCAATATAAGGTAATTTTTTCATAGGGTATGGGAAGACACTAATGGGAGGGGAGAGAGGCAAGG
>CM053580.1:240944339-240977747 GCA_028627135.1 Pseudochirops cupreus | reverse complement strand
TTATTACTATTATTATTGACTACATCCAACTGGAACTTGAGATACACAGGCACTGCAGTTGGGAGATCCATTCTGCCCTACCAAAAAGTGACATAGGAGAGAATAGACTGGGGGAGGGGGGAAACACTGGGATGGCTGTTTTGGGGTGGTGGGCGGGGGAAAGACAGGGAGAAAATATGTAACTCAAAAAATTTAATAAAATAAACATTTATTCTAAAAAAAATTTTTTTAAAAAAGTTTTACAACATACCTTAAGAACATTTTCTGCGATGTATGTTCTGCTAAAAAAAATAAAGGAATGTTCTAAGGCAGATACTATTTTTAGTGTTCAGATAAAGAAAATCACTTTTCTGAGTAAATGTAATTGGTTTAAAGAACATTATAATTGTGGCATGGTAATGAAAATATTAATTACCTAAGTAATCCTAAAATCATCCTGCAGTCTTTGGATAGAAAGAAGGGGAATTTAGTCTCTTTAAGATCTATAGCTGTTATACAGGATTTCAAAAAGATGGAACTTCAGGGTAATTATAAGGCAGTGAGAAACAGAATTTAACGTATAATAATAGTAAGGATACAGAGCCCACAAGAAGATCAGTCAGATACTCTTATCTAAATGGAAGGAAGTAACCATTGTTTAAAGAAAAATCCTTCATTTGAGTTTTCATCCTGAAGCAAAACTCAGAACAAAGAGAATTAAAAGGAGCTTATTCTAAGTAATGCAGCGATACTCGGGAAGGCTGGTCATTGGAGATCATCTCTAGCTTCAGGATGGGACCAGTTTTTATGGGTAACTTTAAGACATTTCTGATAGGTTGTAATTCCAAGCAAAGGCAACTTCCAAGGTTCACATTACCAGCATAGCAAACCCCATTTATTCAGCAAAACATTCACAGAACAGAGAAAGTCAAAATACAGTGTAACTCATTCATTTAGCTAGGAAGTTCTCAATTCAGTTGCAAAGTATCAAGGTCCAAGTATCCCACCCCTGGATCAGTAGTCAAAGTAGCCCACTCCTGGACAGTACATTCGTTTAGTCTCTTCTCAAATGGAGAATAGTTTCCAATCATAAACAAAGTACATTTATTTAGTCAATCACAGAGCACCAAAAAGGCCAAAGGTCTCCCACCCCTGGACACTACTGAATTACAATACCATCCATTAACACCAAGCATTTTCTCAAAAAGGGCAGGAGACTGCAAAAGGCCATCCACTCTTAAGCTATAACAAGGTTAAGATATCTCAGCATTGAAAACCCAAGGAAAGGCTCTTCTTTCATTTTGCCTCAGTAATCTCAGTTCCTGGGGAGACAAGGCTCAACAAAGCCATAGCCAGTGTCCTCATCAAGTCACTCTCTGCCTACAGAACAGTCCCAGAACCCCTGAAAACATCAGCAAGGCCCTCTTCTAGGATTTCTGTAAACATACCAAAAGAAAATCCTCCTTCAGGACTTCTGAACCAACAGCCAGGTTCCAGGACCTCTACAACAGCATCACTGTCCTTCACCAGCAGGTGAATCTGGCAAAACAATGTCAAACTAGACGAACAAAATATCAGCGTCACAGCCATGCCTCCTCAGTTCTCAGCAGCTCTGAGTGGCAGTTCTCAAAAGTCCTGGGCAGCTCCAACGGGCCCTCAGCAGTCTTTCTCTCAGCAACTCAGGCTCCATGATATTGAATACTGCTCTCCAAAAGTCCTTCTTGCCTTCTCTAGGCTTGGGCCTCTCCCCCAATTCACAGATCCTCCCAGTTCAGCCCTCTCTCTTCATGTCAACAAGTCCATCCCACAAGTGGGATTCACAAGCTCTGGGTTTTAACACTCAACCCATAAACCAAGCCAACACAGGGGCATCTCCAAATTCATTACCATTACATAGGTCCACTTCAGCAAATGAGGTTGAGCCCTTGCATCTCAGTTTCTCCCCAAGGCTGCAAGAAGGCGACAATTTACAGGAAGGGGTACAAAGGTCACAGTTTGGGGATTTGTGACAAAATGAAGGTAACGGAAAAAAACTGTAGATTTGGTGTCACCTTCCCATACACTGATTGACAAGCAGGGCTGGGACAATGGGTCCCTGAGTCAACATATCTCAATGACATTCTAAATGTAAAGGTTTTCTTCCTTTAACCAGTTGTGGGCCTTTTTTTTTTTTTTGCTTTTTTGAAGGGTACAATTGAGGTTAAGTGACTTGCCCAAGGTCAAATGGTTAGTGTTTTTTTGTGTTACATGTCTGAGGCTGGATTTGAACTTAAGTCCTCCTGACTCCAGGGCTGGTGCTCTATTCACTATGCCACCTAGGCATCCTCTCCCCATGGGCCTTTGTTTAACCTCTCATTTTAGAATCCTATAATGTTAGAGCTAGAAGGGACTTCCATAAGGAGATTATGTCATTCAATTCTTTACTAGTAAGGAAACTGAGGCCTGTTGTGATATTAAGTTGACTGGGAATCAAGATAACTCAAATTTTAATTATGACTCTACATGTTCTTAAGCAGGTTACCTAATATCACAACAAATTCTTTCTCCCTCTACCTTTCCCCCATCCATTGAGAAGGTAATGTACTGATTACACATGTGAAGTCATGTACAACATTTTCATATTAGCCACAGTGATTCATTGTTAAAATATTGCCATTACTGTGTGCTATGTTCTTCTGGTTCTGCTTACTTCACTTCATATCAGTTTATATAAGATTTCTCAGATTTTTCTAAAACCATCTATATTTTCATTTCTTATAGCACAACAATTTTCCATCACAATCATATACCACACCTTGTTCAGACATTTTCCAATTGATGGGCATCCTCTCAAATTCCAATTTTTTGCCATCATAAAAGACCTGCTATAAATATTTTTGTATTTTCTTTACTCTGGTGTAAAAAGCTATGCTAAAAGCCTTTTGTCCCAGTTTAAGTATCCTTTTGCTTTTGCTTAAAATGTATCTTTTCCCCCCTAAGTGCCACATCTCTTCTTTCCCAAATCTCCTTTCTTTTCTTTCTGTTTTGGAGGAGGGAGATGAGGCATTTGGGGTTAAGTGACTTGTCCAAAGTCACACAGCTAGTGTCAAGTGTCTGAAGTTGAATTTGAACTCAAGTCCTCCTGACTTCAGGGTCGGTACTCTATTCTCTGAGCCGTCTAGGTGCCCCTTACTCCCAAACTTCTTTCTAAACCTGCCAGCATGACTTTCCTGTTCTTACCAAAAGTTTGGGTCATGTAGCTCAGGAGGAGAGATGATATGTATGCATATGTATAAGTATATATATGTATATATGTATGTGTGTTTATATTCACACATATAGATATAGATGGAGATCTAGATATAATCTATGGAATTGTGAGACATGCATGTCTATCACCTACTCATGGGGTATGTGTTATATTCTTGAGTAGATAAACAAACTGCCTTGCATTTATCTGTCTGTAGCCTTTGCTGCCTTATTTGTGCATTGTCTAGGAAGTATTTGGAGAGTTCTTGCAACAATACCAGCCAAGGCTGGGTGTTCTGGAGCCACAGGAATGGGGGAATAGCAGGAAGTAGAAGTATCAAGAGCTTCTACTTTGTTTCCCTTCCATAGAACCATTTTTGGTCTATTTAGATTGCTTCACGCATGCCACCCGCACTGTTACTGCCCCTTAAAATGAAAAGGTGCTCTGAGATGATATGGGGACACCTGATTAATCCTATTAGAGAGACTGGAAAGGAAACATTATGTTAAATAAATGTCATTGTTGCCTAAATGCTGTACTGCAGTGAGTGCTGAGGTTTTCTCCCCACACAATGGAGAGGTGACAGAAAGCTTAGCGGCTTTGAAATATAGTCCCTATCTGGGTTTTAAAAAGTAAGTTGGTGGAAGACAGCGCTGCTTTTCTTCAGCCTGGGTGCATGTGAAGGAAATTACATTAATTTCCTCTAGGACAAAAGGATGTTGAGGAAAGTTGCCAGGCCAGGCATAGCAACAAGGTGAATGTACAAAAAGCTCTGTCATCCTAAGAAAAAGTCCACTAATACTAGGGAGGCAGAAGTTTTTCAGTTTCCAGAAAACTCCTTGGGAATCTGACAGACTTGGGAAATGTGGATTATGCAGTATATGATAAATTCAAGTCCTGATAATCTTGAATGCAGATACATGTTAGTGCACACACACACACACACACACACACACACAGAGTCTTTAAATGTACAGAAAACAATACAAAAGTGAGAGATTTTTTTTAAAAACTCAGATTTCTCAAGCTTCATCAGCATGAATCACATCCCACTCAAGGTTTTAAATTATTTATATACGCTGGTTGGAAGGATTTTTTTTAGTCGGTGGGTGATTTTAGTATGCATATGAAATTGTTATAACCTCTGACTCTCTCTGACAATACATAAAAGTCCTTTAAAGGAGGACACCATGGACACCATGAAGATGCTGGCATATAATTTTCACCATACCTTTTTAGAAACAAAGAGAATTATTAATGGTAATTTTTCCTATGACAATCTACTAACCTAAAAATGAATGTTCCAATGTTTGCTTTTTTAGTTTATTTTCCTTTAATTACCTGATTCTTGACAAAATGGTGGGTAGACCATTGGTTTACCCCCCAAAACACACAAACATACTGGATCTGTGATGTCAGTCTTCCCGTACCAGTGAAGATTTACACTTTTTCTCCAATTTATTGCCTGGTGGCCCTGAGAGGCAGTCAACAGGTAATGAGACTTATGTGAAAACCAGGTTTATTACAAGAGAAATGAACATGCATGAGGAATCTAGAGTTCACAGTTCTTTGTTTACATTTTCTATGAAAGTACAGCAAAAGGAGGAGGAGAAAACAGGAAGGGGTGTGGCACAAGAGGGGAAAGGTACAGTAACTCCTCCCAAAGGGGAGGAGCAAGGTGATGGCAAAAGCCACATTCTTTTTCCTTGGGAACCACTACACTATGAAGATAGGAGAGTCGTCTTATCTGCAAAGGACCCCAACTGCACAAGTATTTTCCCTAGTCTGCCACAAACTGGCTGGCACCTAACTTGCTTCCTAAGGATACACAGGGAATCCAGCTTGGGGTACAAACAACAAATTATGTCAGCTGGAGGGAAGGGGGGCTTTGTCTTTGACACGTGCACGGCCTCCTGCGAGCTCTGGATCCAGTGTTTCTGGAACTCAACTCAAATGACAACTCAAAAAGACATGTTCAGCCGATCCAACTTGGAAGTGCAACACAAATGTGAAGGGCTTTTTTGTTTATAATTTTAAGCTGGAAATAGATATTAGAGATTTTTTTAAAAAACATCTAATCACCATTTATTTCAGTGTCTTTCTTTTGATTGCTCTCAAGCACAAATAATTTCATCTTTAGTGAAATGCATACCTTATGGCCGTACTTGAATTTTGCCAACTTTTAAATAAGAAGGCTTTAATAATAAAGTGATTTTTATTGTTATATTAAATAAAGAGAGGCCCCTCGATAATGGCACAGTTGCTAGAGAGTTGTCCTTGGCGTGAGGAAGGCCTGTGTTCAAATTTTGCCTCTGACACTGGAATCTGTCATAGTATGAAATCTGATCTCACAGATATCACTGAAACTTGGTGGACTAGGACCCATGATTTAACTATGGCTTTGGAAGGATAATGTGATACTAGTCTGTAATAAGAAAAGTATAGTGACCAGGACTAAGGAGGTCTGCCCTCATATGATCATATATGACCTTATGCTCAGACATTTAGTAGCTGTGTGACTGGCAGGACGCTGTTTGCCTCAGTTTCTTTATCAGTAAAATGAACCAGAGAAGGAAATGGCAAACCACTCTAGTATCTTTTCCAAGAAAACTCCAAATGGCATCACAAATAGTCAAACATGACTGAAAGCACTAAACAACAAAGCTTAGTTAAAATCATAAGATTTAGAGAAAGACACCTCAGAGATCACCTCATTTTAAAAAGAACTCAGAGATTTTCCTAAAATGATGTTGTATTTAATAATTGGCAGAGATGGGATTCAAGCGTGGGTTCTCTGATTTCAAATCTGGTACCTGAAATTTCAGAAGGATTTAATAAACGGGAGAATATCCAGCAGAAGGTGACAAGGATGATGAAAGTCCTACAGATGATAGTCTGTGAAGATCATTTGAAGGGACTGGAAATATTTGATCTGGAGAAGAGAAGACTCTGTGTGTGTGTGTTAGAAATTAAGCACCGGAAAGGTCTGATATGTAGAAGGGAGGGATTAGAATTGTTCTGATTGGTCTTAGAGGACACAGCTAGTGGCCAAGAGGCAGATTTAGAGTTGATAGAAGGAAAGATATCCTAATGATTAGAATTAACCAGTTCAGTGAACTGCTTCAGGAGGCATAGTGGGTTGCCCTTCACTAGAGGTCCCTAAGCAAAAATTGGATGACCACTTATCAGTTATGTTGTACAAAGGGATTCCTGTTCAACACTGGACTAAATATCCTCTGAGTTAATTTATTCAAAAAGTATTTAAAGGACTACTCTAGTTTTCAGGTATTTAGGGTAGTGGAAATATAGGCAGAAAAAACAAAATCCTTGCTGTCTTCAAGGAGCTTATGTTCTACAGTCCCATACAGCTTTGAGATCTTGTGCAGACATCACTGAAGACTTGTATGACAAAGCAAGACTGGGAGGTGGGTGGGTAGTCACATAGTGAAATAAACATATAAATGATTCCACTGGCAAACTGGTATCTGTCAGGTATAAAAGAATCAAAGGAAATCCCTCCCAAACGCTGGAGAGTATCTCCGTGGCATGTTCATGCTAAAATTAACATTTTAACACTGTTTTCTGACTGCTCCTTCTCTGTCTCCCTTACTGGATTCTCTTCCAGATCACACCCTCTTACTGTAGGTTCCACTCAGGATTCTGTTCTGGGCCCATTTCTCATCTTCTTCTATATTACTTCACTCAATGATCTCATCAGTTCACATGGATTTAATGACCACCTCTATGCTGATGTCCAACAGACATCTTAAACTCAATATGTCTAAAACAGAACTTACTATCTTTCCCCCTAAACCTTCCCTTCCTCCTACGTTCCATATTACTATAGAAGGAAATACCATCCTTCTAGTTCCTTGAGCTCTCAATCTAGGAGTTATCCCCAGCTCCTCATTATCTCTCACTCCTCATATCCAATTTGTTGCCAAGGCCTGTCAATTTTACCTCTACAGATCTCTCATATATGCCCCTTTCCCTTTTCTGATATTTCTACCACTCAAGGGTAGACCTTCATCACTTCACACCTGGATTATTGCACTAGCCTGCAGGTGGATCTACCTGCCTCAAGTCTGTCTCCATTCCAATTCATCTTCCATCCAGCCAACAAAGTGTGTAGATCTGAACTATGTCACTACCTTACTAAGTAATCTTGGTGACTCCGTATTGCTTCAAGGATCAAATACAAAACGCTCAGTTTGGTATCCAAGCTTATCACAATCTAGCTTTCTCTTGCCTTTCCAGTATTGTGACACTTTACTCCTACCCACTTAACTCTTTCATCCAGTGACAATGGATCTCCTGATTGTTCCATGAGCAAGACAACCCATCTCTCAGCTCTGGACATTTTCTCTGGCTTTTCTCCATGCCTAGGATGCATTCCTTCCTCAACTCTGCCTACTGACTTCCCTGGCTTGCTTTAAGTTCCATCTAAAATGGCATCTTTTATAGGAAGCCTTTCTCAAACCCTCTCAATTCTAGTGTCTTCCCTCTGTTAGTTATTTCCCATTTATCCTATTCTTTTGCCTCTTTTTAATCCCTAGAGTTCAGCAACAGTGTCTGATGCATGGTATGCATTTAAAAAATGTTCATATTTTTTAAAAGGTGCCAGGCATTTTGTTAAGCACTGAAGGTCAAAAGAAAGGCAAAAAAATGGTTCCTATTCTCAAGCACCTCGCAGTCTACTGGGGAGACAATATTCAAATAACTGTACAGACAAGATACAGACAGAATAAATTGAGCTCCTCTTAGAGGGAAGGCATCGCATTAAGGGGGATGAGGAAAGGCTACCTGCAGAAGGTAGGATTTTTCATGGGATCTGAAGGAAGTCCATCAGGTGAATTGTAGTCTGCATCTCTGGAGAGGAGTATGCATATCCATGAAACCAGAGATCCCTCTAAGTAAGAAAACATTATGAGATGTTTTCTGATAAATCCTATTTCTCACTTGAAATGAAGGAAGTGGCAACAACCTTTCTTTCTCCACTTATTCTCCAGTGTAGTCATCATGATCTGAGGACAATTTTTGATTTAACTGGTTAGATTAGAATTTAAGAAACAAATAGGTAATTAAATGCAGATGATCAAATGATCCCAAAAAGGTCATTATTTTGATGAGGCTTAAAATGGGCTATTTCTTAGATTTTATTTTGTATAGCCAAGTTTAAACCAGTGCTTCTCTTCAAATGTAAAGTTATATGTACAGGCAGCAAATTTCAATTAAAATGGCCAGGGTAATAAAAGTGGATTTCTTCCTCCGCTATATGTAATAGAGTTTTGGTGCTGGTATCTTCTGTGATCACAATTAATTGGAATTTTGCCTTTCTTTTTCTCATTTTGGTGATATAACGGGTGAAAATGAAAATTATTTAAAAATGTTAAACATGGAGTAGGTTTTTGTGAGTCAGGTGACCAAATGGATTTAACAATGTTCTTATACTTAAGAATTTTTAAAATTTTGTTTCTGATTATGCCTTTTAGCCAAATTAATTATTTGAAATTCCAAGTTTAATTATGAACAAGTAAAAACTAGTGTTTATTCCACAAATATTCGAATTTTCAATTCACAATGGAAAGCCAAACACATCTAATATTTTATGTCAGTAATATCTCCAGCAAGTAACCTCTTTATGTGAAGTAATACCTCAATCTCAGATTGAGGCCAACAAAAAACCTTGAGAGCATAAATATGCAAAAAAAATATAATTGATGCTCAACTGTGGACATTACCCAGAACAAATAAGCTATATGTGTGCATAAAAGAACAGTTGAATCTGTAATGGTCAAAAATCTGTAATGATTTCTAGTATTTGTTGACTTGATGTGCTTATGGAAATTACAGTTTTTACAGATCTCAAAGCCTCAAGATTGCCTTAAATTTGCATATCTTATATCAATCTGTAAATGAGATTTTATGTGGTGTGAGATGGATTTTCTATTCACATACTGCAATTTTCCGAATGCAGCATTTTTGTTTGTTTACCACAGGAGGGCCCAATGGGCTTTTTGATGTTCTCAGTACACATATTTTCTGAATGTGCTGCTTAGAAGCAAACCCACTTCTCTATATCAGAGATGTAGTTATTTTTCCCTCCACATTACCGTAACAGAATGGACAAGTGATAGACTTTGGTCCTATATTCCATATAGGACCAAAAGTCTTTTCAGGGCTACAAATCAAGTCTGATCCCATACAGTGTCCAGCGTCTTAAAATATTCATGCAGAACAAGGGATTAGGAATTAAATTGATCAGAAACTCATACATCTTGGCTTTAAAGTAAAATCAAAATATTACTAAGTACCATGGCTGCATCACAAGGCATAGCTCTAATCAGCATAGTTACATTGCTTGCTGTAAGTTAATTTGTTATGTATATGTTAACTCATTGTGTGCTGTTGGATAGTTTATAAAGGTTATTCCAAATCATTTAATCAATTAGGAATTTAAATTGTATCTTTGTTCTTTACTTATATTTGGCGTGTGGCTGGTGTGAGCAAGATTGATATGTGCTCTTTTGTTTAAAAGAAAAGAATCACATACTGTTTTCTTGATTTTTCATTGTTTAGTAAACATTAAACACAAATGCTTCTACTTCCTTTCTTCTTATTCTCTTAATTCTTTATACTCTGACTTTTGACCCCCATCATTTCACTTAAATTATTCTCTCTCCGAATCACTTACAGTCTTGAATAGGAAGTCTTTCTTTCTCTTACTGCTTGCTGCTCTCAGCCAGTCTTCCCAGGTGTAAGTCCTGTAGTTCCTTCTTGTCATTAGTGGGGGAGCCACTTGTTTGTATTCATGGGGCTCCTATAATACTTCTTCATCCCCTTCATTAGTTTCATGGAATTTATCAGCAGGTAAGGTAAGACCAAAACCCTCTGCAGAGGGAAGAAAAGACATCAGGGTGGTGATGTTTGGCAAGAGTAGCTGTCTGATTCTTCCTTTTTTCTCACTAATCATGCCTTATACCCAAGTCTGAATGGAAAGGAAATCCTAAATAGAAATACCGCTTTTCTTTGTTCAACTAGATGTTTTTTTTTAAAAGACTATGTGGTAATAAGGAATCAGCCTTGGGGTCTGTAAGACCTGGGTTTAAGTTGCACTTCTGACACACATTTGTAGTGTGATCTTGGGCAAGTTAGTCAACTTCGTAATAAGCACCTTTCTAAGACTGTAATACCTATACTAATGAAATCATAGATCCAACTCATATATATATATATATATATATATATGCCTATATATCTATATCTATATGTTTTAAAAACAATAAAAATCAGTGCAATCAATGAAACTTAATAACTATTTACATTCAAATTGATCTTGTTATTTTAAAAAAAGATTTAATTTCACTTTATATTCAGTTCCAAATTCTCCCCTTCCTCCATCTCTTCCAAATAGGCAAGAAAAACAAAACCTGTTACAAACATGTACAGTCATACAAAACAAATTTCTGCATTAACCACGTTATTCCCCTTTCCCCCCAAAATGAAGAAAAATAAAGAGATGAAAATATCACTAAATCTGTGCTCTGAATCTGTCACTTCTCTTTCTGGAGGTGCTTTATCATGTTTTATCAAGAGTTCTTTGGAATTGTGGTTGGTTGTGTTGATCAGCATTACTAAGTCTTTCAAAGATGATTATCTTTACAATATTGCTCTTACTGTGCAAATTGTTCTACTGGTTGTGCTCATTTTACTTTGCATCAGTTCATACAAGTCTCAGGTTTTTTCTGAAGCTATTTCCTTTATCATTTCTTATAGCACAATATTATTCCATTTTATTGATCTACTGTAATTTGTTCAGCCATTTCCCAATTGATGAGCATTCCCTCAGTTTACAATTCTTTGGTACCACAAAAAGAGCTGCTATAAATATTTTTGTACATATAGGTTCTTTTCCTTTTTCTTTGATCTCTTTGGGGGGTATAGAACTAGTAATGGTGCCAATGAGTCAAAGGATATGTAAAGTTTCATAGTTTGGCGGGTATAGACTAGTCCATAACTCTACCAACAGTGTATTAATATGCCTATTTTCCGCTATCTCCTCCAGAATTTGTCATTTTCCTTTTTTGTCATTTCAGTTAATCTGATGGGTGTGAGGTGGTACCAGAGGTGTTTCAATTTGCATATTTCTAATTATTAGTGATTTATATGAATATTTCATATGGCTATTAATAAGTTGGATGTCTTCCTCTGAAGCCTGTCTATTCTTTTTCTTTGACCATTTATCAAGTGGAGAATGGCTTTTATTCTTGCAAATTTGACTTAGATCCCTCAGTTCTCATTTAGAAATAAGACCTTTATCAGAGAAATTTACTGCAAAGAATTTTCCCCCAGTTTCCCACTTTTCCTCTTACTTTTACCTCATTGGTTTTGTTTATACCACAACTTTTTAATTTTATATAATCAAAATTATCCATTTTATATTATGTGATACTCTTTATTTCTTGTTGTAATGGTAATGGGAATTTGAAGATCTTCCCTGCCCCTTAATAGGCCAAATGTAATTACATGGAGCCTGTGGTGGGAGGAGTTTGTTGAACAGGTGGAGCAAGAAATGAGTCAGAGCAGTTAGGGTGGAGGGAGAGAGAGGATGCAGGCAAATAGACAGCTAGGATTGTGAGTTTGTTTGTGGGCAGGAAGGAGTAGGGAGAAGGCTTTGGGATGATGTTGCTTCCTGCAGTGATGAGGTGTATTAACTTCTTTGTTGCTTTGATGGATTCAGTTTTCTGGTGTTGGGATTTGACTTTCTGGTGTCTGAATAAATGTTTTCCTTCTGTCTTCTATATGGAGAGTCTGTTATATTTTGCAATTTAGAACTATGCTGGCAATATTCATAGTTGCCGTCAGTGCTGTGAATATTGCCTTGGCAATACACTTATTTAGTCTTCCCTTATCCATAGGTCTGAGCAGTAATGTCCTGCACACTCCATTAGTTTGCTTATTATAGCACCCTTCATGTCTAAATCATGAACCCTTTTTGAACTTATCTTGGTATGTTGGCATATAATGTGAGATACTGGTCTCTGCCTAATTTCTGCCAGATTATTTCCAGTTTTCCCAACAACTTTTTGTCAAATGGTGAATTCTTGCCCCAGTAGCTATGATCTTTGGACATATCAGACTTTCGTTTACTCTGCTCATTTACTTTAGTATCTTTTATAATCTGTTCTCATTAACCTCTCTATTTTGAACACAATATCAAATTGCTTTGACAATTACAGCTTTGTAATGTAGTTTAAGATTTGGCATTGCAAGGCCCCCCCCCCATTTTTCCTTTGATATTCTCGACATTTTGTTCCTCTAGATGAATTTTATTATTTTGTTCCTCTAGATGAATTTTATTATTTTGTTTTATAGTTCTACAAAGCAATTTTTAGTGGTTGGATATGGTACTGAAAAAGGTAAATTAATTTAGATATCATTTAAATGTCATTGTTATTCAGGGTATAGTCATACCCTTTCTCCCTCTCTCTAATACTGTAGGAAGCAATCAGGCTCACAATAGGCTCACAACCCCATCTTTCACAGGAAGCCTTTCCCAAGCCCTCTTACGTGTTTTCTCTCTATTATTTCCTATTTAATGTTTACAGGTAATTGATTTTTATTGTATTGACTCGACCTACCTATGAACAATTAATATTTCTCCATTTATTTATATCTGTCTTTATTTGATGGATTTTCTCTATTTCTTCCTGCTGAGTTTTCTTGGTAATATATAGAAATGCTGATGATGTTTGTGGGTTTCTTTTATATCCTGAGGCTTAGTAGAAGCTGTTAATTGTTTTGAGTAGTTTTTTTAACACTAAGCCAACTTTTTGAGTAGTTTTTTTTTAGTTTTGAGTAGTTTTTTTTAAGATTAAGCCAACTTAGTCTCTAAACCATCATATCACTTGCAAAAAAATGAATTTCATTTCCTCATTGCCTATTTTTATTCTTTCCATTTCTTTTCTTTGTCTTATTGCTGTAGCTAGCATTTCTAGTACAGTATTGAACAGTACTGGTGCTAATGCACTTCCTTGCTTCTCCCCCGATTTTATTGGAAAGGTCTCTAACTTATCCCAGTTAAAGATAATGTTTGCTCCTTGGTTTTTAGATACTATTTATAATTTTTAGAAAAGTTTCATTTATTCCAGTTCTTTCTAGTGGTATCTCTCTCTCTTTTTTTCTTCTGGAGGGAAGAGGTCAGGGCAATTGGGGTTAAGTGACTTGCCCAAGGTCACACGGCTAGTAAGAGTTAAGTGTCTGAGGTCAGATTTGAACTCAGATTCTCCTGCCTCCTATTCACTGCACCACCTAGCTGCCCCAATCTCTCTCTCTCTTTTTAAAAAACAGAATTGGTATTATATTTTGTCTAAAGCCTTTTCTATGTTTATTGAAATAATCATATGATTTTTGCTGTTTTTGTTACTAATATGGGCAATGTTGCTTACAATTTTCCTGATACAGAACCAACATTGCTGGTATAAATCCAGCCAGATTATACTCTACGATTTTCGTATACATAGCTGTTATCTTCTTGATAGCATTATATTTCAATTTTTTTCATCAATATTCATTAGGGAAATTGATCAATAATTTTCCATTTTAACTACCCCTAGTTTAGGTGTCAAGACCACATTTATATCATATCATAGAAGGAATTTGGGAGAACTCCTTGATCTATTTTTTCCCCAAATGTTTATGTAGTATTGGAATTAATTGTTTTTTTTAGATGTTTTGTAGAATTTGTTTGTTACATGATCAGACCATGTGGTCTTGAGGATTTTGTCTTAGGGAGCTCATTTATGACTTGCTATATTTATTTTTCTAAGATAGGGTTATTTAAGTATTCTATTTCTTATTCTTTTAATCTGGGCAGTTTATATTTTTACCCAGATGACAATAAATATTCATCTATTTTATTTAGATTGTTAGTTCTGTTGAAATATAGTTAGACAAAATAACTTCTTACAGTTGCTTTTATTTCATCTTCATCAATTGTGAATTCACCTTTTTACATTTTTGATAGTGGTTTTCTTTTTTAAAAAATCAAATTTTAAGGTTTCTCTTGAGTCTTTGAATGGCAAATCTTCTATTCATCCCTGGTTTGTTTGAAAGTCATCCATTTCATTAAATGTCCATTTTTTTTAACCCCTGAAGGATTCCACTCAGTTTTGGTGGGTAGGTTATTCTTGGTTGCAATCCTAATTTCTTTGCCTTCTAGAAAATCATGTTCTAAGCTCTTCACTTTTTTATAATGGCAGTTGCTAAATCTTGTGTGATTCTGACTGTAGCTCAATATTATTTGAATGGTTTCTTCTTGATCTGGGAATTCTGAATTTTGACTATAATATTCCTGGAAGTTTTCACATGGGGATTTCTTTTAGGAGGTGATTCTTTCAGTTTCTGCTTTTCCCTCTGATTCTAAGCCAAGGGTGGGGAATCTAAGGTCTGGAGGCCACATGTAGCCTTTTAGGTCATTGGGTATGGCCTTTTGACTGAATCCAAGTTTTACAGAACAAATCTTTTTATTAAGGGGAACAGTGCTATGAAGCTTGGATTCTGTCAAAGGACCATATTTGGGGACCTAAAGGGCCGGACTAGTGGACCTAGAGGGCTACTTGTGGCCTCAAGGCCTCAATAATGTCTAGTCTCTATTTTTCATTGTGGCTTTCAAATAGTCCAGTAATTCTTAAATCATCTCTCCTTGATCTATTTTCAGGTCATTTTTTACAATGAGTTTAAAAAAAAATTCTTCCATCTTTTTCAGGTTTTTTTAAATGTAATTTTTACTATTTCTTAATGTCTCGTGGAGTCTTTAGCTTCCACTAGACCAATTATAATTTTTTAAGGAGTTATTTTCTTCAGTAAGGTTTTATACCTCATTTACCATTTGGCCCATTCTGATTTTTAAGGAATTGCTGTCTTCAGTATTTTTATGCATCTTTTACCAAATTCCTTATTCTTTTTCATAATTTTCTTACAAAGCTCTCATTTCTTTAACCAGTTTTTCCCATTTATATTTGCTTTTTAAAATATATATGGTTTCAAGGCATTATCTTCTCCTGAGTTTATTTTTTTGAGCTTCCATGTTACCACAGTAGATTTTTATGTTTAGGTCCTTTTTTAGTTTGCTCATTTTTCTAGCCTATTCTTTGACTTTGGACTTTATATTTGAGTTGAGTTCTGCTTACCTCTGGGAGGTGGTAGATGGGCTGACTTACCTGAGTTTCTATATGTTTATATCCTTCTGCTTTCACGGCTTGATATGGGGGTCAGTAAAACTGAAAATTATTTCAAGTGATTGATTCTTTTGAAAAATATCTTTTGATCCTTTATTCATCTTTTGCTTGTAATGAACAAATAACCCTGACTCAGAAAAAACAAACAGTTCTTACCTAGAAATGCTGCCCTTCAAATATAATCCCTCTTCAAAAACTTTTGTGGCTCCCATTATCTCTTTGAAAAAAAAAGTTTAGTCTAATTCAGCACTAAATTCTTTAGTCTAAACTTATGGCCCTTCATGTCTGGCTACCACTTAACTTTATAGGCTCATTTTACATTACTTCCTTTTATACATTCTAAGTTCAAGCCAAAGATGTTAATTATCCAACTTCATCATTCCTGCATGCATTTGGCAAAAGCAGCTACTATGTCTGTCCCTATTTCAGTTTCTCTGAATCCTTATCTTCCTTGAAGGCTCAGATCAAGTGTCATCAGACTTTCCTCTCTATCAAAGTTGTTACTGTTGTCTCCTTTCTCAAATTACTTCATATTTACTTCTCTATGCACAGATTGTAAACCCCTCTGACACCCGGCAAAATGTGACTCCTTAGCGGCAGGGAACCTAGCATTTTTGTCTTCTTATTCAAAGTACCTACTGTAGATACTTAACAACTGGTTTATTTTTTTTACTCGAATTAATTGTAAATCTAATCACTTTGCAAATTACCATGGACTAGACAAATACTTCTTCATGGTTTATTTATTTTTTTATTTTTTTATTTTTTAAGCAACCATTATCCACTGCTGAGTCCAGGAGGGGTGGGTTGCTGTGCCTTCATGCTTTCCATTAAGGGGCTCCTCTTACTTGGCCCACGCATATATACCTAGGACTAAATTTATTCCTGGGGGATCCTGAACTTAAATACAAGACTTTTCTAATTCTCTTTGGCTCCTAGCCTCTCCCCAACTCTAATCCTGGCGCTCCCAGGGACAATTTACTTAAAACTTAGGTTTAGTCTTATATCTTGGGTATACATAAAGGGAGGAATAGGAAGGTACTCATTGTATATGATAGATTAGTTATGGGGCAGATTGTTACTTCCTACACACAAAATACTCATAAGTAGCATAATTTTTGCTTATAATTACTATTGTTCTTTCCCTAGAGGTAGAGACTTGAACCTCAATAGAATATAAAATAGCTTGTGGGATTGTTGAACAGGTATTGTTAAATTTCACTTCAATTCTTCACTGTCTCCTCATAGTCCATGTCTTCTAGCTAGCCAGGCCAGAACTTTTTTGTTGGTGGTTATTTTCTCTGATGCCACCAGGCAACTCAAACCAAAGGTCCTTGGACCCTTGGACCTCTTAAACTTTTCTGGGGTTGCTTTCAAGCATGGAAATGTTTATCTTGAGGCTTATGACTATACTATAGTATTCCTGAGTATATTCCTATACTCAGGAAAACACCCTCTACTTGCCCCCTCCCCCCCCCCACACCCCAGAAGCAGCACCAGGGCTCTAAGATTGAATTTCTCTCTCCTAGAAAGGACCTGATTTAGCTACTAATTGCTTATAGTTGCAAGGCAGCTGGGGAAGGACAAAGAGCAAGCTTCTCTTTCCATAATTGTTGGATGGAAAGAAGGAAGGAAGGAAGGAAGGAAAGAAGGAAGGAAGGAAGGAAGAAAGAGAGGGAAGAAGGATGGAAGAAAGAGAGCAAGGAAGAAAGGAAGGAAATATAAGAATTTATTAATTGTCCATGTGCTAGGGACTGTGCTAAGTGCTTTCCAAATACTATCTGATTTGACCTTCACTACAGTTCTGAGAGGCAGCTACTATTTTTATCCCCATTTTACCATTGAGGAAACTGTAGAAGACAGAAGTTAGGGGACTTGCCCAACATCATAAAGGTAGTAATTGTATGAGGTCAGATTTGAACTTGGATCTCTATGACTGCAGGCCCAGCACTGTATCCACTATCATTTAGCTGCCTCTAATTGGGTCCCAGAGTTATAGGATGCTACTTGGTGGGTCAAAGCAAGCAAGGGGGCAGAGTCATTCCCTTTTTCAAAGGTTCACTGAGTCATCAACTTGTACTGTTTAGTGGCCATTGAGGGAGTTAATTATATTATCATCTCCAAAATGTCCAGGTTCTGAGTCACCTGAGCTGGGCATAGAGAAGGACTAGTCAAAGGCTTCATCATACCCAAGTATCCAAGTGTTGAACTAGCACTCATTTGGTTTACCAGAAGCTGATTAGGAAGTTCTATGTATTCCCTGTGCAACTACTGATTACACCAGTGGTGGGAAACCTGTGGCCTTGAGACCACATGTGGCCCTCTGGGTCCTCAAGTGCAGCCCTTTGACTGTTCTGTGAAGTTTGGATTCTGTCAAAGGATTGCACTTGAGGACCTAGAGAGCCATATGTGACCTCAAGGCCACAGGTTCCCCACCCTGGGTTACATTCTCATGGGAAACTATGTGGAGAACGACTATTGTGATTCCCCATTCAAAGCCTGTTCTTCTAGATCAAGGATGGTATTATATACAAATCTAGATTCTCATGTAATTCCTCTTTTCCCCCTCTCCCTAATTTTCCTACTCTAGAGTGAAAATAGGGAGGAAAGGGATAAGGGTGACAGCACAATATGATTGGTTTTGGTTTTGGTTTTTCAAGCTGATGGAATGACATGTTTTATTCCTGAATAACTGGTATATCAGAGGTAGAATTTTGACTCCCTCACTTCTGTTCAGGAAAGTGTTAGTATCTTAATTTAAGGGACCCAGTATTATGTGAGAAAGTTCCCAAAAGCATAACACCAAACTTCTGGAATGTACCAGAAGTTTGAGGCCAAGGGGCAGCTTAGTAAGAATTTTAAATATATGAAGAACTGGACATAAAGGAAGTTTTCCAGTTGTTTGTTATTTATCTTTCCCAAACAAAAGGAAGTCAGTTGAAATTACATTAGGAAGGTTTTAGGATAGTCACAAGGAAGAATGTCCAGACAGTAAGTAATGGTATATACTAGAATAGCTTGTTATACTAAATTATGCAAATTCATTTGTCAGAGGTCTTTTGAAAATAGTATAGGTATGTTTCTGTTTGGGCTGTCCAAGCTTGTGATCCTGCCTGAAGATGACTCTAGAATACTACCAGCATGGTGATTACTAGCATTAATATAAAATCACAATAATTATCTTATATTAATATAGTACTTTTAAATTTGAAAAGCAGTTTCCTCACAACTCTTTGAAATAGGTAGTGGAAGTATTACTATCCTCATTGGTTTGACTTAGAAAGATTAAATGATTTTCCGGTCATCATAAAATTAAGAAGCATCTGAGGCAGGATTAAAACTCTCTCTCTCAACCTTAGGTCACTATATCCACTTTGCCCTTCCTGTAGGGAATCATTTGTGGAGCAGGTTTCATAGGAGACTTTACATGCTTTGTTTCTCTTTATTCGTATGGCTAGAGATCATCCCTGATTTTGAGAGGTTTGTAAGTTACTCGCTCTATTTTTTAAAAAAAATTATGTGTTTCTGGACTTTACTTTGTCATCAGGAAGGTGATGTAAAAGTATGTGGTTACTGGAATGAAGCTTTTTAATTAAAAATATTTATTTTAAATACTACTTAAAATACTATTGTAAAGAGTGGGTTCTGAAGTAATACAGAGCTGTCTTATTAATTATTAATTATTAATATTTTATTAAGTATAAATTAATAATTATATTATTTCAATAATATATTATTTATTTTAATATTAATTTTGATATTTTATATTAATATACATTAATACATAATATAAATATTTAATATTAATTTAATACCAATATATTATTATAATAAATTAATAATTAATAATTAAACTGTCAGAATGGCTCAGTTTTAAAAAAACTGCCATTCAAGTTTGAGTGATAGAAGGTCAAATGGTCTTCCCAGTCAATCAGTTTGAAGGGCATTAGATTAGATTTAGTGGTAGGTAATATTCTGCCTTAAATTCTAAAACTGCTTTACAGAACACGTAACTTTGTTTTTCAAGCTGATGGAATGACAGGGAAAAATGTTTTCATCTACCTCATTGGTGGTGATTAGAAGGTTATAGAGGTGGTATAGATTATATTTAAAATGGAGATGTACTTTAGGTTTGTAACAAAGTCTTATAAAGATGCTTCTGTGTTATAGAAAGATTGATTGGTTGTTGTCCTTTGTTCTCAAAGAGTACCAAAGTGACATCACTATGGCAGAGTCAAGTTTCAGTGTATCTGACTGTGGCTCGTCAGATCAATAGGAGCTTGGAATGGTTGGGCAGGTTGGGCACAAATAGTCCATGTGAACATTTGGGGTGGATACTCTAAATTTGCACATCCTGCATTTCCTTCGATCTGTTTCAATTCTGCTTTGGTCCTAGAGCACAGCACCTTTTCTAATGTGGGCATGCCATGCTGAGCGCTCCTGTGCCAGTGTCTCCCATGTTGCATAATCAATTCCAAAGTTCTTGAGAGAGACCTTGAGAGTGTCCCTGTATCACTTCTGACCACCATGTGAATGTTTGCCTTGTGTGAGTTCCCCATAAAACAGTCTTTTTTGACAAGCATACATTTCACCTTCAAACAACATGGCCAACCCATCAAAATTGCGCTCTCTGAAGCAGAGTCTGAATGCCTATGCTCCCACCATGACTAACCCTGAGGAGGTCAAAGAAGAATTTTATGAAGACCTAGAGGTACATGAGGCACATCATCAATGTGCCAAAAGAGGACAAGCTTATAATTCTGGATGACTTTAATGCTAGAGTGGGCTCAGACTATCACTGTGGCAGGGAGTCCAAGGAGAAATGGGGTTGGACATAACAACATCATTGGTCACTTACTACTGAAGACTTGCACATCCCATGACCTTCTCATCACCAACTCTGTCTTCCATTTACCTAAATGCAATAAAACTTCATGGACACACCCTAACAGCAAACAATGATATCTAATAAACTATATGATTGTAAGGAGGAGAGAGAGACAAGATGAGAGTGACAAAAGCAATGTGTGATGCAGAGTGCTAGACTGATTATAGACTTATTTTTTCCAAGCTAAATATTCACATACATCAAAAGTGGTATCCTCAAGGCAAAATGACTACCAGAAGAATTAATGTCCAGGAAGGGAGATGAGTATTAAGAGGAAATATTCAAGAAGCTACTATAGATCTGTATATAGGGAAGAGAAAAGAAGAGATTGCTAGGAAGTGACTTGTTAATTCATTCAGTCATGTCCAACTCTTTGCGAGCCCATAGACCATAGCATTCCAATCCCTTCTATCCTCCACCATCTCCTGAAGTCTGTTTAAGCTCATGTTTGTTGCTTCCATGACACTATCTATCCATTTCATCCTCTGCTATCCTCATCTCCTTTTTCCTTCAATCTTTCCGAGCATCAGGCTCTTTTACAATGAGTCATCTCTTCTTTTTGTGTGGCCAAACTATTTAAGTTTCAGGTTCAGTATTTGTCCTTCCAATGAGTAGCTTGATTAAATTTCCTTAAGTATTGACTGACTTGATTTCCTTGCTGTCCAAGGGATTCTCAAAAGTCTTCTCCAGCATCACACTTCAAGAGCATTTTTTCTGTGGTACTCAGCTTTCCTTACAGTCCAACTCTCACAGCCATACATCACTACTGGAAAAACCATAGCTTTGACTATATAGACCTTTGTTGGCAAGGTGATGTCTCTGCTTTTTAGTATGCTGTGCAGGTTTGCCATAGCTTTCTTCTTAAGGAGCATGTGTCTTTTAATTTCATGGTTGCAGTTACCATCTGCAGTTGCCATCTGCAGTGATCTTTGAGCCCAAGAATATAAAATCTGACGCTGCTTTCATTTCTTCTCTGTCTGTTTGCCAGAAAGCGATGGGACCAGTTGCCATGATCTTAGTTTTTTTTAATGCTAAGCTTCATGTTGGCCTTTATACTTTCCCCTTTCACCCTTATCAAGAGGTTTCTTAATTCTTCTTTCAATTTCTGAAATCAGTGTTATGATCTGTATATCTGAGATTTTTTTATATTTCTCACAGAAAACTCAATTCTTGCTTTTGATTTGTTTAGCCTGGCGTTTTCTATGGTGTATTCTGTGTTATAGTTAAATAAATAAGGTGACTATATACAGCCCTGTCATACTCATTTCTCAATCTTAAGCCACTCAGTTGTTCCAAGTTCATTTTTAATTGTTACTTCTTGACCTGTATGCAGGTTTCTCAGGAGACAAGTAAGATGATCTGGTATTCTGTCTCTGAGGACTTGCCACATTTTGTTGTAATCCACACAGTCAAAGGCTTTAGTGTAGTTAGTGAAGCAAAAGTGGATTTTTTAAAATCCCTTGCTTTCTCGATAATCCAGCAAATGTTGACAATTTAGTCTCTAGTTCCTCTGCCTCTTCAAAAACCACCCTGAACTGGTAATTCTCATTTTATAAATTGCTGAAACCTAGCTTGCAGAATCTTATACATAAACTTGCTGGCATGTATGAGATGAACACAATTGTTTGGTAATTTGAACATTCTTTGGCTTTGCCCTTCTTTAGAAGTGGGATGTAAACTGATATTTTTAAATCCAGTGGTCACTGTTGAGTTTTCCACATTTGCTTGCTTCTGGAGTGCAGCACTTTAACAATAATACCTTTTAGGATCTTAAATAGCTCATATGGAATTCCCTCACCTCCACTAGCCTTATTGTTAGCAATGCTTCTTCCTAAGGCCTATTTGCTTCTTTTTTCAGGATGCCTGGATCTTGATCATTATAGTGGTTATTGGTGATGTTAAGATCTTTCTTGTGTAGTTCTGCATATTTTTGCCACCTCTTCCTAACTTCTTCTACTTCTGTTAAGTCCCTATCATTTCTGTCTTTTATCATGCCCACCTACTTATGCATGAAATGTTCCCTTGGTATCTCTAATTTTCTTGAAGAGATCTCTTGTCTTTCTCATTCTATTATTTTCTTCTATTTCTTTTCATTGCTAATTTAAGAAAACTTTATCTCTCCTTGCTATTCTCTGGAATTCTGCATTGAGTTGGGCATATCTTTCCCTTTCTCCTTTCCCATTCTCCATTCTCCTTACCTCAGCTATTTGTAAAGCCTCATTAGTTAGCCATTTTGCTTTCTTGCTCTTCTTTTTCTTTAGAGTGTTTTGCGTTGCTTCCTCCTGTATAATATTGTGAACTTGGGTCCATAGTTCTTTAGGCACTCTATCTATGAGATAAAATACCTTAAATCTATTCATCACTTATACTTCACATTCATATGGGTATTATTTAGGTCATAACTATACAGTTTGATGGTTTTCCCTACTTTCTTCAATTTAATTTCATTTAATTTGCAATAAGAAACTCGTGATATGAGCCATAGTCACCTCTAGGTCTTGTTTTAATTGACTCTATAGAGCTTCTCTACCTTTGGCTGCAAAGTATCTGATCAGTCTGATCAAAATCAATCTGATTTTGATATTGAATATCTGGTGATGTCCATGTGTAGAGTTGTATTTTGGATTGTTGGAAAAGAGTGTTTGCTATGACCAGAGAGTTATCTTGATAGAATTCTATTAGTCTCTGTCCTGCTTCATTTTGTATTACAGTGCCAAATTTGCCTGTTATTCCAACATCTTTTGATTTCCTACTTTAGCATTCTAATCTCCTATGATGAATGTGACATTTGTTTTTTGGTTTTACTTCTAGAAAAAGTAGGTCTTCACCTAACTGATTAACTTTGGCCTCTTTGGCATTAGTGGTTGGAACATAGACTTATATTTGCTGTTTAACAGTTTGCCCTGGATTTGAACAGCTATCATTCTGCCATTTTTAGATTATACCCCAGTACTGCCTTTCTTGCTCTGTTATTGACTGTGAAGGCTACTCCTTTTCTTCTAGGGGATTCTTGCCCACAGCAATATATGTAATAATCACCTTAAATAAATTCACATATCCTCATCCATTTAAGTTCACTGATGCTCAAGAGGTTAATTTTTACTTGCTGTAAAAATCCACCTTCACCCAAGTGGAAGTGGGTAGAATAGTATATGATTTTAGACTAGGTAATTCAGTTAGATCTTGCCAATTTTACTTCTACAACATTTCTCAGACCTGCTCCCTTCTCTCTGTTTATACAGCCACCATCCTAGAGCAGACCCTTTTGTCTTCACACCTGATCTATTGGCAATAAGTTCCTAATTGGATTCCCTGTGTCCAGTTTCTCCCTTTTCCAGACTGTTTTTCACCCAGCTCCTGGAGTAATCTGAATGCACAGGTTTCACCATGCCACTCCTCAAGAGCTGTAAGGGGCTCCCTGTTACCCTTTATATAAAATGAAGATTTCCCAGCTTGGCATTTAAAACCCTTCATAGTCAGGCACTACTCTACCTTTCTGCTCCCTTTCATCTACTCTACATTCCAGTCAAACTGGCTTCCTTGCTATTTCCCTAAACTTGGCATTCCATCTCTTGTCTCTGTAACTGCAAAGCCTATTCTCCACATCTATAATTTACTCTGTCCTCACCTCTGCCTTTTAGAATCACTAGCTTCTTTCACAGTCCAGCTTATTTGCCCCCTACTACAGGAACTTGTCCCTCATTCCACTAATTGTTAGTGCCTTTCCCCTCCTCAAAACTTCATCTAAATCCCCTTTTATTTACATGTTGTATCCCATTTCTCCCACTCTTCCTAGTAGAATGGAGAAGCAGAATAGTACAGTGGAAACACTGACTCTGGAATCATGGGGCCTGAGACTGAATTTTAACTTTGCTACTTGTTATTCCTGTGATCTTGGACAAGTTACTCATGTACAAACTGGCTCATTTTCCCAAAGAAAGGCCCCTATGTCTGCTCTTTAGAATTCTAGAATATGCTGAGGGACTGGGAGGGCGTCTCTCTTCTCAGATTCTATTGGTTCAAAACCCCATGTGTTATGTTTTTTCCACCATTAGACACCAGGGGTCTTACTAGTGAAGCATTAGCGCCCCAGTACCGTTTGAGCATTTAACATAAGTTAGCTTTTGTTGTTCAGTTGTTTCAGTCATGTCCAACTCTTCATGATCCATTTGGGGTTTTCTTGGCAAAGATACTGGAGTGGTTTGCCACTTCCTTCTTCCTTTGAGGAAACTGAGGCAAGCAGGGTTAAGTGATTTCCCCCAGGGTTGCACAGCTAGTAATGTGTGAAGCTGGATTTGACCTCAAGTCTTCCTGACTCCAGGCCTGGTACTCTATCCACTGCCCCACCTAACTTTAGCAAGGGAACATTTACTTCTAAGATAGTAACACACATTTAAGATATACTAAGTTGTTAACAATCATAGATATAGACACAAGCATTTCTTCTAAGATATAGTAAGAACAAAATATAAATATTTCTTTCAAGATGTAGTAGAACAGAATACAAACATTTCCCTCCAAATACCTCAGTGTCATACTCTTTCCTCTGTTATCTTGGTCTCTGGGTGAAGTTGGCTCAAATTTAGTTCCTACATAGCGTTAGTCCCACTAATTTCACATCCAAAGACAGTATCACTGCTGGATGAGTCCTTATTTCTGCTTCCACTGGGCTGGGGTCACGCCTATAGTATATCCATTTTACTCTGGGTAAAACCTAGCCTCTGGATGTCAGAGCTCTTCTGACATTACAAAAGTCATAAGTGTGGAATTTCCAATCCTTTTGCCTAAAATGGAAGAGAATAAATGCAAGGCCTTATGGCCTCTACCTTTACAGCTCTCTCTCTCTCACTAGACACCAGGAATGAAGGAGTCACCAAGAATCCCTTACTAGTGTGGCTCAAGAGAATGGGGTGAAAAGGCTAGGCCAAAGCAGACTCAGTTTTATTTTTTTGAAGATGTTCTTAGTTCTTTTTGTGTAGTCAATAAAAAAGACTTCCTCCCACCCAGTATTTCTCCAAGGCACTTCTACTATATATCATCATGATTCTTCTGAGGCATTCTGTGTTTATGTCAGTTCTGTTACACTTATGAGGTGTCTTCCCACTCTATAGCCATCGTCTTGGGACTGTGAGTTCCATAAAGACAATCATTGTTTTTCAGTTCATCTTTGTACCCTCAGTGCCTAGCTTACTGTAAGTGTTTCATAAATGCTTGTTGGACCCAGGCCTTATAAGGACAGCATGGTCTTGTCAATCCTGGGGAAATTGTCTTACTCTAATCCTAGGCACTTCTGACTTGAGTAGAGCACCATAGTTTCACCTTCACATTTCATGAGTCCATTTATGAATTCAGAAATTTCAATCTAATTTCCTCACTTAAATCTAAATTCCTTTCACTAAATCTTGGCATAGCAAGCTCCTTGATTGCAAAGGGGTCTTTGGTGTTGATCTACATTCTTAATAACTTAACTAACTAAATATCTATCCTACTTTCACTCCAGCAGTGGAGAAGACAAAAAGAACCACCAGTTGACCACTAATGTGTTCCCTATTACTCCGAAAACAAGATAATTCAGCTAAACACTTAGTTTATTCCCTCCCCTTATAAAGCCACAAAATACAGTAATTTTTGTTAGAAAAGTAAAATGACATACAAATAAGCAAACAGGGTGGAATGAGAGGCACGAGAAAGAGAAAAAGATGTCTAGAGACACACAGAGAAGACAACTATACAGAACAGAGAAGCTCGAGACTGAATTAGGTGAGTATGTTAGAGCTAGATGCCTCTTACTCATCTGGGCTGTGTGCATCACAGTAATTTATTGCACCTTGTACTTCCCTCTGGGATCCTCATTAGTTCTCATTTAGAAGAATTCAGCAGCAAACATGGGAAACAATCCATCTGCTTTTACTCTCAAACCGTAATGCTTACTTTGGATTTATTTTCACAAAGAACTGAAGTTTTGTATGTTTGAGAAGTACTAACTTGGGTTTTAGAAACTGGCTATGGAGCCTCAGAGGTCTTTGGATAGGTTTTCCTATCTTATTGTGTGTGTGTGCGTGTGTGTGTGTGTGTGTGTGTGTGTGTGTGTGTGTATGAGAGAGAGAGAGAGAGAGAGAGAGAGAGAGAGAGAGAGAGAGAGAGAGAGAGAGAGAGAAAGAGAGGGGGGAGGGGAGAGAGAGAGAGAGAGAGAGGAGAGAGAAAGGGGAAGGAGGGGAGGGAGGGAGGGAGGGATAGAAGGGTAGGTCTGCCTTATTTTGGAGAGTAGGTGGGTATAGGGAAATTAATCACAGAGTGCAGAACATGGAGGCATGGAAGTTGGAATCTGATCTTTGCCACTTACTATATGTTTGACCTGAGATTCTCTGGGTTTTAATGCTCTCATTTGCAAAGTAAAGAGATTTGACTACTAAGCATATATCCAAATGGGGTCCAAATGGAGGGAAAAGGCCCATTTGTGTATACTAATATTTATGGCAGGACTTTTTTTTGGTGCAGGAAAGAATTAGAAAAAAGTGGGTATCCATCATTTGGGGAACAGCTGAACAAACTGTAGTGTATCAATGTAATGGAATATTGTTAAGCTGTAAGAAATGACAAATGTGACAGCTTCAGTGAAATTTGAGTATGAAATGACGCAGAATAAAATGAGCAGCCTGTTCACACCCACCTATGTACCTCTCCACCATCCTCTCTATACTGCTAGAATACTGCTAGAATATTGATATAAAAAATACGGGCCTTTGTTTCAGAGAGAATTTTGAGGTCATTAAAAAAATTGACATTTTCCCAAAACAATCCAGTATATTTTCCCTATATTGTTTAATTCTGAGCCCAGCTTATTGTCCATTTGCCATGTCTGTCCAAACTTGATCATCTAGCTGTATATCATAATCTGTTCCATATGCATCCTTCATCCAATTGGTTTTTTTTTTCTTTATAGCTGATTAGGCTGACTCTTTTTGAGTAGTTGTGGGTCTGATCTCTTAATGAACTCTTGATTACCAAATTTGATGGCCTTTTCTCAGTTCTCAGACTTTTGGACATCTCTGCTTTATGTGACGCTCATGGCCACCACATTCTCTTCCTAGATTCTCTCACCTATCTGGATTTTCATGACGCTACTCTCTCCTGGTTCTCCTCTTACCCATCTAATATTCAGTGCCCTTTGCTGACTGATCTTTTACATAATGCCCTTAACTGTAACTGTTCTCCGAGACTGTCCTTTGTCTTATCTTCTCTTCCTGTGCTTTCTCTCCTAGTAGCCTCTTATGGGTTTAATTATCATCTCTTTGTCAGTGACTCCTAGATCCACGTACTCAGTTTCAGTCTCTCCCTGAGATGTCTCAAATTCAACATGTCCTGAGCAGTATTTATCTTTCCCCACAAACTCACTCATCTCTCAAACACTTCCTTCTATTTATAACATAGTCTTCCAGTTTCCTGGGGTTATAATCTTGACTGTTATCTTCTACGGTTAACTATCTCTCTCCTCACAAATCTAACCAGTGATCAGCCTTGACATTTCTATTCTTTGTGTCTCTTGAGTCCTTCTTAGCCAGCTACTTCCTTAGTTTAGTTCCTCATCAGCCTTTCACCTTAATTTGTCTCACTGTCTCAATTCTCTCTTCCCTGTAGTTCTTCCTCCATACAGCCCAAAGTGATTTTCCTTAAGTACATATCTGACCATGTCACATCCCTATGTGAGCAACTCCATTGACTCCTTATGGCCTCTAGGTTAAAATATAATCTCTTCTGTTTAGCCTTCACAACATGACCACAACCTCTATATCCAGCTTCATTGTATATTAGTCCTCCTTCCATTTCACTCTGTGATTTAGCCAAACTGGCCTTATCTCTGTTCTTCATGCTAGACACTGTCTCTTATCCCTGTACCTTTGTATTGGCTATCTCCCATACTTGGAATGCACTCCCCTCTTCTGTTTTAGAGAAGCCTTGGTCAAGTGTGGTCCTGTAACATCAGGTTATAACCTGCACTTCTGCTAATATAAGTATCTAGAGGATTTCACCCTACACATGAAGGACCTTAAACTTGAACTGTGCAGTGAATATCCTCTAAGTAATTGGCAAACATTTTGTCTGGGCATATGTCTTATCTATTTTTGCCTTGCTTGATATTAATGGTCAGAAAATCATAAAACAAGATTGCTTGTTTTTCCTACTTTTGTCTCTCAAAGACAGAAAAATCCTAATTCATTGCAGTAACAAAGAACTAGAAACAAAGTAGTTGTTCATTGCTTAGAGAATAACTTTTTAAAAAGTAGTATGTGAATATAACAGAATCTTACTGTGTCATAAGAAGTGATGAATATGAAAGATACAAAAAGCATCGAAATCTATGTATCATCTGACTTCCAGTCCTGAGTACTCTCACTTATACTGCATGGCTGTATTCCACTTTGGAAATGCTGATGTGTTAACTGAACATCAAAGTGGAAATGTCTAGTTGGAAGTTGAAAAGTTCTTATTCCTTTGATAAGTTGAATTAATGTTCTGTGTTCAGAGTCAGTCATTTTTCAGTCGTTTAGATGTTTAGACAAAAAAAAAATTTAAGAGCCTCAATAGTAGAAGTAAAAAACTATGCATTAAAAAAAGAATTCTGCTTTTATCTCATTCTGAGCTCCTCAGGAGCAAAGAATCTCTTTTGCCTCTTTTTGTATCCTTAGCCTAGCATGTAGTAGTCACTAAATAAATGTTTATTGGCTATTGACTCTATGGAGACTTCTAATTCATTATTTGATAGAAATGTAGTCTAGTCCATTTTTTTCATTAAAAAATTACTTGACTCTCTTGAGAATAATCATAATTCTCTTATCCCTATAGAACATATGTAACCTCTGCTCCCAAAGTAAAAAGACCAAAGATGTGCTTTAAAGTCTCTTCCAGCTCTAAACAAGACTGCCAGTAACAAATATTCGGAATGGCAAGGATGCAACTTAAAAGTAGTCTGTATTTGTGGGTTGGGTTTTTTGTTCATCTATGCTTCAAATGAGCTCAAATATCAAGTACTTTATTTACCCATAAAAAAATCCCCACAGTTTTTCCAGTTTATTCAAAAAAAGACACAAAAGGGTTAAATTTCAGCAAATATACTTTTAACATACAGTTTTATTGCTATCTTTTGTTTTTAATATGACCTACATTTGTCAGAGGGGAATCTTATAACAAAATTAAGAATAAAAGTTGAGCAAAATTTACTTAACACATCCCCAAAGTTTGGTATTATGTGAAGGCTTCTACACCTACAGGGTTCCACAGCTGCAAAGATGTAAGCCGAGGTACCTTCTCATATCTCTTTTTTGGGCAGTGGAGTGGAGCAGCAATCTTGGTCATAATTTTACAACATTCAGTTTTGATTGTCATTTTTTTCAGGAAATATAATTAGTCAAGAATAGATTTGAAGGAATATGCCACACTTTAAAACACTAATATCATTTTCTTTCTTCCAATGATTTCCTGGTTGTAAAGCAGCATATAAAAGTTTTAGCACTAGAGAAAAATAAATGGTGGATTTAGACAAAGGTGACTTAGAAGCTGAAAATCTTAATTACTTATCATGTGACTAGAATAATTAATACTCAAATACACAATCTTTTTAACATAATCTCTTTCATTTGGCTAGGTTTCCCAACAATTATAGATTGCAGCTTTTCAAGGAAAATGTCAGTTATTTATTGGACATAAAATTTAAATTTGAATTTTTAAAGGGATGTTAAAAGACTATCATTTGTGTACTTAATCATGCATCCAAATGGACATATAAACTCTGACTTCATTTTGGTTGTTCATTTATCAGATGTTGAGTGTTCTTGGGTGACTACACCTCATGTGGTAACCTGATAAGTCTTTCCTGAAGGTCTTTCTCAGAGAAAAGAGGATATATATATATATGTATGTATATATATATATGTGTATATATATATATACATATATATATACATATGTGTGTGTATGTATATATACACACGTACATATGTATGTATGTTATCAGGGGTTGTTTGGAAATGGCTTTTCTCCTTGGAGATGCAGAATCTTCAGTCTTCCTGCTGCTGTGGCTATTGAGCAACAGTTAAGCAAATGAAAGTGTCAGGAAAAGACTCTACAAGGATAAGAATTAATAACACATTTGTAATGATGAGTACCTGAACTGCTAGTGTTTCGTTATAGAGCACTGATTGCCAAGCTTGCCATGGGTGCTTTTCAATATATTTTTAAGAATCTATTTACGTAAATAGGTAGATGTGTTTCTTATCAGTATAAATTAGCTTTATGAATTAGTGCATTTTGTTTGTACATGCCATTATTCGTGGAAATACTAAAGAATAAAATATCTCTAACATTACCTATTCCCTGCCTCTTACCACCCTTGGTATAGTAGGATGCCTAAGGTTTTGTCATGATGTTTTATAGTTGTTCCATCCATTAAATGATAGGAGAAAGTGCCATTTGGTTCATTCTTTCCCTTTCTAAAAAAATGATGCCTGAGGTTTACTTTAGCCCTCCTGATGATGGTTTATTGAATATGGGCACACTCTGCAGTTAGTTTACTCCCTTGGTTCCCTTATTCCCTTGATGGTCTTTGAAATACTAGGAAATGGACTGTGCAAAAGGACTGATTCATCTTGAAGAGAAGTCCATGGGTGTCTCTTTTATTTGCTAAGAGAAAAAGGTCAAACATATTTTCCCACAAAAACTAAGAAGGTAAATTTCAAAAATTCATGCTTTGTCAAGCTTGCTCCAGAGAGTACACTGAGAGTAGACTCTTTTTATGAGACAAATTGCTATGCTGTCTGGTAACCTTAAATTCCTCCATCATATATAAATCTGGTGCCCTGGGAGGGAGGATTCACCCCACATTTTACTCCCAAAGAGTAATTCTATTGATGTTGTGTTTATCATTAGATGATAGGGTTTAAATTCTTTGCCAATTTAGACATTGCTTTGTTTAGGTATTTTTCTCAAACCCATTAAATTTCCTGTGCAGCTAATGTCTGGTTCCCACAATTTGTATTATTTCTCAACATTTGTAATGAATTTCCTGTTATTTACACTATTTTCTTAGAATACTTTTCAAGTACTGACAATGTTGTTTGTGAAATCAACCCAAAATTATGGGCATAGAGTCCTACTCAAACTGATATGTTCTCAGGACTTCCTGGATCAATAATTCTTTAGTGTTCTTATATAAACTCATGTACATAAACTTATGTGTGTAAGCACAAAATAAATTCCTTATGTAATAGCTTTCAAGCTTATCTTTAAAGGAATATTATATAGGAAACCGGACAATTCAGATGAGGAAACCTCATGCTGACTTAACATTTTATATTGTGCCTAGAAAAATTGTGAAAACCTTCTCTCAGATAAATCTCACGACATAAACTTTCCCTTATTTGAAACAGTCCCAGTTCCCACAAAAATAGATAGGAGGCATTTTGTTATAATATTATTAATGATTTAAGTAACTATGTATTAGCCATTTAATAGTAATAATAACAGTAATAACTATGATAATAATGAATAGCAATTAAATACACAGTGAACCAGTTTTTTTAAGCTTTTGTTTATTTTTAGTTTACACCATTCATTTCCATGAGATTTTGATATCCAAATTTTCTCCCCATCTTTCCCCTAGCCACCACCCCAAAACAGCGATCCCATGTTTACCTCCTCCCCCAATCAGCTCTCTCCTATATCCTACACCATCACCCCTCTGACTTTCTGATTGGGCAAGATGGATCTCCCTACCCCAGTACCTGTATATTTCCCTCCTTCCCATTCCATCCCCCTCTTGTTCTATTCTCTACTGTGTTCCTGTCCCTTTACAAAAGTTTGTGCTTCTAATAACCCTCCACCCCAACCTGCTCTCCCCTCCATCCTCCTCCCTCTTATCCTCTTTCCCCCTACTCTCTTATAGGCCAAGATACCCAATTCAGAGTGTATGTCATTCCTTCCCTAAGGCAACTTCAATGAGAGTAAGGTTGACCAATTCCCTTTTGCCTTCTTGTTCCTCCCCTGTATTGTAACAGTTATCCCTTGCCTCTTCTATATGAGAGGATTAATCCTGTCCTCTCTCTCTGTCTCCTCTCATATTATTCCTCTCCCACCTCTAAATTTCACCTTTTAAAATATTATCCCATCCTATTCAATAGATCCTGTGCCCTCTGTCTGTGTACACATATATACACACATATGTGTGTATATGTATTCCTATGCATATATACCCTCCTATATAGACATATCTATATGTATACATATATACATTTACATTCCCTTCAACTATCCTCATACTGAGAAAAGTTTCATTAGTTATAATTATCATTTTTCCATGTTGGCATGTAAATAGTTCAACTTTGATAAGTTCCTTATGAATTCTTTTCCATGTTTACCTTCTCATGCCTCTTGTATTTGAATGTCAAATTTTCTATTCAGTTCTGTTTTTTTCATCAAGAATGCTTGAAAGTCCTCCACCTCATTGAATAACCATATTTTCCCCTGAAACAATATACTCAATTTTGCTAGGTAGGTGATTCTTGGTTTTAATCCTAGCTCCCTTGATCTCCAGAATATCATATTCCAGGCCCTTCGATCCCTTAGTATAGAAGCTCATCCTGTGTTATCCTGATTGTGTTTCTACAGTATTCAAATTGTTTCTTCTTGGCAGCTTATAATATCTGCTCTTTGATCTGGGAACTCTGGAACCTGGCTGTAACATTCCTAGGAGTTTTCTTTTTGGGATCTTTTCCAAGAGGTGATTGGTGAATTCTTTCAAGTTCTATTTTGCCCTCTGGTTCTAAAATATCAGGGCAATTTTCCTTGAGAATTTCTTGAAGGATGCTTTCTAGGTTCTTTTTTTGATCATGGCTTTCAGGTAGTCCAATAATTTTTAAATTGTCTCTCCTGGATCTGTTTTCCAGGTCAGTGGTTTTTTTCAAGGAGATATTTCACATTGCCTTCTATTTTTTTCATTTGTTTGGATCTGTTTGATAGTATCTTGATTTCTCATAAAGTCATTTGCTTCCATTTGCTCCACTCTAATTCTGAAGGAATTA
>CM053580.1:240888026-240943839 GCA_028627135.1 Pseudochirops cupreus | reverse complement strand
TATTCCAAATGGTGAAATGGTGAGGAGAGAGAGGATTAGATTGAGAGGAGACAGGGAGAGTCAGAATGGGGTTGAGCATCTCATGGAAGAGGCAAGAGATAATTGTTACAATAGAGGGGGAAAAGAGGAAGGCAAAAGGTATATTGCTCAAGCAGCCAGGGTTTCAGGGATGGCCAGAATGTTCCACGCCTCCCTTTCATAGGGGATGAGTAAGGGGTGGGGTGTGGTGTGGTGAGTTAACGTCTTAAGATACTGAGCCCAGGTGGGGAGAAACAGGCTCAAGGGGGTCCTTGGCCTGGATTCACACCCATGGCAGACCCCTCAGAGCTAACACTTGACATCACCCCCTACATAAGATCCCTTTTAGCTCTGAGTCACACAAGATGTTGAGAATCAGATATTGGAATAGGTCTTCATGAAGAGGGTTCTCTATTTTCTATGTCACATGGCCTGTATGCTGCTGTGATGAACAAATTTTATTGTCAGTTATGTCAGGGTGAGAAGCTTTTTCAATCTGTCTTGTCTAGTAATTCACATGTACCTAATGTATTATCAGTAAATACTGGTTGACTACCCCATTAATTCCTTTCCTTTCTATAGCAGCAAGCACCCTAGCATACCCAAGAGGGCTGCTAGCAAAGGTTCTTAGATCTGTTTTTCTAAAGGAAAGCAACTCAAAATGGGTTGACTATCCAATTTTAATCAAACATATCATTTACCTAGTTCAGGGGAAAAAGTCAGCACCCTAAACTTCAGAGAATACAAACAGAAATTACAAGCAGACAAAAAAAAATTCAGAGAAACAGATCAGCAGACAGGGCTTCCAGCCATCTGACCATTACATCCATACCTAGTTAGTTACCAGAGAGAGAAGCACCAACATTTGGGTTTTCAAAGCCAAGGGCTCAGCAACTGCCCAGAGCCTTGTCTGGCCAAATCACACAACTCTTCCCAAAGTGAGCCCCAAAGCAAAATCTCACATCAGGATATATACAGCCTTCTCCTGGGTCAGAGAATGTCACAACCCTCTTGACCCACTGCCCAATCACAAAGTAACAAGGTGTAGGCGTTCCTGAAAAACAAGTCTCCTCCCACAGGCTCCATGTGACCACATTCAGCCTATTAGGGGGCAGAGTATATTTTCAAATCCGGGAGGGTTCTCAGGGTCACTTAAGCCTATCGACGGGCCAAGGGGTAGGGAAGATCTTCAGATTTCCATTACACTTTCATAAACCCTTTAATTCTTTTTAAAGGAGGTAGGGAGAGAGCTGCCATACCGGCTGTGTAACAAGAGGTTACCTTTTTGTGAACATTTGGGATGAACTGAGTTCTAGGCTGAATTCCTCTCTGGATAAAGGAGGAAAAAAAGCCACTTTTGTTGTATATGTCAATTTTTGGCCCCCTCACCAACCCACTTTGAGCAGAGAAAGGGGAAATACATGACTAACTTAATGATTAAGAAAGCTGGTAGAAAACCAAAAGCCTTTCAGCATGTAGGAGGCATCCTCATTGACTGATATTTACCTTGGGATGTTAGAAACAGGAATTTGAATTCATTTTAGGTTGGTGAATCCCAAATTATTGTGGGTGTGAACCACCTTCTGTGGTTTTGAAGAGGTTACCCACAAAGAGCGTTAGGGTTGCTCTGGAGACCCCAAAATACCAACACACCAGGTCCTGCCAAAAGAATTCCACTCAAGTCTTCTCAGCCAAAGAAAAGTAGTTTATTGAAAGTTCACCATATGGGGTAGACCCTTAAGGAGCCAGTCTATGCTAGGTCATTCTGTGGTGCTTTCACACAGAAAGTCTGTGCCAAGCTATTCTATGGTGCTGTCACAGAGCAAGTTTGTGCTAATCCATTCTATGGTGCTCTCACACCATATGGAGAGAAGATGGGGTCTTATGTACAGAGGAATCTAGGAGTTGTTGAGAGAAGGAGTTTGGGGAGGGTCTTCAGGAGGAGTTAATGAGGTCAATGCAATAGTGGATTGATATTTTGATAGGCTCAAGGGTGGGAAGCAGATGGACAATGGAGGGCCAGGCTAGTAACAGAGGTTTGGACCCAGCCACAATGAAATACTTATGGCCTCTGCAAATGCCTCATCAAGTGGGAAGATTTAATCAGACTTCAAGGGTTTTCCCAGAGCCTGTACCTCAAAGTTTCAAGGGGAGCTCAAGGTGGGGTCCCAAGCCTGCATCTCATCAGTTTCATCCAAGTAATTGACAAAAGGGATAAAAAAACACAGGGCCAAGCAATCTCTCATCTATTCTATTAGAGAACTCTCTCTGTCTCTGTCTCTCTATCTCCCATTTAACATTGACTTATTAATGTCTCCTCTTTGGATCTAGTCATTCAAAGAGTTTCCAGTTCACTTAAGTATGCTATAATTTTTTCATAACTTCTTGTCCACAAGCATATAATAAAAGACTTGTTCAACTAGTTTCTTGAAGGTATATTTATAGCTGTCAGCTGTTCTACCATTTAATTTTAATGTTTAAAAAAAAGGGAATTATGAAGCCATATTCGTGAAAATTGTTTCCATTTTTGAATGGAACAACAATTGTTGTTCCATAATTTTTCAGTCATTTCCAACTCTTTGGGGTTTTCTGGTCAGAGATACTGCAGTGTGTTGCCATTTTCTTCTCCAGTTAATTTTACAGCTGAGGAAACTGAGGCAAATAGGGTTAAGTGACTTGCCCAGGGTCTTACAGATAGTACCTGAGGATAGATTTGAACTCAAGACTTCCTGACTCCAGGCCCTGTGCTCTATCTGTTTGCCACCTAGAAGCTGTAAATGCTATTAAAATATCCTTTTATTAATAATATATTACAGAAGGGTTGGAGAAGCAGGCACACTAATATACATTGCTGGAGCTGCAAATTACTCTAACAATTCTGAAAATCAATTTGAAATTATGTTGAGAAGTGACTAAAATGTCCATACTCATTGACCCAAAGATCTCGTCACCAAGCATATGCCTGAGGGTGGTCAAAGTAAAAAAGAAAGATCCCATGTACACCAAAATATCCAAAACAGTACTTATGGTAATAGTAAATAACTGGAAACCAAAGTAAATGCCTATCAATTGGGGAATGGCTAAACAAACTGTGGTACATAAGAGTAATAGAACATTACTGTCCTAGAAGAAATAATGAATAAGAATTTAGAGAAGTATTGGAAGTCATATGAATTAATTCAGAGAGAAGTATATAGAACTGGGAAGACAGTCTGCACAATAACTACAACAACATAAATGGAATGAAAAAAATTGTTTTGTTTTTTCCCAGTGGAACAGAAAATCACAACTGAAAAATAAGACATAAAATGGCTTGATTTTTTTTAATGTTTCCTGTACTTGTTAAGTTGTACCTTAGAGCCCTAAATATCTTATGTTATTTATTTGGTATGGAAAATAAACAACCATCTCATGCTCAGTCCTCACAATGTACAGTTATTATCTTTGTGAGGAGTGAGGTCTTGGACTCCAGGGTATAAATATTTAGCATATCTAAGCTTTGTTTTAGAGATTTCTCTACAGTTTTACTTTAGGACTAGCAGAACCAGAGAGAAACAGATCTTTGGATTCAGGTCTTCACAATGGGGATGGTCTTCTTGGGGGGCCCCCAGGGACATCAGCATGCATAGTTTTGGGCTTCTTCAGTGCTAAGCAAAGAACCTTGTAAATACTAGGCATGTAATAGATTCTTGCTGAAATGGATTGCAGAGGATAATGTAGTACTATTAGGGAGTAGTACTGTTTAGATTTGACCAGGAGGGGCTACTGTCCATTCAGGATTTTTTTGTTTAAAGTTGAATTAGGACCATTTGCTTCCAGGTTAAGATAAATGCTCGGTAATCTTGCTGCATAGTGCTTTGGTTATATTACTATTGATGATCTCTGTTCTTTTTCATATATGTACTCTGTATTTTCAGAGCTATACCTATTAGCACGACTATATTTCCTGTACTGATAGCGCTTGAGGAAGCTCTCCTCATTCTAACAACACCCATCAACATAAGGGGTGAGTGTTTCTTGAGACAGATCTGTAAAATGGGGATGATAACAGCACAGAGTCACTTTGAAGATCTGAAGAGAAGCTATTTGTAAGGTGCTTGGCATGTAGTAGGAGCTGAATAAATGTGTCTTCCCTCTCCTTTCCTCTTTCCTATCTCTTTCATTATTTCTTGTCACACAATAATCATAATCCATATGCTTATAGGTCATAATTTGTTCGGTTATTCCCCTATGGATGGTGTACCTGGTTAACTTCTAGTTCTGGAAACTAGAATTTCTAGGCTAAAGTAGGCAATTAGACAACTAGGAAAGCAGTAGCACACACCTCCCAGGGTTGTTGTGAAGAGCAAAAGAAATGATATTTCTAGAGTCCTTAGTGATGTGCTTGACAAATGGTAGCTACTTAATAAATGCTTGTTCCCATCCCTTCTCCTTCTCCCTCTCTCTTGACTTCTCTCTTCCTACTTGAGGAACTTCCCATTGTTTTACCCTCTAGCTTCTTCCCTTCACCCAAACTGATCAATTTATAAGGAAGCAATGAAGTTAATTCTCTTTTGATCCTAGAGCGAGCCAAGGCAGTTACTTTCTAAAAAACACACCTAATTTAGGGTTGAAAAAAAGAATGACAAAGGATCATCAAGGGAATCTAAAAGACTTAAATGTAAGGAGAATCCAGAGAATCAGAAGAGAGAAAAGTGAATTAATGTGCAATGGCTGTGAAGGGAAGTCATGAAGAAGAGGGATTGGGCTCATTCTGCTTGATGTAGATGGCACAACTGGAAGAAATAGAAATTATAGAAAGGCAGATTTTGGCTCCATGTGAACACTGTGAAAACAATTAGAACTATCTAAAAATGGATGGTGCTTCCTCTGGAGATAATGGTTTCCCCTTCTTTGAAGGCTCTCAGACAAGTGGCTAGGTAACCACTTATTGAGGATAAGATGAAGATGATTCTTAATCAGGGACTCCTAGGTCCCTTCCAACTCTAAGATCCTGTCATTTTTGTTCTGGTCCAAAATAATTGGAAAGAATTGGACGAGAAGAACAAAATAAATATATATACTTGAAGATCATATTTTTTTTTTGACATTTAGATGCTTTAAAAATGTTCTCTCTCTTTATGCCTCCTAAAAACTGATAGGTGAGCAGATAAAAAGATGAATGGCAATGGAAGCACTCAAGTTTTAACCTCCTAATGGAAAGTCATTTTGGAAGTGCTTCCATTTAAATTGGAATGGAAAACCACCAGAGATAATGAGAGAATTGTTAATGGACCCCTAGGGCAGTCAAATAAACATGGCTCTGCTTCACAAATGCTACAATTTTGTGTATTACCATGATGTTCTGTTCATTGCTTTCCTTAGATATCAAAAGTACATAGTAGATATTCTCAGTTTGTTCAACAGTCACACTCTGAGACATTCATTCACAGCAGATAATCCCTCCCTCCTTTTCTTCATCTTTAAAAAAAAAATTACAGTAAGAGCGAAGGAAAATAAATCCTCAGATAGGGGCCATGCATTTTGGATTGGCTAATGCCAAACTTAAGGTGCTTTTGGAACTGGGCTCCAAGACAGAAGTTGGGCATAAATCCCATATGTAATCTACTCTTGATGTTTTTATTAAATAGTTTTTAAAAGTTCAAAATCTTTCCCTTGCTTGAGAAATCACTGGGGCCCATCTTCAGTCTTTTTGATCTATTATCTTGCTACTGGATCCAGATGACTCCAGAGGAGACTTTACACAGCCCTCCCTCATTTAAATCCAGTTCTCTTGCAAGGCATGGTATCACCTTCCTGAGGTCCTAGTTCACTTCAAGAATGAAGGACAAACAACAAGAAATCGCTAAGTACGATTTTTGGTGGGGGGGGGGGGGGCAGGGCACACAGCTAATTGATGGAGTCTTGTAGCATCCGATATCTCTTGGAGACTCTTCAGAATGTCCTGGTCTTGCTTATGTTCTTTTTGGCACTTATGGAAAAGAAAGTAAAAATGAATTCTGGAGATGAGGGCCAACTTTTGAGGCAGAAAACCAGTATTGACGGAAGATCAGTATAGATACTTTAAGAGTATTGACTATCTTGGCAGATTGTTCTTTCTCCACAGTCAGAATCACTGAGGAAAACAATTCTTTTTTCTGAAGCTGTCCTTATCCTTTGTATCCAGGAGGCAGTTTTGTTGTTGTTGTTGAGAATGTGTAGGATTCATGGGCCATTTGTGATCAGGAAACTGGGCAACATGGATGTGCATTCTCTCATGCAGTTTTACATTTTTTGGGAGCATGATATTCTTTTTTTTCTAGTTAATTGATACATTTCGAGGTACTATTTAAGAACTTGTCTTCATAGCAGATAACTATAGATTTTTTACTATGTTTGTTGAGTCCTTAATCTATCTAATATATACATGTTCCTTCTTGAGAGATGTCTGTGGGCTTCTACATTGGAAAAGTCTTGTATAATGGGTATAAATATGCTGTTCTTTGTATATTCCTTCAACAAACACTTATGAAAAAATGTCTGTTGAATGTAAAGCCCTGTAATTGCTTCTCTGGTTTGGGAAGATACAGAGATGAATAGCACGCAGTTCTGGGAGCTGTGATGTTTAAAAAGTTCCATAATTTCTGGGTAATTTAGTAATTTTATTAAGAATTTTAATAAAAGGAGGTCAGTGGCCCCCTCAAATGCCAAAGACAATCATGGCAGCAGGCTCACAGTTTCTGTGCCCTTTGGAAGATAAATACTCCTGAGGGTGGCAATCAGCTTGGATTGGTTAACAATTAATGAGAAGTTGACTTTGGGAAGAGAAGTGAGCTCACTTCAATGAGGGACTAAGAGAGACATCATGTCACTCTTGGCCAGAGAAACTCTCTATACTCAGACCACCCTGAGCCTTGGGCAGTCTAGACAAAGAGTCTATATCCCCTAACCATGCCTGAGCTAGCTAGGGAGAGTAGCAGTACTGAGAATGAGGAGAATGTTAATCTTATCTTCTGTCAGCCCTGTCCTTGAGAGACTGGACAAGAAAATAGGAGAGGGCGAAAAAAGCTTGGGTCTCCCCAATTTTAATAATTGGTTACTGATATGAGAGAGAAATAATCATTTCTCTCAGAGTTCACATATGGGAAGTCAACATGATAAAGATGAAAATGTAAATAGAAGAAAGAATCCCAGTTCAGCTGTTGTATATTTTATGGGATAGAATATAGAAAAAACTGTCAAATGCTAATTTTTTTCCTTTTGGGAATATTTAATAAAGGTGGTTATTTGATTGAATTTATAATGATAGTCTATACTTACCCCTGGTCTAGCTAGGAACCCTCTGAAATACAAAGCAGCTTAATATGTAAGGATTTTGCTATCAAGTATTTACAGATTCATGGGAGACACAAGAAACCAAAAGCCGTACAGAGGATGATGAAGTACCCAAATATGTGTTAGAAATGTTAAGCCCTGAAGGACCCAGGAAAGAGTCAGGGAAGGCTTTATCAAACTGACACTTGACCTCAGCTTTGAAGGATGGATATGATTTGCAGAACAGATTAGAGGGTATTTTCAGCAAGGGGAAAGTGGGATTCAGGCATTGTTTATGTTGGTAAGCTAAAGTTGGCAGCAGGAAGTTTTGGGGATGAGATGATGAGGAGGCTACCTTTACTTTAGTTGATATAAGTTGTTTTTTTCTCTGTGAGCTAACTGGACTTTTTAAGTATGGAGGAATTTTAGGGCTATCAACGAAATGTAGGGAGGCTTATTCTGTATTCCAACTAGAAGAATGCACACATAAAAGGAAATACTATTGCTGTCAGATTACCAGAATCATCAGATTGTATGTTGGAAGGGATCTTTTTTTTTAATAGCATATGTTTATGTTTATTTTTATTTTTATTTTTTTTTTGCTTTTTGGAGGGGCGAAGCTAGGGCAATTGGGGTTAAGTGACTTGCCCAAGGTCACACAGCTAGTAAGTGTTAAGTGTCTGAGGTTGGATTTCAACTCAGGTCCTCCTGACTCCAGAGCCAGTGCTGTTTTCACTGTGCCGCCTAGCCGCACCTGGAAGGGATCTTGATATTTATCTGTTCCTATCTTCTTATTTTGCAAATGAGGAAACCAAAGTGACTTGCCCAAAGTAATTTTCCAATTTTTCCTTCCAAATTCCTATCAGAATTTATTGTCCATTCTTATTCACTTTTACATGGTCATAGTGTGTACTCCATTTTTCTTCTGCTTTTTTCACTTTCATAAATCTTTCCATATCTCTTTTTATTTCTCCCATCACCTTTGGCATAGAAGGGTACATTTCTATAAGGGTCCCCCAGTTATGGCTGTGGGTAGCTAGCTAGCACAGTGGATGGAGTGCTGGGCCTGGAGTCAAGAAGACCTGAGTGAAAATCCAACCTCAGACACTTGTGTAATGGCAAGCTAACTGGTACTTAGCTCCTTGTTATTCAAATGTCTTTAAGCTCTCCTGTGATTATATCAAGTCTTTGTTAGAAACTGAACCTGTGAAGCCCACAGTGGGAGGAACTTACCAAAAGAGAATATAAAAGCCCTAGCACAAACTGGGAGGAAGGATGTCTGTGGTGCTGGTACTGTCTGTCTGTTCTTTCTGTGTTGATGTTACTTTGTCAGACTTGTCTGCTGACAGAGGACTTTGCCATTGTTACAGAAGCCCTGGAACCTTACTGCTGGTTCAGAAGTCCTGAAAAAGGACTTTCCTGTTATCTGTTTATAGAAGTCCTGAGGGAGGGTTTTGCTGATGTCTTCAGAGGTTCCACAGACTTTACTGATGGTTTGTGTTAATTTCTCAGACAGAGGCCCTGTTTGTTGGTCTGTGCTGATTTCACAGGCAAAAAGTGATTTGATGATAGTGCCGGCAATGTGTTTGGGTATTGTTGGAACTCTGCTAAACTGGATGTGTGGAGCTGGACCAGGAGCTGGGAGCTGCTTGCCTGTGAATCCAGGGGACAGTTGAGTGAATTCAGGCAAGAGCTGGAAGCGTAGAAGAGGTGTTTTGGAGTCAGCCTTGAGTCAAGATGAAAGGACCTCTACTTGGATACTTAGTGTTGCCTGACAAGATTAAGACTGTGTGACCTAGGGGTGGAGACCTTTGTACTTTGTACTTCTTAAGGATGATTGAGTTAAAGTCTCTAATCAAGATGAAGGAAGACTTTAGATGGTTACTTTATATTGATTGATTCAGACTGTGACTTACTGATATCTTTTGTTTAAGAATATGTGGCCACTTTAGTAATAAGTTGTTACGTTATATTGTTGTGAATGTTGTACTTTGGTTTCTGTGAATGTTTTGCTTTAGTTTATTGCTGAATAAATAGAGAGTTCACTATACTATGTGATCAGAACCTTAAAGCTTTTCACTGCAGCAATCCTCAGGAGAGCTGCTTGTGCTTAGTTTTACAACTTACTAGCTAAGTGACCCCAGGCAAGTTACTTAACCCTGTTTGTCTCAGTTTCTTTATCTGCAAAATAAGCTTGAGGAGGAAATAGCAAACTGCTCCAGTATCTTTGCCAAGGAAACCCCAAATGGGGTCACAAAGAATTGGATATGACTAAAATGACTAAACAACAGAGTCATGGCCATGAAAAAAAGTTTGAAAATATTTTATTTATTTTTCCCACTTAATCATATTTTATTTACCTCAATTAAATATAAAGATAGTTTTCAATATTCCTTTTTATAAAACTTTGATTCCTAAATTTTTTCCACTCCTCAAGACAGAAAGCAATCTGATATTGGTTATACATGTACAATTGTTAATATGAAATATATTTCCACATTAGTCATATTGTGAAAGAAGACTCAGAACAAAAGGGAAAACCATTGAGAAAGAAAAAAAATAGTATGCTTCAGTCTGTATTCAGACTCCATAGTTCTTTCTTTGGATGTAGTTAGCTAATCCATTATGAGTCTTTGGGAATTGTCTTGTATTGTTGTATTGTTGAGAAGAACTAAGTTTATAATAGTTGATAATCATACAGTGTTGCTGTTACTGCGTACAATGTTCTTCTGGTTCTGCTCACTTTACTCAACATCTGTTCATGTAAACCTTTCCAGGTTTTTCAGAAGTCTGCCTGCTCATTATTTCTTAAAGCACAACAGTATTCCATTGCTTTCATATACCACAACTTGTTCAGCCACTCTCCAATTGAGGGACATCCCCTCATTTTCCAATTCTTAACCACCACAAACAGAGCTGCTAGAAATATTTTTGTACATGTGGGTTGTTTTCCATGGGAAAAATCTCTTAAACGCAACTTACAAATGGTTCATATCCCGATTTCTTCCCCAAAGGAATAAACAGGATCTTTCTAGGAAATTTACTCGATAGTTCTTTATTTTCTTTTCCATTTAGATGGTATAGTAGATAGAATTCTGTACCCAGAATCAGAAAAACCTTAGTTAAAATCCTGCCTCAGGCAGTCACTTCCTAGCTGTGGGGCCCTGGTCAAGTCTTTTAACCTCTGTCTGCCTCAGTACTTTATCTGTATGATAGAAGTAAGGATAGCAGCAAGGTTTTTGTGAGGATCAAATGAGATAATATTTTTAAAGTCCCTTATAAACCTTAAAGCACTATATGAATGCCAGCTCTACCACAAAATAAATGCTTAAAGATCATAAACCCATATTAATACCCACGCAAGACATAAAACATAAACTGTAGTCTATCATTTCTATTATAACTTCCTGGGAGGAAGGAAGGATTCTGGGGATGTTGAGATTTGGGGTTTAGGGGTACTTGAGACACCAAATATCAACATATCAGGTCCTGCTGGATGAATTTGACTCAAGTCTTCTCTCAGCCAAAGTAAAGCAAAGTTTGTTAAAGGTTTACCCTGATGGGTAGACTCTTAAGGAACCTAAGTATCTGTGATGCTTGTACTGGACAAGCTGGGGAGAGTAATCTGACACAGTGAGTCTGTGCTAGACTCAATTTTCAGAAGGCAAGATGGATCTTATATACAGAATGATTGTGGGGGGATTTAGGGGTGGTCTACAGGATGGGCTTGAGGAGGAGTCTAAGGAGGATCTTGAGGGAAATGAGGTCAGACTCCAGTAATGAGATTAAGGGTGGGAAATAACTGAAGGCTACCTGGAGATTACAGATTTGGGTATAGATATTTTGATAGGATCAAGGGTGGGAAGTAGTTGGAAGGTGGAGGGCTAGGCCAGGTTAAGGGTAACAAAGATTTGGGCCTACCTACAATGAAAGACTTATGGCCTCAGGCAAATGCTTCATCAGGTAGAAAGATTCAATTAGAGTTCAAGGGGTTTCCCAGAGCCTGTACCCCATCGGGGAGACTTGTGGGCCTGCTGAACATTCACCGCAGTTTGCCAGGTGATCACTAGAGCTTTCAGTTTCTAGCATGATCTTGCCTGAGGTCATCTCCTACACTGAAAAAGAAAAAATGGTGTAGCTTCAGAAAACATTTTTCTTTACTAGTCTTGTCTTTCAATCATTTTCCAGTCACGTCCAACTCTCTATGACCCCCTTTGAGGTTTTCTTGGCAGAGATATGGGAGTGATTTGTTTCCTTCTTCCAGCTCATTTTACAGGTAAGGAAACTGAGGCAAACAAAAGGTAAGTGACTTGACCAGAGTCACACATCTAGTAAGTGTCTGAGGCCAGTTTTGAGCTCCGGAAGATGAGTCAGCACCTAGGAATTCCAAACTCACAAGGTAGCCCCCAGCCCAGAAATATTTGCCATTTAGGATCTTTATAGTGTCCCCCTATGCTTAAGGAAGAAACCCAAAGTAGAAAGGGTAGCCAGTAACCTGAGATCCATCCAGCCTCAGGCTCACATTGACCATGTTCTCATTTCTAGGTGCTTGTAGATGTCCCAGCTCCTGCTGACCAGGGTCAGTCCAAGAAATACTCTCCTTTTGTGGGGTCTCAATGAAGCAATCACAGGGAAAGAGAGCTTTCTTTGTTCCTTATGGCCCCCAAAGAGGGTGGCTTTTTCCTGGCTCATTTGCCAGTCTTCTCTCACAATCTTTCCTTCTCCACCATACTCTCTTGGGGACCCCCAAGCACCAAAGGACCAACCATACCCTCTAGCAAGGGGCCAGAACTTGTGCCTCCCTCCCTATGGAGCCTGGTTTCATGGGAGGTACTCTAGTCCAACTCTGGCCGATTGATTTCATCATTTTACTAATGTTGGACAGTTAGTTTGCTCATGGTTGGTTTTTTCCTTTCCAATTTTGGCTATAACAAGCTTTGAACATTCAGCTCTTTTGTTGTTGCTGTTGCTGGTACCATTTTTAGGTTATTCTTCCAGCTTTTCTATTCTCAAGGAAATCTAGTGGGTTTCTTAGGAAAGCTACTTAAGAAGTAAAGTGTCTCTCCTTCCCCAAAATTTCCTAGAGCTTTGTAGTTCCCATTTGTCCTGATAACTCCTGAAGAATGTAATCTCCTTTAGGAGAGGGTTTTTTTGTTCTTATATGTGTATTCCCTGACTAGTTTAGTGCCTTGCTTATGTATTCACCACCACCACCACCCTTGCCCCAGACTTGTGACTTCTCCAACTTTGGAAACTCCTTACACCTTTGCCCACTGCTTGTGGCACTGAAAGGTTAAGTGCCCTGCCTATGGTCATATAGCTGGGACATTGTAAAGGGAAGACTCAGACAGGATTTCCCTGACTCCAAGGATAGCCTTCTATCCTCTGCATATAGTAGGAGTTTACTAAGTATTCACATTGAATTGAACTTAAAGATCATCTCATTTGATCCTGGAAACATCTGGGAGATAAGTGGTGTTATCTCTATTTTATAGATGAGGAAACTGAGACTGGCAGCATTTAAGTGACTTGCCCAGGATCACACAACTAATGAGTGTCTGAGGCAGGATTTAAACTTGGGTTTTTCTGACTCCAGGTCCAGCAGTCCACCCACTGTGCCACCTAGCTCCCTGGCCGACCCCACAGCAGAAGTCAGTCTTTGTGAATGAAGTTTTGAATGGACTGAGAAGTAGGAGGTGGCTTATTGTAAGTGCCCTAAGGACAGCATATTTCTTTCTTAAATAAATTTCATGTCATCAGCTGAGCACTGTGTTCTGCATAAGGGTGCTTACTAAATGTGGCTTAATTTAATTGAAAGAAGAGGGAGAGAAGGACTTTTAAACCAAAAAAGATTATATTTCTAAACATTCCTCCTGTTCTTTCTTTTGACTCAGATTTTCTGAACATTTTACCATGGCCCTTTAAACTGTCTAACCCACCTATTTGAATGTGCTATGCCCTAACTGAGGAGTAACTAGGTGGCACAACAGATAGAATGCTGAGCCTGAAGTCGGGAAGACTGAAATTCACCCCCAGACACTTACTAGCTATATGACCCTGGGCAAATCAATTAACCCCGTTTGCCTCAGTTTCTTCATCTGTAAAATGAGCTGGAGAAGGAAATGACAAACCACTTCAGTATCTCTGCCAAGAAAACCCCAAATGGGGTCACAAAGAGTCACATGACTGAGATGACTGGACACCAATTTCATGACTGATTGAGAGTAGGGTTGGTGGTTTATCTTTGTGAAGGAAGTAAACTAAATTCCAATGATGGCAACTCCCAGATTTTCTAGAAGTGATAATTGGCTATTATGATTTTCAAAAATCATGATATCCTAAAGGCCACTGGTTCCCCCTGCTAGCATAGTCTACCTATGGATTGAAAATCAAGATAGGAAGTTAACTCCATGATAAAACCAAATGAAATGTTTATTTCAAAGTTGTAAAATTTTGAAAGTACTTGAAATTATATTCTTCATATCAAATTACTTTACAAAATGTAAATGAAAATTCATGTCTAAAATACATTCTTATGATTATGATTCCTATGTGAAATCATGACAAGGATAATGAGATGACTATAAAACTGGTTGAACGAGTATTCAGCAGTGTTTTAAAATATACAGTGAGTTTCACTTGGAAAGATAACAGTGCTTCTTACTTCACACTTGCTTATCATGAGTTCAGTAACATTCTTGGGAAATCACACTTGTTAGAATACTCCAAAAGATTCATGACGGAAAGGGCTATCTACACCCAGAGAAAGAATTACGGAGTCTGAACGCAGATGGAAGCAAACTACTTGCTCTCTCTCTTTTTCATTTTGTTCTGTTTTGCTTCTTGTTGTTCATTCCATTGGTTATAATCCTTCCTTACATCTTGGCTAATATTTAATGTGGAGTTATTTGTAGAACCTATATTGGATTGCATGCCACCATAGCAGGGCAGGGGGTAGGGACGGAGGGGCAGAAAATTTGGAATTCAAAAGCTTGTGGAACTGAATGTTGTAAAAGTAAATAAATTTTAAAAAATATATTAGAAAAAAAGGAATACTTTATGATGAATGCTTTATTTAATATATCCTTAACAAGTGTTGATGCATTTAAAACTTGCAGGTTCTCTAAAACTATTTTGCTGTACACAAAAATTGCTTATATTACAACATTGAACAAAGTCTAATAAAAGAAAGATCGATAGGCTAACTGTGAGACCAGAGCTGAGTGAATATCAATGATTACAATTATATTAACTAATAATCTCTCTTGATATAAACAAACTTCCAGTGTCATTATGAAGTGATATTTTCACTATAGAATAAAGAGGTTTGAGGGATTCTTTAGTTTTTTTCCTTTGCCTTGAACAGATGAAAATCATTACTGTTTTTTAAAGGTCACAAAAAAAGAAAATTCCTCAGGGTCTACATGTCACTTCTCTTAGAGGGTGGGACATAAGTCCAGCTGGTCTGAAAGAACAAAATCCTAATTCTTTTCCTACTATCATTAGTTTTGAATTCCAGGCGTACGGTGTGCCTAAAATCTAGATGGATAAATTCTTGATTGTGCAAAAGGACTGGAGAAAGAGTCTTATGGAATTATCTTACTTTTGAATCACTTGGAAAATACAGGGATTTGGAGACTTTTCATGACCTAGCCTGCAGATTTTTGAACTAAACAAATGATTTTTTTTTTTTACCTTTGTAGTCCTTAAAAACCAGTTAAGAAGTAGTAGGTTGGTAAAAATCTGATGGGTTATTCTGAGGAGTGTTTGACTACTGGATACTAGCTAATCATCAAGTTTTAGAATTGTCAGTTCTATCTTACACCAGGCTCCTATGTGCTTCTTCTGACACCCTCCTGTGTTGAAGCTAGCTATAAATAGTTTTATGCCATAGGGACTTTAACCTTACCATTACTACATTGCATGCTATATTTTTTTTTCCAGACTGTATAATGCCATAATTTAATTTTTATCAATTCCACTTTCTTCCAGGTTCTTTGTAAAAAAAAAAATGGTAACCCTTACTTTAGAGGAAATCCATGTTTGTTTGTATGTTTGAAATACATTTATTTTGGTAAATTATGTTATCTATTTTATTATTTTTTTAGAAGTCAGAGAAGCTTTGAGGGGGAACTACAGAATGTGATATATTTAAATTTACTGCAACTTAATTAGGGCCTTATTGGGTATTTCTTCGTGTTCACAGTCTTTGTATATTAGATTTTCATCTTCTTTCAAAGAAAAATGGCAAAATTAAAAACCTGAGCTTTTTATTTAAACTCTGTTTGGTAGCTGTTATTAACCTTTTAAGTTTTATTATGTATTTCAAGGTGCTCAATGGTGTGGAAAAGAATTTTGAGCCTCCCCATATACTTAAAACCCAAATGTTTCTTAAGAAGTGAAGAAAATCTGTTTCTCTATGAGGTTATCGAATTAGCATTGAGAGTGATTTATGAATAATACAATTTTGTGTGTTTAGAATGTTTTTCTAAAAAATGGAATAAGATTAGTTTTTTATATGAAACTTTGGTGAAGATAAATGAGAATATTTTACCTCTACTAGATTTTACTACACTAGATGGCACAGTAGATAGAGTGTTGGCCCTTGAGTCAGGAAATCCCGATTTCACATCCATCCTGAAATATGTACTAGGTGTGTGACTGTGGGCAAGTCACTTAAATCTCTCTGTGATACAGTTTCCTCATCTGTAAAATAAGTATAATAATAGCATCTACTTCCTAAAGCTGTTATGAGGATAAAATTAAATCACATTTTAAAGTGTTTTTCAGATATTAAAGTGTTATATAAATGCATGTTGTTATTGTTTTGCACAGTAGAAAAGTGCTTTGTAAAAATAAGCTCAGTCTCACTATATGATCATAAGAAGAGATTGAAAATATCCTGTTGCCAGGATAACAAATATTTTCATTGATAAGAAAAATTAAAGGTATTCTCCTTCTCTGTCATCCCACAAAAAAGCAATGAACTCCATTCTAACAATATGCTGCATTTTTTGTTCAAAGAAAAATCTCTGATATGAATTATTTCATAGCAGTCAATTTTTTTTTCCTTTTTTGGGTTATGAGAAATTAGTAGTTAAAAATGAAATAGTCATTGTTGTTCACTTGTGTTCTACTCTTTGTGACCCCATTTGTGGTTTTCTTAGCAAAGATACTAGAATGGTTTGCCATTTCCTTCTCCAGCTCATTTTCCAGTTGAGGAAATTGAGGCAAACAGTGTGAAGTGACTTGTCCAGGATCACACAGCTAGTAAGTGTCTGAGACCACATTTGAACTCAGGAAGATGAGTCATCTTGACTCCAGACCCAGTACTCTGCACCACCTAGCCATCCCTAAGCCAGCAGTTCTCAACCGGTGGGTCCTGACCCCTTTGGGGGTCGCCTAAGACCATTGGAAAACACATGTTTCCGATGGTCTTAGGAACTGAGACACCGCTCCTCTATCTGTCTCCAGGCAGGTCTGCCCACATGCAGATACGCCCACATACGAGTATTAAAGGGTCTTGGCATTAGGAAGGTTGAGAACCACTGCAAACAGTCATTCCCCCCTAAGTAGCTTACGTTGTCATTGACAGGAAAGGCAAACCCTGGTGGCAGCTTCCAAGTAGCCACTTGTTTTGGAAGGAAATCTACAAACACCACACTTTTCAATGGTGATACTCTGTTTCAATAGAAGATTTGAGTCTACAAATATGATTATTGTCTGTAGTTAGCTTAATTTTTGAATGCAGTACAGAAAGCACAGTTGTTTATGTTTGAAACAAAGCCTCCCTGCAAGTCCAACAGGATATTCCTGTCTGATGCTTGTTCCCCTCTCAATCTCTTGTCCTTGTGATGAGGTTTCTTTGTATCCTCTGCAGATGCCAAAAGTCCATTTGGACAGAACTTTTTTCTTCCTACCTTTACTTTTATTTTTGTTTTTAGTCCTTCACATAATTGAAGTGTCAAAAATACAGTTATAATAATTAATAATAACAGGTAACATTTAGATAGCCCTTACTATGTGCCTGGGACTGTGTTAAAAGCACTTTACAATTATTTCTCATTTGATTTGCGCAACTATGGGGGGTGGGGAATGGGAATTGCTATTATTATCCCCATTTTACAGATGAGGAAACTGTGTCAAACAGACATTAAGTGACTTGTCCAGGGCCACACAGGTGGTACGTGGATAAGGCTACATTTGAATTTGGATCTTCCTGAGTCCAGACCCAGTGCTCTGTCCACTGCACCACCTCACTGCTTGCAAGTTACTTTCATACCTGCAGGCTGCTGTCAGAGACTAGTAAGTTAGCCAGCCGATATGAACTACTTGGGAGTAGTCGAGAGATGAAGCCAAAGGGCCTGGGTTTTAAAAACATACCATTTTCTATATACGATCCAAGCATGTTTGGAAGGAAGAGTCTTTTAACGTAAAGGACATTTGACTATAGAGTCTGGAAGCCCTGGTTTCAGCTCATGCCATTTATTGTGTGACTGAGTGACTTTGGGCAAATCCCTTACCCTCTCTGCTTCATTTTCCTCATCTATAAAATGGATGCAAAGATATTTAAGTGACTGGCCTCATAGACCTACTATAGAGGTCAAAGGTTATAATGTATGTAAAAGATATAAACCATTAGTAGTAATTATATAGAAATGGTTAAAGTTTTTAAGTTTCTTCTGTTCATGAATTCTTAACTTATGTGCCTTAAATAAAATAGGACATTATCTTTAAGAATCATTCATTCCTGGGATTTAAACTAGAAATGGGACCCTCATAGGGTCTTATTTACATTTAGCATTTTGATTATCCTGGTTTACTGTGGGGAGCATTACTCCTTTTACTTACTCTGGAACACAGATAAAAGGCTTCTTTGCCTTCCTCCAAGTGTTAGGTACAGTTTTCCTTACCCCATAACTATTTCTGGAATGTACATTTCCTGCATATAGCCCTGCCTCTACCTTTTTATTGAGAAAAAAAATGTGTTTTGTTTTTCTTGCACAAAGTGAGACTAGGCAATAAATAGATTCAGTCTCTTAAAGAATGTTTGAATTGAGAGATAGAAAGGAACCTGAGATGTCACATAGGAATACAGATAACACAGAAGAGGAAAGGGACCTTGGAGATTATCTAGTTTAACTCCTTATTTTACAGATGAAGAAACTGAGTCCCTGGGAAATGAAGCCATAGATGGTCAATGACAGAGTTAATAATCTATCCAAATCCTTCTATTCCATTATGTCAGGTTCTATATGTGAACTTGGGAAGGTATATCAGAAATAGATATGTAATCATTACTCTGATGGATCTATCATTTTACCAATATGAGTGCTCCCCTGGGATTACAGATTGCAATCAAATTCTGCTATGGTAGAGGAATGCAAGTTCAGAAAAATTCTTTGAGAGACAATAAGGTACAGTGAAAAGAATGTAGAACTTTGAGTCATGAGATCTGAGTTCAAATTTTAGTTCTGCTACTCATATCCTAAGCAGGTACACGATACAGCAGATAGAGTGCCAGGCATAGAGTCAGGAAGACTTACCTTCTTGAGTTCAAATCTGGCCTCAGAGACTTCGAAGCTGTGTGACCCTGGGCAAGTCACCTAATCCTGTTAGCCTCAATTTCCTCATCACTAAAATGAGCTGGAGAAAGAAATGGCAAACCACTCCAGTATCTTTGCCAAGAAGACCCCAAATGGGGCCATGCAGAGGCAGACACAACTGGAAAATGACTGAACAACAACAACAATAGCACTAATCTCTTGTGTTACACATAAGTTCTCCAAACCTCAGTTTTCCCTGTTTGGGAATGGGGGATCTCTTCTGTCCCTTCTGGCTGTAAATTCATGATCCTGTGATCTACCTATGTCTTACATTTAGTTTTTTTAATATACTTATATGTATATATTTTGTCTTCTCCTTGATGACAGAGACTATGATTTCTTTTTATCCCCACTACCTAGCACATTGCTTCTCCTGTAATAGGAGATTAATAAGCATATGTTGACTGATCAGTAAGAATTGTGATGTAATAGTATGGGATAGCGTTGTATCTAAATACTTAAAAGAATTGTTAATTGAATTGCAGGGGAAAATAGTAAAATTGTTATAACAGTAGAGGACCTCAAAGTAGAGGTCCTCTCAAGACTAGAGAAATCTAACACAATGGTAACCAAGAAAAAAGTTGAGGACTAACCTGAACTTAAGAAAAATTAGGAGATAATAACCTTTTGATGAATAGTAAATGGGGATAAAAAGTTCAATAGATACTTAGTAGTCCTTGGCATCTTTCAAAATTGATGTTAAAACCTCGTAAAAATGCAAAGAAGTATAAAGATGAAACTCATCCTTTATTGATCACAAATCAACAATAATTATATCCATTAAAAAAAAGAATTATTTAGGGAGAGGCACTAACAACTGGGCCTCCAGTTTTTGTGTGGGTTTTCCATAGGAAGTGACATTTGAGATACATTTTAAAGGAAACTAGGAATTTTAAGAGTTAGAGGTGATAAACTGGTGAGGTGATAAGGTGTTTAAGAGTTTAGAGGTGATAAACTAAAAACTCAAATTCCAGGAATTTGAGATAGCAAATCAAAGTTATCAAGATGACAGATGAATGTGAGGAACATAAGTCCAATTTTTCAAACCATAGAGTTTAAGTTTGGTGCTAGTTTGTGAATCTTCCAGCTGTAATGGTAATGGGAATTTGAAGATCTTTCCTACCCCTTAATAGGTTGAATGTAATCACATGGAGCCTGTGGTGGGAGGAATTTGCTGAAGTGTGGAGCAGAGGCCACATTTAAGAAGCTGTGAGTCAGAACAGCTAGATGGGAGAGAGAAGACACCCCCAGGGAGATAGCTAGGCCTGTAAGCATTTTCCCCCTGCTGTGACAGTCTTGCAAGTGTTTGTTTGTGGGATAGCTACCGGGTGGTGTGGCTTCATGCTATATTAACTTCTTTGCTACTATGATGGATTTTAACTTTCTGGTGTTGGGATTTGGTTTTCTGGTATCTGAATAAATGTTTTGCTTCTGTCTTCTATATGAAGAGTCTGTTATATTTTGCAATTGAGAACTATGCCAGCATATTTACAGTCACCACTGGCACTGTGAATATTGCATTGGCACTCCACCAACATGGGAGTTATTATTTGATCCTGTAGGGCAGTGGTTCTCAACCTTCCTAATGTGGTGACTCTTTAATATTCATATGTGGGCATATCTGCCAGACCTGCCTGGAGACAGATAGAGGAGTCGTGTCTCAGTTCCTAAGACCATTGGAAATATGTGTTTTCCGATGGTCTTAAGTGACCCCATTCGACCCCCAAAGGGGTTGTGGCCCACAGGTTGAGAACCGCTGCTGTAGGGGAAAAGGAATTTCTTGAGTTTGAGCAGGACGGTGACATGGTCAAAACTGTGCTTTAGGTATTTTACTTTGAAAGTTACGTGGACGATGGATTAGAGAAGGGAGTGACTGGATTCAGGGAGGCCTTTTCCTTCCACAAGACCTCCCAAGGAGTGATCACCCAACGTATTGGTGGACTTCCTCCAGCTTTCTTGACATGATATCCATTTTTGCATGGAGATCAATAAAACAGACAGTTAATCTATCTGTTGTCTTTTTGCTGCGTGACCTGCCCACCCTTCCTTTCCTATTATACTTTTCCTCTGCTGCAAACTTTATGTCACTTCTCCTATATACTTCGAAGTTGACAATATGTTGAGGCCAACTCATGTCTGCCATTTATCTCTCCATTGCCCTTTGATTCTTTTAAGACTCTGTCTTGATGCCGTGATTCACAGGCATACTTTTTAGAAGAATATTTCTCTTAAATGGAAAGGACTTTACATAAAAGAAAAACCTCAAATATTTAAAAGGACAGTGCAGTTTCCCAAAGGTAATCTGGCTTATATTCTTTCTTCGATTCAAATCTGGATTCATCTCATCATTCATGTGCAGTGTCTGTCCAAAGGATCAGCTCTATGCATTGTCGACTCAGTTGTTTCTTATGGTCTGGACAACAGACATTTTTCATCAGTTTTTTTTCTATGTAATTAGGCCAAATTCTTTTAAGTTTTGATTATATCATTTAAGTGATTCTGCTGTGTTCTGGGGCTTAATGAAGGAATTCATCTCTCAGGAATCTCTATTTCATTTGAACTGTATGCCAAATGTCTTCTGTCATAGTGGCCAATACCTCCGAACATGTATCTTCCTGGCATATGAGTGAGGTATATTCTAACTAATTTCATATTGATAATCAGAGGTTATAACAAACATAATCAATTTAACATAATGCAAATTATGTTTATTATAATTGCCTGTTATAGCATTTAAGAAAGAAAACTTTGATGTATTTCTAGTAAAATATTCTTATTTCCCTCTATCATTAATGAAATTAGAAATTTTGTTTAGTTATAAAGGTTACAGTATACATCTCTTTGGGACTTAACCTTATGCTAAATAAACTCATTTACTAAACATAAAACCAGAGTTTAATTGTTTTGTAGTTATAGGCTTTAGGAAAGTTAGGATCATATTGGCAACACAATATTTTAGATCTTGATTTATTTTGTGATAAATGTTGATTTCTATATTGAGAAACCAAAGCTTTAGTTTTTTTTATGTTACCTGATTTTTAAGTGCAAACTCTACCCATAATGCATTTGCATAGCACCAATTCAGGCACAGCCTTTTGCATCTGTGAATTTGCATTGACCGTGAAAATGTTGCTATAATATACAAGACATAAAACAACTACGTTGGACATAATGGAGAGTGAGCACTTGGCACTGCAGAGGGAATTATCCCATCTAGTTCTATAAATTTTGCTTTAAGATTGTATTTCAAGGGATGGTGAATAATAACGTTACCTGAAAATAAAGACATTCCATTGTATCCCTGTTTCTTTCAAACAGTGAAGATATTTTATTCTAGCTGTACTGAGAAGGTGCTCAGTTGAACAGTATTGGTGCGTTCCATGGCTATCTGTTTTCAAATATTGTCATATCCTTTCATTCAGCAAACATTTAAGCCCTTACTGTGCACCAGCGTTATGAAAGATACAAACGTGAACAAGACAGCCTCTGTCTCCTGGAGAAGATCGTCTGCTGGCAGGATGCATGAGGCTTCTACTGGCGCCCCAGTTTGGCAGTCGGTTCTGTGAAAATGTGATCAGACTCCTCGGGTTAGAGCTGGAAGGGGCCTAAGAGGCTATCAAGCCAAACACTCTCATTTTGCCAATAAGAAAACTGAAGCCCAGGGAGATTAAATGATTACCCAAGGTCACACACATAGGCAGGATTTGAACCAATGCTTGCTTTTTCCATTGTACTAGACGTCAAAGAAAAAGTGTTCTCATTGTGATTATTAGTAATAATAGCAAGAATATTATCATTGTTGTTATTAGTAGTGAGAATAACAAGAATGATAACAATGTTTGCTTACCACTCAAACCATTTTTCCAAGGCTTCAATTTCTGTCCTTTATCTTTTACCTACCTTCCTATAGGGAAATGTCTGGAAAGGACTTTGAATTGGAGATTGGAGAGTCGTTTGGACCTTAGATTGGAGAAATATTTATTACTTAACTACCTTGCTATCTGTCTGTCTGTCTATCTATCTGTCTGTCTATCTGTCTGTCTGTCTGTCTGTCTTTCTATCTTTCTATCTATCTATCTGTCTGTCTGTCTGTCTCTCTCTCTCTATCTCATCTCAGGTGAACTAAAAAAGGGTTTCTCTTTTATCTTTATTTTTTAGCATACTTTCAGAGAGGTTAGATGAATCAGTGATACAGGGGACCAGGTAATGCAATAAAGAAAATAGGATTCTGTGGGAGATTTGAGGTAGCCAAAATTTAAATTGGAAAATCTTAAAAGAAGAAAGAGTAGAACTGGCATTGGCGGGGATCAGTTTCTACCATACTAAAAAACTACTGTCTTCTTTTTCTTTCCTTACTTTACCCCTCTGGCCGGTTTTCCATTTTGTGACTGGCCATGCTTACTGCTGTCAATCAGTCAGAAGGGCAGTTAGAAGAAGACAGTTGGTAGCCCAAAGATTTGTTCATAATGGCTTAACAACGTTGCAGAAGTGGTGTTTTGGAAATGCTTGTACATAGGAAACTGGAGATCAGAATAATATGAGATGAGTCAGAGAGGTACAAAGAAAGTACCTAAGGATTTAAAAGGAGAAATTCCTACCAGTTGTAATAATCAAGAAAGGCTTCTCGAGAAGAAAGGGAACTGTGATGGATTGAGTTGTATTTTAGTGGATAGAAAGCTTTGTTATATGTTTTCAAATTTCAAGGGCAGTTGTTTGATTTATTATATGTCGTTAAATAATTTTACTTCGTAGAAGCATGCTGTGGGCTTCTTTTTCCATCTCATGTCAACTGCTTGCCAAAATTATATTTGACATATGACTGTTTTAATCAATTAATACATCCATGTCTAGCAAAAGGACCTAATCTGAAAGTGCTTAGAAGGGTTTACATTTAATGACTATTTGGGTATATTGAGGTATCCACTGGTATTATTAATATCAATATTTTGTGGGTTGAATTTTCTAAAAGTAAGTTCTTTTGCCTGCTTATACATTTTATTGTTAAAAGATAGATTTACAAGCACCAGGAACATCACCATGTACTGGATTTTAGCTCACTGTCTTTGGGAAATGCAAATTTTACTCTTCTACATTATAATTTTTTTTCCTCACAGGAATAAATGATAGGACTATTGATAATTATAAGAAGAAATAGCCTGATAGAGTGAAGCACTCCATTTAGAATAGGAATCTTGGGTCAAATAATATCCCTGCTCCTTGGCCAAATGCTTTCATCTCCCCAGACCCCCTCAGTTTCCAGCTCTAAATCCTATACTCTAAAAGAAGTAATCATTTTAATTTCCTTTGGAATTTTAAAGCAGTTCTACAATGTTCTCATTATCACATAAGCAAGAGAAGCCTGGTCTGGGTTAGGTTACTGTATGATCACACCTATGGTGATATAGGGAAAAGATAGGATTGTGACATGTAAACTTCAGGGTATGTGGTGAGAGGTGTCTCCAGGCCTCATGTTTACATTGTTTTTTTTTTTTTCAGTGATCAAATGAAGAACAAAATAATTAAAACTGTGATTGGTCCTAAAATAATTGAGGTATGGCTACCTTTTGGAAATGAGGAGCAGGATAACAATCACACCTAAGATAAAACCTTCACCGACAATCTGTTTTTACAGTGAAATTGAGTGTTCTGTCACTTGGCGACTGAATGTGTAATTTCATCTTGCTAGGTTTCCATTTTTGTGGAAGGAAAAGGTTGAAGTAGGTGATATCAAAGGTCCCGTCTAACCCTGAATCTGTGCTATTGTCATTCTGTGGACAAGATCAAATATTAAGTTCAAAGCAAGCAAACAAATGAAAAAAAACATAGTGATATGGAGGACGGGATAGCAAAATTAAAAAAAATGCTCTCTAGCTTCCTTTATAAACATCTAATTCTACCTTTGATCCTTCTTCCCCTTCTGTCATCTTCCAGTGGAAGTACCCATGAGGAAGGGGCCATGGGATTTCAAGGTGGTCCCAGGAAGGTCAATAAAAGTTTTGTTTATGAGTCAGTATCATCAGTTAGGGACAGCTAGGTGGCACAGGGGATAGAGTGCTAGGCTTAGAGTCAGGAAGACTCATCTTCATGAGTTCAATTCTGGCCTGAAATACCTACTAACCGTGTGACCCTGCACAAGTCCCTTAACCCTGTTTTCCTCAGTTCCTCATCTTTAAAATGACCTGGAGGAGGAAATGGAAAACCACTCCAGTGTCTTTGCCAAGAAAACATCAAATGGGCTCATGAAGAGTCAGACGTGACTGAAACAACCTGACAGCAAGAACAAAATCATCAAGCAAAGGAAAAAAACAAAAACAGTCAAGTTCTGAAGATTACTTCCAGGCTAATCCTTTGAAATTCTGGCAGTGGGAAGTGCACAATTTTTTCTGGTGTAGAAATGCCCTGAGTAATTTTTTTTTTTAGAGGGCAATTGGGGTTAAGTGACTTGCCCAAGGTCACAAAACTAGTAAGTGTGTCAAGTATCTGAGGGCGGACTTGAACTCAGGTCCTCCTGACTCCAGGGCTGGTGCTCTACTCACTGCTCTACCTAGCCACCCCCGTAATCTTTTCTTTAGCATCAGGAGAGGATATGAAAAGGAAGGAGGTAGATTTTTTTCAGAATGAATTTGTTAGGTGACTGTCATTTTTCTTTTTGGAGGATATGCACTTAATTAATTAATTAATATGCACTTAATCTGTGCTTAAAGGCACAGATAACAACCTTCTTTTGGTTTTCTGACATGGCACATTCATCAGAGATTCTGTGAACTCTGTGCTGTCCAGACACATTATTAGTGAGGCATTCAGAGTCCAAACTCTTCTTGGAATGTGTGTGGCAAAGTGGCCTTCTCCTTATTGGCCTTAATGAATCTATTGACATCTGCTGAAAATTCTTTGAGTCCTATACTGAACCAATCCTGGAGAATCCCCTTTCTCCAAGACTCTAAACACTGATTCTTTTGACCCTGTTTTCACTTCACCAGTGCTAAAAAGCTTTCCTTCTTCCTCTCAAACTTCACACTTGCTGTTCTCTTGGGTCTCCCACCTCACTTGTGATTGAAATGAAATATTATCCTGCTCTTTTTGAAGAATGAGAGTATATGTGCTTCCACAGTTTCAGAGCTTGTGTGGGTGGTAAAAGATAATACTGTATATATCATCTAAGTGTCATTCCTCAGTTGAGGAACCTCCTAACAAACAAAAAAGCTGTAAGTGGATATCCTAAGTCCATGAGAGAAATTCCATCAAGAGTCCGATTCCATTCAAATCCCTTTGTGTGCGCATGACATTGTACTAGGTGCGCTAGGTGCCAGAGATAGATAAAGACAACAAAAACAAAATCTCCACCGTCCCTATCCTCACGCAGTTTATAATCTATCACATCTGGGGGCACATCTATGCCAAGAACCATAATGCAAAGACTGGCACAATAGGAACAAAGTAAGGAGGAAAAGAACATTTTTGGTGGTCAAGGGATCACAGAAGAAGTGACACTTGCACGGAACCTTGAAGAAAGAAATGGATTTTTAACAGGTAGAGATGAAGGGGGAATCCATTCCAGGCATGGGCAGCCATCGGTGCACATGCATGGAAGTGGGAAATGACAGGACAAGATTAAAGCTAGAAGCTCAGTTTGGCTAGAATGCAGAGTGTGAGGGGGATGTTTTGAAATAACACTGGGAAGGTAGTAGGAGTTGAATCTTTGAGAACTTCCTGTGTAAGGTTAAGTAGTTTGTATGTTATTGTACAGCCAGAAGGGGCAGCGAAGGTTTTTTAAGCAAGGGAGTGACATTGATCAATCACGTAAGAAGTGTCTATTAAGTGACATATCTTTATGGCGTGCACTGTGCTATTCACACAGTGGCTTTGGGAATAGAAAGACAAAGATAAAGTAGACTGCCTACAAGGAGCTTATATCCTATCAGGAGAAAATGTGTGTGTCAGTGAATAAGTACACAAAAATAAATACAAGATCAATTTATAGAGGACGGCCACTGGCAGCTGGTGGAATCAGGATGCCTTCATGTAGTAAACGACACTAGTAGACTTCTGAAAGAAATAAAGGATTCTAGGAGTCATTAGTAAGCTAAAAATACTGTCCAGACATGAGGACACCAGTACAAAGATACAGAGATGAGAAGTGGAGTATTATGAGGAAAAGCAAGAAGACCAATCTGCCTAGATCTAAGGATGGGTCTGATAGGTAATACATAATAAGATGTGGGACCAGGTTGGGAAGGACTTTAAAAACTGATCAGAGGAGCATATGGCAGATCCTACAGATAACAGAGAGCCATTGAAGTTGATTGAATAGAAGAATGTCATGGTCAGACTTGCATTTTAAGATAATCACTTTGGTAGCAGTGTATAGGATAGATTGGAAAGGGGAGACACTTGATGATACCACACTAGCTTCCTATTTGGTAAAAGCACTTAAGACATTAGTGTGGTATCCTAGTCAAGAGGTGTTAAGAGCCTAAACTGTGGTGTTGTCAGTGGAAGGGGCATAGAAGAGGGAACAGATAAAAGACATGTGGAGAAGAATAAATAGGATATAACAGCTAATCAATTTGAGGAAACAATGGGAGAAAGAGCCCATAGTAAATAATGACTACTGAGGTCGAGCTTGAATCACTAGAAGAATGGTGATCTTTAGAAACGAAGAGTTTGTAAGGAGAGGCTTCTTTAGGCAAGAAGATGGTGATTCATATTTTCATGTGTAGTTTTGATAGCCCAATGGGATATCCAGATGGAAATATCCAGCATTTAGTCAGAAGTGGTGGACTAGAAATCAGTGGAAAAATTATATGTATGGATTTGAAAGTCACCTTCAGAGGTCATAAACCTATGTGAGCAGATGAAATCACCAGATGAAAGATTATAGAGAGAGGAGTACATCTTTTTCTATTAGTCTTAGCCCATCAGGTCATATCAGAACAATCTGTAGAATAGCAGGTGACCATGACTTCTGTCTCATGTGTGCAGCATTTTTCTGCAGCATTTGATTTAGTGATATTGGAAAGATACCAGGGCCTACATGGGGTATCTGTCCCTCACCCTGTGACTAGTTTTCTTTTCTATCTTTTTCCATTTTTTTGTTTCTACCTCAGTTTTCTGGCGAGAACATTTATTCTGTTCAAAATTCTTTATCTAAAATGTCACATAGCCCCGTGATTCCTACCATGTCTCTCTCCACTGTTTCTTGAATGATCCCCAGTTTCAGTTCTTAAGAGACTTTGATGTTTCATGACTTGTGGATATAGAATGGTGCTGGAAGAATATCAACTTTTTAAAATGGGTTTTTGTTTTGGGACAAGCTTAGGGTCAGCAAAAGAACGTTGCAATTTGCCAAACATAACATAGGTCTCTCCTCTTTTGTTCAATTCTGTTGATTTTCCATTTTCTGTCCAAGATATATCTACTGATAGATGACTCTGTAGGTTGTCTAAACAACTATTTATCATAATCTGAAAAATTGGCATTCTTTATCCACATGATTTTTCCTTTTTAGTTAGGCCAAATTCTTTAGAGCAATTAGGGATTTCATTTAGGAGGCTTTGATTTAGAATTGATTCAGTCAGCACAACATCATTTGCAAACAGAAACTTCTGTAGGATCTTACCATTCAAAAGAGCCCATTTCAGATTTGAATTCTACACTAGATCTCTCCTGTGGCAGCTATAAATGCCTTTGGTGAGCACCCATCTCTGTTTTCTTCCTCACCTTATATCATAGGGTCTTTGAATAAGGTTAATTTTGTTGTCATTATCCTCCAAGAAATATTGTGTAATTCTGACATTCACAGGACATAGTTGTTGGAAGAGAACTTTTAAGGTGGCATTTTGCTAAACTAAAGCAAATGCTTTTTAAAATAGGCAATCAGTAGTAAATAGAGTGGGATTATGTGTTTTCTGCATTTCTTAGTTAATCGAGGGCAGCTAGGTAGTGCTGTAGATGGAGCAAAAGGCTGGTAGTCAGTAAGACCTGATTTCAAATCTGACCTCAGACTTTCACTGGCTGTATGACCCTGGGAAAGTCACTTAGCCCTTATTTACCTCAATTTCCTTATTTATAAAGTGAGCTAGAGAAGTAAATGGCAAACCACTCCAGTATCTTTGCCAAGGAATCCCCAAATGGGGTCATGAAGAGTGGCAAATGACTGAAATGACTGAACAACAATGATTTAGTTAATTGGGATGGTAAAGGTATAATTTATAGGGTTACTAGGTGGCACAGTGAATATAGCCCTGGACCTGGAATCAGATATACGTGAGTTCAGATATGGCCTTAGATACTAGCCATGTGACCTTGGACAAATCATGTAACCTCTGTGTGCCTCAGTTTCCTCATCTGTAAAATGATACCACATACCTCCCAGGGTTGTCGTGAAGATAAAATGAGATATGTGTAAAGTGTTTTGCAAACCTTAGAGGGCTATATAAATGTTAGCTTTTGTTATTATTCATATTAATATTATGGAGTGTTATTAATGTGATGTTATTGCATAGTATTGCTAACATGGTATAGTGTAGTACATCATTATAGTATAATGAAGTTACCCTTTAGCTTTTTCATGGTCTCATAAAACAGAATCCTTCCATTGGAATTTAAACATTTATGAGCTATAATTTAATGAAGTTAAATTATTGGCAGCCCCTTGTACATCATACTTTCTCATACACACTTGTTATAACTTTTCATTGTTGTTTGAGGTTATCAAAACCCAAGATAGATAGACAGATAGATAGATGATAGATAGATAGATAGTATTGCAGTCTCTGTTAATCTGTCTTAGGCCAGTGTCCTTTTCATGTTCTTAATTAAAATGTAACATTCCATATCTCGCTTGATCATATGTTTACACTATGTGATGGAGATGGAGTGGGCATATGGCTAATCGAATACATCAGACAATGAATGTGTGTATTATTCTCGTAAAAATTTTATATGGTGGGAAATTAGTTCTATGGTGTTTCGGGTCAGGCCTGCATCAGGCCAATCTTACGGAAGTGTATCTTCAATACTGGAGCATAATGATACACTCACGGGTCCTTCAACACCAAAAAGGGAGATTGACTTAGCATAGAAGGAGAATAGTATTCAAACAGGATTTACGTTGGGTAACTCGTAACCCAGACTGATTTGTTTCTTTGGCTTGCATTGACTGCTCTGGTGCACAACCAAACAACAGAGAGGTCCTGGAGCTTCTCATGACTGTTTTGTATTCAGATCACCAAGAAATGATTTCAGTGGCCTGAGCCAACTAAATGTTAAGGATGGTTTCAAAATATTAAAGAAAAAAAAAGCCTAACTTACCTGGGGGCAGGAGTTAGGTCCTAACCATTAGGACATTGTTCCCATCACCAATGGGTAATTATTGATGTCTTCTTGGTACCTCTTTGGAGTAATAATAGTCTGAGCATCCACCCTTTCACCTCCCCCCAAGATATATGATCATCTTGTTTTCAGATACCTTGAGATCCTGAAGTCCTTAAAATTTTTATTATTCCTTCTCAGACATAATTGAAAATTCTATAAGCTTTTTAGAACCCCAATTAGGGTTCAGAGTTATTTTTTTGAGCACAGTAAAATCTGGGTTCTGACCTCTGTAATCTGTGTGATTATAGTGATATTCTGTAGCAAATACCTATTAGAAGGACTCAGGGGGAATATTTTTCTCAGATCAATCATTAAAACACTCCTGTGAGGTAGGTGCTGGTATTCCCATTTTTCAGTTGAGAAAACTGAGGCAAAGGGGTTAAGTGGCTGTTCCAGAGTCACATTATCTCATTTAATCCTCACAACAACCCTGTGGGGTATGTGTTGTTTGTTACTTTTCACACTTTACAGTTGAAGAACCTGAGAAAAACAGAGGTTAAATGACTTGCCCAGGGTCACATAGCTAGTAAGCATTTGAGGCTGGATTTGAACTCAGTTCTTCCTGACTCAAGGCCAGAGCTCTATCCACTGTGCTTCTAGCAGCCTAAAGGGGGAGATAACATGTGTATGACTATGTACAAACAACATAGAGATAGGCTAGATTGGAGATAATTTTAGAAGCAAGGAATTGAATAAATGAGGGCCACTAGGTGGCGCCATAGTGCACAGAATGTGGGGGCCTGGAGTTGGGAAGACTCATCTTCCTGAGTTCAAATGTGACCTCAGTCACTTACTAGTTGTGTGGCCCTGGGCAAATCATTTCACCCTGTTTGCCTCCATTTCCTCATCTGTAAAATTAGCTGGAGAAGGAAATGGAAAACCACTCCAGCATGTTTGCCAAGAAAACCCCAAATAGGTCAGGAAGAGGCGGACATGACTGAAAAACAAGTGAACAATTGAATAAATATGAGAGACTTTTGATCAGTACAGATTAACTATTGTAAAACGATGAAGAAAAAACAACCTACCTCTTTTAAACTGAGTAACTATTGTCAGAGCTAATATACAACTTGCTGACATGAAGTAAAAACCCCCTCATTCTGTAGGTGGAAGGTGAAGGGAGTTTTACGGATAAAGCATCTGGTTCCACTTCTTCATCTGGCAACCAGCCAGCTACTGGGCTTCCCTCGGCCGTCAAAAGAAGATCTTACCAGTAAATAAGAACGGGCTTATTTCATGTGCTCCTGCTTGCATTGGCAAATAGGAAGCAAATGTTACCCAGACTCTGACAGGAGCTTCATAAATTATTGCTTCTCTATTGACACATTTGATTATTGTGTGGTATGAATTGTGTGCAATCCTTCCTTTGAATCCCTCTATTGGAATTTATTCATCTATAAACTAAGATGAAATGAAATTCATTTGTGGGCAGTTCTCCTACCACCTGTTTCTTCATATGCGCTTGTTCTAACTCCATTCCCGGGTGAGGTTATGGGAACTTGAAAATAATACAGTGTTGCAGTCTCTCTTTGTTGGCTTCTGTTGCTCTAGATTAGAAACAAAGTTAATACTCCTTTCCTTTCCTGTGTCCTCTGTGTGGTCTCAATTATAACGTGACATTCCTTATCTAGCCTAATCTCATGTTCCTACAATACCAGGGAGCGATGGTGTGGCTAATCCAACCACATCAGACAACTCAAAGGTTATTTCCATTCCAGCAGATTTAGATTCTAATTGCCTTGTTTAAGCTGATAGGAGAATTAGTTTGCATTTATGATTCATTTATTTTAGTGTTTTATATAGGCAGAAGAGACTAGGAAGGTGGTAGTTTTCCAGCTGGGAAAAAATAGTCTCCATAGATCATCCCTAAAGAGAATATTTTGTATGATGTTAATAAAATAGTCTGTGCAACAAAATGATAATTTAGAGATTTATCATAACTTAATTGATTTTGAAGACTTCTTGGAATTTGTAAGGAGTGTGACCCAGAGCTTTTCATCCCCTTTTCAACTTGTTCACAATGCATTGCACCTAGTAAATATGTGTTAAAAAGTGAATGGGATTATGATTTTAGCCACACCAAGGTACAGTTTGACTTTCCAGCATGTGTTCCTTTTAAATACTTACTGGAGAAAAAAAATTCATGTACTAGGGAAGTAAGATAAATGTCTTTTGGAAGTAAAAAGAAGGGTAAAATCCACTTTAGGAACAACACTCATGGTTTTTTTTTTTAATGTAAATTCAAAGAACAGTAAAAATGTTCTAAAGAAAAATATCATTTTAAGTGGGGAAACTTACTAAAAATTTTATTTTAAAACAACTCCTTAGAGATTCCTAACTGAAACCTGTGAAACTATGGGTGAAGGAAAATGGTAGCAAATACAACAATTGCTTTTCTGGGGGAAAACTTTTCCCTGTGTCTTCCCTAAGACACAGATCAACTTAGACCTTCCTTTTTTCTGAGGTTATCCTTGAACAAAAATCTGATATATTATAAATGTAGTTTTTTAAACTGCTTTATGGTATCAGCATTATTAACCTTCCTGTGTGATCTCCCACAAAGACTAGAAAAAAATAGACTTTTAAAAAATGTACAGATATTGGACAAAGCACATTTTCATATATGAACCTACTTGCGTAGATGAACGAACCCAAATCATGGTATTGGTATGTTCGTGTATGCTTTGAGAAAACTTAGTCTATAATTATAATCTTTCTTTTGTAGTTTCACTATTAAAAACTCAAATAAAGAGAAGGAAACATACTTACCTGCAAAATATATTTGCATTTTTGCCTATAGTAAAAAGTACTTTGTAAATGGTAAAGTGCTGTATAATTGTGAACTATACTATTAATAGCACATTTTTTAAAAAGTTGAGATAATTAAATCTTACAGATACACCACTGTGCATGACTTATTCTTATAAGTATGGCTGACACAATTCCTCCCCCCTCCCCACAAGATTACCATGTTGCATAATATAATACCTAACTTAAAAGATAACCTTCAACAATCTTTTCTGACTTCTAGAATTTACTCTGACAGGATAAAACATGCTTAAGTTTTATTTTTTATTTCATTATGCTATAAATGAAAAAAAATGTGCAATTTAGATCTCTTTTCTTGCAGAAGGAAAAGTAATTTAGTTGTGGTTAGGTCAAGGAATGTTCTAAAATAACTTTAACTTGATGACAGCGTGACAACCACAGAGTGAGTTCCTGGGCTCTAATAGTCCCAGGGTCCCCAAACTTTTGCTAAGACATTGTGCTATTCATTAAAGCCTTCCTTTCTTGCTTTGGGCATTCCTGTAGCTCAAGGGGCTATTTCCACTTGAAAGTGAACACTGATTCTTATCTTCATTTCTCTTGGCAGTAGGCACACACACTGATGATATACTTGGCTGTTTGCCATATACATAAATGCTGATTTCTACCAGCCCATACATCCTTTTACCCATGTGCTCCTGAGACTCATTTCTGGGTTGTTCCTAGGGGAACTCTACTATTTTATAATCATTCCGCTTTCCATTCATCATTGTAGTGAAGAACCAATTTAGCAGAGATGAAGAAGAAATTGGAGATTTCTCTGAATCTTATTTTATCAATTATGTCAGCATTTCAGCCTCTCCCATCAACCTCCCAGAGTTGTGAGGATCAGATGAGATAATCTGTAAAGCACTTTGCAAACCTTTAAGTGCTATCTAAATGCTAGCTTATTGTTATTTTTGTCCCTAGTGATAATAACAATTATTGTGCCTTACAAACCTCTTGATCAGGGTCTGCTGTAGTGTTAACTATTAATTCTAGCGACATGATCATGTGTTGTAATTGTTACTGTACCAGTAAGATGGGAGAGTTATCTAAATCTTTTGTGTCTATATACCTTTCTTTTCTTTACATGAAACAGTGAGGCAGTGAAGTGGATAGAGGGCAGGGTCTGGAGTCAGGAAGACCTGAGTTCAAATTTGGACTTGGATGCTCACTGGTTGTATGACCCTGGGCAAGCCAGCACCTTACTCCTGCCACATGCTCTATGTTCCAGCCAAAATTTACTATTCTCTGTATGATCTCTTTCCTCTGTGTGTTTGTACAGGCTTGTCCTCATGCCTGGAATCTTCTCTTTTCTAACCCTTGCTTGGAATCCTTAGCTCCCTCCCAAGGTTAGGTCATATGGCACTTATCCTAAAAGAGGTTTTGAGGATTCCTCCATTGTTGGTGACCTACCCATAAACTAATTTGTAGTTTTTGCATATAATTTTGTATCTACTTATCTTCAAAAACATTGTATTATCTCTGTAGAATATATAAGTTCATTGAAGGTAAGTCCTGTCTCATTTTTGTATACGGATCCCCAGTGTCTAGTATAATTTTTGGGATATGATAGGTGCATTAAGGGTGATACTCTGTTCAAAGATATCCCTCTTGTGATCAGTTCCACTCTCTGAAAAAGCAAAAATCAAAACTGGTGACTCTGATAATAATGAATCATGTCTGGGCAGAATATGCACTTTAAAAGCTCAAGGCATTGCTGCTAAGAACTTGTACTCAGAATTGATGATGGAACTCCTGTAGGACAGCAAGATTTTAATTTACTCCATTAATCACAACTATCAATAGATAAGATTAATACTACTTTTGCCTACTGCTCTTGATGAACTAGCCCTGGTTGAAACTTCTTTCACTTTCCTGAGGAAAGCAATCAATTACCCAAAGGGCGATCTACACGATCAGCAAAGTAACAAAACAGAGACAGATAGTGATGGTTACTGGTGGCAGTCTAAATAAGTATGTATTTTACATACATTTAGCAGTTGGTCTTATGATTAGTAGAGTTGGTGCTTTTAATTAATTTTTAATTTAATGTTTCTCATTGATGCTTTTTAATTAATTGTGGTGTATATGCCATGGAATAAATGAGCTGCCAAAGCCAATTGAAAGTTTCTTATATTGGTTGTCATACTGTTAGCAAAAAAAAAAAATCATTTTCATCTTCATCTAATCATTTTAGTGTTTGGATTAAGGATTTCTTCTCCCTTTATCTTTCTTCTCTCCCATGTTACTCTCATTTTCTCTCCCTCTTGTCTCCTTTTCTTTACCATGCTTTTTGCTATTGTCTTCTACCTTCCTTTTCTCAACTATTTGCCAATCTCATCAGATTGGGAGCATGACGGGGGGGGGGGGGAGAAATTAAAGGGAGCACATAATTTTAAATGTTTGCAAATCATTAGGACTTTACGGGTTGTTTAAAATTCTGGAGATTTGGAATTCTGTTCTATGTTCACTGCTATTTAGGACTCTAGACATACAGATATATACCTAAAACAGTCATTGAACGGAAATCACTCGCTTTAAAAAATCTCCTTCTTTTGGTACTTGCACTTTTTTCCCTAAACATTTTCCAACTTTTAAAATTACAGCTTAGCTGTCATTAATCATTTTTAATGCAGTCATGTAGGCCAAAAATAAATTACTTACACCTCTGCTAGTTCTGTTACTTATCTGTGCAAGTAATTCTTGAATGAGAAGTAGGACCACTGATCATCAAAGACAGAAGGCACTCTGGAGCTATGTAAGAGTCACCCTTTGGTCACCTGAAAACAGGGGCCTAGGAAAAGTAGCTGGGTACACTCTCTTGTGCTAAAGTGAGGCTTTTTTTGTCCCTGAGGGTGGGCTAGCATATCTTCTTATAGAATTGATAGATTTTCCTTGGAGAGTTCCTTGGAGAGAAGAGGAACTGAAGGATCTGATCAGATACTTTCATATGATGCTTTCTTTATTATATGCACTTTTAAATGGATGTTAATAATGACAATAGCTTTTATATAGTGCTTTAAGGTGCTTTACAAGTATTATTTCATTTTATCCTCACAACACTCTGAGGAAGTTATTCCCTTTATGCAGATGAGAAAACTGGGGCAGACAGAGGTTGAGTGACTTGACCAGAGTCCCTGACACAACTACTAAGTGTCCAAGGCTGAATTTGAATGCAAGTCTTCCTGATTTTAGACCCAGTGCTCTGAGGTGATGACAATACACCAAAACCCCAGTGAAATTGGAAGCCAAGGAATAAAACACATAAATTGGCATTCTTGAATTCAGATTAGTATAGTGTTTATTGGTAGAGATGTTAATTGGGAAATTGAAAATTGACATCTGTGTTTGTTATTGTAGACATGAATATGGTAATGGGCTAAGGGGTAGCTTTAACAGGTTAACATCGCTTGATATCCTTTAGACAAAGCTGCAGAGATTGAATCAACACATATTTCCTTCCAATGAAAGATATTATTTGACTAGTGATTTCTCAAGATTCCTTGTTCAAGAAATTGTCTCTCTTGACCTTGTAATTTCTAACCTTGTAATAAATGAGCCATTGGGTGCCATTGGAATCAATTTTGCCCAAGCTCAAAAGGGTTTCAGTTTCCTACTCTTTAAAATGATGATGTTAGACTAGATAATTTCTAAGGTTTATTCCAGAATTAATATTCAGTGAGTCTATGAATCTATAAAAACCTTCATCAATTAAACTACACCCATCGATCTCTGTGAACTACTTACCATTCCTTGTTGTTTCCACTCAGCCCTTACGTTGCTAACAGTTAGAACTCCTCATGGGCCCAGTGGTTTGTGGTACTGAGTCCTTCCTCTCTTTATTAAGGGGTGCCTCTAATTCTGATCTGTACATGTCATGGCCAGACTCAGATTGGTCCTAGAAGAGCTCAGCCTATAATGAGATGTGTTAGATTTCCTTTTCTCATCTTTGGCTTGTTGCATCCTATTCCCATCCCCCTCGCCCCCCAAAAATGATTTACCTAAAAGATTAGATGTAGGCTCACATTTAGTGTCTCCTCAAAGCAAGCAATAGAAAGGTACTAAAGGTACAATATGATTCAGTTATGGGACAGGTATTTATTTCCTGCTGTAATGAGGGACTGGTCAGTGAAAACCTAGCTCTTTTGAGGATATACAGCATGCTCAGAGGGATGCAATCTGCTATGTGGACTTTGGAGTAAGAGCAAGTGTTCTGTGACCTTTTCTGTCTTCTTACTACACAAAGAGGGGGAAAAAAACCCTTTGGCTGCTGAACTGGAACTGAGTGTGTAAACAAAAGACTGTCATAAGATTAACTAGGTGTCTTTCCTTCCCTGGGAGTGAGTGAGGAAAATGAACTACTGTGGCCCTTTAGGAGTTGGGAAGTCACTCACGCTCTTTCACCTGGAGCCCACATTACGCTAGAAGTACATGGTCCTGCTCTTCTCAAGAGACTTAGTGTCAGCACCAGTGCCCTACTCACTCCAGTCAGGTTGACATGAAACCAGGAACACATGTGTTGTTTCTGTTGCTATTATGTCAGATCTTTCCTGCCTTGTGTGAAGGAGGTAGAACAGAGTAGGGTGCAAACTTCTAAGCTTTGAAAAATTGGGAGAGTGACCTGCCAGAGGTCCAAGGAATTGGGGTCCATGCCAAAGTTTTTGAACAGCCACATCTCATAAGCACTGGTCTACAGTTCCTAGACCAGCAGTGAATTAGACTCAGTAGCTGTGCCACATTTACAAGTGAACATGGTGGGGTGAATACTTTGAAGGAGCTACTTTAAATATGAGCCTACTGTCCCCAAGAAGAAAGGTGATATGGGGAGAGTGTGCTTTTATGTTGAGGTGGGAAGTGAGAGATGAAGCATGTATTTGTGACTTTTGTTCTTGCTGTATCTTCTTAGTAAATATTCCTTTATAAAACCTTGTTATTATTTGGTTAAATTATATTGGGACATTTATCAGTGGTATTGATGATGCTGAGAAAATATTGTAAGTGGTAGGTGATTTTGAGGATAATTGTAGCTTGAGATAATAGCAGTAAAAATATACCTCTTTGGCACTTGGGTACCCCTAGGAGTATTGCAGAAGAGTGAACAACTGCAACCACCAGGCAAAGGAGGAACTCAAGGCATCATATAATTATGGCTGCAGTAGCCCTTGAGCATCTTGCATTTAGTGCAAGAGTCAGTTCTATTTAGCAAACATTTATTAAATGACTACTGTTGCAAGGTGAAAGGCAATGTGGAGTCATGGATAGAATGTTGGCCATGAAATCAAAAAGACCTGGGTCCAAGTTCCATCCTTACACCAGAGATGACAAACTTAAGGGCCAGGGGTACAATTAGCCCAGAGTTGGGCCCACACCAGGTTAAAATTTAATTTGGAGGTATTTAACAAAGTTAAATATAGATAAAATATAACATGGATATTAATTCATGGTTTTCTAAGACATCACACCCTATTTGAGTTTGACATCACTCTAACACAGTTTGGCAGTGTGACCTTGGACAAGTCACTTAATTTTTAAAGACTCTGATGATTCAGAGCAAGTGCTATTTATATCTATATTTGTTGAAGGTATTTGCTTTTTGGATGCTTCTTATACCAAAGAAATCACAGGCCTAGTGCCCGAAACCCCAGATATGCGGACTACTAGAGTGGCCATTAAGGATGAAGAGCAAAGGTGAAAAAGTCTCTTTCCTCGAGGAATTCACATTTGAGCATATACTTAATTTCTTAGGGATATCTTTGTGTCTTCAAAAAGGGATAAACTTAAAGGCAGGAACTATGTTTAACTAATACACAGTACCAGATATTGGGCTAAATCGATTTTTGATGAGAAATAAGTTTATTCTCTTAGGGGAGGGGTTCTTAACTGGAGGTCCATATCCTCCCTCTACCCCCTGCCCCAAGCAGTCTATGGATAGATTTCATGGGTGGGAGATTCTGTAAACTTGGATAAGAAAAAAAGGCATATTTATTTTAACTATCTTTTGGTTTCCTTTCTAATCCTAAACATCTAATTTTATGTATTTTAAAACATTATTCTGTGCAGGAATCCATAGGCTTCATCAGACCTCCAAAGGGTTCTGTGACACAAGAAGCTTAAGGGTAATGAAGGAGTCTTAACACAAGGGTATCTGGGGGACTCTCTGAAGTAAAGTGTAGAAATTCCCTCAGCAAAGCTGTTAGCAACAGCAAAGATACTTAAAAGAAATGTGAGTTATGGGCTACATCTGGCAGAGTAAGCCCAGAAGTTGATTAAATGAAAGTGAAATATGACAGGAATATCTGTCTCTCAGGTGCTTTTTATGAAGGACAAACTGTACTTCTATTCTGAAACACACTGCTGTTGACTAGGAATCTGTTGATGTGAAGAGCTGACACACATACATCAGGCAAGCCTGCCTGGAGCCTCTGCAGCTCTTGAAAAACACAATGTCTCTTTTCTTAGAAGAGTATAGATGATAGAAAATTAGGAGGTTTAAGTTAAAAAGAAAACCCAAACAACTCAAGAGCCAGCCCTGAAATGCTCAGTGCAATCTGCACTTGACTCCATGTAAGAATGAAGGTACGTGATAGTTTGTTGAAAAGAATTTTCTAGCACTCTCTTCAAATTGGTACCAACCCCAAAGGAAGCTTCTCAGGAAACCTGGCTTTAGTTCAATTCATTTCAATTAAGCAGACAGTCAATAAGCATTTATGAACTGACTGCTGTGCCAGGCCCAGTGCTAAGCAATGGGGACACAAAGAAAGGCAGTCCCAATTTTCATTGATTCAGCACCCAGTGCTTGTAAGGGACTTCAAGCTGTGTATCAGGTTCTGAGGGCATGAAGACAAAAAATGACACAGTATCAGTCTTGTTGCCATTGTTCAGTTGTATCCAACTCTATGTGACCCCATGGATTCTGTCCATGGGGTTTTCTTGGCAAAGATACTGCAGTGATTTGCCATTTCTTTCTCCAACTCATTTTACAAATGAGGAAATTGAGGTAAACAGGGTTAAGTGACTTACCCAGGGTCACATAGCTAGTAAGTGTCTGAGGCCAGATTTGAGCTCAGATCTTCCTGACTCCAGGCATAGTGTTCTATTCACTGTACCACCTAGCTGTCCCAGAGCAACATACAATAAAAAGTTTGAGTTTAGTCATAAATGTGAGTCCTAAGGTACAAACACAAATATGTAAACAAGGCAGAATAGGGTAGATGCAAAGGTGCTGAATCCCATAAAACATTTAGCAAAGGAAAAAATGATTTTATTTGGGAAAATACATTTAAGTATTCTTGGAGGATGTGACCCCTGAGCTAATTATTAAAAAAAAGATTTTATCATGAAGGGAAATAGTATGAGAAAAGTCTTGAAATGGAGGTTGGGATCCGATTGTAAAGGGATTGTGAATATCATCCTGTGGAATTTATAATTTTTGCCTATACAAGATTTTTAATCTTAGCCACAGGAAACTTGGGTGCAAGGATATCTTTATTTCTAAGGAAAACTATGATTTCTGCCCTTGGGCAGATCGGGAAGAGGTCCATGATGGACTCTTATTCTTCTGTTCTCCTATTTCCAAGATGAATATTGGGCTAGACTTATATCTGTTACATTTCATATAATTGCAATTTTGGCACATGGTACAATTGCAGTTTTCTGGACTTAGCTTAAGGATAGTATATTTTACAGAAACATACACTCATAGATTACAAGATGGAAAGGTCCTTAAGAGTCTCCAAATCCAACCTTCTTATTTTAGAGATGAGGGAATTGAGGAAAATGAAGAAAAATGAGGAAAAAAATGAGGAAATTCACCAGAAACTAAGTGATTTGTACAAGGTAAGAGGTAGAACCAATATTTGGGATTTCAACTCAGGTCTCTTGGCTTCAACACCAAACTACCTTCCATTGTACTATCAGTTTAAATATAGAGTTATTCTTTGTGACTGTGGACATTTCCTATAGTCAATTGTGTTGCATTTTCAAATATATTACATAATTCCTTTTTTTTTTGCAGGAAAAATCCATCAATTTAACATTCAAAGTTATAATTGTTAAATTGGTCATCTACCAAGTTTTTAGAAAGTTATTGCCTTTCTTAGAAGGGATTGCATTATTGCTGATCTCATTAATATTAATTCTTACCCAACTTTTAATCCCCTATACACACCACTAAATATAATTCTAACATAAAAATATTAACTTTATGAGTTTTACAAAAACTTGAATCCCTGTATCTTTTCCCTGTTTCAAATGGAATTTTTGTGGGATTAATTTTCCCTTCTTTGCTTCACATCACAGAAATTTCCTCTTGCCATCTCTGCTTCTGCCATCCCAGAGAACCTTCCCTCATAACAAAGTATTTTTCCTCACATTTTAGAGCAAAGACTGTATTTCTTCGCAGATGAATTTTATTAAGTCTTCTTTTGCATAAAAGTTCTTTTTCTGTCCCTTTTAAGGAAGAAAAGAATCCTCACTTAATAAAGAGCCAGTGAACAGGACACTCAGCCAGACATCTAGACAATAGGTGGAAAATATTAATGTAGATTATGGTATCTAGAATTTAAGCTCCTCAAGGGCAGGGAGAGAAGATGTCTTTATTCTTTTTTATCTCTGGCACTGGGACCCAGAAGGGACTTAGTTGATATGTATTGAATCAAAAGTTCACAATTTACAAAATAATTCAACTGATTTTTTAACTATATATATATGATTTATTTATTATTTAACTTTTTTTAAAAGTCATGTAAAGGTTACATTTGGACTTAACTGATGTAATATTAATGGAATATAAGATCTTCCCTGCCCATTAACAGGCCTCATGTGGTGCCTATTAAGGGAAGTTTGCTTAGAGGAGGTTTGCTTGTAGGAAGGCTTTCACACCTTTTGTTACTTTCTAATTAAGCACTGAGTTAGGAGGGTTTTGATGACCTCTGGCTCTAAAAAAGGTTATATATACTCTGAAGTTAGCATTTTGCTTTCGGTTTCACTCATTGGAAGTGTTCTTGTGATCTGACCAGATGACACTCTGGGTAGCCATTAAGGAGCCTCCCAGCTTGAAAAAAGTCCAGGTATTGGTGCATCTCTCTCTGGTAGCTATGTATGTATGTATTGCCTTGGTCAGACAGTTGGATCTGTCTGTTGATCTGTGCTATTTCTCAGACAGTTAGAAGCCCTGTCTGTTGGTCTTTATTTATTGGCTTGTATTTTCTCAATTTTCTTTGTCTGGATATTCTCTGAAGTTCAGGGGGCTGATTTTTCCCCTGAACTAATGAATGTAATTAGAAAAAGATTGTTAATACCTTGAAAAACTATCTTTCCTAGTAAAGTGAATCTAAGAACCTGTGCTAGCAGCCCTCCTGGGTATGTCAGTGTGGTTGATGGTACAACTGACCGAACAATTAAATTTGTTTATTAATTTTTATATCTACACTTATGTTTATATATGTATTTTATCATCTTCTCATAAATGGGAAGGGTAGTTGAGGCATTAAAATCTAGCATTACATAGAAACAGTTGAATTATGAAAGGAGTCAAAGACAAATTCATTTTTAATCATTCAAATATTTAGATGAAACTTTGGTGGCTTCTTTCAGAGCTTCTTAGATATCTAAGTAACTTCGCCTTATTTTTTTTTTTTCTTGTTGTAGAAGGAATGCTGGATTTGAAGCCCAGTCCTGGGTTTGAATTCCAACTCTCCCAGTGACCTAGGGCAAGTCATTGCACTAAATGTAGGCTTCAGTTTTCTCATATTTAGATGATGGGAGTTGGATTAGATCAGTGGGCTCCAAACTTCCAAACATTTTTCTGTGTGCTCTTTCAGTATCCATGTATTTGTGAATTATAGTAATTATCACTGTCTTAATATGTTAGGTATATTTCTAGTGGCAAAGAATTGGAAATTGAGAGGATGCCCATATGTTGGGGAATGACTAAGTTGTGATATATGTATACGATGGAATATTATTGTGCTATAAGGAATGACAGTGAGAATGGTTTGAGAAAAAACCTGGGAAAACTTATATGAACTGATACAAAGTAAGGTGAACAGAACCAGGAGATTACCATACACAGTGCCAGTGAAATTTTAATAGTGATCAACTGTGAAAGATTTAGCTATTCTACCAGCCCTTCTTAAAATGTGAGTCATGACCTTATAAGAGTTTAAGAAGGGCTGAAGGGATTGCCAGTGAAAAAAGTTTGAGAAGCCCTGCTGATCTAAGACAGTTTCAAAGACCAATGATGAAAAATGCTATTCATTTCCAGAGAGAGAGCTGATGAACTTAGTGTAGAATGAAGCATATTTTTCACTTTATTTTTCTTGCTATATTTTGCAACATAGCTAATATGGAAATATGTTTTTCATGGTTTCACATGCATAATTGATTTGATACTCTTTGCCTTCTGGATTGGGGGGGAAGGAGGAAGAGAATTTAGAACTGAAAATTTTAAAAAATTAATGTCAAAAATAAATCATTTTTTAAAAGTTAATTACATTACAAAACATATCCAAAACAGAAATGAAAAAAAAGGATGAGATAAATGATATTTGAAATAATGTTTGTTAATGGTACAGAAAAAAACCTTTGTCTCATAAGAGAAATAACTGGCTAGATGACCAGCTCCCTTCCTTTTCAGGTGTGTTTAATGGAGACATAGAAATCTCGTACCTTTGTTTTGGTGCATGCTTTCCTCTCTCTCATTCCCAAGGCAGAACTTGTCAGTGTTGTCTCCATACACCACTGATTTTGAAGCAATAGAAAAATTGAATTCAGGACAACAGGTTCCTTCCTATAGAATAAAGCATGACCTCCCAAGTTGACTTTCAGAGAGTGAGAAAATAAACATTAAGGACCCATTGTGAATAATGCTCCTTTAACACTTCACTATAAGCACCAGTCCTACAAGATATAATCCCTATCATTGAGCAAAAATAATAAATGTTGACACTCTCTCTCAGTGTCCCACGGCTGGCTGAGGCAAGATTCAAACCCAGGTCTTAGGATTTGTGAGCCAGGATTCTTTGTTACCTTATTCCTTATGTAGAAAGGTCTATAGTGAGAAACAGCACAGTAAACACAAGTAATATGGAAAATTAGAACATTGGGCAGACATTCCAGGCCGTTCTGCATGTTAAAAACCCAACTTTAAGAGCAGTTCTCAGGATAACGTGATTTTTTTCTGCAGTCAAGGAGAGCTCGAGTGTGACAGGTGCCAACCATGCCACTGCTAATGAGTTCAAGTTTGGTCCTCTGACTACAAAACCCTGAAATGAAAACACTGCGAAGAGGCAGCATTAAAACCAAATCAAAACCCAGGGGACACAAATGTTACCGAAGATTTGTTGATTTCTTTCTGCCATGGAGTGGAATACTAGACACTCTTCTGGTGATATTAACTCTACTTTGGGATGTATCTCCTTTTCAGGAAAATAACTTTTATTTACCTAAGAGAGTTTTTTTAATGCGAGATCTCCCTCCTCCTACTTTATATGATACCTACGCATGCTGCTAACACAAACAAAGCAATAAGTTCATTGTTGTCCTATATCTGGCATAATAGTATCTTTAACTTTCTATTGAAACTCTTCCAGCCTATGTTCCCTCAAGGGCAGGAACTGGTTTAATTTAGTCTTTGTATCTACACAGCTTGGAATAGGACCTACTACACAGTAGGTGCTTCATAAATGCTTATTGAGTTAGTCATTGCTAAATAATAGAAAATTTTCCTTTGTAATTTGGAAAGCCATTTCAGAATCTTATTATTTTTAAAGGATTAAATTAATGCTAAGCAAGCAAACTGAGAGTCTTAAAGTGCTTGATGATTTTTAGGTTATGTCTATATGATACCAAAAACTGAATTTCTACCAGAGAATTTCCGTCATGGGTTTCAGTCCTTTTGGGGTGAGGCTATTTCAATACAGAGATTTGTCCCACATTCAGGGAAGTTTTCTTGACGCGGGTTTATTGACTGTGGTGGCAGGCCATATTTCTGCTGGTAGGTGGCACAGTGGGTAGAATGCTGGTCCTGGAGTTCAAATCCAATTCCTGGAGAACCTGAGTTCAAATCCAATTCCTGGAGAACCCTGGGGAAACAATTTAACCTCTGTTTGCCTCAGTTTCCTTAGCTTTACAATGGGGATAATAATAGTACCTACCTTCCAGGGCTGTTGTGGGGATCAAATGAGACAATTGTAAAATGCTTAGCACAGTGGCTGGCACTGAGTATTTGCATAATAAAATGTTTTCTTTCCTTCTCATTCTTCTTCACCACACTTGATAATCTCTTGTAGACCAGATGCTCATTTGCGGTGGTCATAATTTTGGACCAAACAATTTCATACAGTTTGGAAACATGTGCCTTGTCCAGATTTAACCAGTGAGATAGTTAAGATAGGTTGCAATCTATTTTTTTCTGTCATAAAGTAATAGATATTCTGAAAAAAAACTCATTTCATTCAATTAAAATATTCAGGTATAGATTAGCTGAAAGCGAATGCCAGTTCTTCATCCTATTTGGATTTAGTATTTAATTTTTGTCCTTGGGATTTCCACTGTGCTGAGTAGAGCCAGCTAATGGCGCCAATGATCACTGTCAGTTTTGTGAGTAAACCTTCATGAAGAACAGCAAAAAATTAAGTACTTTTCAAACCTGATGGATTAATGACATGAAGAACACAATATATTTATTGTTAGAGAACAAAGTTAGCTTTGGAGAAATGAAGTGATCTAGACTTCTGTTTACTACTAAACTTGTATAGTGCATAGTTTGTTTGTAGTCCCATTGATTCATGACATTCCATTAATATTTGGGTCAGAGCACATTCTTTTGTGACAGTGTAATGAATGCTTTTCTTATAAACTTTTAAAAAGTTGTGTTTGGCCTTAAATTTTATGATAATACATTTTGAGGATTTCATTAAAAAGGCTGTGGTTTGAATGTTTGATTCACATAAGGAATCTAGAAGGGAGATGCTTTTTGAGCATTGGAGCATTTCAGAAGCTCCAAAAATGAAATCAGTATTCACTCTAAGGGGGTTAGCATAGATATCAGCCTGGGGAAAACAAAGTGGATGAAGAAGCCTCTTCATTAGGACTATTATAATGCAGTTGTGTTAGCAAGTTTGCCAAGTCAGTAGATGTACCTTGGCAGTACAGTACAAATAGACAACAAGTTGGACCTAGAATTGGACAGAAGGGGAGGTTAAATCTCCAGGCTTTGGGAGATTTCCAAGTTCTTTTAATGACCCCAAGCTTGTCCCTGAAACAAAGACTCATCTCTTTAATACTAGTATTTTCTTGTGTTATGAGGCTGAGTCAAGATACTGTTGCCACAGCTTCCCAACAATGGAATCAAGGATTGCTGAAAATGGAATAGTAAGGTACGTGCATGGTGGGCATAAGCAAGCTGAAAGAGGGTTTTTTTTTTCATTTTTGTCGATAGTTTGTTTTTAAATCACTTTCATTTCCAATATGTCTCTTCCTAACTTCTTTCCCAGAGAGCTATATCTTGTAACAACAGCAAAAAACAAGTAAGATAAAAAAAACTTTAACAAAACTAAGTAACACGACTGCGTTTGATAGTGTATGCAGCGTTCTACACCCATGCTGCCTTTTCTCTGCAAAGAAGAAAGGGGGGCATGTTTTTTTCCTTCTCAAGAGCCAACTTAATCATTAAAATTTCATTGCATTTGGTTTGGTTTTCTTATCTCTTCCCATTACATGGTTATAGGCCTTTGTATGTATTGTATCCTTGCTTTACCTTCTTTAGTTTGTATCAGTTCTATACATATATTTACCAAGCTTCACTGACTTTTTCAGATTCATTTTTTTCTGCACACGTGCACGTGTGTGTGTGTGTGTGTGTATGTGTGTGCGTGTGTATCTTAGCACCATCTACTTAGTCATTAGCCAATAGCTTGGCTATTATAAAAATTTACTGCTATAAAAGTACTGCTCTAAATATTTTGGTGTATATAGGTCTTTTCAGCCCATCTTTAAGATCTTTTAGGGGTGTGTGTGTGTGTGTGTGCGTGTATATCTTAGCACCATCAACTTAATCATTAGCCAATAGCTTGGCTATTATAAAAATTTACTGCTATAAAAGTACTGCTCTAAATATTTTGGTGTATATAGGTCTTTTCAGCCCATCTTTAACATCTTTTAGGGGTGTGTGTGTGTGTGTGTGTGTGTGTGTGTGTGTGTGTCTATATATATATATATATATATATATATGCATATATATTATGAATGCATACTGCAGTGTGACCGGGGTCAAAGTTTATGGACATTTTAGTCACTTTCTTAGCCTACTACCAGATTTTCCACAATGCAGAGACCTGTCCTTAGCGTGGGAGCGTCCCTCTTTTCCTCCAAACCCTCCAGTACTGACTTCCCTATTGTTCTGTCATTTCTGCCACTTTACTGAGGATGAAATGAAAGCTCGGCTTTGCTTTGCATTTCTCTTGTTCCTCGTGATCCGGAGCAGTTTTGCATATTGCTGATCCATTTTTAGCATTATTTGTACTTAGTTATGATTATGAATCATTTCTTTCTTTGAATTTGAATTTATTTGGCCTGTCTTCATTTATTTATGTGTAAATATGTTGTTACCCTAATAGCAAATAAGCTCCTTAGGGAAGTCATCTAAGGCTCCATGGTGAAGACATGCTCATGTTAAGTATCTCTCCAGTGCCTACCACAATATTCACAACATAAATGTAAGTTGGTATGCAGATAATAATTATTTTATTTATTTATTTGGTGCCATTTATTTATTATTATTTATACCTTTTGTATTATTGGCATCTTTTGCCCACTGATGCACTAGGAAATCAAACGCTATCAACAAGGAATATTGATGAAGAATTGAAGTATAGTATGTCATGAATGAAATGGATGACTGAAAAAGGAGCCACATGTTTTGAGAGTGGGAGAATAACTGACGGACAACTGGTATCCTTGTGTAGTTAAGAGAAATTGTAAAAGATCCACAGCGAGTCTTATAGTAGAATGTAAGCAAGAGTCATGTAGGGAGCGGTGGGCATGCATGGGGTGTTATCTGCATCCTTGGAGGGGAATACTTAAAAGCAATGAGAAAACAAATCCATTTGAGTATTGAATAATGGAGCATGTGAGGAAGGAAAAGAGCATTTAAAGTGTGTTCAGATTTTGACATAAATTCAGCTTTTCTCTAGTGGCAACCTAACTATGTGTATGCTCTTGAGCAAATCACTTAAGGTACTTTGTTCATCATCTTAAAAGTGCCTTGAAAGGGGAGGAATACTGTGAGGAATACTGATTAGAATTATTTATAAGTACTCTGAATATCAACTGCTGTGGAAATAATCCATGTGAATAAGGCTGGATCATTTGAGATGAGATGAATGGGGACCTTGAGCTGACCTGGAGCATGTAGTTTCATTATTGCTAACTTTCATTTATTCATGCTGCTGGGGAATGGGAAAAAGTCTGGATCAACAAAATTCCCTACATGACCCCTAACTGAATTTGAGCCCATATTTTCAACATCTTCTCTCATGAAACTTACCCATGAGAGCATTTAAATAGTAAAATTGATCTTTTATGTGTTAATTCTTTTTTCCTTCCCTCTGCTTGTGATTGTTCCCTCCATTGATACAGGTAAGGGCCCATTCTTGCCCACCCCTCCTATATGACTCTTGCCTATATTCCTCAGTAACATGTGCTGGGGACCTTCTACAATTTCTCTTGATTACACAAGGATGCCAGTGGGGCATGTGGGCTGTCTATCAGTGGATGCCAGTGGGAAAGCGTGGTGTGGTAATTTTGGAGTCAAAGGATGTGGGTTCAAATCTTTTATCTTTGCTATTTGATAGCTGAATATTTTTTTTTTCCTGGAACCTTTCGGGGACCTTAGTTTGAACTAGATAATCTTCAACTTCTCTGTCATCTCTAAAATTAGAGGAATCCAGTTGTGGAGACTGGGAGCTAGGAGACCTCAGTTTGAATCATGACTCAGACACTAACTAGCTGAGCCTCATATGTAAAATGGGGGAAAATACATGTATTGCTTACCTTGATTTTAGAAGAGTACTTTGAAAGCGTTTATTTGAAATGAGCAACTACTGACTGCAAAGCAATGAGCATCAGAAGGATCAAGCTCCTACTAACAAGCTATGTGATTGTATCAGTCACTTTTTGTGAACTTCGGGGTTTTTATTTATGAAATTGGGTGTAGATCTTGAGCAAATATCTCTTCTACTTCTAATCTTTCTATGATCTTCAGGCTACATGACTGAGAACTAGTAATAATAATAACTAGCATTTATATGATACTTTCATGTTTACAAATATTATCTCATTTAAGCCTCATAGCAACCTTGTGAAGTTGGCACTGTAGATATTGTACAATTTAAATTATCTGATTGATTTTTTAATAAAAATATTGAGAGCGTTAAGATTATTTTGACCTCTTGTTGAATAGTTTGAGTGATTCTTTTAGTTCATTCAACTTACACTTATTTTGTAAATATTGTGATAGGCCTCGGAGAGATATAAACATATCTTTGTTTATTGTCTTCACTGTGAAGACTTAGATGACTTCACTAAGGAGCTTATGCTATTGGGGGAGCAACACATATACACATAAGTAAATAAAAAATTGCAAAATAAGTACAAAGTAATTTTTGGGTAGGTAACGAAATCAGGAAAGGCTGGACCAAATACTTCTGTGTATTGTTGGTATGCCTAATGACGCAGGTTCAAACACAGAAGAGATTTGGAAATTGCCTTGGACTGTTCAAGGGAGCTTCTAGTAAGTTTCCTCTTCCCATTGTTTATGATCAGGGTTTGGTTTTTGGACTAGAAATTTGCTCTTGGTCAGCCAAGCATTGCTTTCCTGTAATTAGAATCTCTTTTTGTAGAATCAAGGCCTGAGCAGCTTCCAGAGTTCCGGCCATTTCAATTTTCAGTGGCTTTCATAGCATATGATAAAAAAACTTTACGTTGGTCAGAACCCTTTGTTTTTGTGCCAATCATTGCTCCAAGGTGGACAGCACTGGCAATGCTTTTCAAGCATGAACTGAAGCTAACTTTTTTTGTTTTCACTTTTTTAGAACCCTAAGTATCAAATTCTCTGAATGTGACAACTCCGCCCTTAGGCAATATCCCTGTTATTATTAACAATAACAAAGCAAACCAATCCCAAAGAGTCCAGCTATATTCCAATAATTAGTTTGTGTGTGCTGGGATTTCTCACGCAAAAGGGCTGTCTAAGCAGACATTCCAGTATTCTTGCCAAAAATTTCGCAGGTCCGTATTTGTTCTGATTGTCCACAGATCACGTGAGTCTGGTTTCTAACCCCACCCTCCATGTAATGTTAGCTTTTGTGACTCTTCCTTACGTCCCCTCTGCAATGTTTGTATTTCCTATTCCTTTCCAAACATTTTGTTATTTTAATTCTTGAAAGATTTGTGATTTTGTCAGTATACAAGATAATCCTAACATGGCAATGTTCTCTACGAATGCACAGTGCAACTGGTGTGCCGTAGGTTTTAAGGTGGTTGCTTGAGACATAGAGAGGTTAAGTTAGAAGCAAACACAGCTGCTGTCAGAAGTGGTAAACGTCTCCACAGATTTTCCAAGCCCAGTTTTCTATCCACTAGGCCACATCTCCTCATTAGATTCTTCTCTTCAGTCCAGCAAGGTGTAAGAGGGTAAGATGGGGAAAACACTGATGTGGAGTCAGAAGACTTCAAATAATTCCTAAGTTCTGTTTGCTTTATGAATGACCTGTGGCAAATTATTCTCCCCCCTTTTAGCCTCAATTTCCTATGTGATGCAAATTAAGCTCTGGGAAACCAATGCATTTTCTTACAAAGGTAAAGTGAAATAGAAGCACTTCATTTTATGAATAATTCTGTATGAATAGTTATAGTTGTATGTTTTAATTCACTTCCATTTGACACAATAGCTACTAATATCTAAATGCTGGATAGTTCTGAGGTTAATCGATTTTAGGAAAGCAAGCCCAGTAATTATTACGACCAGATCTCCTCTTTAAGAAAACGCAATTCATATTTGGTCTTAGGTAACCAATTCCTTCCTCACCTGGGTTAGAGTGAAAATTTTCCCAGATGTGACATTGAACGATGAATGTTCAACGAATGTGAGGGAAAGATAAAGTAAGCAAATCTAAGTTATCTATTTATATAATTAGTTTTTGTATTTTGCATGTGCTCCAAGGCGGATAACATATTCTGTTGTCTTTTCGGAGGTTGACTTGCTAGTTGCTCTGGTTCCATTGAACATTCTTGGTTATATCAGGGGTGGGGAACCTGTGGCCCTGAGGCCATATGAGACCCTCTAGGTTCTCAAGTGTGACCTTTTTATTAAGGGGATTTGTTCTGTGAAGTTTGGATTCAGTCAAAGAACTGCACTTAAGGACCTAGAGGGCCATATGTGACCTCAAGTTTGTAGGTTGCCCACCCCTGGGTTGTATCATTTATTTTCAGAATGATTTTACACTGGAATTCTGTACAATATCTAAAATATTCCTTTGTATTATTGAATCTTAGGGTCTGGCATTATACTCATTTTGGGGAGACTGGCTTCTCTAAGACGGACAGGATTAGTCTCCTTTTTGGATAAGTTGCTATATGACAACAAAACTGAAAACAAATATAACCCCCCCAACAATATTATGCTACGTCCAAGGCAGTAACTCATTTGGTTAACATGGTACCACTCGTAATTGGTAGGGATTATTTAGCATTTTGTTTGACTTCAATTTTTTTTCAGTAAAAACAAAAACATGGCCTAGGAAAATGGGAATTTCTAATTCGTGGGCTTGTGTTTATTCCAGATATTTCAGAAAGACAGTCCTTAAAAACAGAGACAGCCTCTAATGAGGTGGTAGGATCAAACAAGGATGTTGCTGCCAGTTAAGAGATCCATTTCCTCTTTATCAGAAACCTTTTAGCTCTCTGCAGTTTATCTCTTTCCATAATGAAAGAAAAAAAAACTTTGAAGCATCTTTTTTATTTCTTTGTACTTGGGCTTATCTGTTGCCTTTCCTTTTAGGCTTTGAACTGTTTGGGAGAATTCTGCCTCACTTGGGTCACCCCCCAGGCACCTTATTTATATGTATTAATACCAGGGGAGTAAGGAAAAAGGAGTAAGAGTAGGGAAAGCAATAAGCTCCCTCTTCATTTCCTATAACTTCTTCCAGTTTTCTATTTTTTTTTTAACTCTTTGATCTTTGTATTCTAAGTAAGAACAACATATTTGTGTTTTTATTATTTTCAAAGTAATAGTTGACTCTTGGTGGGGTTCTTTCTTATGGTCCATTCACAGCATGAATGATTCACATCATCAAGTGACTTATGCCTGGTTTTAGAACTTCAAAGAGTAGATAGTAGTTTGGGGGGGAAAGATGAAAAGATTAACTATGACAGAAATATGGAAATCGAGAAAGTCAAAGTCACAGAAATGGAAAGAAGAAAAAGCTTTTCTGGATATTGTCAAGGTGAGGAAGTAAAAACAGAGTCTGTATTTCCACCTCCTAAAAACCCAACAACTCCATACAGAATGGAAGTAACCTTTTAGAAAGAAAACGCAAAATGTTTGTTGAAGGGATTTTCTGGCTAAAGAAAATGGGTTTGTGTAGTGGTATAACCTCAATTCCTAGAGCTTTTCCTTTCTTTGCAAAGTCAGGAGGAGGCGAGAGATACACTGTTGATTTATGTTTGAAAGAGTTCTAGAAGATTGTCCTAGAAAGGATCTGAGGAAGCACCATCTAAGGTTTGGGGATACATTATTTTTATTTATTTAGTATTGTATTCTCCCCAGTTACACGTAAAAACAACTTTCAACATTTGTTTTTAAAACTTTGAGTTCCAAATTCTAGCCTTTTATCGCCCCCCCTCCCCCGTCCCTTCCCCGTATTGAGAAGACAAGCAATTTAATATAGGTTATATATGTGTAGTCATGCAAAATATATTCACAATAATCATGTTGTGAAAAAAAAAACCATAGACCAAAAAATAAAGAAAGTTAAAGAAGAGTGCTTCAATCTGTATTCAGACACCATCAATTCTTTCTCTAGGGATGGAGAGCATTTTTCATCGTAAGTCCTTCAGAGTTGTCTTGGATCATTGTATTGCCGAGAATAACTAAGTCATTCACAACTGAGCATCTTAAAATGTTGTTATTACTTTGTACACTCTTCATTTTACTTTGCATCAACCTGTGCAAGTCTTTCTGTGTTTTTTGGGGGGGAGCATCCTGCTCATCATTTCTTACAATATAATAGTATTCCATCATAATCACATACTACAGTTTGTTCATCCATTCCCTGATTGATGGACATACCCTCAATTTCTAATTCTTTGCCCCCAGAAAGAGCTGCTATAAATATTTTTTATATGAATATGTCCTTTTCCTTTTTGTTTTTTAATCTCTTTTGGGATGCAGAACTAGTAGTGGTATTGCTAGGTCAAAGGGTATGCTTTTGGGCATAGTTCCAAATTGCTCTACAAAATAGTTGAATCAGTTCACAACTCCATCAGTATTGCATTAATGTCTCATTTTTCTTGGGGATGCATTCTGATTGTGTGCAGTGACAATGAGCTCTACTTATTCTCTTTCACCCACTTAACTATTCCATTTTGCTGCCTTGTTCACCACTTCCAACTACTCATTTCACATATGCACATTTCCACATATCTTCTCACCAATGCATCAGCTACTTTTTTCCTTTTTTTTTTTTTTGAGGACAATTGGAGTTAAGTGACTTGCCCAAAGTCACATGGCTAGTAAGTGTGTCAAGTGTCTCAGGATGGGTTTGAACTCAGGTCCTCCTGACTTCGGGACCTTTGCTCTATCCACTGCACCACCTACTCTTACATCTGTCTGTGTTGTGAAGTGTGATGCATATACACAGTGTCAATAAAGGCATGAATGTTAGATGGTCAGAGGATCTACTGATTATCAGAGGTCCCGAAAAACCTTAAGGAAATTTTGTTCATCGGTTGAGGTTTTCCACAGGCCTGAATTAATTTGATTAAATTCATTTCTGTTCCTTGAAACGTTAGTGTTTGTTTTAGATTTTTGGAAAATAGCGTTGACACGGTTCATCTCAATGGAAGAAAGGAGGACAAATTTACATTTTTAAGTACTAAGGTACTTACAAACATAAAACGTGTCATCACTCAAATTAGTATCTTAAAGTATTTTTATCTGTTTTGCCAACTAAATTGATTGCTTCTAATTTCCTGTCATACTTAAAGGGTTGTTTTGTCAAAACCAATATACTGAATTTGACTTTGTAAACACTTCAGAATGTCAAGGAAGTCCTTTCAGTCAACACAGATGTGGTTGGGAAATGTACAAGAAAGGCAGAAATTCCTGGAATTAGAAATATCCCCGGTGATGTCAGGTTTTTCTCTGTGTGATTGTGAAGGAGAGTTCACCATCCTGCTCTGGTTTCTTTTTTTCTTGTCAGATTCAGTAAGAACAGCTGATATGCTAGGAATGTTAAGAAAGGGCTCACCTAAAAGTATTTAATACAATAAGTAGGCTGAACCAACCATAAAGGACTACTGTAACAGAAGGAAGATTTCTGGAAACTATCCGACTTAAGCAGTGTTCAAGGGACTGAAAATAGTATTGAATTCTGTCACTTTGGCCTCATTCAATCCTATTTGGCTTGATGGTGGTGATGGTGGGAATCTCCAAATGAGAGGAGAAGGAATGAGATAATTTCTTTATCCTTCATTGCATTAAGTGGACACTTGACCAACAACACTAAGTGAGACTATTAAATACCAGTGTTAGTAAAAACTTTTTTAAAATTTTAAAACCTTAGAAATATTCACATATGCCTATATAAAATTAGCTCTAGATTTGACTGTACTAAAACTCAGTAATAAGAAATAATTATAACATATAATGCCATTACAATATATAATCAAACTATATTTCAGCAACCCTGGAGAGTTCTGGTAATCCACAAATAATTGACAATTATAGATTTGATGTTCCTATTAAAGTTATTAGCTTTTTCTAGTACCAGAAGCAACTCATTACTCAACAAAAGCAAAAACATCACTAAGAACAAACTGCTTATAGGAGCTAAAATTTCACACCTTGAATTTTTTGTGTTTATTGATTATGAACTTGGCAAACATCCATGAACATTGCACTATACCAGGAGCAGAAAAAAGATCTTAAGAGAAACTTTTAACACCTTTTTTTGCGAAAGAATTTCTTTGGAAATATCTACTCTGAATTATCTACAACTAGTTTAACTTCTGAGTCAATATATTAGAGAATGAGTCCAAAATCATTTCACTTTTATGAGACATTTCAGTATAGATGCATTTTCACTACATCTTCCTATTCATCAAAGTTGCGATCTTAAACATTTCCATGGTATTATAAACACCATACTGCACAGTACAATGTATGGGGCTCATTGTATTAAATGGGTTTGAAATTCTTCTTATCATCAGGATCTCTTTTTAATACCTGATCTTCAGTCATATTAATAATTTGATGAGATTTAAGGTTGTTTTAGGTTTTTTAATGGCTCCCTGTAAGGGGCCCACTATCTCTGGGCCTTATAGTTCCCGAGGTCTCCGCCCTTACTTACCCATCTTGGGTCTTCGGTCGTCACCGGCCTCCGATGGAGGAAATACCAGACAGAACGCCCGAGGTTTACAGGAGTTGT
>CM053580.1:240850471-240887526 GCA_028627135.1 Pseudochirops cupreus | reverse complement strand
CTATTGGCCCACTAGGCATATCCATCCATCCTTCCTTCCTTCCAACCTCAGTAACACTTCTTTGCCATTGTTATAACTGATTTCCTCTAGACTTTCTCACCTTTCTTGGTCCACTGTGGAAATCAAATACAGTTTCATAGCCCCTTCCCCATGCCACTCCTCCTCCTTCTTCCTTCTCCTCTTTCTTCAATAATAATAACAACATAAAATAATGAACACAAATAAAACACCTTGTAAGACAAAGTATTTTATAAATATCAGCTAGTAATTAATATTTTTATAACATTTTGTCATCAAATCTACTCTATGAGGTACACAGGAGTATGATTCTTATCTGATACAGAACTTAAAACACTTTCTTTGGTTATTTTGTAGGACAAATATTTGATGATAACAAGTTACAGAAATTTCTCAGTTTCCACGTACATAAGACTAGGAGCAAATAGCTTTTCTTTTACAGTTCATAGTTCATTCTTGTTATTTTTCAAATGTGAACATAACCTGTTTTTGGAGATATTTATTATTGATAATATTGCTTTTTAGTAGGGAATTTTATTGTGGATGGCAACTTGTTATAGTTCCCGTGGTGGGGAAATGGTTTATTTGAGTAATTTTCTTGACCTAGGCAAGTCCTTTCTTGTCCCCTGGCAGTTATCAGCATTGTTAGTGTGCTGTATCATCTCCCACCAAGACCTGTGTCATATCAAACAACCCGCTTCCTGAGGTACTGGAACTAACCCCCAAATTAAACAATGCACATATTAATGCACTCATTTCTGCAAACTAGATTCGAGTGCAGCTATCAGAAAAGTAAATGTTTCTAAGATAACTTGGAGAAATTCTTTCTTATTCATATCAGTGCCATGAAGCTTATTTTATCATTTTAATTATGGGGTACACTTGTTCTCTACAGAAGGTGTTGTGATTATAGATTTGAATTGTTTCAAAAACTATCGCCTCTGAAAAGAAACCCGAGAAAGACTGTCGTGAAGAATGTTGCACATGCAGAAACATCCGAGGGCCTGAATACTCTGAGGGCCTTGCTAATTATGTGGAAGTCAGCCAAGAAATGTTTCTAGAGTTCAGGCATTAACAAAGACTCATTTAGGAAAGGTAAGAAGTGGGGATGGGTGCTCAGTCATGGAGATGTCCCAGGAAGTAGTTGGTGGGTCCAGGAGGGAAGGAAAGCCAAAGTAGAAAAGTAATTTTCTTGGACAATGACTACTCCCAGAGGACCATTTGTAAAGTATTGTTTCATGTAGATCAAGCATTTACCATCTTTAATAGCCTATTTTAAACAGTTTGTGAAATTTTTCCTTCCAAATTGGAAAATAGGAGTAAAATTTTCTTAATATAATGAATTTCAAAAACATTATCCTTCCTGTTAAGAAGAAATAACAGGAAAAACTTGCCTGTCAAATGAGAAGATCACTCTCAATAATGCATCAATTTCCACAATTCATGGGGCAGCTAGGTGGCACAGTGAATAGAACACTGACCCTGGAGTCAGGAGGACCTGAGTTCAAATCTTGTTTCAGACATTTGACACTCTTACTAGCTGTGTGACCTTGGGCAAGTCACTTAACCTCAATTGCCTTGCCTTCCCCCCTCCAAAAAAAATTTCCACAATCCTAATTTGGGATTTTCTATCCTCAAGGACCTTCCAGGACCTGTAGATTCATTGGTATGGATACATCCTATGTTGGTGCACATTGAAGCTTATTTACAAATTGGTAGATGGTCTTTGAAAGTTGCTATGGCCAAACAATTCTTATCCTGTGGCCCACCTGATAATGGCCCTTGGATAACAGATGTACTATGTACCCGTAGGTACTTAATATATGCTAATTGACTGACCAACAGTTCTTTGATAGCTTCAAATTTGAAATCTTTCCAGCCTGTAGCTCTAGCTAGAGCATTTGTTCCTTGCTAGCATAACCTTCAAGAACTCAACATCACCTACATACCACAATGAGTTATCTGAAGAGACATGAAGTCAGTTTCTTATATAGATACCTCTTTTTCCCCCTCTGTCGTTTCATAGATGTGATTCTAGCCTCTGATGAGGAAACTGACAACCTATTCATGTATACTTATCCCATGTGGCTCTTGTTCATGTCCTCCCATAAATCTTCCACTGAAGTTAGATTGAAGTCCTTCCTTTTTCTCTCTTAATGGAATACAAAGGCTGTCCAATGCTTATTCTCCACTCTTGCTAAATGCTTAACCCTTTCCTTCTCAGGCATTTCATCTCCCTACTGATACCCTTTATGCTGTTTATCTTGCTTATAATTCTTTAATGGCAATATGTGGTTCTCTACTCATACCCATCCTGAGCTTATTCAGTCCTTTCGGAAACCGGTGAATTTGAATCTTCAGAGACTATGTTATTTCCTGATTGGTAGCCATACAACATCTGTGGAAGAAAATTGTATTTTGTTTTTTAAAAAATGGGCCTTTGTTTCAGAGAGAAGTTTGAGATAATTAAAAACACTATGTAATTTCCCAGAGACTTTCCAATTTCTCTCCTCTTCCTGTTTAACTCTGGGCCCAGCTCATATTCCCAGTTCACTAATTTTATTAAAAGTTAGAAAAATACTTCAAAGACTTTAAACTAGAATCAGTTATGATCACTGAAATGATCTATAGACAAGAATGTTAAACAAATTCTCAGTTTATCTTGCCTCTATGCAATATAGACCCTTCAAGTTACAGGGACCATAGTGCTTCAAAGTACTATAGCGTAACTAAATGTAGAATCTAAGGTATAATAGTTATTTCAGATCGCCTAAGACCTGTAAAATATTTTGTACTATCAAAAATATTGCTTGGAAAAAGTTTCCTAATTTCTTAAGACTTTTTTCCTATGTAAATTTTAAACATTCAGTTGTCTAAATAAACCTTACACATGGCATGGCTACTATAAAATCACTGCTGTGAGAACTATAATACTATTGGGATTCACAATTAACTATGAAAACTATTTTATCGTTGGTCCAACAGTGTTAATTGGCCCCCATATTCCCACCTCCAATCTTCTTTCATCTTTACAACATATTTTAAAAGAGTGGTGAAGTTAAACATTTTTAAACAAATCTCAAAACACACTGCATATCTAATTATGTCAATAATAAGTGGGTATTCATAAAGCTAGCTTGAATTTTCTTTTTTTTCCCCCTGAATTTATTTATTTATTTTTAGTTTTCAACAGTCATTTCCACAAGATTTTGAGTTACAAATTTTCTCCCCATCTTTCCCCTACCCCCATCCCAAGATGGCAAGCATACTGAATACCCCTTCACCCAATCTGCCCTCCCTTACATCCCCTCTCTCCCCCCTTTTACTTTCTTGTAAAGGAAGATGGATTTCTGTACCCCATTGCCTGTATGTCTTATTTCCTGGTTGCATGTAAAAACTATTTTTTTTGACATTTGTTTTTAAAACTTTGAGATTCAGATTCTCTCCCTTCTCTCCTCCTCAACCACCCCCACTGGGAAGACAAACAATTCAATATAGGTTATACATGTGTAGTTATGCAAAACATTTCCATAGTAGTTATAATGTGAAAGACTAACTACATTTCCTTCCATCCGATCCTGTCCCCCATTTATTCTGTTTTCTCCTTTCATCCTGTCCCTTTTCAAAAGTGTTTGCTTCTAACTACCTTCTCCCCCAATCTGCCCTCCCTTCTATCATTCCCCTTCTTTTCCCCTTCCCTCCTACTTTCCTGTAGGGTAAGGTATCCAATTGAGTGTGTATGTTATTCCTTCCTTAAGCCAAATGCAATGAGAGCAAGGTTGACTCATTCCTTTTCACCTTCGTGCTCTTCCCCTCCATTGTAACAGCCTTCTCCTGCCTCCTTTACGTGAGATATTCCACCCCATTCTATTTCTTCCCCTCTCCTTCTCCCAGTATATTCCTCTCTCACCTCTTAATTTTATTTTTTTGATATTATCCCGTTACATTAAACTTATCCTGTGCCCTCTGTCTATGTATACATGTACACACATACACATATAGACATAGACACACACCTGTACATATATACGTGTATATATGCATACATACACATATATATGTATACATGCATATATATATTCCCTTCAACTATCCTCATACTGAGAAAAGTCTCATGAGTTACAAATATTGTCTTTCTATGTAGGAATGTAAATAGTTCAACTTTAATAAATTTCTTATGATTTCTCTATCCTGTTTATCTTTTCATACTTCTCTTGCTTCTTGTATTTGAAAGTCAGATTTTCTGTTCAGCTCTGGCCTTTTCGTCAAGAATGCTTGAAAGTCCTCTATTTCATTGAATATACATTTTTCCTCAGTTTTGCTGGGTAGATAATTCTTGGTTTTAATCCTAGCTCCTTTGACATCTGTAATATTATATTTCAAGCCCTTCAATCCCTTAATATAGAAGCTGATAGATCTTTTATTATCCTGATTGTGTTTCCACAGTACTAAAATAGTTTCTTCCTGACTGCTTGTAATATTTTCTCCTTGACCTGAGAACTCTGGAATTTGGGTATAATATTTCTAGGAGTTTTCTTTTTGGATCCTTTTTGAAGAGGTGATCAGTGGATTCTTTCATTTTCTATTTTACCCTCTGCTTCTAGAATATCAGGGCAGTTTTCCTTGATAATTCCTTCAAAGATGGTGTCTAGGCTCTTTGTTTGATCATGGCTTTCAGGTAGTCCAATAATTTTAAAATAATCTCTCCTGCACCTATATTCCAGGTCAGCAGTTTTTCCAATGAGATATTTCACATTGCCTTCTATTTTTTCATTCATTTGTATCTGTTTTATAGTATCTTGATTTCTCATAAAGTCATTAGCTTGCATTTACTCCAATCTGATTTTGAAGGAATTATTTTCTTCAGTGAGCTTATGAAATCCCTTTTTCCATCTGGTCATTTTGCTTTTTAAGGCAATCTTCTCCTCATTGGCTTTTTGGACCTCTTTTGCCATTTGAGTTAGACTATTTTTTAAGGTGTTTTTTTCTTCAGTATTTTTTTGGGTCTCCTTTAGCAGGCTGTTGACTTGTTTTTTCATGATTTTCTTGTATCATTCTCATCTCTTGTCCCAATTTTTCCTCTTTTTCTCTTACTTGATTTTCAAAATCCTTCTTGAGCTCCTCTATGGCCTGTGAGCAGTTCATATTTTTCTTGGAGGCTTTTGATGCAGGAGTTTTGACTTTGTTGTCTTCTTCTGGTTCTATGTTTTGATCAACTCTGTCACCCAAAAATGATACTATAGTTTGATTCTGCTTCCTCTGTTTGCTCATATTGCCAGTCAGTTACTTGATTTTAAAACTCTTTGCCATGGTAGAACTCTGCTTCCAGAGTAGAGAGTACTGTGTCTCAAATTTCTGGAGTTTTGCACAGCTGTTGTCAGAAAGCTGCTGTGCTTTCTTCTAGGCACCTGCCTCATAGCTGAGAGGAAGACTGCCTCTCCACAGTCTCAACAAGCTCTGAAAATCTAGCACTCCTTTATCCCAGGACCACCACCCATGACTGTGACCCAGATCCAAGCAGGGCAAAGCAAGAGAATCCTGCCCCAGCATCAGCAGAGAGATTTCTGCAAATGCTCTCTGGTTGGCCACTTGGTCCCCCCACAATTTGTGGGCCAGGAGCTCTGGAAGCAGCCCCTACAGGAGCAGCTGCAGCCACCACTACCTCCACCCTGGGAGTGGGGGCCAGACAAGGCTATTCTCTTTCCCAGTCCCAGCAGAGATCCCCCACTGACCTTTTACCTTTTTTTTTGGCCTTTATGGGCTGAGAAGTCTGGAAACTGCCACAGCTGCCTTCACTCTCCTGAACTCTGCTCCAGCGAGTCTGTGCCAGTGCTGACAAGGCCCATGTAGGACTGAGCTCCACTCCCAGTGCAATAGACCCTTCCTGTCAGCCTGCCAAGCTGTCTTCAGCAGAATATTTGTTTCTCTCTTTCACTTTGTGGGTTCTGTAGCTCTAAAATTTGTTTAGAGTCATTTTTTACAGGTATTGGAGGTAGTTGGAGAGAGAGTTCAAGCAAGTTCCTGTTTTTACCCTGCCATCTTGGCTCTGCCCCCCCCAGTTTGAATTTTCAAGAAGATCTAGTTCCAAGGGAAGATGCTGGAAGATATAATGAATTTTATTATAGTTCAGTTTAAGAGAGAGATTTAGACATGGAATTTTTATAGTCTATGTTCTTTAACTTATTCCATGACTGTTAGGAGGACCCCAAGAGAATTTGGAAATCAAATTAACTGGAAATGAGGTTCATGACTGACCATAGCCCAGAAATCAGTTTTGTGGCTTTTGTGTGCCTATGTGCACTATTCAACTCAAAACAAACAAAAGCTGTTTCCTTGGCCACACAGATAGCTAGGTAGAGATCTAGTGTATGTGTGTTCATATATATGATGCATTTGTCTATGTGGGTTGTCTAAATGTAGCTCATAAGAGCTGAATTTGGTGACTGACAAACTTATTGGAGACTGCAATTACTGCCTTGAGGAGAGTAGGATAAGGGGACACAAGGCTTCAGTTCTCCACTCCCTGAGTGGGGATACCAGACTGGAATTATATTCTTATCTCTCCAAGTAAGTTCAAGACAAAGCTACTTCCCTATTCTGTTATCCATTAAAGAGGGGAGGATACTCTAAGCTTATTCCCCTTGGGCTTGAGCCTTTCCTACCACATGCTGGTTATATCAAAGACCATCACAAATATCAAATGGCAAGTAAACTCATTTACCAAAAGAGAACAGCAAAGAGAAATTGAAGGGGTTATGTAGATTGGAATGTACCAGAAAATACAGAGTGAATGAGCTGTTTAGATTGGAGCAAGATGAGACGTCAGCTTAATCACAAGATAGACCCTACATGTCTCTTTTGAAGAAGAAAAAGAAAAATACTTTCTTCTCCAAAGCTCTGGAACTTGTCCAGTTATACATTACATTAAATTCAACATTCTCTCCATCCATAAGGAGTCATGTCTATGTAGCATGCAAAATACCCAAGCTTGGCCTGATATATAGGTTACAGATTGTGTGTGTGTGTGTGTGTGTGTGTGTGTGTGTGTGTGTGTGTGTGTGTGCGCATGGGTGTAAGTAACCAACAATTTGACCTGGGGAAGTACCAGAAGCATGAAACTATGACACTGACCTTGAAAAAAAAAGCTTTAGCTGATAATAGTCCCTGATATATTTTTTTAACACTCTAACATTTATAGCGCGCATGTGAAATTTCTTTCGATCTCAGCTTTGTCATCTATGTAGTATAGATATTGTTATTATTATTTTCATGTTTTTGGTGAAGGAATTGAGACTTTGAGGACTGAGATGACTTTCCCAGTGTCAAAAATTTACTAAGGGGCAGAGGTGGGATTCAAACCCAGCTTTTCTTGATCCATAGCCCATACTTCTCTATATGAATTGTTAGGTTATCTTGCAAGAAGCTCTGTGTGGCAATCCTTTCTCTCTCTTGGGTTGATTGGGGTGTGGAAATTAGCTAGTAATTTTGATGATTGCTTCTCAAACCCTGTCTTCCTCAAAGGCCTTTTCCTTTCCCTCATCAAGTACACTTTGCAATTTGAGAAGTTTTCATAGAGAAAGAAAGGCTACAAGACTGTGTAGCAAAATTCAGATATGGGTTGTTGAAGCTTAAACCCATTCCTCAGAGAATTGATCAAAAGAAACCAGGCTGAACCAGACAACATATATTTTCTGTGTTCTGAAATCTTCTAAACGGATTTCTATTTGAAAATAATCATTTGCAGGGAATCATTTTGAGTGTCATAGAAACATGAGTTGTTATGTTGTAATGTTATAATATTCTTTGTGACCAAAAGCCTTTTCACTTCTGCTTTTTCATGGTTTATGAAGAAATAACAAAGGAACCAGTTGTGTTTAGTATAAAAAGTAAATTTATTAGTATATTGCTGACACACCTTTTCTGATTCAGCAAAATTTACTGTGATTCTTTGTGATAGGAAGATACAAATGTTACCATGGTACCATCCTTGTCCTCAAATAGTTTATATTCTAAAGTATTGTAGGTTTAAAAAGCCAATTAGTAGTTTACCTAAGCAACTTCATGTTGTTCTGCATATGGTGGCACCCATGGGAACCTTAGAGAGTCTAAAAGTAAGACTCAGTGTCCTACCATAGTGCTCTTGTTGGTTACCCTAATTCTCATTGTGAAATCAGGGGACCAAGGGAAGGGAAGTAACCTGACTTTGGAGGTAACTTCCCACAGTGCTATCTGAATATAACACTTTTCTGGTCCCTTTACCCCATGTTCTCTGTGTTCCTGGCATGGAATTGATATGGGTAAATTCAGTTCAGCCCACTAGTGGTTCTCTTTCCTCTTAATTCTACACCATTACTTTTGCTCTGACTTCACTTTCTTCCCTCTCCAGTATCAACACAACAGTTGGCCATTTCACCTTTACACTATTTTGAAACCCTGTCAGCCTTGGACCTGGGTTATTCCCAGTATCTCTCTCCTCTACTCCTACTCAAGAGTCCCTGAATGTAGCTGGAGGAAGTCTCAAAACTGAGCTACCTGGGTACATGATGAATTCATGTTATTCAGTCTTAACTGAGCTTTCATTACAGCCCTTTTACTACTACCTAATTTATTCCCTATCTCATTCCCCACAAAAGCTATTCCAAAAATTCTGTTCCTTCCTTAAACCTTAACATTCCTTCCACCCCTTATCCAGGAACCTCAACTTTTACATTATTGACAAAATTTAGGCCGTTCAACATGAGCTTCTTCTCTCATTCTCTTCATCTCAAAACCCCTTGACATCATCTCACACAGTCTGTCCTTTCCCCAGATCTCTGACAAATAAGTGGCCTTCCTATTGGATATGTCAAATTCTATGTCTGAGAGACATCTCAAATTCAACATGTTAAAAAATGAAGTAATTTTCTTTTACCCCAACCTTCTTCTATTCCAAACTTGCTTTTTTTTCTTCTTAAAGATACTACCATCTTTCTAGTCTCTCAGGTTTGTAACCTCAACATTTTAAAAAATTGATCAACATGATCTTTATTACTTTAATGACAAAGAGTTTCTGATTCCAAATATGTGTGCATTTTAAAAATTAATTAATTTATTTTTAATTTACAACATTGAATTCCACAAGCTTTTGAGTTCCAAATTTTCTTCCCCTTCCTCTCCTCCCCCCCCCCATTCAAGATGGCATGCAATTCAATATAAGTTCTACATATACCTTCACATCAAACATATTTTCACTATAGTGATGTTGTAAAGAACAATTATAGCCAATGGAATGAACCACAAGAAAGAAGAAATGAAGCAAAAAAGAAGAGACAGCAAATAGTTGTTTCAATCTGCCTTCAGGTTCTGTAATTCTTTCTCTGGATGTAGATAGCTTTTTCCAATATGAGTCTTTTGGAGTTGTTTTGGAACCTTGTATGGCTGAGAGGAGCCACTTCTATCAAAGTTAGTCATCGCAGATACAATGTGTCTGTAATTGCGTACAGTGATCTGGTTCTACTCCCCTCACTCAGCATCACTTCGTATAAGTCTTTCCAGATTATTCTGAAATTCATTTTCTCCTCATTTCTTATAACACAATAGTATTCCATTACATTCATATACCACAACTCGTTCAGCCATTCCCCAATTAATGGGCATCTCCTCAATTTCCAATTCTTTGCCATCACAAAAGGAGCTACTATGAATATTTTTATACATATGGGTCCTTTTCCCATTTGTATGATCTCTTTGGGATACAGCCCTAGAAGTTAACCTCAGCATTTTTCTTGGCTCCTCACTTTCTATCACCTCATGTGTCCAATTATTTGACAAGTCTCACAATTTCTACCTCCACATCTCTCACATCCAACCCATTCTTTCTACTCCCATAGCTACCACCTCATCACCTCTCCCCCAAGATTATTGCAACAGTCTCTCAATCAGTCTCCTGGCCTCAATTCTCTTCCCTACTCCCATCCATTCTCCGTATTGCTACCAAAGTAATTTTCCTTAAGCAAAGAGCTGGCCATGTGCCTTTCCTGCTCATTCAACTCTAATGGTTTCTTCTTTCTTTTAGGATAAACTATAAACTCCTCTACTTAACTTTTAAAACCCTGACCCCAAACTATATTTGCAACATCTTTGGGCATTATGCGAATTGGAATCTATCCAAAATAGCTTTTCCTTTGTTCCACACACAGTTCTACCTCCCATCTCTGAGTCTTTTCACTGGTTCTCCCCCTCATGACTGAAGGATACTTTTCCTCAGTTCAAGCACCATTTTCTGCATGAAGTCTCTTATGATCTATCCAGCTTCTAGTGCATGCCCTCCCAAACTACCTTGTGAGTAGTTATATTTATTAATATTTGTGATATGTGTACTTGTTAGCCTTTCCTTTTAGAGTCTCAGATTCTTGTTCTTTTTAAAAAATTTTATTTTTAATTTATGGAATAAAATAAGCATAATACAACAAAAAAGCTGATTTTACATGAAACTGCAGATCTATTATTCACAGCTTGCTATTCCTTTAAATATACAACAAAATTATCACGTAAAGTTCTTTTTTTTTTCTCTTCTCCCTCCTCTCCCAGATATGGCTACCATTAGACACAAATAGATATATATGTAAACTTATTCTATTCTGTTTATCTGTTCTTTCTCTGAATGCAGATCGCGTCTTCCTTCATAGGCACTTTGTAGTTAATTTAGATATTTATAATAGTGAAAATGACTTGGTTGCTAAAAGTTGTTCTTAAAACAATATTGATGTTATTATATAAAATGTTTTCTTGGTTCGTTCATTTCACTCTTTATTATTTCATGCAAGTCTTTCCATGTTTTTTCTAAAATCAATGAGCTCATCATTTCTTATAGTGTAGTACTATTCCATCACAATTATATACCACAACTTATTCAGCCATTCCGCAGTTGATGGTCATCCCTGGAATTTCCAGTTCTTTTCTACCACAAAGAGAGCTGCTATAAACATTTTGTAAATCTATAAGAATATGAGTCATTCCCCAATTGATAAATGATCGAAGGATTTAAACAGGCAGTTTTCTGATGAAGAAATCAAAACAGTTTATATTCATATGAAAAACTACTCTAAATCATTGTTGATTAGAGAAATGCAAAATAAAACAACCTTGAGATATCAAGTTATACCTACCAGATTGGCTAAAATGATAGAAGAGGAAAGTGACAAATGTTGGAGAGGATGTGGAAAAATTGGGACACCACTTCCTTCTTGGTGGAATTGTAAAATGATCCAACCATTTTGGAGAGTAACCTGGAATTATGCCCAAAGAATTATTAAACTATCCATACCCTTTGATCCAGCAATATCACTACTTGGTCTGTTTCCAAAGATGATTAGGAAAAAAGAAAAGAACCTATATTTGTGAAATGCTTATAGCAGTTCTCTTTGTGGTGGCAAAGAACTGAAATGTCAGTTCCTTGTGACTAGAGATTATTTTGTCCCTTGTACATGTATCTCTAGTAGCAGGTACAGTACCTGGTACTGCACTAACAAATGTAGGCTGTTGATTGACTTCGTATTGACCAGGCTATTTTAAAAATCAAGTTGTTCAGTCATTTCAGTTGTGTCCGACTCTTCATGACCCCGTTTGGAGTTTTCTTGGCAAAGATACTGGGGTGGTTTGCCGTTTCCTTTTCCAGTTCATTTTTACAGATGAGGAAACTGAGGTAAACAGGGTTAAGTGACTTGACAAGGGTCACTCAGTATGTCTGAAGGTGGATTGGAACTCGATTCTTCTTGGTCCTGCACCATATTCACTGTGTCACCAGTTGCCCATTAAAATCATGGATCTGTTTTTTAATGATCTTAGAACTTTCTAGAAGTAATTACCATATTTTCCTTTTTTAATTGTACTTTCCTTTTCCCCAATCCCTGCCATATGCCCTACCTATGTTTCAGGTATATCTGTTTTTGTAATTTTTATATGAAAGTTCTGGGGGAAATGGATTAATTAGATGAAAATTGGTTTTCCGTAGATACTGGATATTGAAATAGGCAAACATTTCTTCCACCTGTACTTATTTTCATTTGACATGTTGCCATTTTTAGACCTTTTTTCCTTTTCAATTTACATTTGCCAGAAACAAAATCATGCAAATATTTGTAAATTGTCTAGCTCTGTTTCCTGGTGATAGGTATATTTTCCTAAAGCACTTCAGACTTCAAACACTAAGAAGGAAATATTGTAGTTTAATTTTTATTTTTCATAAAGAGCAAATATTTCTAGATATTAGCATTCATCCTATTAATTCTTTAATTTACAAATTCAAATCTGAGGCTTTGGTATTAGTTTTAATAGTGGTATGGAGTCAGAGCTCTGAAATGAGATAATTTGGGTTAAATTGCTGTGTTCTATCTTAATGAAGGCTAAGCTAACCCTAACGATATGAAGTAGCAATTTCTAGTTTGGAAAAAGTAAATTTTAGCATTAAGTCCATATAGACTTGGTGCTTTAGAACAATCATTAAGAATGAATAACGAGGAATAAAAATAGAAGCCAACCTAAGCAGCCCTTTTGTGGAAAAGGATAGAAATGAGAAAACTCATTTCTGACTCTGAAGCTCACTAATAATTAACTGTCTAAGGAAAAATGGAATACTGCTTTGTCTAGACTTGGACTCATTCGTAAACTGAACTTTTCAAGCATGCATTGGGTTTTATTCAGTTCTTAGCTTCCACTCTCATTTCAGAAAAAACAAACACAATTTAGTAAACTGCAAATCTTCTTTTCCCCACATTTGTGGGAACCAAGGAATATGTTACTACTTAGTTTTTAAAATTCATAGCCACATAGATTGTGGGTGTAATAAGGGCAACCATGGCGTCATAGTTACCTTGTATCTTCCTTATTATGAGTGAAGTCAAGTTAACCTATTAGGTCCACTAAAGTCCTACTCCAGGAAGTGGTGCCCATGGTGGCAACCAACAGGAACCTGTTTTGATGAGAGAGTGCGGTTGGAAGTTCTTGATGTCTATACAAGCTCCCACCTCTGGGAATCCAGACTTCTTATTGGTGAGCATTCACCTTATCTTGCTCAGACCCCTGACCACCACACCATTTCCCAGTCTTCTCAGTGTGATGCTGCATAGTACATACCATCCTCTCCCCTTCTTCCAACTTTAGCTCTGAAGACAGTAAATAAAGTCAACACATTGTAAACATTTAACAAATTCCTTTTACATCAAATGGTTTAGAATCAGAGTCCTGTGCTGCCCAGGTAGAGACACGAAGGTACCAAAATGGCTAAAAATATCAAAAGGCATTTCTTTTAAATCTAGCAGACTGTTATAAAGTTTTTAAGTTCATTCATCATACCATATACTATATTCAGTTTAGTCAAGTCAACAAGCATTTATTAAGCCCCTATGGGCATAATTTATGTGCTTTTCTTTCTGGAAAATGTTAATATTTTATGGAGTATGTAAATATCTTGTGGGCTATGTATGGGCACCGTACTAAGTACAGAGGATACAAAGAAAGGCAAAGTAGAGACTTGAAGGAAGCCAGGAGGCAGAGATGAAGAGGGACAGAACTCTAGAGATAGGGGACAATCAGTGAAAATACCTTGAATTGACAGATGGAGGGTTGTTTGCAAAGAATAGTAGGGAAGTCAGTGTCACAAGATCATAGAGGATGTGGGAATGGATAAGGTACAAGAAGACTGCCAAGGTAGGAGGGGGTGAGGTTATAAAGGACTCTGAAAGTCAAATGGAGGATTTTATATTTGGTCCTGGAGGTAACAGGAAGCAGCTAGAGTGTATTAAAAAGCAGCAGAGGTGATGGTTCCATGATCAAACCTGCACTTTAGAAAGATCATATTGGCAGTTGAGGGAAGGATGGACTAGAATGAAGAGACTTGAGGCAGACTACTGTGGTGGGACATGTGTGTTATAAGAGTCCGCACCCCATGGCAGTGGCAGTGGCAGAGAAGAAAAGGACATGCATACATACATACATGCACACACATACACACACATACACACATACATATATAGTTACAAAGATAGATGGAATAAGACTTGGCAACTAATAAGGTATGAAGGGAGAAAGAGATAGAAAGATGGAGGAGAAGAGGGGGTCAGAGAGTAATAAGTAGAGGATCATGTCTAGTTTTCAAGCTGAGACTCTCAACAATAGTAGGACAATTATTATGATAAGGAAAGGAATTGGTGGAAATGATAACTAGTTCAGTTGTGGACATGCTAAGTTTAAGATGGGACAGCATGTTCATTAGGCAGTTGGAAATGCAAGATGAGGTGGGTACCGTGGGAAGTTTGGGAAGGAATGAAAAGCTGTGGAAAAGCCACTTCGGTAAATGGGATAATGAATCAATTAGGGAGGTATAAAAGATGGCCTTGCAGTAGTGAAGACCCACTTGAGATTATGGAACATAAATTTGTAGCGGACCCAATGAATATGGTCTCATAATTTTTTCCAGCTTCATTCAACCCCATGTAAGGAGGAGCAAATGTAGTGGACTGTCAGAGAAAAACAAATCAGTCTCTGACATGAAGAAGCTTATGATCTAGCAAGAGGCTGAAGGACATACTCAAGTGACCTGTAACACAGGTTAGAAAATAATTAAAAGTGTAGGAGAAGTTGATCAGGAGCAGAGAAGCATTGATACAATGCATGTTAGAAATAAAATTTTGAAATTTTATGGAAAATCTTTTTTGCGTGTACTATTTAGTTTTTACTTTTTAATGAAGAAATAAGAAAACCACTTTACTTATAACTACGTCAATGTTAAGTTCACTTTGTTGACTTCTTTTAAATTAACAAACATTTATTTTCTCATCCTCCTACCTCTCAGACTCCCTATTGAAAACAAAAAAGAAAAACAAAATTTTTGTAACAAATATGCACAAACAAAACAGATTCCCGCATTGACCACGTCCAGAAATGTGCCTTATTTTGCATCTGATCTGAGTCTATCTTCTCTCTTAAGTTAATTGGCAAACAGGCCTGAGAACCGTAACAAGGAATCAGCACAAATTGAGAAAGGCAATTATTGGCAATAATTTGGTATTGTTGTAAAGAAAGACAAAAACAATAACTTACCAAGAAAAAGGGGTGTTGGGGTGGCTAGGTGGCGCAGTGAACAGAGCGCCAGCCCTGGAGTCAGGAGGACCTGAGTTCAAATTCGGTCTCAGACACTTAACACTTACTAGCCCTGTGACCTTGGGCAAGTCACTTGTCCCCATTTGCCCTGCCTTCCTACCTCCAAAAAGCAAAAAAAGGGGGGGCATTTATGTTAATTTAATATTATATTAAATTTAATAGGTTAGAATGTAGTTTTAAGTGAAAATGTTTCTGAATTAATGTATAGTAAGTTTCAATTATTTATAAACCCTTAAATTCCTTGTCTTAAATTTTTCTTTTAGTAGATTTTTAAAAATCTCCAATAATATTTACATTTGTTTATTGTCTTATATGTCTGATGACTCCTTGGTCTTCTTTGGTGGATCATAATTCATATCCTACCCCTTAACTGTTTGTATGATTCAAGTCCCTGTTCTGGATATTTTTCTTCTCTCCGTATACTCTCTCACTTGGCAACTTCATCAGCTCCCGCACATTTAATTATCATTTCTATGTGCAGCTGAATCCCAGGTATATACATGAATGAATGAATATTTATATTATACACACACACACACACACACATATATATATACACCCATATACATATGTGTATATGTATATGCATACATATATGCACATAAGCTAAGACTGTAATCTAATCTCACTGTAATCCTTGACTTTACTCTTTCACTCCATATATCTAATAAATTGCCAAGTCTTGCTTCTATCCCTACACCTCTTCACCTTACACAGCCACCACTCTTGTTCATACTTGTATCACTTCTAGCTTGAACTATTTCTGTAGCTTGCTGAAGGTCTCCTTGCCTCAAGTTTCTCCCTTTTCTAATTGATCTTCCACACAGTTACTAAAAAGTACAGATCTGACAGTGCCACCCACTACTCAGCAAACTGTAGGCATTCTCTTTTTTCTTTAGAATCCACTGTAATTTCATTTTTGCCTTATCCTTTTTAATTTCTAGTTTATTGAGGTTTTTTTTTAACTTACAGAATTACATAATTCTTAAAAATAAGAATGTATGTATTGGAAGTCCATGCTTAAAGTAACCTTTTCAGTGATAGGGATATAGGATCAATAATATTTTATTGAGAATACTTTACTTAGCCATGCTGCTTCTAAGCATCTTTCATGGTTAAAAATAGTAAAAATGGATAGTAGTGCTTGGCTGTTGAATTTCATGCAAAGACATCAACTGAGTATCTTCTCTGGGCATTGGAGTAAAATAATGGTGGAGATACAAAGATGAAAACCAACAGTTCCTTATGTTCTGCTTGGGGAAGGGGTCATAACATATGCAGAAATAAATAAATGCTGAGTGATTTTCAGAGGGAGGGACTATTAGAATTGTTTAAGAAAATCCAATGAAATGATTCAAACTGACATTTTTGCTTGAATTATTGAACTGGAATAGAATAAAAACATTAAAGAATTCTCTGGAGTCAATTGAGGTATCATTTTGCTAGACCCTGTTCATTCTGCGCACACACACACACACACACACACACACACACACACACACACACACTCGTACAACCCCTATATATATTTATATATACATATATATATTTGCATGTATATAGACAGCCTTATGTATATATGTAAAAACTTTGAAATACAGACTTCAAAAGAGAAAACATACAATTTTCTCTGAAGCCTTAAATTTATCGTTCCAATATTTGTGTAACATTTAGTATAAATGACCATTGGGTGAAAAGATAAGAAGATGGATTTATTCTGTTCTCTACTATTATTTCTCATGTTCCTCACCATCACAGGCTCCATCTTCAAACGTATTCCCCAATCTGATTTTTTCTTCCATTTTATTTCTCTTTCCTAGTATTGAAACTGGCTGAGCTAATGAAATATTGATTTTCACAGCCTTCAGTTAATACCGAGCTCTGAGTCTCATTTATTTTGTTTTCCTTTCTGACTTTTGGAGGGAAAAGAAAATAATTCTGTCACCTGGATGTAAAAATAGACCAGATTTCCAGAGAAAAAACTGTTCCTGTAGAAGGTTTAAATACACTAAGACTGCTAATAGCACTCTGCCAAAGATAATAGCCTTAGTAATAACTTGAAGAGGTAAAAAGGAATTTATTTTAATTATTTTATCATACTCTTGATTTGAGAAGTATGTATATTGTTTCCCCCCAAGTGATATAATACTTCAGAGAATCAGCTTAGCAGAGTGAAGAGAGAGCTGGTTGTTATGGGAATCTGAAGATCTTCCCTGCCCCTAGACCCTTTGCTAAAGAAAGAACCTTCCCCTATTTGAAAATCTACTCTGCCCCTTAATAGGCCGAATGTGGTCACAGGGAGCCAGTGGCACCAGGCTTGTTTTTTGGGAATGCCCAAGCCTTATTACTTTGTGATTGGGCAGTGGGTGCTGTGACATTCTCTGAGCCAGGAGAAGGCTATACATATGCCCTGATGTTAGGTTTTGCTTTGGGGCTCACTTTGAGAAGAGTTGTGTGATTTGGCCAGACAAGACTCTGGGCAGCTGCTGAGCCCCTGGCTTTGAAAAACCCAGATGTTGGTGCTTCCCTCTCTGGTAACTGACTAGGTAACTGATGTAATGGTCAGGTGCTGGAAGCCCGTCTGCTGATCTGTTTTTCTGTTTGTTTGTAACCTGTGTTTGTATTCTCTGAAGTTCAGGGTGCTGACTTTTCCCCCTGAACTAGGTAAATGATATATGGTTGATTGATTAAAGTGAAACTGTTAACCCTTTTTGAGTTGCTTTCCTTTAGAAAAGCAGATCTAAGAACCTGTGCTAGCAGCCCCCCTGAGTATACTAGGGTGCTTGCTGATACACTGGTCTATAAAATCAGGAAGACTTTGGTTCAAAGTCTTGTTTCTGACACTGACTCTGTGACCCTGGATAAGTGACTTGTCCTCTCAGTGTCCTAGGCATACCTCTGCCTAGAAACATCAGAGGAGGTGCAGCCATGCCTTTGCTGATGAAACTGCAGGGCCAGTAAAAAAAAAAAAAGAAAAAACCTCAACGGCAAAAACAGTAAAAACCCCAATAATTTGGAAGGAACTCATTTTAAGTAGAGAATAGATTTAACTCCAACCCCTTTATGAACAGGATTCTGTGAGGATCAAATGAGATGTTTGTAAAGCATTTAGTGTGATGCCCAGCACATAGGGACTTAACAAAGGAAGTCCAAAAGCTCACTGGAGAAAATAATTCCTGAAAAATTTCAATGGAACAAATGGAAGCTAATGACTGTATGAGAAATCTAGATATTATAAAACAAATCCAAAAGAATGAAAAAAAATAGAAGATAACATGAAATATCTCATTGGAAAAATGACTGACCTGGAAAATTGATCCAGGAGAGATAATTCAAAAATTATTGGACTACCTGAAAGCCATGATCAAAAAAAGGGCCTAGATATCATCTTTTGAGAAATTATCAAAGAAAACTGCCCCGATATCATAGAACCAGAGGGCAAAATAGAAATGGAAAGAATCCACCAATCACCTCTTGAAAAAGATCCCAAAAAGAAAACTCCTAGGAACATCATAGCCAAATTCCAGAGTTCCCAGGTCAAGGAGAAACTATTACAAGCAGTCAGGAAGAAACAGTTTGAGCATTGTGAAAACACAATCAGGATAACAAAAGATCTATCAGCTTCTACATCACGGGATTGAAGGGCTTGGAATATGATATTCTGGAGGTCAAAGGAGCTAGGATTAAAACCTAGAATCACTTGCCCAGCAAAACTGAGTATAATACTTCAGGGGAAAATATGGATATGTAATGAAATAGATAGCTTTCAAGCATTCTTGATAAAAAGACCAGAGCTGAACAGAAAATTTGACTTTCAAATACAAAAATCAAGAGAGGCATGAAAAGGTAGACAGGAAAGAGAAATCATAAGGAACTTATTAAAGTTGAACTGTTTATATTCCTACATGGAAAGACGATATTTGTAATTCATGAGACTTTTGTCAGTATTAGGATAGTTGAAGGGAATATATGATATATATATATATATATATATATATATATATATAGATATACACACATACATATACATATATGTACATACAGATATATTTATATATGTGTGTGTATGTATATATGGACAGAGGGCACAGTGTGAGTTGAATGTGAAGGGAAAATATCAAAAAAATAAAATTAAGGGGTGAGAGAGGAATTTGAAGGAGAAAGGGAGAGAAAGAATAGGGTGAATTATTTCACATAAAAGAGGCAAGAGAAAGCAGCTACAATGAAGGGGAATGAGTCAACCTTACTTTCATTGGATTTGGTTTAAGGACGAAATAACATACACACCCAGTTGGGTATGAAAATCTATCTTACCCTGCAGAAAAGTCGGGGGGATGTTGAGGGGGGCAGTAATAGAAGGGATGGTAGATTCAGGGAGGGGGTAATCTGAAGCAAATGCTTTTGAGGAGGGACAGGGTCAAAGGAGAGAATAGAATAAATGGAGGACAGGACAGGATGGAGGGTAATATAGTTAGTCCACTTCCACAACATATTATGGAAGTCTTTTGCATGATTATACACGCATAACCTATATGGAATTGCTTGCCTTCTCAATGAGGGTGGGTGGGGAAGGAGAAAGGGAGAGAATGTAGATCTCAAAATTTTAAAAATGAATGTTCAGTGTTTTTACATGCAACTAGGAAACAGGCAGTGGGGTGTAGAAATCTCTATTGCCCTTCAGGAATGTAGAAGGGAAGGGGAGGCAGTGTGTGCTAGAAGGGAGGGCACATTGGGGAAGGCGTAATCAGAATGCACACTGTCTTGGAGTGGGGGGAGAGGAGAGATGGCGAGAAAGTCTGGAACTCAAAATCTTGTGGAAGTGAATGTTGAAAACTAAAAATAAATTAACAAAGTAAAAAACATAATTGGGAAATATTAAACAAAACAATAATACAATAAAACATCAATAATGTTAAAAAAAAAAAGAAGAAAAAGGAGGGAGAAGGAATGGCCTCCATTGGAAAGGGCTTCTAGGAATGTGGGGGAAGCCAAGTTTCTGCTTAGACAAGGAGATGCCAGGAGTATCCAGGGAAGTGGAGGACATAGGGGGATGTACTTAAAACATAATCGTGCTTTGAAAGGGCCCAGTGGAAAGAAAACACATAATTGAGCAGGACCACTGGGCTCTTAGGACACCAAAGTCTAGATGTCACTGGCTGTACTTAAGCTTCTTTCAGCAGTGCAGAAACAACTGAATGTAGCATCTTGTTAGCAAGAATCATTGGTTAAAATAGTAAGCTTTTAGGTAGTATGATTCCTTCTCCACCTACTACCTATCAGTCATACCCTACTTGAACTTAACAGCCTGGTTCTGGCCTACTTTCTGTACTCTCTTTTATATCCTGGATTCTCCCCCTCCCTCAATTCGATTTGCCTTAAAAAAATGGATTTTATTTAACATTTTATCCTGCTCGTTCTTTGTGCCAGGCATATTATGACTCTGAGAGGGATGAGAATAAGCACTTACAAAGTACCTACTGTGTGTCAGGCACTGTACTAAGGACTTTTTACAGGTATCTCAAAACAACTCTGCGAGGTAGATGCAATTATTATCTGCATTTTATACTTCAGGAAACTGAGACCCAGAAAGCTGGAGTGACTTGTCTCAGACCACACAGCTTGGCAGTGTTGAGGTTGAATTTGAATTCACATTTTTCTGATTCCAAGCTTAGCGCTCTGTCACCAGGTCCACCAACTACCTGACAGAAAGCTTTGCAAGAGAAAGGACCAAAGTGGCAGTCAGCACTTCCTGAATGAAGTGACGTTTGTACTTGATGACAGTAATTATTAGAAGAGAACAAACATACTTAAAACTCTTTGTTGTCTTTGAGATGATGCTTTTTCAAAATGTTTTAGTAGAAAAATGATATTTTTTAATCTTCTGGCCCGATCTAAATCATCGAAAGCTATGAATTGTTTACTCAATAATTTGATTTCTCTTTGTTTTACTTTATTATTCTGTGAGTGAAACTTCCCAGAATTGGTAGACAGTGTGCAGAGTTGAACAAAATTTAGTAGTGAAACCACAGTAATATGTGAATTTGTTTTGGGTTGGAAATCAAGCCTTCCTTTGTAAGGTAATATGAGATGATGCATGTTGTGTATGTCTTCAGTAGTTTTCAGTTGTGTCTGACTCTTCATGACGCCATCTGGGGTTTTCTTGGCAATGATACTGGAGTGGTTTTCCATTTCCTTCTCCAGCTTATTTTATAGTTGAGGAAACTAAAGCACACAGGGTTAAATGACTTTCCTAGGGTCACACAACTAATGAGTGTTGCCCTATATCTGCTGTGCCACCCACATCATGAGATGACAACTATCTTCAAATATTTGAAGGATGATTTTGTGGAGGAGGGGCAGGACTTGTCTTGGAGGGATGAACCAGAAATGCCTGGTAGAAATTGCAGAGAGGTCAATTTAAGCTTGATGTCAAAAGAAACTTCCCAACAATTAGGGCACCCAGAAGTGGAATGACCCCCCTCAGAATGTGGTGGGCAGCAGTCATCTACTGGATATATTACAGTGAAAATTTCTTTTGTATATTAGTTGAACTCAATGGCTGCTTTGATCCCTTATAACTTTCAAAGCCTAGGATTCTGTGATCATGTTTGGACATCTCTGAGGACCCAATTTTGTTCTAATGTGATGATGGTTTAATTATTAAACTTTCTGCAACTGTGTTTTTCCAGATTTGTTCCTTCTGCTGTCCCCCACCCTATAAGTTAGAATATTAGTTCAGGGCCATCTTACCTCTTGACTATTATATTGCTTATCTCTATCTCCCTTCTCTCCTTCCTCCCATTCACCCTATGTTCTGACACCAAATTGATTTCCTTAAAGTACATCTCTGTTCATCTTATCCTCATGCAACAAAACCTGGAGTGACTCCTCCTTACTTACTGAATGAGGTCAGCTTCCTTAATCTAGCATTGGAGATCCCTGATGATTTGACCCAAACTTGAATTTCTAGCTATGTCTCCTTTACTTTTTAAAATTAGAGGACAGATCAATTTTGTTCTTTAAAACAAAGGTCAGTTCAGAAATTATTTCTACAGTCTTGCATATATGTGCCTGGAGTTTTAAGCATTCGATATTAATACTTAAAAGTCTCCGTGAACAGCCAGCAAACCTTGTAATCTTTCTCTGCAGTCTGTTTACAACATTCAACTAGCAGCCCTGTGTAATGTATCATGATGATCTTTGGCAAAAGATTGTCCAGCATTATTTCCAGTTGTGCATGGTATCCAAATAAGCCCATATATACCTTTAATTAAATAATTATTAAGGAACACACAGGTGTGAAACAAAGATCATGGGAAACATCTTTATCTTCCAAGGACTTCTTCAGATGTCAGAGTTGTAAGTGATGTAAAAGGGCTAAAAGCTCACATTGCATATCTGTCCATCCTTGGCTGGTATTATTGGAGTGGTACAATGTTACCTGGATGAACAAGGTTCCAATGAGTCTCCTCTTCTCCCTTGCTTTACTATTTCTTAATAAACCTTCTGGTATTGTACCATGAAGTCCCTGACATTTTTGTGTAACAAATAGACAACCCTACCTCAAGGCATGTTGACTCCATATTGTTCTGTATCAGCCATTTTGCTGTAAGAGACCCTCAGTGAGCTATGGGATCAGCTGCTGGAGCCAATGCCCTTCAGTGTCTCCTTTTGCCATTTAGCAGTACAAAAACACTTACCTGCTGAAGGTGGAAGATTCCAGAATACTGGGAAAATTCTCTTCTCTATCTGGCCCAATTTACCAAGACCAGTTACACTCGGGCAATAATTCCTTTTTCTGTCTCTTGTAACTAATGATATACAACTTTCTCCAACAACAACAAAAAATTCTCTTTGTTTAACCACCTGTGTTTTATGAATAGTCATCTTTTCTTTGTTTTATACAATATTATTTTGCATAATGTTTAGCTTATGAATACTACCCTAAAAATATGTATGTTTGGATCCTCTTACAGCAAACTCGTTGTAGATGCCATCTATCTTGGTGTCTACTCCACCTGGCTGGAATAAAATGGCTATTTGCTTTACTCTTTAATTGACTTCTTACTGCTATTGTCTGACCCCAATCTAAAATAACTCAGACTAGTGAGTACTGCCCTCTTGGGTCCCCTCCAAATTCCATTATAGATGGGACTTTGAGTCTTTGGTTCTCTGCTTCTACTGACCATAGGTGACCAAATAGCGATCCTGAGATAGCATTAACATTGGTGACCACTTGGAGAGACCTGGGAGCATGGAGTGACTCCTCAAACAGCTTCTCAGAGGAAAAAATGGGCATTTCCAAGATGTCAAGCCCAAGCCAAGTCTTGGTTTGCCAGAATGTAGTGACTTTAAGTGAGTTGCTGAGATGGTGCAGAGCTGAGTTGAAGGTGAAAACCCTGTTCAGCAATTCCACTGTGTGTTTCATGTTTTGATATCATCCCTATGGAAAATAGTAGAGGCTATAGACTTCTATGAGTGCCTTTGAGTGCCTCCTGTTTTATGCATCTGGTTATTATTTTGTGATGGATTATCGTGTGTTTTAAGTAATTGTCAGTGCATGCTAATTAGTATTTTGTGCTTTGCACATTTACATTAGGATAGAGGAAATAAATAGCTGTTAAGTATCAGATTTATTTTGTACATCCGGTACCTTGACAAACGGAACCCTGTTAATCTCATTTTCAGAGACGCTAGAAATGAGCAAAACCTGAAGTCTAAGGAATGTTTTCCAGGGTTCCCAGGGGGAGGCATAATAAGCCAAATAGTATAAGAAAAACCTGATTCTCTTTGAGGGTAAAGCTTTCTTGGGAACTGATTATCATCTGCCTGAGCCCATAGTCGGAGCACTTTAATGGGAGAGGGCACGCTATACTCTCTGACCAAAAAATTATTCTGAAACGTATCTATGATGTCAGATGAGTCATCAAGCTAGGGAATTCCATTTCCCTCTTGAAAAACAAAGTGTGACTGCAAATAAATTTGAATAATTTAAATAAGGTTCCTAACAGTAGGTTACATTTATTTGTGTAAACTGGCTCCCACCCAAGATGGAGGGCATTCCAATTCTGTGTGCTGTTAATGAAAGGCCATGTGCCTCCTAATTGCTAGAGAGAATGCTGAGCTAGATGCTGTTTGTGTGGTATAAGGCTGTGATGTCAAACTCAAGTAGAAATGGATCCTTGTGGGCAGTGAGCTTAATGTCTCTGGTATTAGGGATTTCTAGAGTAGATGCTAGAGAGACACGTGGTTCTAGAGATACTCTTGAAAAGAGAAGCTGCAGACTTGCAGAGAAGCTGGCTTCATTAACACACCCCTAATTTCAAGCTTTGCTTCCTAGAGGCTTTTTGAGAAAGGACTTTCTCAGGGGTGAGATCAGGTTCTTTTGAGCTGAGGTCTTATTCTGCTCCCATCTCAAGAGCTCATTCACTCTCAGCATTCTCTGGTACATTCTAGTTTGCATAAGTTCTTTGGTTTCTGATCTAATATTTCCATGGATCAATGGATTTATTTGAGATTTGCCCTTTGTATAATCTTTTGTCTTTGTTGGGAAGGAGCCAAACTGGTCAGTGCTAAGGGCTACCATCCTCCTTAAGAGTGATCAAGGAAAGCTTTCTTTTGTCTTGCATTTAGATCCCTGGATTAAACAGATATTTGAGGTATGGCAGAAATAATTCTAGCCCAATACTCCTCTTAGAGACTGGAATAAAGAGGGCCAAGCCTCAGTGACCTTCCTTTGATCTGGTGGCATGCTGGGTGGTAAAGGTACAGCTTTTGGTTCCTACCTGCAGAGGTAAGCCAGACCTCAGATTGTATCTATCCATGACACCTGTGAGCTGCTCCTAGATATTTAGACAACCCATGTGGACATACCTAGATGTCATTTGTAAATCTCATTAAGGTTTAAGGACATTTCTCATGTTAAGGAGAGAGACATCTCATTTGAACCACTCATTAACCAGACTCAATATTATTATCCCTATGAAAATTGAAGGTCGGAGATGTAGAGTTACTTATTCAGGGCCACAGAGGTACTAAGTTTGCTGCTCCCAAACTCCACATGCCATCTTTTGTCTATATTTGCATGAGACATTTCCTGTCCTCCAATCTCTGCCTTACAGAAGCCTTCTCTTCCTCTCAGGTTTGTCTCCAGAGGATTCTGCCTCATCTCTCCTTTGACCTATTCAATCCCTGCTTTGTATTAGATTTGCCTCTGTTTCTGTTGTAACCTGCCCTAGCAGTAGAATGTAAATTCTTTGATGGCAGAGAACATCTAGCTGCTAGCACAATGCCTTCCAGATAGTATTGGTTGAGTTGAATTGAGGTAGCGGAGCTTAGATTCAAGCTAATTTTTCTAATTCCAAAGTTGAGTGCTCTGTCCACTAACTCGTACTGGCTCATAAATTGACCATGGAGGCAGTTAAAAAAGAGATGTTTTGAGCTGTGATAGCTTTGTTGGAATAAGTGTTTAACATCTCAGGGGGATTACTTGAAAGGATGACATTCATTTTGATGTATCTGTTGCATTGTCTATTAAAAAATGCTGCTATTAATAACCAAACTTAACATAACGAAGTTTACATGAACATGAATGAGATAAAGGCCCTAAAAACTTGTTGGTACCAACCTTTAGTGCCTAAAATACCTAAAAGTCTTATAAATTGTAATGTAATGTTTACTATTCTGCTTTCTTTTCATCATAAAAAGCATGACACTGTCTGTGTTAAGTCTGGTTAGGAGAATTATATAGATTCTAAGCATAATAAGTTCTTGAAAGGAACCTCAGAAGTCATCTAATTCAAAAGTTCTTAACCAGGCAACTAAGCTTGCTTTAAAAAATAGATCATTGTATTTCAATATGATTGATTTCCTTTATAAACCTTTGTATTTTAATTTATGCATTTAACAGTATTATTTTGAGAAGAGGTCCATAGGTTTCACCAGATTGCAAAAGGGTCCATGACACAAAACTTAAGAACCTCTGAAATCTGCCCCTTCATTTTTCAGATGAAGATATTAAAGTCTTAGGAAACTTGGTGACTTGGTTAATGTTATGCCCACTGCAAGGGAGTGGCAGAATCTAGAAACCAAATTTTCTGGCTCTAATTTTAGCATTCATTACATTATAACACAATGTCCCTGTCTTGCATCTGTCTTCATGGTCACAATCCTAGCTAGGATCATATTACTTTAGATCCTAAGTCAAATCTGAGCACTCTCATTTTTTTTTCTTCTGCTATTTCATAATGGGGTGAGAGAACTACTAAGCATTTACACCTGGCTAATTGAACAGTCTCAGTCTTTAGAAGTCAAGGCCAGTCATTTTGCATGTATGCAAAAGCCTGTTCTGCTTATTTAATCATTCTTTTCTCATGTCTTTACTCTTTACTCTTGGTCCCTATTTGTTTTTTGTACTTACTGGTTTAGGAACTTGGGTCTTGGGAGTTACACAGAAATGATGCCTAGTGGGCAAGGTTTCCTTCCTGTTTTCCCTGTTCTAACCCTTTGCCCGCTTTGAGGGCTACAGAGAACAGCTGTAAGATAGTCCTTCCCCATCCCAGAACAGCTTGATAGAACCTTCAGAAGTGAAGTGAATATACTATTCAGTAAACATTTATTTGCTACCTGTCATTTTTTACAGTGGCTTTAATGTACTCAATTTGTAGTGAGAGGACTTGGGTTCAAATACCATTTACTGACACTTAATACCTATGTTACTTTGGGTGGTAACTTCACTCCCCTGAGCCTCTGTTTTCTTATCTAGAAAAGGAGGAATTTGTAATAGACAGCCTCCAAGACCCCTCCTAGCCCTAAGCCTTATGATCCTATGAATACACTGTTCCAAAACTTTTAGTGCAGTTTTAAGCTATTAAAACTTGAAGTTATATTTAAAACTACACCAAGACTTTGGGGAAACCCTATATAGAGTAAGCCACACAGTTACTAGGCATTATTATAATCACCTGGATAAAAAAGATGTATTAGAACAGATGTAGCTGTGCTTTAAACTCATAGTAGACATGATTTAAATGGAGAAAGTGAGTGATTTTTACTCTTCTTAAATGTTTTATTGATGTCTTTTTTTTCTATCACAGTCCCCACTGATGAACCGTCCCTTGTAAGAAAATTAGTTAAGCCAAACCAACTGAAAAAAGGACCTAATTTGTGAGAGTGTAGCATTCTGTACCTATAATCTCTTCCCTGTACAAGAAGAAGGAAATGTGTTTCATCATCTATTGTAATAGACTATGAATGGTCACTAAAATTAATCTGATTCATTTTAGTATTATTATTGTGTTGTAGTTATTGTCCGTGTTGTTCTCCTGGTCTGCCCACTTAGCTCTGCTATCAGTTCATAAAAATCTTTCCATGTCTCTCTAAATTCCCTGTGTTCATTGGTTTTTGTGGTACAATAATATTCCATTATATCCATATATTCGCATATCTCTACACTCCAGTTTGTTCAGCCAGTCCCTGAAAGATTAGTATTCATATTTTTTGCCATCACAAAAAAGTACCATTAGGCATATTTTTAAATATGTGGGACCTCCTTTCTATCTTTGGCCTCTCTTATGTACCTTAGCCTTTTAACAGCTTGGCCCTTAAGTTTTAGTCCTTTGACCCAAACTAAGCATCTACTACAGGAACCTAATCAGTAAGTTGCATATTTTAACACTTATTATGGTAACCATAGTATTGAAAAGCACACAGTAACATAATTTGGTTATGATGTGCTGGTCCTGGACTAGCCTGATTTTCATACCATTGCTCAAGTCTCATGCAGCATAACTAATTCTTGGATGACATTGGCTTCAAATGACGAATGCTGCTGTTTTTGTTATCATTATCAATAGGATATAAAGGGCCAGTTAGAAAAATGGTTCCTTGATGATGTCTAAATTGATTGTAGACATCACCTTACTAACAAAGGTCTGTATAGTCAAAGTTATGTTTCTTTTTTCCAGTAGCAATGTATGGCTGTTAGAGTTGGACTATGAGGAAAGCTGAGTACTCCAGAATTGATGCTTTTGAATTGTGGTGTCGGAGAAGACTAATGAGAGTTCCTTGGACAGCAAGGAGATCAAATCAGTCAATACTTAAAGAAATGAATTCAGGCTATCTACTGGAAGGTCAAATACTGAAACTGCTTAAATATTTGGTCCACATAATGAAAAGATGGGATTCATTGGAAAAGACCCTAATGTTGGGGAATATTGAAGGCAAGGGAAAGGGGATGACAGAGGATGAGATGGATTGAAGTATCATGAAAACAATGAACATGAACTTGGACAAACTTTGAGAGATGGTGGAAGATAGGAGGGCCTGGGATACTGTGGTCCATGGGGTCACAAAGAGTTGGACATGACTGAATGACTGAACAACAGCAAAAGTTAATTTTTGTCTAAAGGATGATTTCATAACTAATAGAATATGTAGTCTGGAAAGGTCCTTATTTCTTAGCGTCTTGATTTCATGCAGTTCAGAAGTCTAAAATACTTGGTCTTAAAACTGTCCAGTACTGCTACAGGCTACTTTGACATGACTTGCCCCTTCTCTAGGATTCTCCCTGATTCTGAGCAGGAAGGAAAGAACACTTTTCTCTACTCTGGGACTTGACCCACAACCTTGCCAGTGTATTGATTTCATAGATAACACACTTCTGTATTTTTTTGGATTCCCCAATTCCAGATCAGTGGAAGCATGGAGGGAACTTGGTTAGAGAGATTACTTAGGTAAACAGTGAAGTCAAAGCACTAGTTGGGGAAAAAAATCCCTTCACGATCTCTGGTGTGAAACCCAGCTAAGATAAATCATCTCTAGAGCACAGGTCGAAAATAGAGATAGAACTGGAAGGAAGACATCAATCAGATATGAAGTAGAACATATCTATCAGTGTTTCTAAAGTGCTGTAATGCCATTGACTATATTGACACCCCATTTGTACTCTTAACATGCCATTTCCCAACTTGCCATATAAGGAAATTGGAAATGCCACGCAAGAAAGGGAGGTCATGAAGAGAGACCACATCTTGTCAAACAGACAGTTTTTGGGGGGTTCCTAATCTCATTGTTAAGGAAAAGGGTTGTACAAGGTGATCTTTAAAGTCCGTTCCAATTCTAATGCTCTTATGACCCTTTGATTTGATTTCTGCAGGAATCCTTCTACCAGGTGACACAGTTTTAATGCCTATTCAGGAGTAGATTTTCCTTTTTAAAAGACGTGTTTTATTGAAGACTTTTGTTTTTACATAAGAGTCATTTCTGATTGTACTTCTCTTCCCCTTCTCTCTACCCTACTCACTTCATCCATATACATTCAGTAAACCTCCACTTCCCTTTTAATAAAAAAAAAACCATTGAGCAAAACCATCAGAGGCAGTCACTGTATCCAACAGTGTATCTCGCCCCCCCCCACCCCCCTTTTTCATTCAGCATGTCCCATCTCTCCATGGAGATGGAGGTACATTTCCTTTTCTCTTTTCAGGATCTAAGGGTAGTCATTGCATTAATACAGTGTTCAACTTCATTGCAGGGTTCTTTTGGTTTATATTATTGTAGTATGTATGGTTTCCCTGGTTCTTATTTCATGTCGTACCAGTTGATACTAGTCTTCCTATGTTTCTCTAAATTCTACATTTATTACTTCTTGTGATATAGTAATATTATACCATAATCACATACCATAGTCAATTGACACTCACTTTGTTTCCAGTTTATTGCAAACCAAAACATGTGTTTCAATGAATATTTTGGTGCTTACAGCACCTTACTGTCTTCATTGTCCTTGGCGTATATGCTGAAGAGATGCATAAGTCGGTTAAAGGGTGAAAGTAAATTAGTGACTTTTACCACATAATTCCAAATTGTTTTTTTTTTTCAGATTGAATGTTTCAATTTAGAACACCACCAAAAGTATGATAGTGTAGTTAGTTTTCTTAGATGGTATGACATAAACTATTTCCATCTTTTGTTATTTTTGACAATTTTCTGGGTATGAATAAAAAAATATTTTAGTTGTCATTTCTCCTATTAATTATTTGGAGAGTATATTTTCATTGATAGCTTGCATTTATATTTCAACTTTTTACATTTCATTTTCTTCCAATTTACATGTAAAAGCAATTTTTAACATTAATTTTTAAATTCCAAATTCTTTTCCTCCCTTCTACTCCTCCCCCTCCTGAAAAAGGCAAGCAATTTAATATAGATTATACTTGTGAAGTAATGTAAAACATATATCTATGTTTTGAAATAAAACAGAGTGAAAAAAGAAGAAAAATGAAGAAAATGTTTAAAATGTATGCATTGATCTGCATTCAGACTCCATCAGTTCTTTCTCTGGAGGTGGATAGTGTTTTTATCATAAGTCTTTCGGTTGCATTTCTTCTTTTGAAAACTGTTTATATTATATTGGCCACTGATCTACCAGGAAATGGCTTTTTGTATTACATATTTGTCTTTGTCCTCTATATATCATGGATATCAGATTTTCATCAGTGATATTTGATGCAAGGATTTTCCCCATTTAGATATTTACCCTCATATCTTAGCTGCATTGGTTTTGTTTGTGCAAAAACTTTGTAACTATTTTCAAAATTATTTTTACCCCTTTGGAGATTTCCTTTGTAATATTTCCTCTATCCCTTCTTTAGTTAAGATTTCACCTCCTGGTCACATATATCCTTCCATTCTGCTTTCATTTCTAAAATGACGTGGTCCTTTATATTTAGGTTTTATATACGTTCGGAACTTATTGGGCTCTATGGTATAAAAAGGGTGTTTTCCCAAAGTGCTTATGTCTTCAGGTTCATTGAACACTGGGCCATTGAGATATTAATTATTTCTAATTCTTTCTTATCTGGTCTGTTCCAATGACCTGATTTTCTATATTTTCATTTTGATTACTGTTGTTTTCAAATTTGATTCAGAATCCAGAAGCCCAATTAGCACAATGCCTGGCACATAATAGGTTCTTAATAAATGTGTATTGACTGAATGACTTGACGTTCTATTCCCTCTTCATTCCTACTTTTTTTCCCCTCTATTTCTCTCAAGGGAAATTTTAGATATTCTGCCAAATGAATGTTATTGCTACCTTGTCCACCCTTGTTAGTTTAGTATAAGCATCAAATAGGTCAATTAAATTAGGTAGTACTTTGAGTATGCTGATGTTGCCCAAACTTGAAAAATGAATCCAAGATTAGATTTTTGTACTTTCTCAAAGAGTAGAAAATGCTAAAAGCATAGAAAAGACTATTAATGGTATAATTATCAATAAAATATATTGGGCAAACAACAGCAGTTATTATCCTTTTGCCCTACTTTCTTATTTCTATAAAAACTTTATGAAAATAATCCATACACGTATAACATGTATGCTCTGGCTCACTCTCCCACAGTCAGACAGCTACATCTCCCCGCAGTTCCTAGGTTACCTTGAGAGGAGTTTGTTGGGTGTGGGGAAGGAAACCTATTCTTTACCATCATAATGTCAAACTCCCACTGGCTCTTTCTTCCTGGCAGAGGACCAGTGACTAACATCCCAGTTCCTTTTAGCCATTTATCATCAACTGGCTATTATAAAGCAGTATTTACTTCAAATATATAGTAAGAACAAGTATATAAGCATTACCACCAACACTCCCACCCTATTCCTCTGGGGTGTATTCTCCTCTACATTATCTCAGTTTCTGGAGGATTATGCTCCAAAACTAACTTGGTTCCTATATAGCATTGGTCTCATCAGGTTTGTGTCCATAAGCAATTACAAATGTTTACACTTTTCCCATGTTCTCTCCAAGGCACTTCTCTTACATGTCTTCACAATACTCCAGCAAATGAGCTTCTTAGCTGCTCCACATGACCAGGTTGAATTAAACAAGCAAGCTGATGGGATCTGTGCGTGTGCCAGACTCATATTACATATACATCTGGAATTTCTTTAATAAAAATATGTTCAAGAAACAGATAGACTTTCAAAGATAATTATCTACAGCAGATCATATCATCAGAGTCATATGGTTGACTAGCTAAGGGATGGAGAACGTAAGACCCCACTGGGTGTATTGTAGATTAGGAAAAGCATTTGATTTAAGAAATAGCCTAAGTTAGAGGTACCTTTCAATACATTGATGAGCCCCTTATTTGAGGATATCTCTGTTTTTCATTTTGCTTTATGTTAATTTTTAAAACTTCAATTTGACAAACACTTATTAAGCATCTGCTATATGGAAAGCGTTTTACTAGTTACTGGGATTAAACAAATAATTGTAATATTGTGTTAACCTTTTCAAGTGAAACACAAATCAGGGAGCCGTGCTCAAGAAATATGTATGCTACTGTCTTTGAAGAGGTTCTATTTAACATCTAAATGGAAGAAGGATTATTTATAGATGGTATGGTGCTTAAGACTTTTTGGTTTGTTAATGCTTTATTTGGCCTCTAAGGACTCAGGTTAAAGCAAAAACCTGGGTTCAAGACTTCCAGAAAATTGGTGCTCAGAGAAATGATATAATCATGAACTTTAATGTTAGGTAATTCAGCAAGCAGGCACGCAATGCATACACATACCATGGTAATATAAAATCACACGGGTTTGTCCCCACATTCAAAAAACTCATCCCAGCAGGAGGCTGAGGGAGAGGTATTGGGGAGGGAAGCTCCTCAAAACTGGGATTCAAATGGCAAGGTTATATTCTCTAAAAATGGGCTTGATTGGTTGAGAACTGGTAATTGGTGCCAAGTTCCCTAATCAGACTCAGATCTGATACAAAGTTCTTGGGATTCCTTATCAATACCCAGGTGGAGCTTGGGTAGAGCAAGTGGAATTTCTTTATCAGGAAGGTAAACTGGTGAGAGCCTCCAACATTAACTGGTAACACAAGGAAAATGACTTCAGGGCCTTGCAGTAAGTCAAGAGTTCATTCAGTCAGAAACTGCAAGCCTTAACTAACTGACACAAAGTTTGATACTGGAAAAGTACATCTGTCTGTTTTGTCTATATGCTTATATGGGCATTAGGACCACTTAGCCCAAGTGATTCCAAATTAGAGTCTTATCATTATAATATGACCATCAAATCCTAATCAAACAATAAAATCAAATAGTATAAAATTTATAATTATGATTACATAATATATATTGAAATTATTATTATAAATGATTGTAAACTTGAGGTACTTTCATTTAGCTCTGCAACCTGCCTCCAGGCCCTGCTCAGTGAGGTTCTTGTTCAAATCCACACAGGCCAAATCACGTCAATAAGTAATTCATGTTGCCCTGATTATGACTTGCCATTGAATGCCCAGCTCATTACACATGGATATCGTGAAAAGGTGCAGCAAATGAATGGTGAGTTAGGCCTGGAATGAAACTGGGAGTCAGAAAGCATGGTAGACCACAGCTGGGAAATTGTGCAGTATTTTAAGTTACATTCTTAACCCTGGTTTTCTCTCAATGATGCTCTATGGCTGGAAATTATGGGATACTGCTTTCTCAAATGAATGGAAATTGTGAAGATCCATAACAGTAATTTAAAGAAATATAATAATCATAAAGCTGTTACATTTAACCAGTAATGATTCGCACACCACAAGTGGCACCATGGACACGTATGTAGTGAGTGAAGGATGACAGGTGAGGGGATTTGTACGAAATACGATATTGTCATCTGTACAATACTGAAAATCTGGAGAAGGCTTCTATTATGTTGAATAGAGTAAGATCAGGATAAGGAGAAATGAACTGGCTTTGGTCCCTACTGATAGCAGTTCCCATGCAGATGAGATGATGAATCCATCATAATATCTTGGGACAGATGTCCAGTAAAGCTCATAAATATTAGTAAGCAATAGAGGCAGCTACTTTTCACTTCAGCCAAGTGATCTATTTCATTGAGAAAGTCAGAGCAATATGTTATTAATAGTTGCTGCTGTGATAGAGCACTTGGCCTGGAGATGTGAAGACTTGAGCTCAGATATGGTCTCTGACACTCACGAGCTGTATGAACCTAAGCAAATCTCTTTCTTAACTTAAATCTGTCTAACCCAGTGGTTCTCTACCTGTGGCTTGAGACCCCTTTGGGGGTCGAATGACCCTTTCACAGGGGTCACCTAAGACCATCGGAAAACACATATTTCCGAGGGTCTTAGGAACTGAGACACGGCTCCTCTATCGGTCTCCAGGTGGGTCCGCCCAGATACAAGTGGTGGCATTAGGAAGATGGAGAACCACTGGTCTAACCTGAACCGTGAGGCTGTAGGGTAATTGTGAGGATGGAATGACGTAGTACATCTAGAGTTCTGTGCAAGCCTTCCCCTGCTCTATAAATTTGAGCTATTCTTTTTGTTGTTGTTGTCAGATTTGATGGATGTGTTCTGTGGATGTGGGTGCTGAACTACTTTTCCTCCTTATTTTTTATCTGTTAGAAGAGATGACATGCTGGAAAGAGAAAGGGAGTGGGATAGATTTAGAAGTGAAGGAAATACAAAAAGCAAAGAAGAAGGTTTGATATAATATTAACTTCAACTTGATTATGTGAGGTTTTTTCTTAAGGAATATCAGGAGAAAGAGACAACATGGCAAAAGAACATGATTTAACGTCAAAAGAACTGAGTTAAAATTCTGGCTCTGCTGCTTAGTTTGTGTGTGCCATGGGACAAATCTCTTAGCTTCTCTAGGCTTTTGTCTCCTAATTTGTAAAACAAGAAAATTGTACAAGACCTATCAACTCCTCACTCTAAAATATTATGATCCTATAGATCCAATTTAAGAATGTTTATTAAAAACCAGTAATTAGCCATGAATGAGAGATACGTTCTGTCTCTTCACTGAGGTTGGCAAATGTATTTGGAAATCAGCCAGCAGTTAAGCATATCTTAAACTATCAGTTAAATCTCAGTACTGAGAACAGAAATTAGTTTTGAATTAATAATTTACTGAATGTTGATGTCCATTGTCAGCTTCCCTCCTTACAAGAATATGATTGTCCTAATTCTTAGACTACATATTTTCTTCAGAATGAAAAACAAATCTTTATTCCAATGATTCAGAGAAGGCTTGGTCAATCACTACAGAGGTATATTGAGCCTAAAATGAAAGAAAGATCTTTCAGGTTAACTGTAACTTTATAAAACCAACGCCCCTTTGATGTTTAGATGGATCCACTTAAAGTTCCAACAAACAAGAGGAAATAAAAGCTATGCTGAAGATAAAAGAAAAGAGGCTGCCAAAGAGGGACATGGGGCAGGATTTACATCTCTGAGATGTCTGTCCATTTTTCTATAACCTCTCCAACATTTTGGGTTAAGTTATTGGATTGTAGAGTACATTATCCTGTTTACATTTTGTGTTATAGCTTGAAAATTTCCTATGTACAGGAACCATGATTTATGTCTCCTTGCAGAGTCTAGCATAGTATAGTTCTGCATATAGCAGTTTGTGTAACTGCTATTGATTAATTGGAAGGTGGGTAAAGTACCAGGAACTGGAGTCAGGAAGACCCAAGTTTCAATCCCACCTGAGATGCTGGCTGAGCTTTGTGAACCTGGAAAAAATCACTTCAACTCAGCCTGAGTTTGCTAATCTATCAAAGGGGATAATAGCATCTGATCAAACAAATCAGGTAACACATAAAGCACTTTGCAAAGCCCAGAGTACTATATAAATTCTAGTTATCACCATTATTATACGCTTATTTTGGAATCAGATTTTCTCATTTAAGTATCATCTTTTTCAAGTTACTTAGATTTTCTGTGCTTCATCTCTCTACTTTGGACATTTTCTCTGAGTGTCCTCCGTTCCTGGAATACTGTTCCTCCTCATCTCCTTCTGTTGATCTCACTGGCCTCTTTTAAGTCTCAGCTAAAATCCCATTTTCTATAGGAAGCCTTTCCCAAGCCATCTTAATTCTAGTACCTTCCCTCTCTTGATTATTTCCTATTTTTCCTGTGTATAGCTTATTTGTTCATTTTTCTTTTCTTGTCTCCCACATTAGACTGTAAGCTTCTAGAGGACAAAGACTGTCTTTTGCCCTTTTTTGTATTCCCAGCCCTTAGCGCAATGCCTAGCACATAGCGGGTGTTTAAGACATTTTTATTGATTATTAACTTCACTTTCCTTATTTTGAAAATGAAGGTATTGGGCTCAATGGTTTTCAGATTTTCTGACGGTTCTTTACATTCTATGATTCCATTATTAAGTGACATTAATTTGTTTTTATTAATAATTTCAATGAACATCAGTAGCACTTCCATTTAATAGGAAAGGTGGTAATTATTCCGCATATTTTTCATTTTCCATGGAAGTAACAGAAACCTAAGTAAGAACCTCTAGAGGCTACAAGTCTTATTGGCAGGAAACATTGTAGAAATTTTATCTTGTAATATGTAATACATGTACAATAGTAACACTGAATTTGCTTCCAATTTTGGAGCCCAGGGATTTGAATGTCATTGGCTGTTAAGGCAAAAGAACACAAACATGATTTTTTTTAATAATACATAGAGTTAGATGGAACACCTAACCTAAGAATTCAATTTTTGGGGGGGGGGGAGAGGGTAGCTAGGTGGCACAGTAGATACAGTGCCAGGCCTAGAGTCAGGAAAACTCAACATCTTTCTGAATTCAAATTTGGCCTCAGCTGCTTACTAACTGTGTGACTCCGGGCAAGTCACTTAACCCTGTTTGCTGCATCTTTAAAATGAGCTGGAGAAGTAAATGGCAAACCACTCCAGTATCTTTGCCAAGAAAACCCCAAATGGGGTCACAAAGAGTTGGACATGACTGAAATGAATGAACAGCAATAATAAAAGTGTGTGTGAGAGAGGAAGGAAGGAAGGAAGGAAGGAAGGAAGGAAGGAAGGAAGGAAGGAAGGAAGAAAAAAACATTCATCCTCTTG
>CM053580.1:240834870-240849971 GCA_028627135.1 Pseudochirops cupreus | reverse complement strand
AAGGAAGGAAAAAAGGAAGGAAGGAAGAAAAAGCTCTATGTTAAGACCTTTGAAGTGAGATTCTATTAGATGTACAATTAGTCTCCAATTTAGCTATTTTATAAGTCCATATTTTCATATATCGGAATCACTTAAAGTATATTTGCAGCCTCATTCCTTCCTTCCTTGCCACTCTGACTCATGAAACAAAAGAAATACAACAGCTATTCTTCACCATAGTTGCAAAAACAAGCACTGTAGAGATCTCTAACGTGCCTTTTTACAATTGGCACTGTAACCTTAAAACTTTACATGCATTTATTTATTTTTAGGCTTTTCTTATGTTCCATGATTGATTAGATATATTAGATCTATTCAGTCATCAATTGGCCAAACTGCAATAAACAGAATTTTATCATATAAAGCTAAAACACTATTACACTGTAAGTGAATTAGCTTACTACGAACTCTCTAGGAACTGGGAAAATTTCACTACATCTCTGAAGTCTCACGGTGTGAACTTTGCCCAGCAAATGTTTTCCTAATTAGCTGAAAAATAAAACCTAGCAATATATCTGTAGCATTGTTCCCTGCAAATTATGTTAGATATATTTACAAACAGACTAACTCTCTGAATTCATGGAATCATAGACGTTTTAATCAGAATAGGACCTTATCAATTATCTAATACTCAATTAAAAAAACAAATGCTAAAAATAAACAAGGAAAGGGAGGAAGGCAGGCAGGCAGGAAGTCAAGCAGGGAGGAAGGAAGGAAAGAAGGAAGGAAGGAAGGAAGGAAGGAAGGAAGGAAGGAAGGAAGGGAAAGCTCCATTGTTAAGACCTTTAAAATGAGACTCTTTCAGATGATCTATTAGAGATTTCTATTAGATTTTACAGATGAGAAAATTGAGACACAGATGTCAAATAAATTGCCCCATATCACACTGTTTATTTGTACAAGATTCAGGTCCAGAACTCAGATCTCCTGACAATTATTCCAATGTTCTTTCCATTGAATAACTTTGGGTAAGTCCCTTAACCACTCCAGGCCTGATTTTCCCATCTGTAAAATGAGGGGGGTGGAATATACTACTTGGGTGCCAATGGCAAGTGATACAATCCCTTCTGACCTTAGTTCTTCATCTGCTAAATGAGAGGGTTGGATAAGATGACCTCTAAGGCTCCTTGCATCTGGAAAAGACAATGCTTAGATAGATGAGCCAGAGTGACTCAAGAGAGCTTACTCTTAAATGTTCCTTAAAACTTAGAGCAAAGAGACCCTTTATGGGAAAATAAGGCAAGAAATATGGGTCTTTTGACTTTTAGCCTGAGAATAGAATTTTTATTTATAGAACAATTAAATCCCTCTGCCCCCTTAAGCTTTCCTCCTCTCATTTTTCTTTTACTGCAAAATTTCCAGAAAGGATAGCCTAAACTCACAGATTCTGCTTTCTCACCTCATTCCTCAAATCTACAGCAATCTCCTGGAAATCTTTAGTGACCTCCCCATTGCCAAATTCAGGGTCCTTCTCTGATTCTCCTTCCTAGGTGACATAGTAGATAGAGGGCTAGATACAGAGTGGGCAAGATCTGAGATCCAATCTTGGCTCAGATGCTTACTAGCTATGTGACTCTGAGAAATTCACTTAAACGGTCAGACAGTTCCTTGACTGTAACATGTAGAAAATAATTAACACCTATGTAACACAAGGTAGCTGTGAGGTTCAAATGAGATAACAAATGTTAAACATTTAACAAACCTTAAAGTGTTACATAGATCCTAGCTATTACTCTTATTACCAATTTTCTTATTAAATAAGATAAAAACCAAACTTCTTCCTGTAAAGTATATGAAATAGCTTCATTCAGGAAGATGGAGACATTCTGGGACTAGAATTATTGAAGTGTTATCATTGTCATAAATAATCTACTGAGTTTTCACCACAGCTGTGACACTTAACAGATGCTATGGGTTTGTTGTTGAGATCAGACATTTTCATGGTTCTCAGAGAGCTTAAAAGTTACCTTATAAAGCTTCCATGATAAATCACATGAAGTTCTATTCCAGCAGTTCTCAACCTGTGGGTCACGATCCCTTTGGGGGTCGAAGGACCCTTTCACAGGGGTCGCCTAAGACCATCAGAAAACACATATTTCCGAGGGCCTTGGGAACCAAGACACCGCTCCTCTATCCATCTCCAGGAAGGTCTGTCCACATGCAGATATGCCCACATACAAGTATTAAAGGGTCGCAGCATTGTTCTATTCTGAAGTGCTATATGAAGTTCTTGTGAAGAGGCTGCTAAAGTCATCCTAAACATCCATATAAAAGATGGACAGTCCAACTTCAAATGACATTGAAGACCAAGAAGAAGTCCAAAATATAACTTTGGGGTTTTGTTTTTCTTTTAAATTAGTCTCCTAATTCAAGGACTTTAGAGTTGGAATGGAATCTGGGGAAAATTAAGTCTTATTAATTTACCTTCTAACAATGTTAAATGAGGAAAGAAATTGGAAAGAATGGTTTACGTGCTGCTTCCACCATTTGTTAAGGGCCAGAGAGCAACTGAGAACATACCTCTCACCTTTGCTTCCTGTTCTTTGCATTTGTTCCCCCATTTGCCTATTCCTGCTTCTTTTCCTCTTTCTCTTTCTTTTCAAAGTCAAAAATAATAAGGGTTTTATGTGTGTATGAAAATATTTCAGTCCACCTTTCCCTGCTCCTGTCTTACTTCGGAAGAGCAGAGTTCCTTCTAGAAAAACAAAATGAGCCGTGGTGGTGGTGGTGGTGGTGGTGGTGGTGGTGGTGGTGGTGGTGGTGGTGGTGGTGGTGGAATGAGATGGTGGTGGGAAGTTAAAAGCAAACCACACCAGACCAAAAGTCTTTTTTTTTCTCTTACACTTGGCAATTTCAGAATGATTCATCAAGTCTTCGAATGGGTATCATGAGACTGAGGAAGTATAATGCCTTCGTTTTACTACTAATATAAATTCAAATTCTTACTTATCCAACAATCTTTCTCTTTCATATTCTGAGTCTACAAAAACATTCCCACTTAAATGATTTATTGCCACATCTAGCATCACTGGGCAACTAGGTGGGGCAGTGGATAGCATGCCAGACCTAGAGCTGGAAGACTCATCTTTGTGAGTTCAAATCTGGCTTCAGACACTTCCTAGCTGTGTGATCCTGGGCAAGTCACTTAACCTTGTCTGCCTCAGTTTCTCATCTGTAAAATGAGCTGGATAAGGAAAGGGCAAACCACTACAGTACCTTTGTCAAGAAAACCCCAAATGTGGTCATGAGAGTTGGACACGACTGAAACAACTGAACAGCACTTAGCCATGACCACTCTGCCTTTAAAAGCTGTCTCATCATTAATATGAGCAACTGATACCTGCATAGCAAAGAGACTACATTTTGAAAATACTGGGAAAAATTGAGAGGAAAAACTGAGAAGTACCCTAGTTAAAATGTTAGACTTCAAGAAGGCCAAGGCGCTGAAAATTTCTAGTCTATCTTCAGCAAGAGCTGTAATTTATACAGTTTCTTCTTCTCCTTATTAATAGTTTCTACAAAGAGGAGATGAAAATGACATTCAGGTTGAATTTCTGAATTTTCTGTCTGTCTGTCTGGTCCCTGAATAACAAGAATTGGGGGCAAAAATCAATGGAAAGGCTAACTTGCCTCATGGTTGTTAAAATATACGTGCCTATAATATTTCTCCTCATCTAAATAACAATCTCATTCCTCAAATTCTTCTTTTGGTATTAACTTTTGGACTTCTGCATGACAGTTTAAAATATAGGAATGACAAACTCCTGACCAAGGATGGAGTACATCTAACAAAGGCTAATAAGACTGTATTTGACTGATGTCTTACAAAAGTAATCAAATTAAGCTTTAAACATAAAAAGATTAGGGGAGGGAGAAAACTATCTGTCCACATCCACCAAACTAGAGATTTTAGCTATAATTAAAGAAGAAAAAATAGTAATTGAGACATCCGGAAGTTCTCAAAAGAGACAAATTGCAAGAAGAGTGTTAGTAGAAAAGCCCAAAGTCCAAATGTCTACACATAACCACTTAAATTTTAGTAAATAAGTAAGAGGAAATAGACTTCTTGTAGGATACTCAGGAAGCAAAGCTGAGATCTTAGGTATCACTGAGTATCTGTGACTGAAATAGAGCTCTGGATGAGTATACTTCATTTTTTTTCTTTCTTAATGTGAACTTTATTAATATTATATTTTGAAATGAGTTTGAGGGATCCTGAAAATGAGTACAGAGATAAAATACCCTTAGGGATGCAAACAAGCAAACTCTTCTGAGAGGATGCACCCATCAATGAGTGATGGTCAACTTTCCAAAGTCCTGGGCACTACTGTCATAGACTCCAAGGTGGAGTAGAGTCCCTCAAGGGAATTCAACACTCACATTTACTGGGTGATTTTTCTGGGTCTCCCCTTGGCTAAACTAGGGCACGAGTTTAAAAAAAATCTATCCCAAGGACACCTGGGGTTTTTTTTTTACATAGCAGAGTCACCATCCTGGGTATCACCCAGGTCTCTCTTTACATCAACAAATAGAAATATTTCAATATAGAAAGACAAAAAAGAAGACTTGTATATGAAGTTGTGTTTGGGGGCAGTTTTATTTTGTTTCATTTTCCTAATATGAATAGCTTTCTCCTCCCTACATGTATTTGGGCGGAAGGGGAGGAAGAGAGGCCAGTAAGAAACATGCTCATATTTCTTGTTCTTATTGCTTATAAATTAGGAAAACTTTTTTATTTACTTAAAGTCAGCAGAACGAAGATGATATATACAATGAACGCAACAATAGAAAATATAACACTAAAAATACCAAAATTCAGATGAACGAAGTGAACAATGTGGTTTCCAGAGGTCTACTGATGAAAACTGTTTCTCTCCCAACTTTTCTTGTTCCTCTAACCTAGTGGTTCTCAACCTTCCTCACGCCGCAACCCTTTAATATAGTTCCTCACGTTGTGGTGACCCCCAACCATAAAATTATTTTCGTTGCTACTTCATAACTGCAATTTTGCTACTGTTATGAATCATAATGTAAATATCTGATATGCAGGATGTATTTTCATTGTTACAAATTGAACGTAACCCGCAGGTTGAGAACCGCTGCTCTAACCTCCTTAAATAACAACAACAACACGTAATGAACTCCCAGGGTAATTTTTACTTTTCATATTCTTTTAGATTTATTCATTGAAGGCTTATAACTGCAGTGATGTCTTTTGTCCCCCAAAGCTGAAAATTAAAATTTATATTACATAACTATAAAATGTAAAATTTTATTCTATTCATAATTGTGAAGTAAAATTCAAAACATAAAATTATGGAATTCTACTAAATAGTTATAAATGTTTTATGTAGCACATTCTATAAGAATTCAAATAAGTAATACTCATAAATTTACTATTATTCACAAGATTTCATATTACCTTTCTGTATTTCACATATTTTGTTGAATATACATAAAACTTTCATGAAATTAGTTGCACCTCGGAAAATATATAACAACATAATAATCATATATAAATGTAATTCCAGTCTTGTATTTTTTCATTTGAACAGAGGTTCACAACATTTACCTCAACATCATACAGTCTTAGATCTACTTTCACATTGATTTTATCTCTGTTGCTGTTTTACAGACATTTTTCAGTTATGCCCAACCTTTCTGAACTCAGTTTGGGATTTTCTTGGCAAAGATATTAGAGAACTTTTCCTTCTCCAGCTCATTTTACAGATGAGGAAACTGAGGCAAAGAGAGTTTAAGCTACTTGCCCAGGATCACACAGCAAGTAAGTGTCTGAGGTCAGATTTGAACTTGAGTAGTCCTGACTCCAAGGTCAGAGCTCTATCTACTGTACCACCTAGCTGTTCCCATTATTTCTGTATTTTTTATTTAAAAGAAGAATAAAGTAATAATGGCTGCTCATACAAATATGTGGTAGAAAACAGAATTTTATAATCTTTCTTGCTGGGAGATGAAAATTCATTTTTTTAAATTTCTAGCTACCTACTCAACAAAAACGAAGCGCTATGATATAAAGCATTTTCTTTGTGTGCTAGCTAATGATGGGTATAGTATTAAAGGTGCTTAAAGTTAAATTGCACATATTGCTTCATTTCTGGCAATATTTATACATGGACTAACCTTTTTAAGGAAGGAATCTCTTCAGATATAACTTTCTTCTCTTCTACCAACTGGCTAACCTCTCACAGAAACTTTACTGACCAACTTAACCATGTTGTTAACTGGTTTACTTGAAAAGCCATCTGATAGAATCATCATTATTTAAACATTTGAAGCCTGAGCTATGACTCATAAAGGACTGTCAATTTGGTAGCAGAAATGTGGGGATTAATGACTTTAAAAAACATAAAAGCTAAGTCACTGAAAGTGCGGAGACTCTAATTTAAGCCATTAAACAAAACAATGGAGGTGTAGCAACATGGAGTGAGACAGAAGCAGGAAAAGAAGAACCTGGAGAGAACTGAAGATGGCAGAAAAGCTAAAAAGTTGCTCAAATGACCTGTGGTCCTTAGAGGCAGTCAGCCTCTAGAGAAGGTTTCACTTGAGGCATTTCTAACAGGGCAGAGAGGGGTGATTTCATTGGCCAAGTATTCCATTGATAACTATTGCCTTCCATCTCCCTCTAGAGTTGGAGAAAAATCCTTTCATAAGGACTTGTCACTCTCCGTTGCCACCTCTGGCTTGAGAAGGAAAAGAAGCCCATTTTTGCAACCATTGTATACTTATTTACTGCGATAAATCTCCAGTGGTCTTGACTTAAATCTGGCCACTGGACCCAAATGACTGTAGAGGAGAAAGTGGCACTGGTAACTCTGCACAGTCTTCCCTCACTCAAACCTAATTCCATGCAAGTCATGTCATCATTCTCCCTGATGTCATAGTCCTCTTTGAGAATGAAGGACAAAACACACACAGGCACAATATACTGATTTAGCTGTTTTTCAGTCAGGTCCAGTTCTTTTTGACCCCTTTTGTGGTTTTCTTGGCAAAGATACTGGAGCTGGTTTGTCATTTCCCTCTCCAGCTCATTTTACAGATGAGAAAAGTGAAGTAAACAGGCTTAAGTGACTGGCCCAAGGTCATATAGCTAGAAAGTGTCTGTGGCTATATCTGAACTTGAGTTCTATTCACTGTGCTACCTACCTGTCTCTAATAGTATACCCAGGACCTGGCTTAAGAAGTGAGCCTTTACTGGGTTGCTATAAACTCCATTCTGATTGAGCAGCACAGCAACTGATTGATTGAACGATTAGTTGGTCTGATCTGTATAACCCCATAGATAGCCAGCTTGATGAGCTTAACAGTTGAAGGAAGCTTGAGGGTACAGTGGGTACAGTGATGCAACTGGTATCAGGAAGAACTGAGTGCAAATTCAGCTTTACTTCCTGGCGGTGTGACCCTGGGTAAGTCACTTAACTTCTGTCATCATCAGTTTCTTCATCGGTAAAATAGGGAAAATAATAGCCTTCCTATCCCAGTGTTGTGGTGAAGCAAAAACAGTTTTTTAAAGAATTCTAAAGATGCTTGCTATCATAATTATTACCACTATTATTATTAAAGAGAACTACTCTTCATATTAAGTGCTTACTTTTTAAAATGACCTCCTAAGGGTGATGGTTAACTGAGAGAGGATCAGTTAATCCACATGCATTAAGTACCCACTACACGTCAAGCACTGTAATAAATTCTCGAAAAGAAGGGCAAAACACAGTCCCTGAAGTTGCTCACAGTCAAATGCAGCGATGAGAATCTTTCTGTAATTACAGTGGTATCAAACTCAAATAGAAACAGATTCCTGCCAGCCCAACATTGACCTAAAAGCCACAAATTGACATTATCTGTGTTGTACTACATTTTAAAAAATGTTAAACATTTTCCAATTACATTTTAATCTGGTTTGGGCAGCACAGAGTTTGACACCTCTGCAATAGATGGTAAAATTTTAGCTGGAACTTGAAGGAAGGCAGGAAATCTGGGAGATAAAGATGAAAAAAGAAAAAGGGACAGTTAGTGAAAACATATTGAGTCAAGGGTTGGAGTGTTTTTTATGAGGAACAACATGAAGATCAGTATGCTTGGATCACAAAGTATATGGAGGGGAATAAGGTATCAGGAGACTAGAAAGGCAAGAGAGGGTCAGATCATGAGGATTTTGAACACCAGAGGATTTTATATTTGATCCTAGAGGTATCATGGACATCCTGCAGGTAATAGGGACATGACAGAAAGCAGCTGAGTTTACTGAATAAGGTGGGTGACATGGTCAATCCTGTGCTTTCAGAAGATAACTTTGCAGTGGGGAAAGAGCTGAAGTAGGGAGACCAACCAGTAGGGTATTATAATAACTAAAGCACAAGGTGATGAGGGCCTGCATCTGAGTGGTGGCACCAGAGGAAAAAGGGGGCATGTAAAAGAGATGTTATAAGGGTAAAATGAGCAGGACTTGGCAACAGATTGTGTTCGGGGTCAAGACATCAAAAAGCTCACCTAAATTGTGAGGCTAAGTGACTGGGAAGATGGTGATATCCATTGGAAATAATTGGAAAACTCAGAAGAAGGCCTAGAACAGTCTTGGGGGACTTCCATAGTTAGTAGGCATGACCCAGATGAGGAGCCAGCAGAGAAAAATGAGGAGGGGTCAGACAGATAAGAGGAGGGAGGTGTGCCATGAAAATATAAGGAGAAGAGAGTCAAGGAGAAGGAAGTGATAAATAGTATCAAAGGCTGCAAAGGGGTAAAAAAAAGAATAAAGTTTGAAAAAAGGCAACTTTAATAATTAATTTGGCAATAAGATTATTGGTAACTTTGGACAGAGTGGTTTCAGCTGAATGATGAAGTTGGGAGTCAGAATACTAAGAGGGAGAAAATGAGAGGAAATAAAGGGGAGGCCCTAATTACAGAGAGTCTTCTTGAAAGGTGAGGAGGATGTTAGGAAGAATCCTTCACATGGGGAGTAATCCAAGGCTGAGGCTTGGCAGAGCTAGATCAGTGATAGGATAAAGGGGGTAAGGTATTTGAGAGAACAGGACAGTGTAGAATTGAATCGATTCACTAATGGGTCAAGATGGAAAAAAAAAAGAGAGTTTAGTAAGTAAAAGGATGATGGCCTGGGAAGGAACAGAGGGATGGAAGAATTAGGGATCATGGTAAGGATAAGGAACGGGACTTGAGCTTGCAAAGCAGAGGGAAAAGCAGGATGGCAACAGGTTTTGATAAGATGAGGGAACTTTGGAGTAGAGAAGACAAGGCGATTTCTCCAGGTGAAAATTGGTAAGGATCAACAGTCATGTAATGAAAATAGAAGGGTAGGCATGGGTTGCAGTGGATAGATTCCTGTGCCTGAAGTCAGGAACATTCATTTTCCTGAGTTCAAATTTGATCTCAGATATGTTCTATCTGTGTGACACTGGGCAAGACACTTAACCCTGTCTGCCTCAGTTACCTCATCTGTAAAATGAGCTGGAGAAAATAATGGCAAATAACCCCAGTATCTTTGTCAAGAAAATCCCAAATGGAGTCACAGTCAGACGTGACTGAAACAACTCAATATGAAAATAGAATCAATTTTTTGTGTCGCTTAGCAGAACAGTAACACTGAAGCCTCAAGTCAAGAGTCGCAAGTTAACCAGCTTAAGTACGAGTTTTCCTTCTTTATGCATTTTCTCTACCAGGTTTCTATAAGTGTGTGCCCACCGCATATACAACATAGCTAGAGAGTGCACTGGTGTATGGCTGTGATATAGGTTTATGTGTGTGTTGTGATACTTTTTTATTGTTTATATATTTGCCTTAAAATATTAGTATCTGTTATATAATTATTTCCTTTCCCTTATTAAATAAATGATTACACTTGATATCCAAAAATCATTGCAAATCTCTGGTTGTGTAGATAGAAAACACATTGGAAGAGGGCTCCAAAGTCAGTGGTAAATAAGGAAGGTTTATTTTCCCTCAACAGGGTTACCACCTCTAGAGCTTTGATAGAGTTTCAAATTTTAATGTAACTGTGGTGGGGGCGGTCTTGTTCTTGGAATTTACACTTACTAGTGTGAGAACAGATTGAAGGAGCAACCCATGAGGCAGTGGGGTGTCTCACAGACCTAAGTGAAAAGTGTGAGGCTTAAAGCGTGTCATTGTGGGGGTGATAATTTACAATGTCTGTAGTGACTAGACCCTACTGCACCTAAGGTCTTTTTATTATATCATGGGGGCACTGGAATGGCATGTACAGGTATTAGAACTGTTCCATGGCTAATATTCTGAGTATCTAAGAATTGGGGAGGGCATCATGTGGACTTTTATTTTCATGGTTTTCATATTGACTAAGCCACAGGGTTTCTACAGTACACACTAAGATTGAAGTGTGGAGCTACTTTGTTGTGGTGTGTGGTACCCAGTGCCTCACTTTTACTTTCCCCAGCTACTGAAGCCTCATTCTAAGTCCTATACCTGAAAGGGTCCTCTCTCTGTTCCTGCCTATTCTACCCTTAGAGCCACCTTTGCCCAGGGCTGATTCTATTCTGGTTTCTTCTCAGGTACCATAACACTGACAAAAAGAACATGGGGTACAACTAGTTCAGAAGTTGCTATTGAATACAAAAAGAATGATATCTACATCAAGAATGCAATACTACTGTGCTATAAGAAAGGATGAGCTCAATATTAGAAAAACACATTATAGACTTGCATGAAATAAAGAGTGAAATGAGTAGAACCAAGAGAATGTTGTAGTAACAATGATATTGTTTTAAGAATAACTGAGCAAAAAAGTCATTTTGACTATATTTATATATATATGTATATATATAAGTATGTATATATGTATACATATATATGCATACACAAATTAACTACAAAGGAAGAGGACATGAAGGAAGACACTATCTGCACCCAGAGAAAGAACTGATGAACAGAAGCATGTATAGAATGATTGTATATGGATGTGTGTGTGTATCCATATACACGTTTAATGGTAGCCATCTCTAGGGTGAGGGGGGAGGAAAGGTAAAGAAAAAAGAAAAAATATATATAATAACCTTATTATATATTTAAAAGGAATAGCAAGTTGCACATAATAGGTTTGCAGTTTTGTGTGCAATCTTTTTTTTTATTATACCATGTTACGGAAATGTTTGTTTTGGTCCATAAATTGAAGGCAGCGGCTGAGAGAGTGGATACAGCTAGCCGTTATTAATTGCAATTACCATTCATCATGTATAAAACTGTGCTCTCATTTTATTAGCTTCCTTCTTCTTCGATGTGTCACTGACAAAGCATTGTGTCCCTCACCCTCATTTCTCCCCATAATCTCTGTGGTTTTCATTTCATGATTAGGCAGGTAGGTGGTTCAATGGATGGAGGGTCCTGCCTAGAGTCAGGAAGACTCGCATTCAAATCCCACTCCTGCTACTTAACCATGTGACCTTGGGCAGGTTACTTAACCTCTACCTCAGTTTCTTCATCTACTTCTCATGGTTGTTGGGAGGATTAAACGAGATGACATTTGTAAAGTGTTTAGCACAGTTAAGGGAAGCACTAAATAAATGCTAACTAGTTATTGTTTTTGCATAGTTCAATGCTTTTGGAGAACACCTATTTTGTGATATAGTGCAACTGACTACATTGCCCTATCCACTATAATACACTTTTGATAATTTAATTAAGATATGTCAAGGACGTGTAATTTCATTGTGTTGGACCTCATTCTAACATCAAAGACAGAAGCCTATCTTTGACTTCTTAATTTAGGTGCTATGTTATTGGATATGTTTGCATCTAGTAATGATATTGTTCATTGATTCATGGTGCCTTTAAGCATGACAATAGTTTCACTATTTATCTGATAGGCTAATGGCACTGTGCTGAGCACTAAGGGTACAAAGAAAGCCAAAGGACAACACTCCTCAGAGAGTTCACAGTCTAAAAGAGGAGACAATATGAAAAGAACTATGAACAAATAAGATATATATAGGATAAACTGGGGATAATCAATAGAGGGAAAGGAGTAGCATAAGACTTCTCTTAGAAGGTTGGGATTTAGTTGAGACTTGAAGGCAGCCAAGGAATTCAGGAGGCAGAGATGGAGATGGAGAGAATTCCAGGCATGGGGGACAGTGAGTGAAAATGACCAGTCAGGGCATGGAGTGTCTTGTTCCAGGAGCAGTAAGGGGACCAGTGTCCCTGCATCAAAAATATGTGGGTGTGAGTGATACATGAGAAAACTGGAAATGAGGAGGGACCCAGATGTGACTTTAAGTAGATTAATTAATTTACCTAATAACAGCTGAACTAAGAGAGTGTGATTTTAGGGCCACCTCTAACACAATTTCACTTGGTGATCTCATAAGTTCCCATGGGTTCAATGATCATCTCCATGCAGAGTCTATATAACCATCCCTAATCTCTCTCCTAATCACCATCCCATATCCTCAATTAATTTTTTAACATTTTTAATTGGATGCTCCATAGGCATCTCAATATCAACATGTCCAAAGCAGAATTTGTCATCTTTCCTCCTAAACTCACTCCCGTTTTAAACTTTGCTGTTATTGTCAAAAACACTATCAGATCCCAGGCAACCAGGTTCACAACCTCAGTGTCATCCTTGACACTTCCCTCACATGTCCAATCTGTCACCAAATCTTGTCATTTCCCCTTTCACAGCATCTCTAGCCTGCATCTATTTCCTTCCATTCACACAGCCACCTTGGTTTAGATCCCCATCATAGGACTAATGTGTTAGCCTTTGAATCAATCTCCCTTCCTCAAGGCTCTCCCCACTCCAATCCATTCTGCACCTGACTGCCAAGATGATTTTTGTAAAGTTTAGGTCTGACCATGTCACTCCCATGGTCAGTGAGCTCTAATGGCTCTCTATTATTCTCTATCCAATATAATCTCCTTAGCATGGCATTTAAAGTCCTTCCTGTCTATCTTCTTCCAGATCCAATGGCCTATCCACAGTTCCTGGCACACAGCAGCCTTCATTCAAATTCCTTTGTACTGCCTGTTCTCCGTGACTGAAAGATTCTGCCCCTTTAACTCTACTAAGCTTTCCTTGCTTCCTTTAAAAATGACCTCAGCTCCCTTTCCTCTCAAATGACCTCCCATTTATTCTGTTTAGGTCTTAAATGTGCCTATTTGTATAAACATTATCTCCATCAGAATATGAGCTCTTTGGCTCAAGGAATGGTTTTTGCCTTTCTTTGTATCTCAGGCTCATTAGCACAGTGCCTGTCATTTACTGAGTGCTTAAATGCTTATTGAATGACCGAAAGAAATGTTTATTGGCTACTGTTTCTCTTCTCCTTGATTACCTTAAAATGAAGCACATAACATATGTATATAAACTGTATAAAGTATGAAGTACTATAACGTACATGGAGTGTAAAATGAAATATATATACTTCACATAAAATGAATAGAAAGAGAAAGAGAAAGGAAGAGAGGGTAAAAAGAGAAAAGAAGAGGAGAGAGAAATGATGGAGAAAATGGAGAGGATATGAGAAGAGAGGGAGAAGAAGAAGAAGAAAAAGAGGAGAGGGGAAGTAAGGGAGAAGAGGAGGAAGGAGGAAGGAGAAAAGAAGAAAAGGAAAAAGAAAAGAAAAAAGGAAAGGAAAGGAAAAGAAAGGGCAAAGAGAGAACCAAAAATTAAAACAAGTGAAGATAAATTAAGAAAGAAGAAATGAAGGTGAGAAAGAGGCAATAAGAAAGAAAGCTGGTTTTGTTATATACTTAGGCATGGATATCGTGCCATAAATTTCCCCCAAATGGAAGAAGCAGGGAAATTTTTATTAAGATGAATTGCAAAAAGCTTTTAGCATTATACTAAGCTACATGATATAATTGGGATCATAGCTTGAGGAATGAAGACCAAAAACTCTGAGAGCTTGTAAACACACTTTGTCAGAAAAGACAGAAATTCATTTTAAGAGTGTTTTGGAGAATGGGTTTTTAGGGAAGGAAAATAAGCTGAACTTCATCATTAACTATGTTATTACAAATTACCCTGAAAGGAGACCTCCGTAATACAAGAAAATTAAACATACTAGGGCATTTCATTAAGATATACTTGCAAGACTCAATTAAGATTTTTTTTCATTAAAATTCATTTCATTCATATAGCATTAAATTAAGGTGGCTATTTTCATAGCACAATTACAGCAGGAGAGCATCGGGTACCTCTTATTCATAGTAGGAATCAGTAAAACTTGAAAAATAGAATTAGTTGTTTGCAGAAAACTAAAGAGATGATACCTAAACCAGGTAGAGATAAAGTAGGAAAGAATCAATATACTTTATTGATCAATATACTTTATGATCAATAATCTAAATACTACAGCAATACATTGGAAAGATTATTCCCTGTGACAAGGTTGGATTCATGCCAGGAATTCAATGCTAGGAAAATCAGAAACATAATAGACCACATTAAAAACAAAGACAATATGAATCACATAGTCATTTCAATAAATGCAGAAAACCTTTAACCACATATAGCACTCATTTCTACTGAAAACTAAAAACCACAGGAACAAATGAACCTTTCTTTAACCTAACAGTATCTCTCTAAAACAAAGAATGGAAAAACATAAAAAGCCTTAGCAATAAAATCTAAGGCAAAACATGGATCTCCACTACTGTGATTTGAAGTGTTAACTATAGCAAAGCAAAAACAAGAAAAAATGTCTATGGATGGATATAGGTAGAAAGCAAACAAAATTATATTTACACTTGGTGTGACTGTTTTTGCTTAAAGAATCCTAAAGTTTAAATGCAAAAATCAATCAAAATGATACTGTAACTTCAATAAATTAGTAAGATGTTAAAATAAACCAATGAAAATATCACTTGTTATGTTACTAACAAAACCTGATAAGATTTTTTAAAATATTCAAAATATTACAAATTACATAAAATATTTAGGAATTAATCTAATTATGGCATATTCAGTACTTACATGAATAAAACTACAACTTGCGGGGCGGAGCCAAGATGGCGGCGTAGCAGCAGCAACATATCGCAGCTCTCACATAGCCACC
>CM053580.1:240785312-240834370 GCA_028627135.1 Pseudochirops cupreus | reverse complement strand
ATGTTTTCAAAGTTACCATTGGGAAGGAAGTAGGATCAGCTACTTAAATTATAAATTGACTTTAACTTCTAACGCAAGATCTTGAATAAAGAAGATGCATGCATGCTTATTTCCTGTGTCTGTGCGTCTCTTCATTTTTTGTGAATATATTTTCCTTCTAGTCATAGAAGGAGAAAGAAGTATTAAGTTATACGAGGTTTTCAGTGGAATAATAGTGAAAGCCCATTCTCCTTTTTCATTTCTAGTTTCCTATTCAAGGGAAAAGCTGATTTATTTATAAACCATTGATTGATCTGTTTGTTTTAAAATGTGTTTAAGACTCTTTTTCACCAGCCCACTTCTTCACTTGTTGTTGGGTGTATTTGTATACAAATTCTGTGGGGAAAACTGTGGGTCAACTATCTTCATTATTTGTTCTCTGAGTTCTTACAGTTCCTGTTTTATTTTAACTCTCGGTACCATTCCTGTGATTTGGAAAAATTCTATTTAAGTAGAGTTTTATAACAGAATAGTGAGTAAAGTATATATTGTCATGTGATTGTAAATGCTTGTAAAAATGTGTATGGATTTTGAGTCTTTGAATTCCCCTGGGAATGGTTGGCTTGTTTGAGACTAAGGCTCATTGAACTAACATAGATGCATAACAATGAATTCCTAAGGCATTTATATATTTGAAGATTTTTCCAAATGTTTAAATGCTGATTACCATTTCAAATGCTTTTTTTTTCAGTTCCTAATTGATTCACAGTCATGCTTAGGGGCTGTATCATTTTTATCCAAAATTATACTCATTATACAATTACTAGGTTCTAATTACAGTATAGGAATTACATCAAATTAGATATATTTTATTATAGAAACAATGTTTTTGCAGTAGGGGGCCCTTCAGATCTAATAGGAGACATGTAGTTAGATTCTCTTTTCTTTGTATTGGGGAATAGAATAAACTCAAATCCTAAATCCATACCCCAACAGGTAATCTTTCAGAGGGAATAATTTCTAGTTAAATAACTGTTTTAACACATTGAGATCTAAGTGGCCTTATACTTTTGATAGAAAAAAGGGGGAAATTTTCTTGACTCCTGTAACACATGGTCCTAAAGATTTGATTATAACTCATACATTGGGGTGTTATGACATTGTTAGGAAAATAATGTAACTCTAGGTTAGACAGCTGAATCTACCCTAGAGTTTAGCAGAAGATGGGTTATTCTGGTTGATCAACATACTTTTTGTGAATTACCAATTTTCAAAGCATTTCCCAATTTATATCCTAACAACAAAATAACACTAGAATTAACACGAAAGGTATGATCCATTGTGGTAATTAGCCTGAGACCTTTCAGTTCCTCAGGGCATTTGCTAGGAACATTAGTTTTCATTGTGCCAGTGATGGCTGACAATGGTGGAAGATTGTCTTCAACACACTCTTTCTTCAGATATCATTGGATTATTTCCAGCCTGCCCTCCAGTACACTGTAAACCCTATGATTCTTCACTTACTCGGGATATGACTAGATTACCTAGGAAACCTCTGCATCTTCCTTCTGCTATAGTCTTTCTGGCTTCTTCATTGATTTATCACTTCCATTGGAGGATGGGTGGGGACTGAAAAAAAGGAGAGGAACCTCAGATTTTATAATTAATCTCATTTTGTGGTAGCCCTCCTAAAGGTGATTTTTTTTTGAGGGAGGTCAAAATTAATGATCTAAATGAGACTAAATGGACTGAATACCTGAGAATTTCATATAAGGAGCCTAATACCAAGAGTAGGAATAACTAAAAATATGTTTTGACAGCTTTTATGGGAACTGACAGGAAGATTTATGAAGTTCACTATTTCTTTTTTTCTTGCTCCTAATCAAAATATTGACAAACTTAATTGTTAAAAAATTTCTATTTTGGTTGGCAAAATTTTGGTTTGCAAATTCTTATTTTCCCCCATATTCCAAACACTTTTACTTTCCGCAGTATAGAAAGAGTACTGGATTTGAAGCCAAAAGAGCTGGAGTCCAGTTTAGTTCTCCCTCTTACTTTGTTGCCTTGGGTAAACAATTTAATTTCTTTGGACTCATTCTCAACTGTAAAATGAGTGAATTATTGTATTGGATGTATTACCTCTAATGACCCATCTAGTTCCAAATGTATGGGCCTAAGAGCAATTTTGTTCTGCAAATATTGTTAGGGAAAGTACAGAGAAATGTTGTTTGTTATCATTTAAGCATCAAGTACTTTATCCTTCCCGAGACAGCCAACATTTTGGAAAATGTCTTGACTGTCACTTTTCCTAAAGAAATGCTGCTTAATGATAATTATAGCACTGCAGCACTGCCTTCTGAGATTGCCCTAGGCTTTGAACTGACACGACCTCCTTGGCCCTCCAGTCAACCCCCCAAAAGAGTACCTTTGGTGCCAATGGGGACTTATCCTGTGTAATGGTTGTGGAGAATCATAGCTGCCAGATTCTCAACCTTGTCTTTTCTTTCCTGACTAGTACTGAAAGAAGAAAGAACACAATTGTAAAAATTTTTCTGGGTTCTTTTCTGGATCTTTCACTGTCTATGTTGTGATCTTGTTCCAGTCACTTACCTTCAGTTTCTCCTTTAAAATGAGGATCATAGTACTTGCCCTTCATATCTCACATGGTGATTGTGAAGACTAAATTGAGGTCATGTAGTGAAATGTGATACAAAATGCCAAGTGATAGTGATGATATCCATGCTCTGGCTCCCTGAAGAGCAGAGTGAAGGAGCTGACAAGGTGTCAAAAGATTAGCTTCTGTTTTCATTTATTTCTCTTTGATAATGTGGGTCTTGTATTTGGCTTCACTGTGTGTTGTTCTACATGTTAAATTTTATTCTCGTTCAATTCTTTTATGTTTTAGGTGTTATTGATACCATTTGATTTTGCATGACAGTCAGTTACAGTTATGTCTATTTCTGATATACCACTTTTCATCCCCATTGAGACTTCTTTGGTGACAAAGAAAAAGAGTTAAGCCAAACCTATAATTATAGCAATGAGGCCTGGTAGTATATGAACCTCTCCTCCCCCACGTCCCACTCTTCCAAGGAAAAGAAAATGATACATTTCCTCATAGCTTGGACATCAGGATTGGGCATCACTCAGGGTTTGGCTTTATTTTGCAGGGGGTTTTTTGTTTATATTATGCTGTACAAACAAATTCTGTGCTTTTTTATAATATGCCCATAAAAATAGATGTGCTTTATATTATTTTGTATGCTGATTTCAAATATAGCTTCAGATTTTGTCTATTATCCACAGCTTTCATGGGAACAATAGTTTCATCTTTGAAAATATAATATTTTTACTTAACGCAATTTTTGTCCATTCAATTCCTCTTCATTGCAGCTACTGATGATTTGTGGTTTTATTTAGTCTTTGAAACACCCCAGCTCAGTATTCAACAGTGGTCAGTCAGGATGCTTGGACTTAATTCATCTTAGTTTTGCTTTTCTGTTGTGGCGATGTCTTGATGGAATTATTCCCTACATTTATCAGTTATAGCACCTAGATTTTTCTGGGAAGAAATCTAAATATGAATCCAAGAAATGGATCTGAAGTGAAATGTTATATCCCTAGACTTTAAGAACATCATTGATAATTTCTTAATAATTTGCTGCCTTCTGCTTTCCCCAAAAGTTTTTGGTCGTTTTCTACAGAGATTTCTGTTCATCACCTTTGACTTAAAAATATTTGTCTTTCATCACCTTCAGAACCCACAAATATCCCGTTTGATTTTAGCCTCACTTATTCTTGGAAATTTATTTTTCAGAGAAACAATACCACACCATTCCAATCACCTTGACAGATTTTTTGTTAAAACAAGTTTAACATGCATCAGAGGGAAGAATACTTTGTCAGGACTTACTAGTTGTATTGGGTTGCCATGTTTTTCTTCCCTATAATGAGAAATATCCTTTGAGGCCATTGTTTTTGTTTTAATGTAATAGTTCTATCTCTGTCTCTTTCTGTCTGTCTCTGTTTCTCTCTTTCCTCCCCCCCTTCTTTCCCTCCCTCCCTCATCTCTCCTCCCCCCTTTCTTTATCTCTCCCTTTCTCTCTCTCTCTTTTCTCTCATTTCCTCCCTCCCTCCTTCTCCCCTCTCCCTGTCCTTCCTTTCCCTCCTTCCTCCTCTTCCTTTCCTTTGCTATTCACAAATAAAGCAGCAGTATTTGTCAGACACAAGTTGTAATGTTGGTTTAAAATAAAAAAAAGAACAATTACTTTCAGATAGACAAAGAATACTTTTTCACACCTCTTTAGAGAAACTTCATGTTCTGAGCCTTTTTTGGGAGCCTTCTTGCATAAGGTGTCAGTCTTTTAGTCTGGAAGCTAACAGTCAAGCTTCACTTTCGGATAAGTTAAGGGCAAAAAGTTGTTCAGGTATACTTGAGTTATTGAGCCTCTGGGTAAGGAAAAATAACTTTAAATGAGGGAATCACCACCTTGTTGTTTTCACTTTGAGCTCAGACTGATCACTACAGCTGGAACCATGCAATATTTCCTCATTCAAATTCCTAGTTCCTGGTGGTTTTAAAATAGGTTGTTGGGCACTGTTTAAAAGTTCTTAGAGCTCAGAATCAGATATTGTACAGTAGGTTCAGAGTTGGAGCTAATCCCTGGCGTATTTGCTAAGCAAAAATAGCAATCCGTTGAATGTTTTTTTTGTTCTCTCCAAATCATAGAAACCTCAAACAGCATGTAACAAGATCCATGTATCCAACCAGTTAGTAATCTAGCACAAGTGATACAGCCACAGAGAGGGGTTTAAACTCTCTCCTGATCAACTGCCCTCCTCACCAAAATAGCATTCATGTGTTTTCTTAACTAAAAGGATAAAGTTTCACCTCTGAGATTTGTTAGTTTGCTGTATACATAACAAAAAATTCTGATAGCTGACATATTTACAAGGCATGCTGAGACCATTAGTGATGTACACCAGCATTTAAAAAACACAGAACACTTGACAAAACAGAGTTAGAAACAAACAATAATCCTTTACCAAATGATTTGACACATGACTGCCAGAACTCTTTGCTACATACTGAAAGTTTCAGGGCACAGCTGAGTACATGTCTACATATCTCAGCCAGTTCAGCAATTCGCCGCATACAAAGAACAAACTAACTTGTAACCGTTCTCTACGTATTCTCATTATTCCTCTCCTCATCCAACCTCCACTTTGTGAATGTTTCATATCGCCACTCAATAAGAATAAATGGTCTAGAAATTCCATATGCAATTCTGGTTTTAGCATAAAAACCCTCCAAAAATCTTCCATGTGACAAAAGTACCATTTTAGTTATTGTTTTCCTCTTTTGGCTTACTTTGCTCTATATCAGTTCATATAAATCTTACCATGTTTCTCTGATTTCCTCATTCATTAGTTCTTATAATGCAACAGTGTTCTAAGACTATAGTTCAGCTCTTTTCTATTTAAATCAGTGCCTACTTGGTTTTTAATATTCTGCTGTGACAGCGGTTCTCAACCTGTGGGTTATGTCCAATTTGTAACAATGAAAATACATCCTGCATATCAGATATTTACGTTATGATTCATAACAATAGCAAAATTACAGTTATGAAGTAGCAACGAAAATAATTTTATGGTTGGGGGTCACCACAACATGAGGAACCGTGTTAAAGGGTTGCGGCATTAGGAAGGTTGAGAACCACTGTGCTGTGAGAAGTACTGTTATCAATATTTTCATAATTTGAGATATTTCTGAAATTGGGCTGTATACAGAGTAGAGGTATTTCTGGATTAAAGGATGTGAATGGATTATTTTTCCTCACATAATTTCAAATTGTTTTCCATAACTGTTAGTCCAGTTCATAGCTCCTTCAACCTCATAGCTCTATCCAAATAAAGGGCTTATTAGTATGCCTTCTCACAGGATCTTCAACATGAACAGTTTTTCTCTTTTGTCATCTTTGCCAGTTTACTAGTTGTGAGGTGAAACCTTAGATCTATTGCAATATGCATTTGTATCTTTCATATTGTCTTTAATATTTTAATTTTCTTTTAAAAATATTTATTCAAATGACCATTTATTCAGAAACGGCTTTTTGTCTTTTACATTTGTGTTAACAGATAAGAAAAAATGGCATAACATATGTAAAATGATTCATAAGCCTTGATGCATAAAATTCTAGTTACTGTTCTTATATATTGCATATTGGAACTTTATCAGAAAAATTTTATGCAAAAGTTTTCCCTCTTTGTCAAATGACAACTTCTCTTCTTATCCTAGTGCATTGATTTTATTTGGAGGAAAAGCTTCCTATCTCTATGCAATAAAAATTTTATTTTGTTTTTTGTAATTACTTCTTTCCCATGTTAGTTAAGAATTCTTTCCCTTCGGGGCAGCTAGGTGGCACAGTGAACAGAGCACAGGCCCTGAAGTCAGGAGTTCCTGAGCTCAAATCCGGCTTCAGATACTTAACACTTAGTAACCCTGTGATCTCAGGCAAGTCACTTCATCCCAGCTGCCCTGCCCTCCCCCTTCCAAAAAGTAAAAAAAAAAAAAAAAGAATTCTTTCCCTAGCCAGAGCTGGGAAAAGTAACTTATTCCATTCTCTATTTTTTTTTAACTGTGACCTTTTGTAATTATGTCATATTACCATTTGGAAGTTATTGTGGCACATGGTATAACATGCTGGCCTAAACCTATTTTTTGCTAAACTGCTTTCTGTTTTTCCCAGTGATTCATGTCAAATAGAGTCCTTCCCCAAACAACTTGTTCTTGAAATCTTCAAACACTGGGCTACTGAGTTCAATTGTTTCTAGTTCTTGCTTACTTAGTCTGTTCTACTGCTATATTTTGAACTGGTAGTTAATAGTTTTAATAACTGACTTATAATGTGAAGTCTGAAAGTGCTCTTCCTCTCTTCATTTTTGTTTTTTTAATTATTTACCTTTATATGTCAGATCTTTTTTTCCCCTCCAACTGAATTTTGTATTTATTTACATTGGTTCTATAAAGTATCTTTTCCCTTTGCAGTTTGATTTGTGTGGCACTAAAGGTATAAACTAATTTAAGTAGTATTATTTTTATTATTGTTGGTATAACCCAAACATAAAAGATTAAATATTGTTCTCTCTAATTATTTGTTTCCTTTTATTTCTGTAACATTTCTTTTTTTCTTTTTTTTAAACATGATTGTTTCACTGTCTTCATTATGTCTTGGTAGACTGATTCCCATGTAATTTATATATTAAGAACTATTTTAACATGCAGTTGCATGTTTTGTTACATAGATTTCTATAATTTCTTCTTGCTTTCTCTTATTGCCATACTGAAATGCCAGTTGATTTCCATAATGGTGCTGTTTGTGAAACATATAATTGCCTTACTTAATTTCATTTGTTGATTCTGAGGTAATCTGTAATTATCTTGCATTTCTAAATAAAGATAATATTTCTCCTCTTTGCTGGAATTTATACCTTTAATTTCTTTCTCTTGTCTTAATCCTGTTCTTTCTATTTCAAATAATAATCTGGAAAAAGAGCTTCCTTACTTTATCCCTGTATTTATTGGGAATGCTTCTAGTGAGTGGTTCTTCACTGCAAATAATATTAGCTTTTGGCCTGTAGCTATATGATTTTGATCATATTAAGAAGTCCTTCCATGCCTTTGTTTTCTAGAATTTGTAGCGTCAATAAATGCTGTATTTTTTCCAAAGGTTTTTCCTGTATATATTGATGCAATCATTTGGCTTTTGTTTTGAATACGAGTAACCATGCTTACTTTTCACAATATTTAGCCATCCTTGCATCCTTGTTATAGATCCGATTTGGTTAGAGTGGATAATTCTTTTGTACATATTGCTGTAGTCTTTTTGATAATTAAAAAAACATATCAATATTTATATTATATAGGTCAATTTCCCTGCTTTATTCCTCTTTGGTTAGACATTAGTACCATTTTTTCCTCATAAAGGATTTTTGGTAGAGTGTTTTATTTCTTATTTAGTGATAATAATTTTGTAGCATAGATATTAATTGTTTATTAAACTTTTTGTTTTTATTTAGACTAGGCTAGGTTATTTTTTGATTTTTGGTTTCTTTGTTTTTAGTTACTGTGTATCTTGTACAATTTCATTTTCTGAAATTGGTTTGTTTTATGTTTTTTCCTCTTATTTTGTTAGTTTTTTCCCCTATTTTCTTAGGTTGTCATGCATTTCTGACATAGTTTTGATTTACCAGCAAAATAGAAAATTCTGATAGTTTTTATTTACCCTGTAATATAAATTCAGCTTGTTCCCTTTACTTTTTGGTAATTATATTTTCTTCTTTCTTTTTATGTGATATGTATTAGCTAAAGTAACAGTTCTTGGTTTTGTTTATTATTTTTATAACATTTTTCATTTTAACTTTTTCCCCTCTGCTTTTCGAGATTTCCTCTTTGGTTCTTAGTTAGGTGGTATAACTAGACACAGTGCTACATCTAGAATCAGGAAGTAGGTCTGCATTTAAATCTAGCCTCCGTTAACCAGCTGAGTAACCTTGGGCAGATCACTTAACTTCTCTCTGCCTAGGTCTTCTCATCTGTAAAATAGAGATAATGACAGCACTTTTCAACAAGCCCAGGGTTTTCATGAAGATAAAATAGATATTATTTATAAAGTACTTTGCAAATGTTAAAGTATGATATAAATTCTATCAGTCATCATTAATATTATTATTGATTTGTTTGTTTTTGTTGAATATTAAATATTGAAAATATTATTATCCTATTGTATTGAATGTTTTCAGATATAAACTCTCACCTGCTTCAGCTGTAAATAAAAAAATGTGGCATATTATCTTATTATCATTATGTCATATAATTATTCATTATATCTATTCTTTTTCCTTTGCTATGCTTATTATTCAGGACATTTCCTAGTCTTCATTCAGATCTGGTTTTTTTTTTCTGTTCTCCCTGTTTTAATTATTTTGTGGTCTATAAAGGCAACATTTAAAATGTCTGTCTTTTACATTTATTCATAATCTCTGTGCTGAATAATAGCATTTGATCCCTTTTTTAAAAGGTACTATGTAATGCTCAGAAATATGCACATTCTTTGACATCCCTATTCAGAAGATGTCAAAGTCTTATGAATCCCAACCAACAATCTGTTCAGTTTTGTATTTTTCTTTTTCTTTCTTTTAGATGCATGCAACTCTGATATAACAATATTAATGTGTCCTAATATAAAATTAGTTATGCTGAATTTAGTTAACATTTCCCTTATTAATTTCAGTGCTATTCCATTTGGTAAATTTATATTTAATAATGATATTGTTTCATTGTCCATGGTGCCTGTAAGCATGACATAGTTTCACTATTTATGTTGACATTGTTAATTTTGACATAATTTGATCCTGTAATAAATTATATCACTAATAGCACTGATGTTATTAAAGACTTTTCAGATTAGGAGGTTTGAGATTGAGAGAGAGAGGAGTGAAAGCTTTGGGGAAAAGCAGTTTCTATAGTCTTGTCACTGATGAACTCATATAATTTTTGGATGTTGAGCCATTTGACAGGGCCAAAAACTTTGGGAACAAGAACTTTCCTTTCTGAGTGTTCAGTAGTAGTGGCTTTAGCATCTGCAGAGAACTTGCCAGCTGCATTTCCACAGAGGGTGCTTTCCAGGATGATATCTGTAGGTGCAGTACTGAAAGTATTGCTATTTCTAAGATTCTTGAGTTCAGGGTTCTGGGCTATCTCTGTCAGAATCTGGGGCGGAGGGAAAGAAGATGGTGGTCAGAGTGGTGGTGGTGATTTGACTTACCTAGCACATGTTGCTTTCTCCCTCAAGGTTCCCCTGCTACTTCAGCTAGGAGTGAGAGTGAGGAGAAATAAGGACCTTTTGGTTAGATTGCAGAGTGTGGGAGGGGGAGTAATATTCAAGAAGACTGGAAAGATAGATTGAGGCAAGGTTTTGTAGTGTTTTAAAAGAGGGTATTCTATGTTATCCTAGATATAATAGGAAACTACAGGAATAGAGGGATGTGATATGGTCAGATCTTCACCTAAAGAAAAATAGTTTGGTAGCACCGTGCAAGTTTGAACTGGAATGTTAAGTCAATTGGGGGCAGGTAAACCAATTAGGAGGCTGTTACAGCAATCTAGGTGAAAGGTGATGAGGGCCTGAATTAAGGTGGTGGCTGTGTGAGTGGAAAGAAGGGTTTGGAAGTGAGAAATGTTGCAAAGATAGAATTGACAAGTTTTGGTAGGATGAGTGAGAATGAAATGTCCAGGATAATGCTGAGGTTACAAACCAAGAAAAGGAGGATGATGGTATCCTTGACTGGAATTGAAAGAGGAGAGGATTTAGGGGGAAAGACAATGAGTTAAGTTTTAGACATGTTGAGTTATACATTTACCTGTATAACACTAGTTTAAATGGCCTGTCCTACAGAGATTCTTGGTACTGATACTTAACCTTAAAGGGGGCAGAGAATCTAGGGCGAACTAAAAGTTTGCTGTGAAGGCAGAAAGAGTCTATGTAAGTACTATGAGAGATAAAAAATTAAAATGCTGTTTCCTGAGGAAGAAGACTGAGTTAACCGTCATCCATGTGTAATCTGTGAGAAGACTAAGAATGGTAGCTTTCATCCTGTGAGAGACTGAGACAGAGTTTGACAATTAATCTTGTGTGAGTAAACTGCCATCTGTGAAGAGTCTGTTGGAGAGTTTTGAGTTAGCTGTTACCTTCTGAAAGAACTGGGAGAGATATTTAGAAGAGAATTCTTGAGATATTTAAATTATCTTGAGAGAACTGTGTTTCCAGAATTGAAGAAGTTAGTGGTAGCTGGTAATGTTGATAAAAAGATTCTATTCCACCTCTCTATTCCCTGCTTTTGAAAAGTGTTAGTCAGTAAGTATTTATTGAGTGTCTATTATGTTCTAGGTTCTGTGCTCAATAGTGGGGATACAAGTAAGAATAAAAACAGTCTGTTTTCAAGGAGCTGACAATTTAATGGTGGAAGACAACCCACAAAAAGGAAGCTGAAAAACCACAAGGGAAGTGGGAAGAACCAGGAAGGAGAGAGAAGGATGGTAACCTCTGTTTAGGAGTGTGATAGAGAAAGCCCCACAGAAGTCTCAAGGCAGTGTAGTTGGTGAAAAATGGGAATGAGACCATGCTGAGCCAGCCCCCCTCGTTGGAGCCCATGACTCTAACCTCCAGACAGAGGGTCCAATGACAGGGGCACAGGGTTCCAAAGAGATGTGAATACTAGGCAACTTCAGTCTTGAAGGATAATGAGATTTCCCATTGATGAATTTCCTAGGGAAGGAAGGCATGATGGAGAGGTTTAAAGAAGTCTACAAGCAGTGTAGTTGCTCACAAAGTCCATGCATGTTGTGGGCGAGGGCAGGCTATTCCCTCTACCCATGCAGATCTCAAACCTACCATGCCTCTGTAAAAGATCTCCTTGACTTTTTATGGTAGAAAAAAGTTACTCAACTAGTGGCAAACTTCCTAGTTATGATCCTCTTTGAACTTATCCATGTTGGTCCTCATGTGGCATATCTGCAGTCCTTAATGGAAACTGACCCGTTTCTGGTGTAAAAGCATTAGTACGGTAACTAGAGGGGAATTAATCTCATTCACTCAAAAGACCTTAGACTAAGCATGAAAAGTCTTTGTAAACCATTGAAGTGAAATTGTGCCAGGCAAGAGGTCTGTTCCATTGGCCTGGAAATATCATTGCATCTTCTAAGTGCTGAATGAAAGCATTGTATGTGTTAGAATGGAGAAAAATACAAATTGAAAGATTTACCTTTCTAGCACTTGAGGGGAAAAGTCAGGACTTGAGCATGGCAGAGAAGAGAGATATACAGTAGGGTGTTGACATTCAAAGCGTTTTGGACAAAAGACCAGAGGTGGAGGAAATCTAAAGAAAAGGTCAACTCTCCTTCCAATTTCCCCTTCTGCATATCCATATATATCCATATAGCATATCCACATCTTGGCTCCCTGCTGACAGGGCTAACTTTCTCTTGAATATGTAGCTGTCTCTTTCCCTCATGCCAGAGATCACATTTCCTTAAGATTGTCTCTTTTCTCTACTTTTCTTTTTATTTGCTCTCTGCTCGAAGTAATCTTCTAATAGATGAATAGCTCTGCTACAAAGTGCCATGGTCAGCTAGAAGTTTGAAAGGAGAAAGATTCCTTCCTTCCTTCTGCTCTCACCTCCTCCCACCCCTGTTGCTCTCTGGTTGAGGCAGAAAGGGGAAAGGCCATGGGGAATCACAGGTCATGGGGAATCTGTCTTCTCTACCTCTGATGATGTGCTTGGGTGAGTTGGAAAAGGTTTATTGTAAAGCCAATATGGCGGGCAGAGCTCTTTAGGGAACTTGAAACCTAATAAGAATGATGCTAAAGCTTATCTGGGAAAAGTAGTAGATTATCTGGCAGATACACTAATAAGGTGATAACATGCAACCTTCATCACAGGCTTCATTCATGACTGGTGGTTCTTAAAATGGTGTATTTTTGGTCTGTTATGTCTGTAGCAAGATAGCCTTGAGAGTAGCTTGACCTCTGGATTGTATGATAACTGTGGGACTCAGTATATGATAATTCTGCTGGTACAAGACAGTCCTGTTCATCCGAGGGAAATTCTACAGAGGTCAGCTTGTTCTTGTAACAGGGAAAGACAGTTTGCTTCACTGGGGCCCACTGATGAGTTATTGCTGGGCTTAATGTCCTTGGGCTGGGGAGAAAATTGTCGGGGGGTAATGTTTTAAGGCTAGAGAGAAATGTGATCTTAGAAGTGGGGTCCAAGCACAAGCACCCCATCACCTTTAGTCATCACTCTCTTCAGAGCTCTCTTGGTTTGCCTGCCAGCTGACTCTAAAGAGAGAATATCCCTCTTTTGAAAGGGTCACAAAGGTCATGACTGAAGCTTGGGCTCACTGCTCTTTAATTCCATCAGGGAGAATTTCCTTGCACCTTGTAAAGAGCTGACCAAGTTTGTACTTTATAGAAAGCGTCAGCATTTTTTTTTCTCTGTTCCCTTTGCCTTCTGTGATTTCTTCAAGGGGAGGGTATCAACTGACTAGGGGTATCCTCATCAATTCCCCCCCTTTGTCCTTTATAAGAATGTACAGGATAAATGTACAAGAATCTACAGCTTTCTATCGATGGTAAAATGGAGATATGTAATATGTGTAAAATCTATACCCATCTCAGTTTTGTTACTTTAAGTTTCCTCTTCTGTACAGTAAGTTGGACTGTGATTCCTAAGATTTCTTACAAATATGTTATCCCATCATGTAATGTTTGGAGTCAGAACTGTGTTCAAGTCCTGACCCTGATATTTTTAATCTCTGTGAATCTGGGAAATTTCATTAATGTCTCTGTTCTTCTCAGTTTCCTCTTCTGTGATATGAGAGTATAACACATGCACTACTTACTTCACAAGGTTGTAGGGAATAAAGCACATTGTAAACAGTAATGTGCCAGTTTAAATAGCTTTCACATTTGTTCAAGACAAGGTCAGAAGTGATCAAGGCAACTCATAACTCTAGCCCTATGGACCCCTGGTGTCCTTTCTCCTTTCATGTACTGAATGTTGTTCTATCTAAATCACAGCAACATTTACTGAACGTATTTACGTTTCTTTTGTAACGAATTAGGTCCTGGAAGACTAAATATTCCATTTATTTTTCTTCAGCAATTTTTTGAATTTCGATGTTGGGATTTTTATTTTCTTTTTAAGAAAAATTCATAAAGAGAAACTTCTGTGGAAATACTTGGGGGAATTCTATATACTTTGTCGACATCCTTGAAAAAATGCATGTTTTTACCATTTGAATTTTTTTTTCACAGTTTTGAGTTCTATTCCATCTGGACTTGAAGCACATTAGTGTTTGGGAGACAAAGATTATCTAACCACAACATTCAGATTTCAGGAATCTTTTACCTATTCCAACAGAACAAGTGGTCACGTCGTTATTGTGAGGAAGTTGCTGTGAAAGTGAATCATTTGGGTTTTGTGGCTTTTAAATGGCAAGCAGAGATGCTAGTCAGATGGCTTCTGATCTGCATTCTGAAAGTCGATAGCAGAAATCGATTCCCAAAGGGTTTGTTTTAATGGAGAGACAACACAATTCACTCCATATTTGTTGGATAGGCCTTTGGGTATGGAGGAAGAATATCACGTTATTATAATTATTAATAAATAACTACAGGGGTATTCAATTGAATGGCAGAAATTTTGTTTTATTACTGAAAATTGTGACTTTATATTCAGACAGCATAGTTTGGCCCCCCTGAATATTGTCATGAGTGATGAAATTACAGCTTTCTACTTACATTGTTTACTTTCTGTGACACACTCCTAAGTGTTCTGATTTGGGTACAATTTTTCTTTGTAAAATGTGTATCATACACAGTTGCTGTCCCTCCCATTAGAAGACAAGGTCCTTTAAGACAGGGGTATTTGACCTTTGTTTTTGTTTCCCTGGCACCTATTAGTGCCTGCCACATAGTAGGCACTTAATTAATTATTTTTGGTTGATTGATAGTGATGTTACCAACTTTGCAGCTAGTAAGGATTGCCTTTGTTTCAGTTTTTCCATGTACAAAGTTGGGAAATTATTATAATACCGGACACCTGCTATATTTAATAGAGGTCCATGAATCCTGCATTAATATCATTAAATATTTAAAAATCACCAATATCATTAAAATTATTTATTTTGTTAATTAGTTACTATACATAATAAATATACACTATAATAAATAAAAATAATTCATTAAATTGATTAAATAAAATTAATGTCATTACATCTTTTTTTTTTTTTTTTTTTTTTTGCTTTTTGGAGAGGGAAAGGTAAGGCAATAGGGGTTAAGTCACTTGCCCAAGGTCACCTGGCTAGTTTTTGTGTTAAGTGTCTGAGCCCGGATTTGAACTCAGGTCCTAGTGACTCCAGGGCTGGTACTCTATTCACTCTATCCACCTAGCCACCCCTCATTACATCTTAATATCAGTAATATCACATCACTAAAATATCATTTGAAAATTCTGATGCTATTGTTGCCTTTTTCAGAATGCTGTCCTGAGGAGTGATGTTATTAAACCCCAATGAACCAGTTGGAATTACTGTAGGCAGTTGAGTTTATTTTACTAAAGTGTTTATATCTGTACAGAATGTTCTCAAGAGGAAATTGTGAATACCTACAGTCACCGTAGAACACTGAGAGTTGGATATGGGATAGTCTAATCCTATGTTAAATAAAGAGCCATGCAATAATTAGAAGCCTCACTCTGCTTTACTTTCCAGAAGTAAAATGGCATTTTCATACTTTCTTATACTTAATGTGAAAGATCCCTCTTTCCTCGTAAGACCTGGACCAACAGTTGTTCATATTGGGAGAGTGTCCTGAAAATCCTGTCTTGGGGTGCAATATGTAGAGCATACAACATAAAGAGACCCTTCTATGCTTGGTTTTTTTTTTTGTAAAAAAGGAGATTGAAAAGATGATTATGGTTCACACTTTCTAGTCCATGTAGGACCAACTGCTGGCAGAAGTGTCAGCAGTAAGGGAGGGAGTAGAGATGTAGCTTGGATGTAGAAAGCATAGCTGCCACAGTGAGCCATGTTGAACAACTATGCTTCCTATGACTAAGATGCCATTGAATCCTGCACCAAGATTTCCTGATAGCTCTGAGAGACTCTGCCATATTCAAGTATCAGTAGTTCAGCATCTTTCCAAAGGACTCATCCTTACATCCTTTCTAGTCGCTTGCAGTGCTGGGAAACAGACTGAGGAAACAGGGATCTAGGATACGTCTCAACCTCCTTAAAAGAGTGGTGTGGGAAGGTCATATTCTGGAAATGAGGCAGTAAGAAGAATGGCCTCCTGAGTCCTTTTTTAACTGGTTCTTTACTACACCTTTCTATTTTAATATTTTACATTAAACTATATTTTAAAATATTTTGATTGTTTTTTGTCATTACTACATTGTGATATCATGTTATTGATATGATTGGTAGTAAAATGACTTGATATTTTGAGAAATAAATTCAAAAGGACATTAGGGACTCAGAATAAAAGGAACAGACCGAGCCCAATGCAAACTTTAAAAACTCAGAAAGCTAAGGAGCAGTATTTGTACAGAATTCTCAGAATAGGAAAACTTGGAGAAGATTGGAGGCTACATTAAGTAGGTAGCTTTCTAAGGCACAATGTACAAAAGACTGCAATAAAGACATTTAAGATATGTTTATTAACACATAATTTAATACCAAAAATTAGTATATTTAGGACTCTCTGTAGCATATGAGTATTTTTTGTTATAAATCAAGGTCCATTTGTCTTAAGGTAGACTAAAAGCCTCTAATGGGCATATTGAAGATGTCACTATCAAATGAAAGGGAAGATTTTGCAATTTTTAAACTTTTCCTAGGATGTATAAATTGCCTTATATATTCTATGACCATAATTGTGACTGCCTCTGAAAGAAACCATTTTTTGAGAGGACTGGAAAAGCAGGTGACTTGTTAGTATGTGATTCAATAATTCCAGGTTTGAGGTCCAGAATTTTAGAAGGAGAATCCCCACCAACTCTTCTATAATTTCTCTGACCCCCATGAAACACTCCCAGAGAGACACTCCCAGAGAGACAGGGAACAACTTCTTTAGCTGAACCTATGGTCTCTACCTGACAGTTCCCTTAGTTCCCATATCTGCCTCTTTGACTGGAGATTAACAAATCTTCCTTTAATTCACCCAAGGTATGGTTAGAGGTTAAGAGTTTTATTAATGAATTCAAAGGAAAAGCCCAAAAAACAAAAACCCTTAAGTACATGTATAAAATTTAGCTTTACTTTTTGTTACTGATCATTGACTTTGGTACAGCACAAAGATTGAATCAAAACTATTTCAGAGAATGGCTGTTGATTTACCAGTTCAAATAAGTAAGTTCTTTTTTCTGCAATTTACTGGATGTTTAACTAGCATTGTAAAGTGGTTAGTGCACAGGACTTGGAATCAGGAGGACCCGAGTTCAGATCTTGCCTGAGACACTCCCTAGCTTTGTGACCCTGGGCAAATCACTTAACCTTTCAGTCGTGTTTTCTTGCCTGTAAAATGGGGATTATAATAGCACCTACCTCACAGGGTTATTGTGAGGGTCATATGAGTTGACCTGTGTAAAGTGTCTTATAAACCTTTTAGTTCTATATAAATATTAACTATTATTATTAAAAACCTGGGGAAAGGTATTTAACCACTCTGATTCTGTTTCCTTATCTTTAAAGAAATAATAAAATTGAATTATCTGCATCCAAAAGGTTGTTAATAAAATACTGCCTATGAGGGCTTTGTAAATATAACGCACCATATAAATGTGAGGTGTTGATCATTGTTGTTATCTCATTGTTCAGTAATATTCAACTCTTTGATTCTGTGGATCATCCTGTCTATGGGGTTTTCTTGGCAAAAAATATTGGAGTGGTTTTCCATTTCCTTCTCCCATGGATTAAAGCAAACAAAGGCCAAATGACTTGCCCAAGAGAATTAATATTAAGTACCTAAGGCATTTTGGGTCCTTCGATACTTTTTGTTTGATGTCGTATTTTTCAGGAATGACTTGGACAGATTCAATCCAATTTGATAAGCTGTAAAAATTGTTGCTATGTGCTAGCATAATGCTTTAGACTTTGAAGCTGCAGAGATGAAATTTAAAAAGTCAGTGTAGCTTTAAGCTTTAATATGAAAGCTTCCTTTTAAAATTTAAATCAATTAAAACTTAATACTGTGAAATAAATTAAAGCCAAAAATTAAAGTTTAATATAAACTTAAATACATTAAAATAAGACTAAAAATTAAATCAGTGCAGCTGGAATAAGAAAATAATCTCCCATTTGTGGAGAAAGAAAGTTTTGTCGCAAATTTCCCTGGTAAATGTCTGGTGTACAAGATAGATGAGGAATCAACTGCATTTCTTAAGCGTCTGCTGCGTGTTGGTCTGTTCTAGTTACTGGAAATGCAAATAAAAGAATGAAACAATTCCTATTTGAAATGAGCTGACATCATAATGGAGGAGACAAGTACATATAAAATGTATACAACATAAGGATAACATTCATAGATGCACAGATATGCATACATGTGCACATAGTCTTATAGAGACACACAAAACAATTAAATGCAAGGTAATTTGAGAAGAAGGGTACTAGAGTTCAGGGGATGAGGGAAGACTTTAGTAGAAGATGAAACATGAGCTGCATCTTATAGGAAGAGAGAGATTTTTGGAAGTGGATGTCCAAAGGAAGTATATTAAAGGAATGGTGACAGCCAGTGTAAAGGCATGGGTGTGAAAGATGACGTCTCATAAGGGAAGAACAATGAGAAGACCAGTTTGGCCAGATTGTATAGTGTAGGAGAAGGAATAATGTCCACTGAAGCTAGAAAAGTAGATTGAGACCAGGTCATGTAGGGCTTTAAATGTAACTGGGGGAGAAAGGAATATCTTATACTACAGTCAATAGGAAGTCACAGGGTTTTTGGCAGGTGGGACACTCACATGATCAGTTTGGAGCTTAAGGAAAATTACTTTGGCAGCAGTGTCTAGGATGGACTGGAGTGGTGAAATACTTGAGGCATGGAGACCAATTGTGAGAATGTTGTCAGTAATCTATACAACAGATGATAAGTACCTGAGTGAAAATGGTACCTATAGGGTTGTGTGCTAGAAATGTGAACGTAGAAATGGTAATTGATTGGATACATGTGGTGAGGTAGAGTGAGGAGTTGAGTATAGTGCCAAGATTATGAACCTGAGACTTTAGAAGGGCAGAAATAGGGAAGTCTGGAAAAAGAGGGTTAAGGAGAAAAGATAAAGAGGTCGTTTTTAGACAAATTGAATTTAAGATGTCTCTGGGATATCCAGTTTGAAATGTCTGTCAGACATTGAAATTTCTGTCAGAGATCTTGGACTGAAGCTGGAGAGAGAGACTGCCACTCACTATATAGATCCATCATATCATCTTCATAGAAATTATAGTTAAACTCATGAGAAATGATGAGGTAGCTAAGAGTGAAGTTCTAAATCAAGGGTTCTTAACTTGGGTTCTCCCTTGTGAGTCCATGGAAAGATTTCAGAGAATCCGTGAACTTGGATGAGAAAAAAAATTACATCTTTATTTTCACTAATCTACTACTGAAATTGAGCATTTTTTCAATTATTTAAAATATTATTCTGGAAAAGGACTTCATAGGCTTTATCAGATCACCAGAATTGTCTGGGACACATACAGAGATGTTAACAACCTGTGGTATACACTACAGGCATAAAATCTCTAGTTTTAATGCTTAGAAAGCATCTTACTAGTAATTTTTTATGTACTCCTCTCCCCCCCCCCATAACCACAGAGAATTCAAACTAAACTTTGGGGCCAAAGTGTATTTGGTTCAATTTTGTTAACATATAAGAGTTTTCCAAAATGAATGTGGTGACTAAGTGCTTTCAGTTAGGAAATCCTGTAGACTCTAAGAATAGAAATCATTACAGTAAGATTATGCTTTCATCTTTTCCCAGAAAACAAAAAGCAAAGACTTTTCTATTGAACTACTGTATCTAATATAGTTAAACTCAAAAATGAATCTTATTTTGAAAACAAAGGAAACTCCTCATATGAATTTCAGTAATTGGACCCTTGGCATTCACTCAAATGCACACGTACCCATAAATAATTTTGAAAAATTCCAAAATATGCTGGATCCCCTCTAGAGTGTTGTTACAGACTAAAGAAAAAATAACAGGTATTGAGGAGACATCTGGTACACTGTGATGGAGGGTCCTATGGAAACTAAAATGCATTCACATAACAATGACTCACCTTTCTGTAAATGGGACCATTATTCACTACAAGTAGCTTACCCAACTCTGATTTGTTGAATTACTTGAGACTTAACTTTCTAATGTCACTTGGGTATTGTTTAGGACTTTAATTCTGATTACTTACAGATTTGCTACCTAGAAGTTTAGCAAAGAGGGACTAGGGCCTTTTGCTGACAGTAGCAGAGGTTAAAAGATTTTGTTAGGACTACTGAGAATGCATCCATGCCTACATAAGAAGTAATGTCCCAGTAAATATAAGCAGCCACATTCTCCCAGTGCCTCAGAAATTCATGATGCATGTGTATTTCCAACATAGGTGTGTGTGTGTGTGTGTGTGTGTGTGTGTGTGTGTGTGTGTGTGTAATGTTCAGAGGCTGTAAAGGAAAAGACCTTTGGTACCAGCATTAACTAAGATAATTGATAAGTTTAGTAAATTAAAGAATGTTAATTTTTCATGTCTTGAAAGACAGGATAAACTTTATCAAACTACTTACCTTTTTCAGAAGAGTGAAGGGGAGGGAGGGAGAAAAAATTGGAACTCAAAATCTTAAAATGAATGCTAAACATTTTCTTGACGTGTAACTGGGAAAATACTACTAAAAAATAAAAACATTTACATATAATTGGGCATATTTAATAAAATAAATGAAAATATTAAAATGTTCTTTAAAAATACTCTTTAAAAAGACAGGAAAGGCATTGTGGCATAGTGGATAGTAGGCCTCCAAGATAGGAAGATCTGGGTTCAAAGCCCCGGTTTCATTCATAATGACCATATGATCCTCTGAAAGTCATTGAAACTCTCAGTATCCTAGGCAACTCTTTACAATGTTCAGTTGCAAAGGAGTTACAGAACTACATAGGGGGAATTTCCTCATCTAGAAGGTCTGTAAAGCAGGGAATCACAGGTCGGGTCTCTCTCCTCTATCCCCCAAATTCACACTGAAGCTTCCAAAGCTGCCCAGATAAATTACTAGGGAGAATGAAGTCTGGGCCATTGTGGTAATTCTTCAATATAAAGTTTCTAAATAGTAGATTTCTTGAAGAACAGACTTACTATTGCTTCATTTCATTTCTCAGGCATCCATTAATCAGAATTGCCTATTATATTCATTTAGACTTTTCCCTTTATGTAAACAGATACAAGTGATTTCTTAAACACGTATTTTCTTTGTTCTATCCTCAATTAATTCCCTTTTCTACTTGCTTTAATCATGAAAACACTTGGGTTTGTTTTTGTTTTTTAGAAAGACCTCTGAAATTAGAAACTATAGACTTGTAACCCTAGCAGAAACTAGTAGGAAAGGAGGAACATGATGTGGTGAAAGGCCCTGAATTCAGAAACTGGAAAACTAAGTCTTTATCCCAATTCTATTACTAATTAGCTGTGTGATTTTGAGCAAGTCACCTAACTTTTCTTTGCCTAAGTTTTGCAAAATGTATTTCTTTTCTTGCATTCCCTATATTATAGTATTGTTCAGGGGTGAGGGAGATGATATATATAAAATGCTGTGTTACTGTGAAATGCCACCCAAAATAGAGGCTACTGTTACTTTAAAAGATTTCAATAGAAATTTATTTCAGTAGTGAACTCCTTTTAATTCAAATTTTTACCAAAAATAGGATTAAAGGTAAAGCTAGTAATGAAAAAATTCATAAAATATATTCTACATTATCAAAAATTGATAGTAGGAAAACAATAGCTAAAAAGAGATTTATTAAATAATTTTCCAGTCAGCAAAATGTCCACTGTCATCTTCTACTTACCAGTGGCATCAGATGTATCTGGGAGAATTATAGAATGCTAGAATTGCAAGAACCTCCCTTGGAGATTACTTACTTCATCACGCTTATTTTATAGATAAGGAAGCTAATGCCTAGAGAAAAGGGGTGACTTGACTGAACTCACGCACCTACTTTGTTATGGAGCTAGGATTGAAATCCTGGTCTCCTAACCCAGTCTAGGTTTCCAGGGTCTTTCCTCTACATCAGCGGTTCTCAACCTGTGGGTTGTGACCCCTTTGGGGGTCGAACAACCCTTTCACAGGGGTCATCTAAGACCATCAGAAAACACATATTTCTGATGGTCTTAGGAACCAAGACACCACTCCTCTATTCATCTCCAGGTGGGTCTGCCCACATGCAGATATGCCCACATATGAGTACTAAAGGATCACAGCATTAGGAAGGTTGAGAACCACTGCTCTACATGAATGCTCAGCCTAGTCCCTTGCCCTTAGTAGATATTCAATTAAATGTATTTTGGATGAATGAATGAATGAATGAATGAATGAATGAATGAATGAATGATAAATGAAAGAAATTAAATTAAATTTAGCCCAATATTCTAGTCTTTCAAGATACTTGTGGAATGACTCTCATCATCCCACTGTGTTAGTTATCTATACCTCTTGGATTTGTGTCATCTACAGATTCAATAACCATGTTACCTGTACCATTATTTAACCTACTGGTAAATATATTGAATAATGTGGGGCCAAGCATAAATTCCTTGAGGTGCTCCACTTGAGGTTTCCTACCAAGGTTATATCGAACCATCATTGTCAATTCTTTGAGTCCAGCCATCCCTTCAGTTCTGTAGCCTTCTAAAAGTACTATTCTGTAGCCCACATCTTTCCATCTTTTCCATAAGAATGGCAAGAGATACTTTATCAAAGGTCTCCATCAAAGTCTACATAAAATGTATCTATAATATTTCCTGGATATAGCTGTATAGTAACCTATCAAAAAAGGAAATTAATCATATTAACATGACATGACCTCCTCTTGAGGAAGCCATCCTGGAGGTTCTTTGTGTTTATATACATCCATTTTATGTAATCAAACAAACTGTTGAAGAAATACCTAATCTGGCAACTTCTGGCAATTATAATAATAGAATCACAGAAATGCATATTTGAAATGGAGCTTAGACATCTTTTAGTCCAACCACCTTCCGTAAATAGGGATATTTTTATGTAGCATAGCTGAGGTGACAGCCTCTTCTCTGAGGCCAGGATTGGACATTAAAGTAATTCAGCATTTGGTTTAATTTTCCCCTCTTTTCAGTTTTCATTGTTGTGACCGTGGTTTCTCCTTACCTCACTGCGTCAGCTTCCCACATTTCTCATGATTCCTCATGTTATCCCCATTATTTTTAGCCTGATCATCTTGCTGCTAGTCACATAGAAGTTTCCCTTAGAACAAATGAGGAAAGTTGGAATTTGCAAAGTGAGGGAACACAAAAATAAATGTAACAGGCCAATTTAATTATCTTTTTGGTGGCAGCATTCTTTGTAGCTTTCAGCCACTCACTGATCTCCTAACATAATAGTAGAGCCCTCGTAATTGCTTTATGATAGACCTCCCATTCTTTTTCCTTGAGACATTCATGTTAGTTGATGAGTTGAAAAATAATACTCATTTAAAAGAAAATAAGTATCTGTAAAAAGCAAAAGAAAATTTCTGAGATTGTCAAAATCAGCTAAGGAATTAAGAGATTAGAAACATCTGCCCCTAGCATGTATATAGCACACACTGTTCTATTATTTAACACTTACTGCCTGAGAAAGAATACCTGCTGCTCACTCAGGACAGTAACAGAGGCTTAATTTGCTTTGTAGCAGCTAAGAGACAGCTACTGCCTTCAAGCAGTGTTCTAAGTGGTTTAAGAAAAATATCTAATTTCTCATGATTGCTTATCCTAAGTCATAAGTACTAATACCTGTGAGAGAAGACCAAATGCTAAATGTGAATGGTAATCCATTGTATAAATGCATGCTAAGTTGTTATGTATCAATATTATACACTTATAACAACCCCAAAAGTGATAGTGATTCTAGTTGATACTAAGAAAACTTTAGACCAGCAAAGGAAATGCTAATGTGTAACATAGGGATTGGATCCTAGGAATGCCAGAATCAAAGAACTGAATTATTTGATTCAGTATCAATGATATGTTAGACATTCTTTAGAATAAAGAATACTAAAGCTGGAAAAGTATGCGAGTTTCATGACTGATCTGTCCCTTTGCTTTAAAATCATCCAAAGTACATATTTTTCTATCCTGTTTTTTAAAAGTCACATTTTAAAATCTCATTCTTAATTTCCCATAGAGTTATCAAGAGGGACCCTTTTGCCTACCGACTGCTAAGAGAGAAAAGAGGAGAGATATTTAATAGTCCTGTGCAGCTAGGTGGCTAAATGGATAGAGTTCTGAGCCTAGAGACAGGAAGACTCCTCTTCTGGAGTTCAAATCTAGGATCAGATATTTCCTAGCTATATGACCCTGGACAAGTCACTTAACCTTGTTTGCCTCAGTTTCCTTATCTGTAAAATGAGTTGGAGAAAGAAATGACAAACTATTCCAGTATCTTTGCCAAGAAAACTCCAAATTGAGTCACAAAGAATTCGACTCTATTGAAAAATGACTGAACAATGACAGACAACAACTAAATCTTCTTCCATATCTTACCAGAACTGTCGTATCCCAAATACTCAGGATCTCCTTTACATTGGCCAATAGGATGCTAAGAAACTGAGCACAATTTTGCATGAGAGGTGTTTAATAAATACTATCAAGCAGTGAACATTATCAGAATACTGTCAGTAGTGAACATTCAAACCTAACATATATTAAAATTTGTCACTGAAGCACATGAAACAAGTAGGTGCCTAAAAATGCTTATTCATTGGCCATTGGGGAACTCATTACCTAGTACAAACATAAATATATAAAAAATACTCTTATCTAATAAGAATCCTAAAAAAGACACAATTATTTCTGAAAAGAAGGGGCAATAGCCTGTCAATTAATACCTGTCCTCTGACCAACGGGTCTTTCCATGCCCCTTGGCAGGAGCCAAGAGAAGTAGCAGCACAGAAAGAGCTCTGCCTCTCTGGCTTTCTGGAAGGGAAGAGAGGTAGAATAAAGAGAGCAGAGGCAAAGAGTATCTCTTGTTCTAGCTGTCAGGTCAGAGTAGAGGAGAGAGGGAGAGCATAGGAGTGGAGTCAAACATCTACCCTCCTACTCATTTGGAGGGAAAAGAGTTCAGGGTTGGCAGAGAAAGCATGAGAGCGAAACTAACCTTCTCTTCCCACTTATTGGGAAGGTTAAGACAACAGCATGATGAGAGACCCCACTTGAAATCCTCCCTTCTACATCTGCTTGTCATATCACTAAGTCTTGCTTCTCAGCTCTTGTCTGAAGGGTGAAATAATATCTTATCATATATTCTAAGCCCTGACAGGTCTGAAAGTCAATGAATGTGGTTTTTCAGGAGTCAGTTTTAAATTGAGAGGGTCCTACCCTATTAACTAAAGAAAACTGTTTCCTCTGCATAGTTCATATGATTCTTTGGGGACCATATTTTGAACAAGGTCCCTGACCTTAAGGAGTTTGCAGATCACTTAGGAACAGAAGACCAATAAGCACCAAAAATTCATAGTGGAAGGAATTGTGGGTTCAGAGATGACAAGTGGATTCAAATTCAACCTCTGGCAACTACTTATGTAACCATTAGTAAATAAAAACTTTTGAGTCTCAATTTTCTTATCCATAAAATAGTAATAATACTTGAACTATACATCTTATAGGGCTGCTATAAAGAAAGCTCTTAGTCAACTTTAAAGTACAACGCCCATATGAAATAACCTTGTGATAATTACTGTACAATCCAAGCATTAGTGCGTGTATGTATATATAAATATTTATATGAATTATTTATTATATTTATTATAGTTTTATATGTCTTTATATTTATCGTAGCATTTTATATGGATTATATGAAACATAGAATTGTAACCTTTGTGTAGGTTCCCTTCAATTTAGTTCACTTAATAAATATCATATGCCTACTGTGTGAAAGACACTGTGCTCTTATAAAGGGTTTCGGTTCATTTTGGAGTGTACTTCTCTGGCTTATTGTCCCCACCCAGATAAACTAGGAACTAACTATCTGACACAACCCTTTGTGTTGCCACATGGCTCCAAGAATAAACAAGTTTATTTGCAAATCAGTGACAAAGCATTTATTAAACATTTACTCTATGGAAAGTACTATGTTAAGCTCTGGGGATACAAGTAAAAGAAAACAGAGTGAGTTTCTTCCTTTAAAGAACTAACATTCTAATGGGGGGAGGCAGCAAATAAACAGGACCTGAAAAGGGAGTTGGGGTATTAGGGTATACATGTATGTTGATATAGCTGCAGATATCAGCAGACACTATGGAGGCCGAAATTGAGCAAGATAAGGCCAAAGCTGGTCTATCTAAGCCCAAGGTAGTTCTAGGGGAGATATTTGATTTTCTGGTTGGGAGGAAGACTCTTTAAAAAGAAGTCTGGGAAATGGAATTTTGATCAGAACTCATAGGAAAAAAAATCCACATTCAGGAGTATGCAATTCTTCCCCAGAGATAAGCTCAACTTCTTATAAGGTATGCTCAGCAGGTGTTGCCTCTTAGAGTGGCTTTTCAGCACATGTCACCTACTGAGGCTCTTTATAGTCCCATCCTGATGTTCGTATTCACTCCTGACCAGTGCTCCACTCTGTAGTTGCTGTTAGTTATCTGCATAGCCCTGAACTCTGCCTGCAGCTCAGCAGCTAATGGCTTTTTGTCCCTAATTTACTCTTTTGATCACTTCCCAGAATATACTGCCAGCTTTTACTTGTCCCTTCCCTTTGTGCTCCTTTCTACCATTGTTCACAGTCTACCTGTAGTTCACCTCTCCTAAAATTCTCCCATTTCTTCTCTGAAATTGAGTTCATTCCCTTTCCTGGGGAACCTCCTTCTTCTCTAAGTCCCTGTTATTGCTCTAGATAGCATTAAAGAGGCATTAACAAATCAGATTGCCCCTATTTCTGAAGTCTTTCCTCTGGCTTCTCATGAAGGTTTTTCCAGAGATTAAAACAACAACAACATTTGGCATCTCATATATCCTGTCAGGTCTATATCACTAATAGTACATTGACACAAGGTGAATTTTCTAGTCCTCCTTTTCACCTATTACCTGGATAATATGCCTCCACAAAATCACAGAATTTGAGAGTTGGAAGATACTTTGGTAGCCATTTATATCAGTTCCTCCAAGTGTCTAGAAGCTTGCAAGAGTGCCCAAATCTCTTCCTCTTTATCTCTTGGTTCCCCAGGATTCCCTTTGGAATAGCTGGGTGGAGTTATTAAAACTATACTGGACTGCTTCCCAAAGCATCTAGGGAAGTGTCAATGGGGGAAGAAGGACGTGCTTCCCAAGCATTGCTGCACATCAGAGGGAGAAGAGTTGTAGTCCTTAATGTGCCAGAGATAATAGCAGTACTAACAGTGTCTGATATTTATTTGTTTGTTGTTATCGGGTCATTATTCAATCATGCGCGACTGTTCTTGACCCTCGTTGGAATTTTCTTAGAAAAGATACTGGCGTGGTTTGCCATTTCCTTTTCTATCTCATTTTACAGATGAGGAAACTGAGGCAAACAGGGTTAAGTGTCTTATCAAGAGTCACACATATAGCAAGTGTCTGAGGCTGGATTTAAATTTAGGAAAAGGAGTCCTCCTGATTCCAAGCCCCAGTACTCTATCCACTACCCAACCTAAATGCCTGTAGTATTTGTAATACTTGATCTTCATTAGTTAATTTGGCCCAAACCTAGGATTTCCTCTATTCGGGAACTCTATCCACACTTAGGAATCTGACAGCTAATCTGTTGATATATATTACCTGTAACTTTTAGTCTTTTCCTGGAGCACTGAGTGGTTAAGTGATTTGGCCTTTAGCCACATGTTGAGTATGTATGTGCCAGAGGCAGGATTTGAAGCTGAATCAAAGGCTGGCTCTATCCACTACCCCAAACTGCCTCTTGGCTGATATCATCATATTGCTCTAAAGTCTGCAAAGCAATTTTCATGTATTATTTCGTGTAGGCCTGCCAACAACCTTAGAAAGTAGGTACAGTTTGTAATGTTCTTATTATCATTTTATGGATGAGGAAACAGAGGCTCAGAAATGCTACCATGACTTGCCCACCTTAGCTTCCAGATTCCCATCCAGATCTTCCTGATTCCAGTCTTGGCTGTGTCCAGATGCCCAGTGTCATGTATACATATGTGTATAAATTTTTAAGACTAAAGAATGGTACTGCTATAGGTGTTTACCGATTCCTTTGGAGAATAGGTTCTTCAAATGAGGGAAGGCTTCATCAAGGAAGTAGGAACTGAACTGAGTTTGAAATATGATCTATATAGTCAGATCTATATAGTCTCCTCTGTATAGTCAGATGAGAAAAGGAAGAGCATTTGAGGAAGACTGAAGATGTAAATGACCACATGAAGGTGAAGCTTCCCTGTTCTTGGGTTAGCTGTTGCCAAAGGAGAATCATTGATAAATGAAGGTAACACTAACAGCTTTTGACTGAATTGTTTTTTCCTCACCAGTATCATTCATTGTCACCTAGAAAGGATTTATTTGCCAAGAGAGACCAAAACAGTAGGTAAGATGGAAAGAATGAGTTTGATGGTTATGTTTTATGTGTGTGTGTGTGTGTGTGTGTGTGTGTGTGTGTGCATTTTAAAATCTACATTGTAACATGTCAACTGGAGGATTTTGAATAAGACAACTAAAGTCGTTTTATAAAGACCTATGATCCACTAACAGATAGTAATAACTTGTAACCACCAGCAACAGAAGCAGACCTATATTTGCTCTTTCTTTATCTTTGAATTGCTTGTGTAATATACTTCTTATTTATAAATGTGGAAGAAGTGTGTTTGTGTCTTATTTATAGGCACATAAGCCTAATTTATAAATACATTTACTAATAATTATATTTACATAGCTTTCTTATGAGAACTGTGTTCTAAAAGTTGTAAGGGGAAAGGAGAAAAGCATTTATGAAGACCTACTATGCCCCGGGTTTACATAGTAGTGCTCAGTAGTTTACAAATATTGTCTCATTTGATCTTCCCTAGGAAGTAATGCTATTATTTTACCCATTCACAGTTTACCCATTTGTAGCTGAGGAAACTGAGACATCCAGAAGTTAAGTAAATTGTCCAGGGTCCCACAACTAGTGTCTGCGGTCATATTTGAACTCATATCTTCCTGATTATTGTTGAAAATTTAGAGCCTGTTTTCACATAGAAATGCAGTTATGAATTTTGGTTAAGTTTCCAGGTTAGCCTGTTGCAGTTTAAACCCAGGGACACCCTGTTGCAGTGGGGTCTCTGCCCACCCAAAAACTGTTGGGGTTTCATGATGTGTTGTAGTGGAACCATCTCGAGGAATTCAGAGTCAGATGACCTTTAATCCAAGTATCGACATTTATTAAGATTGATGCTTCTCATGAAGCCGCCTAAGTTCCAAGAGGAACCAGCAACGTCAGAGAAAGCAAGATGGATTTTTATAGGGTAAAGATGCAATTACATAATCAAAATTTCCATAGAATAGAGGAATATAAAAAAGGCAGGAGGAGTCTGTTAAGGGATTAGGTAATGGGGGAGGGGTCCAATCTATGGTTTGGTGGTTAAACATTGCGGTCATGCTGCCCTCCAAGTGGCTAGCTTTTGTGGTCTTCTCTGGTCCAGATGGATGATATGATTGTAATTGAATACAAGAACACACCTGTTTCTGTGGGAATGGGTCTGGGGGCAGTGACCAGGTAGAGGCAGTAGCTGGTTCCCATCACATGGACATGCCTGCTGTTTCTGTGGAAACTAAGAGTTCAGGGACACACCTGTTGTTCCAGTGAGCAGTGAGGCATATATATGAAGAAGTTAGGACACTGGCAGGGGGATAGGTAGGTACAGTGGGCTGTTTTTCAGTGTGGCTGGGACCATAATGAAGTGAGAATATTGAGGCTGGGGACAACTTTATCAGGATTCCATCAAGCCTACAAACATATTTTTAACAGTAGACTATAAAGAATCTTAGATATCATCTAGTTTAACCACACCATTTTAATGTTGAGTGAACTAAGACCTAGAGTGATCAGCCACTCAACAGATTTTTATTGAGTTCCAACCATGTGTCAAGCACATAAAAATGAGATGAACCTTGTTGTCAGGGAGCTTTACTTCTTTTGGGTGAGACAGCACGTATGTGTATAGGTAGACACAAGCTGTGTACAAAAGAGCAAAAGGTAATTTTTGGGGGGAGTTAACATTTGAGGGAAGTAGGAGAGTTGTCATATGGAAGGTGGGACTTCAGGGGCATCTCGAAGGAAACTAGGGAATCTAATAAGTGATAAGGGAGTGCATTCTCCAAGTATAAAGGACAGTCTGTAAAAAGGCTTATAGGAGGGAAATGGAGTGATACAAATGAGAAACTTTGGCTGATCTGTAATGTATGTTAAGGGAGTAATGTGTTAAGCTTGTAAGGTAAGTTAGAACCAGCTTGTAAAGGTGTAATGCCAAGCACAAGCAACTTTCCAGAGGACTGCTGCTGTGAACAGCTTTCAAGGTTCTGATTATAAGCATAGTGAACTCTCCATTTATTCAGTAACAAATCAAGGCAAAAAATTCACAGAAAATCAAAATACAGCATTCACCATGTCACAACTCAACAATTTAACACTAAAATGGCCACGTAGTTTTCACCAAAGTGGCCACATAGTTTTAAACAAAGTACATTTATTTAGTAACTCAATCATTTAGTAAGTCCTCAATTCAATCACAAAATACAAAGGTTAAAGTTCTCTTTTAAACAAGGTGCATTCATTTAGTCAATCACAAAGTCTACCCCTAGGTCACACCATCTTAATCTCTTCAATCAAAAGTCTTCCTTCTTAAACAAAGTACATTCATTTAGCCAATCACAAAGTACAAAGGCTGTCCACCCCTAGCTCACAACTAGGTTACAATATAATTAGTCAGCATTAAGTACCCAACAAGAGGCCTTTTCATCTTGCCTCCAGGCAGATTCTTAGCTTCCATGGTTCCCCTTCCCACAGTTTCTGTTCCTGGGAAGACAAAGTTTAACAAAGCCACAATAACATTCATTTACGTTGTCAGCATCCTCATCAATTCACTTTCTGCCTGTGAAATCAACCTAGACCCAACAGCAAGGTCTGAGGCCTCTATCAACAAACAAATCTGACAAAGTAACATCAAAACAGACAGACAAAGTACTGGCAGCACAGTCATGCCTTCTCAGTTCTCTGCAGCTCTGGCTGGCCCTCAGAACTCTTGGGCAGTTCTCAGCAGTTCTCTCTCTCTCTCTCTCTCTCTCTTTCTCTCTCTCTCTCTCTCTGCCTCCATGATGCTGATCCCAGAAGTTCTTCTGGCCTCTCTCAGATTGTGCTTTTCCCTATACACAGCACCAGCTTCTCCCTGTTCAGCCCCCCTTCATCAAGTCAACAAGTCCATCCCACCATGGGATTCACAAGTTCTGGGTCTTAACACTTAACCAGAAACCAAGTGCTAAGTACCTGTTAGCTTGCCAATACAAGGGGATCTTCAGATTCTATTTCTATTACAGAAGGACTCTAAATACAAAACAGAAAAGTTTATAATTGACCTGAGAGGCGATAGGGAGCCACTGGATTTTATTCAATAGGGAAGTGACACAGCCAGATCTGTGCCTACAGACACTGTGCTAAGCCTTGGAGTGGCAAAAGATAAACCCTGCCCTCACAACCTAAGGAGGGAGAAAACAAACAAATAAATACATTCAAGCAAGCTATACGTCCAAATCCTTTATAGTTTGGCAGGTCTAATCCCAAACTATAGTTAAGTAAATACAGTTGCATCTACTTAATGAAAAGCTTTGAGAGCCAGAAACACGTCCAAGACATGATGGGACATTAGAGTAGGAGCTTAATGTAAATTTTCATCAAATGTCTTCAGCTTCCATTGTAAAGGTCTTCTTGTCTCAGTGGTATAGCAGAATACATTACTATGAACAAATTTCAATTTTTATGTAGGGAGAACATTTTTAAAAGACACATTTGATCTCTTCAGTATGTTTCAATGAAGTGAGAGAATGGGAATTATTTTTTTCCACATAGTTCTTCTGTATGTAATACTTTATTGGAATGTGTTGCAATTTTTCTTCCTTAGAGCCATACAGAACTCCTTTATTCTACATTAAGTAAGGAGTTTTTAGGAAAAGAGAAAAAAGTTTAAACTTCAGATAATTTATTCTTTTGTGATTCAGATAGCAAATACTAGGTTGTAAAAATTTGCCTGATTGAACTGCTTTTCACTAATTTATCTTTGAAACATTTTATTTTATTAATTGTTTTGTCTTTGTGGGATTAAAGCAGACTAGCTTAATAGAACTATGGTAACGAATAAGCCCCAGTGAGATGGGAAAATTCCCTCAAACTAAAGATACAAAATACATTTTATATAGCCATATCGACTATATTGTTGTTTGGAAAGTGATTATCTAGTTTTGGGGTTCACTATGGACCTCTGATGCTCATCCTTTTCCCTTTGGTGCATTTTAATTCTTTTCATTGTTCCCATCTGAGGTTGAGCAGGAAAATTTCTGAGAGATGGAACTCAGGCCAAATTTTCACTGTGTTAATTGCTCTCAATACAGGTTTTCGTAAACTCCAGTTAAGCCTAGAAAGACTGAGAGTTATAGACTAAAATAAGGGATACTGGCATACTGTTCCATTTTATGTATTTAAGTATTTCCTTCTCCACTTTGATTCAGACAATCAGGAGTCAGTCTGAGAAAGGACAAGTATTGGTCTGTTCTGTCTTATGATAGATAGAAATCCTGAAAAAAAAACAGTTTTAAAATTTCTTTGTCATTCCCGTTATTACTTTTGTATATATCTGTTGAATAATCTCATATTCTGAAAATTGTCTTTAGTTTGATTTAAAATGTTTTCATGAATTCCTAGATGGTTTCAGATTTATGAAAAAATTAGTTGCTAAAAGTAAACTCTACTTAGCCTGCCTGATTCTAAAATAATATATCTATTGAGTTGCATTGAATAAATCTGACCCTATAATAATAAAAACAATTAAGCAAATAGATTCTTTCTTCTCTAATAAAGGTTCTCAGATTTATTATGTTCACAAAAAGACCTTTTGCTTTGAAATTCTGGAACTTGATTCATAGGAAAGTTAAATTTTAATATGCATTGACTTTAATATGTGAACTATTTGACTTTTAATAATGCTGTCACAATCATCTGTTCATAACAACATTAATTAGCAGTGTTATTATCTTGATTATATGTCTGTATAGGCCAAGTTAAACAGGTGACACTTCTGTCAAACTAAGGGTCTAGATACCTAAAGAAAAGAATATCTCTGGAGAATAAGTAGACCTGCAGAGCATAAAGATCTCATGATAAGGTATGCAGTCTAGGTCTGTTTAAACTCAAAAAGAAAAATATGAACATTTATCTCTTAGGTACTAGCATGTTAATGCTACAAAGTCCATACTTCTCATATTAGCTTCAGTACAGGATTTAAGTATTAGTACGTAAATATTCAACAAAGGCAAAATTCTACTCCCCTCCCCAAAAAAATCTCGAAAGGAATCTAACTTATAAGGAAAACAAACCAGAAAACTAACTATACAAATTACATACAGTTTAAACCAAGAGAGAAAACATTTTTGCCATTTTTTTCCCAGTGGATCTGGGAAAACTAGAGTATCTGGAAGTGAAAAGTTCCAGGTGGAGACTCTTTCTGGATAATCTCCACTGTTGCCAAAAGCCCAACTTTATTCCAGATGAGGTTCCATATGCTGCGAGACTCTGGACTTGCTTTCCAATGAAAACTAGTGGGTAGGTTCCCGAAGCTAGGCTGGCTCTGTATCCTCAGGTTATATCCCTGAAGGTTATGGTGATTTTCTCTAGCCTCAAGCCCTCAAGCCTCTGACCCCTCTCCTATACCAAGAACATCCCAGTATCATTTAAGCAACTGACATCAACTTTACAAAGAGATACTTACTGAGAACACATAGATAGAAGTACAAACATATCCCACCAACACCTGGGGAACACACTTCTTATCTCAATCCCTGGGGAGAGTGGACTCAAACCAAAAGTGGTTGCTACAAGGTATTTGCTACCCCCACCAAATCCAATGGATGAGTTTATGAGCCTTCTTTCTAGGATATTGCTGGCCTAGATTAAGCTGGTCAAACTCTTCAGCAACTGCAACTCCCCCATGTTTAGGCTCCAGGGAATCTTGGAAGCTAGCCCCCAGACACCTAGAAATCACAGTTCTAATTTTTTGAATATTGGGAGATTGTAGACTTCTCCAATACTCCTTCACCTTAAAGCAGGAAGGAACAAAAGAGGTCCATATTTGTGGGCTCCATCTTGGCCCCAGATGGAGAAGGCCAGAGAAACTCCCCAACAAGAGATTTATAGCAAGGCTTTCTCATTAAAACATAACTAATCTTGAAAGAGTGAGAGGCTCACTTTGGATACCTAGTAAGTACACCCCAGTTCTGTTTCAGAAGTCAATCAGAAGTCTGTTTTGTTCAACAAATGGTTAGTGGACCAGAACCAGTTATAGAACGTCTACACATGCTCCAAAGTCTATGTGGGACTTCAGTCAATTAAGCAAGATATTTTTCAAGTACCTACTCTATTCCAGACACTGTGCTGAGCTTTAGCCATGGTCATATGGACTCAGATCCTTAGTAAGTCCCCCAATTACATATCATTCCTATGATATAGTCTATCTTCCTAGTAGAATGTAAGTTACTTAAGGACCAAGAAAGTATCATTTTTGTTTTTATATCCCAGGATAACACAGGATTTTACACATAGAAGGTATTTAATAAATACTTGTTACTTGCTTATTTTGCCCAGATTTTTCAGGGTCAGAAATGAAAGGCTTCATCTGTTTGATGGGGGCAGAAGAAGGGGATAATTTTTTTTTAGTTTTTCTTTATCAGACCACCACCACCAACAACAATAATAAAACAATCCTGAAGCATTAATTTTAAAATCCTAGGTAGGTGAAGTTGTAAGTTCCCATTTGCGACATCTTTACCAGCATTCAAATTAGAGAATTCTTGGTTCATATCAACTGTGTAGAGTTAGGTAGGAAGGGACACAGATAGTAAGATAAATGAAATCCAGTTGTAAAGAACTTGAATATTTAAACTTCTTATGGAAAAAAGGAGGGAATCCAGTATTGGTTATATAAAATGGCTACTTTTGTCATAGGAAATTCATACCTTTACAAATACATAAAATGATAATAGGAGAGCACTGAAGAAAAATAATTTGATATATCTTGAATAAGTCATGGTAACACTGTGGACATTGATTAAAATATTTTATAGAAAATCATTCTCTTTATTTTCCTGATGTAGGTTTGGACTGTTTTTTCTAAAGCAGGAACCTCATCATTATTATATAATCTGTCATAGAAATAAATTTTGTTGGAAGAAATAATTGGCTTAAGGCCAGCTTAAACTTTCTCACTTTATATTTCTTAGTTCAAAAGAATGTAAGTTTATTGAGAACAAGAACTGTTTCACTTTTGTGTTTTGTAGCCTGAGTGGCCAACACAGTGATACATGCAGGCAGGCACACACATATGCACACTTGTGCACACACATACATGTAGGCCTTAATAAGTCTTTATTGATTAATTCTGCTTAGTTTCGTGTAGAAACCATAATGTTGTAGCACATGGATTTTACATTTAAATTTATATTTTATTTTAAAGAGGCATCATTAGGATGTATATCAGGAAACCTGGATGGAAATGGGAAATGAATGAAGACTTTGGAAAATTAATCACAAGCCAATCCTAGAAAGATAATCCAATGATGGAAAATTTCAACTGTTCAGACATCTGCTGGAAATCTCCTTCTGTCCAAGGGAAAACAGTAAATAATTGCTTTTCCTGCATTAAAAATCACCCCAACCTTTAAGAGGTAGAGGAACCAATAAGATGAAATTCTATTTTCTAGCTGATGCTCAGAAACAAGGAGGAGTTGGTTGTTGAGGTGGGAATGATGAGAACCTTTGGGAAAATGTGCTATTCTATCTCATATGGAAATTGTCTTAACTTGTACTAGACAATTTGGAAGAACAGATTTCAAAGAGTTCAGAGAAAGGATAGGTAAGATCCCATTGTCCAAAACCCTCCAGCGGAAGTCATCCCTGGGTGGATCAGGAAAAGCTCCTTAGAATGCAAAATATAAAGATGCATCAAGAAACAATTTCTGTGAGGAGGAAAAATAATTGTCTAAAGAAACTAACATTAATGTACAAAACTCATCAACCAACCTAAGTTCACGTCTTTGGACCTCAGTTTCTTTATTTGCACAACAGTGGTCAGGGAGGATAGATAACCTCAGAAATTCCTTCCAATTCTTAATCCATTTTCCCATGATCCTCTACAATTTGATTTAAAAGCACACATGCAGAAGATGGCAGGATACAAAAGCATAACAGCATCCCGTAAGAACAGTACTAAAACTGAATGACATGAGGCCACTAGAGAAAACTATGGATACCTGTAAAGATTTATTTTAAAGGCAGAGTATATAGGGAGAATGAGGAATATAAAAGAAGGGTCTATGGGATGATGATAACTGATAATAGAGAGACAGCAGAAGTTTTAAACTATTCCTTTTTTTTTTCTCTGCCAAGGACCGTTCCCATTGGTCAGAGACAGAATTAAATGGTTAATAGACCGTTGATACTCAGAATAAGGGAAATACATCTAACTGCCCTTGGTGAGTTCAGGTCATTGCCAAGATAAAGTTCATTGTAGGTACTGAAACAACTGACAGATGTGACTGTAGAACCATGATCATTTATCTTTAAATTTTCATGGTCCCAAAGAACCAGTATAGAAGAACAGGACAGTGCACCAGACATAGTTCACCTAGATTTTAGCAAAGAAGTTGGGTAGGTCTCTCATGTTATTCTTTTAAGATAGATGGAGAGATGGATTTTAATGTTGTTAGTTAGATCTGAAACTGGTTAAATGCCATAACTAAAGAGTTGGCATTAATGACTTGCTACCAACTGGGACAAAGGTCTTGAATTTCACATTCAGGGCTCCGTGCTTGGGCCTATGCTGTTCATTAACATTTTAATGATGACTTCACCAAAGGAATAATGGGCAAAGATTGGGAAGGACATTGATAATTTGAAGGGTGTTTCAAGAAGGGCAAAAAAAAGATGGTGGTGGGACTTTGAGATCATGTTATATGGTGATTGGTGGAAGAAACTGGGTAGGTTTAGTCTGGAGAAAAGACTAATAAGGAACATAATACCTGAAACAAAGGCTACATAGTCACTTATAAATGGTAGAGAGAAAGCTCACAAAGTTTCAGGTTGGAATAGATGACCCCTGAGACCAATCTACAATTCTGTAATTAGTGCTATAGCTTAAAAAAAAGGATTTCAAGACAAGTAAAAGTCCATCAATGCTACTTTTACCTCCAAAAAGGTGACACAGATGACATTAGAACCTACTAATTAATATAATTACATATAATTACTCAGAATTAAAATCTGTTTATGAAAATAATCTTAATGTTCTTTTAGAACATTCCCAATAGAAACACACAAAATAAAGAGTTAAGATTTGGGCGGGGGGGGGCTAGGGGGTTATAGTAAGGAAAAGCTCTGGTTTAGAGAGTATAAAATTCCACCACTTTAAGTGGTTATTAAGAAGTCATTTGTTCCAGATGTAGGTATTTTTCCCTGGTTAAATTTGTAGAATGTGCTTTTCTTGAGAGCAGGGATTGACTCACTTTATATTTGTATTCTTAGTGCCTAGCTTAGAATAGATACTTAAATAAAGACTTAGGTGCTTGATTGACTCTTTATCATGCATCTCTTTAGTGATGTACTGAATACTTGAATCAAAAAGGACATTAAACAGGGAGTAATATATTCATTTAAGATATTTGTCAGTTTTATAGCAGATATTCTTTTCAGTATTCACACTGAAATATTCTTTATTGATCTTGAGGTTTTCTAGATGTTCCCATTCACAGCTGGCGTTGTAATCACTATACTGAAATCGATATTAATATGATACTGGTTTAAACATCCAGTTTGGAAAAACAAAGTGGATGAAAGAGCATGTAGGTAGCATGTAAAATTAGTCTATCAATTTATTTCCTGAATGAGCCCTGAAAATGTTTTTAAGTAGGAGAACATTGGATTTGTCTGCAATCACAAAATGTTTCTGACACCAGGGAGCTGTCCATTTACATGAATGAAAATCAGGACCAGCCTCATGTGCCAGGACATAAAAACATGCATTTTCTCAAAAGAACTGAGTCAAAATAATGTTGAACTCTGTGTGAAACTCAAAATATATCTATTCTTCAAGCATAAATTTTTGAGCTTGTGTGTTCCGTCCTTCCCATCTCATTTCACAGATGGGGAAATCAGTCCTCAAAAGTTCAAATATCTTGCCCAAAGTCAAATAGGTAGCAAGTAGCAAAACTATTATATGAAACTACATCATCTAATTCTAAATCTCATGCTCTTTGTGCAGCACCTTACTTCTGTATTCATCTTGAGTAAATGATTTAGACAAGAACTTCATTGTACCTAATTTAGAACACATAAAATATAACTTTTGTTAGCACTTATTTCACTAAGAGATTTACTTATGAAAAACTTTGTCAAGAAATCTCTGAAATATAATTATAAAATTACTGATTTGATTTGCCCTTAGCGACTTTCTACTGAACGTACTTCTGAACACACTGTAAAATTTTGCCAAAAAAGTGCCTGTAATGTGAGAACCTTGAAAGAAACATTTATCGCTTTTTTTTTAACACAAGTATTTGAAAGTGGGTGTTATAATGGTGGTAATAATTCCCTTGAAATTAAAGGTTATAATACAAAGTCAGGCTGAACAAAACAGAACCCATAAAAGCCATGGCATTCAAAATGTAGTACAGGTGTTCCTATTTAACTGCTAAAGTGCATATTATTTATTCCTGATTTGGGGGTGAAGCAGATGTGTTACTGACCTTTTTGGTGAAGTCCATGTAAAATAATACTATAAAATGCATACTTATATGACCTATGAATTAAAGTTCATTTAGAAAAAATCCTTATGTGATCTTGGGCAAGTCACTTGACCCCAATTGCCCTGCATTCCCCCCTCCAAAAAGCCAAAAAAGAAGAAATTCTTACTTGAATAGTTTTAGTTTCATATAACACACTTTTCATTAGCAGTCAATACGTATAACACAATTACAAAATAATGATCATCTCTAGTTTTATCGTGGAATATTCATTAAATACTTGATAAGTTATCATCAACTATAATATTAATAGTGTAGAAATGAGCTTTAACCTCAGCCTAAGCAAGGCTACTTAACTTTAAAATATTCAACTAGCTACATGAAATGTTCAACTTAAGTGAAATTTTATATATATACATATATACTCACATATATACACATACATAAATTACACACATATATGTAGAGATATGTGTGTGTATATCTTCTTAATTTGGTATCTGGACATGTGATTTTATCTGTGGCATGAACTCTTAGTGAGTTAACTCCTTTCACTAAATCTGGTCAGCAGCTCTTCTGCAGTTTATAGTTTTAGAAAGGTGCCTGAGCCACTGAAATGTTTTGTTATTTGCCCGGTCATTGTGCATCAGAGGCAGGGCTTGAACTTCCTTACTCTCAGGCAAGATAAGCCATCTAGTCCAATCTGTACCTCAGCAGAAATCCTCTCTATAGCACTGATGGCAAGGGACTATCCAAACTCTGTTCCTTGGTAATTAACTTATAGGGGAACCTACTACCTTAGGGAACCTTTTATTCCACATTTGCTCAGTTCTAATTAATCAGATAGGACTGTCAGGCAGTTCAGGAGATTGAGTACTGTCCCTGGAGTTAGGAAGACTTGAATTCAAATCCTTCAGACACTTAACTAGCTGTGTGACCCTCTGCAAGTCACCCTGTTTATCTCAGTTTCCTCATCTGTAAAAATGAGTGGGAGAATGAAATAACAAACCACTCCAGTATTTTTGCTAAGAAAATTCCAAATGGGGTCACAGAGAGTTGAACACGACTGAGATGACTCACCAACAACAGTAGCTCAATCAAATAGATCCTTAGTCTCATCAGTTTGGATGTTCCCTTTAACAATGCTGATTGCATCCCTTCCGTGCCTGCCCATCCTGTTTAATTTTTGTTATGATATCCCATTCGTTTGCCACAAGGAATATGTCATATATACTGGAGGCATTCCTTTTAACATAACAAGGATTATAGTAGAGCATACAGATTGTACATCAGTTTTCCCTCACTCTCACCATGTCTAGCACAATCCTTTATTTTTTTTAAAAAATTTTAAAACATTTTATTTTTTATTTTATTTTGATTTTTGGAGGGGGGAGGGCAGGGCAATTGGGGTTAAGTGACTTGCCTAAGGTCACACGGATAGTAAGTGTTAAGTGTCTGAGGTCAGATTTGAACTCAGGTCCTCCTGACTCCAGGGTCAGTGATCTACTCACTGCATGACCTAGCTGCCCCTTTTTAATTAAAAAAAATTAATTTATGGGATAAAACAAGCATTTCTATAGCATAGTATAGTAAAAACAAAAAGATTGCATATAAAACTGCAAATATATTATGTACCACTTGTTATTCCTTTTAAATATATAATGAAGTTATCATGTAAATTTCTTTTTTTTTCCTTCCCTCCCTCCTGCCCTAGCGATGGCTATCATTACCCACAGATATGTATGTATGTATATGTGTGTAAAACCATTCTATAATGCTTCTATTTATCAATTCTTTCTCTGGATAAACATAACATCTTCTGTCATAGGTCCTTTGTAGTTAATTTAGATATTTTTATAGTCAAAATGAGTTATTCACACAAAGTCATTCATAAAATGACATTGCTGTTACTGTATACAGTATTCTTTTGGTTCTATTCATTTTTTTAGGTTTCAAGTAATTTATTACAACTTGTAAATTCACAATATTTCTTTTTTCAATTTATTTATTTATTTTTAATTTTCAACATTCATTTCCACCAGATTTTGAGTTACAGATCTTTCTCCCTGTCTTTCCCCTACCTCCCACCCCAAAATAGCAAGCCTTCTGAATACTCCTTTCCCCAGTCTGTTCTCTCTTATATATTCCCCCATCACCCCCCCCCCAACTTTCTAGTAGGGCAAGGTGGATTTCTATACCTCTGTGCCTGTATATCTTGTTTCCCAGTTGCCTGTAAAAAAAACAATTTTTTTAAACATTTGTTTTTAATGCTTTGAGTTCCAGATTTTTCCCTTCTTCGCTCCCTACCCACTCCCACTAGGAAGATAAGCAATTCCATATAAGTTGTACATGTGTAGTTACATAAATCATTTCCATAGTAGTTATATTGTGCAAGACTAACTATATTTCCCTCCATCCTGTTCCACCCACCAATTATTCTATTTTCTCCTTTGACCCTATCCCTTTTCAAAAGTGCTTGCTTCTAACTACTCTCTCCCCCAATCTGCCCTCCCCTCTACCCCTCCCCCCCATTTTCCAGTAGGGTAAGATACTCAAATGAGGGTGTATGTTATTCCCTCCTTAAGCCCTATTCAATGAGAGTAAGGTTGTCCCATTCCCTTTCATCTTCCTGCTCTTCCCCTCTATTATAACAGTTTTCTCTTGCCTCTTTTATATGAGATAATTTACCCTGATCTATCTCTCCCTTTCTCTTTCTCCCAATAAATTCCTCTCTCACCTCTTAATTTTATTTTTTAGTTATCCCTTCATATTCAACTCATCCTGTGCCCTCTGTCTATGAATACATGTACACACATACACACACACATATACCCTCCTATACATACATATGTATATGTATATACATATATATTCCATTCACTGTCCTCATACTGAGAAAAGTCTTATGAGTTACAATTATTGTTTTTCCGTGTAGGAATGTAAATAGTTCAACTTAGTAAATTCCTCATGATTTCTTTTTCCTGTTTACTTTCTCATGCTTCTCTTGCTTCTTGTATTTGAAAGTCAAATTTTCTGTTCAGCTCTGGTTTTTTCATCAAGAATGCTTGAAAATCCTCTATTTCATTGAATGACAATATTTTCCCCTGAAATGTTATGCTCGGTTTTGCTGGGTTGGTGATTCTTGGTTTTAATCCTAGCTTAAAAAAAATAATCCTAGCTCCTTTGACCTCTGGAATATCATATTCTAAGCCCTTCAATCCCTTAATGTAGAAGCTGCTAGGTCTTGTGTTATCCTGATTGTGTTTCTACCATACTCAAATTGTTTCTTTTTGACTGCTTGCAGTATTTTCTCCTTGACCTGGCAACTCTGGAATTTGGCTATAATATTCCTAGGAGTTTTCTTTTTGAGTTCTTTTTCAAGAGGTAATCAGTGGATTCTTTCATTTTCTATTTTACCCTCTTCTTCTAGAATATCAGGGCAGTTTTCCTTGAGAATTTCTTGAAGCATGCTTTCTAGGCTCTTTTTTTGATCATGTCTCTTAGGTAGTCCAATAATTTTTAAATTATCTCCCCTGGATCTATTTTCTAGGTCAGCAGCTTTTCCAATGAGATATTTTCACATTGCCTTCTATTTTTTCATTCATTTGCATCTATTTTATAGTGTCTTGATTTCTCATAAAGTCGTTAGCTCCTTGTTTGTTGCAGTCTGTTTGCACCAACCACAGGCCCCTCCATTACCCTCTGTGAGAGGTTGAATTTTTTTTAGAAATTTTAATGTTCCACGATTCATAACCACAAAATACGGGGAAATATTGGCATTTTAAAAATTGATTTCTGCTTCAGGAAGAAGTTTTGGGTTATTTAAGATGCATCACACTTTGCAGTTTCCCTCAGGCAATCCATCTCACTCTCTTGTTCCTGCTTTATTCTGTGCATACCTTGTTTAACTCCATGTCATTATTTGAGCAACAGGCATTCTTCATCAACTTGATTTTTCCTGGGAAGATGGTTGAGCCAAACACTTCTGAGGGGCTACACTTCTCATTTAACAGACATTGTCATTTTCTAGGGCTTGAAATGTTCAGCAAAATACTATATACAAACAAGAGGATTTAAGGGGATATCCCATCTACTGCAATAAATCTCTGTTCTCTATCGTTCCTGTGACAATGGTAAACATCTTTGGTTGGGAAATGTCTTCCTCACTGTGGAATAAGGTTATTTTGCTTATTATACCTTTCAAGCAGTCTTGTATCATTTTGACATATGCCCGAGAGACTTCTTTTTGGAAGCCAGCCTTTAACTCAGCAAACAAGAACAAGGGCAACTTGTATTTTCTACTTTCAATTTATCATGTGATGATCAAGCCTATTGGAGAATATCCCTTGGAAAAGCCTGGATATTTACTCTTAATTCCTTTATCAAAAGGAATTCTTTGCTGTATGCATAGACTGTTCTCATAAAAATTTGATAGAAGTGAGAACGTGAACATATGTCAGTAATTGTTCTTTCAACCACTTTTTTTGTTATTAATGAGATTCACGTTGTTTTTTTCCCCATGTTTTTGGTATCTTTCCCTTCTTTAGATAACTTGTGAGTGAATCTCTCAATTCCTTCATAGTTTTTTGTCTCCAAAGTGGTGCTGCTCTATGTATATTAGGTCTATTTCTTTTACTGTCCTTATTCTTTTTGGTATCATTTCTACCTCCTCCATAAGCATGTGTAGGACTGTATATTATATTTGAGTTACTCTTTCATTGATTGTGAAAAGAGCTTGCTACAAAAAATTTTGAAGCTCTTTTCTTTTTTTCTTGTTTGTTTTCTTCCATTTTCATCCGGGGATGGTTTATTTACTTGGATATTTCCCCAAGCTTTCTTTAAACCAATTTTACTCTCCACCATATTTTTTTTCTGATTTATGAGATAATGCTTCTTTTGTCATCCTTTTTTTAAAATAATGTTTTACAGGTAGCTTTACACTCTAAACCTGCATGGCCCTCAACTGCCCTATCTCTGTCTTTAACTCCCTCAACTATAGTCTCCTTCTCACCCCAAACTACCTTGTGTCCATTTTGTATATATTCTTCATATACTTAAATAAATGTTGTCTCCTCTGTTATAATTTAAGCTACTTAAGGATAAAGACTGTTTTATTTTTGTCATTGTATTCCCAGTGCTTAGTACCGTGCTTCACACAAAGTAGAAGCTTAATAAATCTTTGAGGTGACAAGAAAGTAATTTGTAGATCAAAGTACTTTTTAGGCTTTTTTGGTCTTCTCAGTATGGCAATTTATTTATATCCATTAAGCTCTTACATTAAATTATGTATCTACCAATGAAACCACAGGTCTAAACACTACCCAATATTTTGCTCATTCATTGTCTTTCTTTGAGCTTTGTTCTAATTTTGATTTTTGCTTTAATAAATTGATAATTCCATTGTACGTAGACAACCAATTCAGAAATGATTTCCACATCAGCCACAAATTTTCTACATATCATAATAATTAATTTATTTTATATTGATGATTTACAGCTACTACTGTTTTTAGATAAACTTTGTTTACTTTTTAATATTCTATCCATTTCTGTATCCTCTCATCCATCCATTGAGAAAGCAATCAATATCATATACATTATATGCTGCTGATTCTTTACTGAATGTATCCTTGAAGTTTTGGCATAAGGCTTCTGTGGACTCTACAATTCTTTGTCCTCTCTGATTCTTTATTCACAATCCAACTTTTCCAGTGTATTTGCTGTCCTTTCTTGTTCTTACTCTTGTATTGAAATAACCTAGTATTAAACTATATGTTGATCAAGTTCCTACTTGTTCTTGTAGAATTTCTCTACATTTTCATCCTTGGGAGAGAAACGTTGGCTCATATGCTATAATTATTTCCATGGTGGCCTTTTCTTTATGTTCTTATAAGCATTGCTACATGAGATGACCAACTGTTCTATGAAATTATATTTCTTGTTCCCTTTGGACACATCACAAATCCATGTTTTGCCTTTCCAAGGAAAGCCTGAGTCATCCTTACACTGAACTTCAGCTTCTTTCTGTCTCCTACTTTAAGTCAAGATTTTTACCAGTTATACAATTTAGCCTCTATGTGGCTATGTCTACTCACTGATGAAGAAACAAGGATGACCTTTTTTGTATTCATGCACTCCTGTATGATAAATATTTATTAAACCAAGTCATAATTTGTAAAAAGGAACAATGCCTAAATAATCATTTAGAGGTAGTGATTCTTCCAACTCTCTGACCCCCTTTTCCCTCACTTTGCCATTTGTAAAGCCAAGCATGAGCAGCTTTCCAGAGGACTTCTGTTGTGAATAGCTTCAAGGTTCTGATTGCATAGTATAGTGAACACTCTATTTATTCAATAACAAATCAGAGCAAAACATTTCACAGTAAATCAAGTACAGCATTCACAATGTTACAACTTATTACAGAAAATCAAAATACAGCATTCACAACAACTTACCACGAAAATGTCCACATAGTTTTCACCAAAGTGGTCATATAGTTTTGAACAAAATACAATCATTTAGTCAATCAATCACTTAGTAACTCAATCATTCAATCATAAGTACAAAAGGTCAAAGTCCTCCACCAATGGGGCACACTAAGTTACGAATCAGTCACTACTCAGTACCCTCTTAATAGGTAGTGGGAAATACACAAGCCATCCACCCCTGGGTCACTAGTAAATTACAATTTCAGTCACTACCAGTACCCACAGAGAGGTCTTTTCATCTTGATTCAGTGCAGGCTTTCAGCTTCCATGGCTCCTCTTCCATGGTCCCATCTCCAGCCCAAATCTAACCAACTGCCACCTAAGTTCAAAGGCAGACAGCTCCCAGCTCCTTGTCCAGCTCTCCATGTAGTTCCTGCTCCATATTGAAGCTCACAATGTCCAGTCCACCTCAAGTCCTTCAGTTTCTGTTCCTGGGAAGAGAAAACTTAACAGACAGACAAAGTACCCACACCACAGTCATGCTTCCTCTGGCAGCTCTGGCTGGTCCTCAGCAGCCTCAGCTTCTCCATCTGGCCCTTGGAAGTCTTCAGCACCATAAGCTCCATTCTCAAAATCAAAATCACTTTCTCTCATTCTCAAAATCAAAATCACTTTCTCTCATTCTCAAAATCAAAATCAGTTTCTCCACGGAAGTTCCAGTCCAGCGGCAGAAGCCCAGCCTTCAGATGCCCATCCCAAAAAGTTCTGACTTTCCTAGCTGATGTTTTTCCTTATAAACAGTATTGCTCCTCCCTGTTCAGCCCCTTCCTGTTATGTCAGCAACAGGGATTCACACCTTGTGTTTCCTTAACAGAGGCTTCATTTGAAATTAGGTGCTAAGTACCTCTTAGCTTTCCAATGTAAAGGGATCTTCAAATTTCATTACTATTACACCATTACAATTCAAGAAACAGAAGGACCAAATATCATTTTGCATTTTTCTATGTGTGATGGATTCCCATAGCTGAGGAATTTATTATCAGGTGACTTGCCTACTCAGGATGAGTAACTAGGTAACTAGGCTAACTATAGCAGACTCAGACAGTTGCCAATATACTATTTAATATTAATATATTATATTATTTAATATAATATATTATTCAACATCTTTCCTGCATGGCAGAAACTGCTAGAGATGTGTTTTTCTAGCATAGCCTTCAAGAACCTAGATTTGCCTCTGTATCATGACAAAGCATGAAGGCAGGTGCTGAAAAGTTGCTTCTCTTCAGCTTCCTCTAATTTTTCCTAGCTCTGATCTCTGAAGTTACTATCATGACTCATCCTACTTCCTCATGAAGGGTGATGCCTCCCTATGTTAGGGGGTTTTAACCTTTTTTGAAAACCGTTTGTCAATCTGATGATACCTGTGGATCCCTTTTCAGAATAAGGTTTTTTGATAGCATACAATAAAATAAATATAACTACAGTGGAAACCAATTATAATAAAATGCACCTATCAAAATATTTTTTTTCTCAAAAACAAATTCATGGACTCCAAGTTAAGAACCCTTGCATAAGTCTTCTCTTCTCTGATAAAGTAATGATTGACAAAATGATTTTTCCCTTTACCTTAATGAAATTAATCTACCCCTTCACACAAAAGGGATCAAAAGCATTGCCAAAACATCTTTAAGTACCTGTTGACATCAACAATGTTGTGCCAAATGAAATACAAAATAAATCAAAGAATCCCTATGAGATCCGAGATTCTGGTAATCAACGTTCTACTTCATATTCAAGTGAAATGTTTCCACAGGATGTGTACAGGTTCAGGTAGCATGACAGCTTTCCCCATTGCATCTTTCTCTAAATAAGGACCAGCTTACAGTCTGCAAGCAAAGCTACTATGACAGTAAAAATAGTATATTTTTATATAGTGCCTTATTTAAAGGTAAAATCTTCATAGAGCAAAGAATCAGTCTATACCTATAACCTGTTGTTTTCCGAGTAAAATGCTGGAAGTGGTGCTTGCTTCGGCAGCACATATACAAAGACTGGAACAATACAGAGAAGATTATAACATGGCCCCTATACAAGATGGCATACAAATTTCTGAAGTCTTCCATATTTTTATGACACTAGTTTGATTGCTTCTGAGCCTACTCTGATACATCAGACTAACTTCATTCTCTCTTTCACTTTCTCTAATAAACACTATGCCCAGGGGGAAAAAATGCTGGAAGTGATGTAGTGGATACATCACCAGAAATCAAGTACAGAAGACTTAAGTTCAAATCTGAATTTGTTCACTTAACAGCTATGAGACCCTGGACAAATCATTAACCTCTGTTTGCCTCAGTTTGATTTACTGGCTGTATGACTCTGACTAATTCATTGACTTCTCTGCCTCAATTTTCTCATCTGTAAAATGGAGATTATAATAGCAACTTACCTGCCAGGTTGTTGGGAAGATTAAATAAGGATATTTGCTAAATGTTTTGCAAATCTTAAAGCACTATATCAGTGCCAGCTCTTATTATTTGGAGGGCATACAGTGCTCTGTCACTTAATAGTTATTCGGTTTTTTTTTTTTGAAGGTCTTTTAGATAGAGAGTGAATGACCAAAATAAAAGTTATGATTCATGTTTTTATGGTGTTTTGAGATTTCCAAATATCTACAAAAATATTCTTAACAATATCACTGTAAAGTAGGTAGTACAAATAAGTTTTGTTCCTGTTTTATAGATTAGAACACTAGGGTGTAAAGAGGCCAGGTTCCTTGCATGTGGTCACAGAGATAGAAAGTGTCAGAGTGGAATATAAATCTAAATCTGATTCTAAGTCCAGTGTTCCATGTCACCATATTTTTTCAGGAAAAATTGGAGTATTCCTTGGGCTGGGGGATGGAGGATTAGTTAGAACTAGGTGATCTCTAAGGCCCTTTCCGATGGAAAAATTCTGTAATTTTTTTGGAATGGGAATACTTTTAGGTGAGAGGAAAAAAAAGCCAAAATTTCTCCTTACATAGGAAAAGGAAGGCTATTGGAGTGGGAAAAAGGGAGCTTCAGAAAAATGACAAATTATTAGTTTCTAACCACAAAATTTGCCCAACTTAACAAATATAGGTACTTCGTGATTATTTATCTTTGTAAAGTGAAGTTGATCAAGGATTCTTTTTTTATTTTTTTAATTAACTTTTGTTTATTTTTGGTTTACATCATTGATTTCCGCAAGATTTTGAGTTACAAATTTTCTCCCCGTCTTTCCCCTACCCACCCCCCCAAAACAGCCTTGACCAAGAATTCTTAACCTTTTTGAGTCATGGACCCTTTAGGAAGTCTGGTAAAGCCAATAGACCCCTTTTCAGAATAATATTCTTAAATGCATAAAGGAAGCAAATTATTGAAATATAGTTAAATGACATTAGAGAAACAAGTTCACTAACTCTGGGTTAAGAACCTCTGCTTTATTTTTTGGCAGTCTATATTTTATTTTTTTCAAATTACATATAAAAATTTTTAACTTTTTTAAAGTTTTGAGTTCCAGATTCTCTTTCTTTTCTTTTTTTTCTTTTTCTTTTTTTTTGCCCTCTATGTATTCATATATACACATACTCAGATATGTGTTTGTATGCATATATAAACCCTCCTATATAGACATATGTGTATGTATATGTATATATACATTTGTATTCCCTGCACCTATCCTCATATAGAGAAAAGTTTTATAAGTTATAATGATCACTTTTCCATGTTGGCATTGTAAATAGTTCAACTTTGATAAGTTCCTTATGATTTCTTTTCCATGTTTATCTTCTC
>CM053580.1:240737223-240784812 GCA_028627135.1 Pseudochirops cupreus | reverse complement strand
CAGGATTGGTTTAGAGTCCTATTTTATGGGTATTTTGGGGTGGCTATGTGAGAGCTGCGATGTGTTGCTGCTTCTACGCCGCCATCTTGGCTCCGCCCCCCAAGACAGACCTTTCTTGCAGACCTTCTAAGTTGTCTGCAGCTAGAAAATTCTTTGACTTCATTCTCTTCTTGATTCTCTCAATTCAGAACCAATTTTGAGATGTTATTTTAATCTTGTTTGGAGAAGAATTTTGGAGAGCTCAGGAAGGTCTTTATTCCATCATCTTGCTTCAGATGAAGAGTTTTGTATGTTATTGAGGAAGTTATCTCAGATTAATGAAATCATTAAATTTCTTATTCTGTCCCATGGTCCATTGTTTTCAAACTATATTTTTAAATCTTGAGATCTTTGCCTGGTGAAAGAAAGCTGAGAACTCTCTTGTCAGGCAAAAGAAGATACTAGAGCATGGCCAGTTTTGTGATACATTATTCAGTTAATAAACATGAAGTTCCTACTAAGTGCCAACTAGGTGGCTTAGTGGGTAGAATACTAGGCCTGGACTCAGGAAAACCTGAGTTCAAATCTAGCCTCAGACACTGACTTACCTGTGTGACCCTGGGCAGGCCATTTAATCTCTGTTAGCTTCAGTTTACTGGAGAAGGAAATGTCAAAGCACTCCAATATCTTTGCCAAGAAAAGCAATGGACAGTATTGCCATCTTGTCCACGGGGTCACAAAGCATTGGACGAGCTGAATGAGTGAAAAGCCACAATGTTCCAGGCACTCTGCTAAGTGTTGGTGATACAAAAAAAGGTAAAAACAGTCCCTGCCCTCAAGGAGGAGGGGAGACGGCATGCATCCAAAAACATACAAAAGGAATGTATTAAGGATAAATAGGAAATAATTAATAGAGGGATGGCACTAGAATTGAGACGGGTTAAGTCCACGCATTCTCTTCTACTTTTTCACCCACTCTGCCACTGAGACGTAGTTACTAGTTCTCCTTAGTGCCTCCTTCATACAAATATTCTCCTTTGCATCTTCTCCACAATGCACCAGCTGCTCTTCTGACTGTATTTGTCTCTGTAGTGAGATGTGATACTCCTCTATAGGCATTATTAGGTCAACAGTGAATCATTGAGGTAGAAAGTGCACAGACTAGAGTCAGGAAAGGAGGCAATGGTAGATGATAATTACTTATGAAATAATGATATTGAAATATATATCTGTACATATAACTGTGTATGTATGTATATATATATGTATACATATACATATATATGCACACACAGAACACACACATACATGCACTCATATAATTTCCTACAGGCATAAATAAACTAAGTGAATTCCACTTATGGTTCTTGAAGGATTTGTGAATATTTTTGCTTTGTTTGTTTTTATTATTCTGAGAATAATGTTGAGATGGTTCATTCAAATAAGAAAAAGGAGACCAACCTTATTTAAAGAAATTCGATCAAAATCACCAAGCACCCAGTATGAGCTCTTTCCAATTGAGTTGATTGATGCTTTAGCATGACCTGTCATAATTGATATCAGTGGGGTATATGTCAAAACTTTCCACTTCATTTAGCCCTATAAACACTGAAGAATAGCAAGGAAACCTCACAGATGATTTATAAGGAAAAGACCTGCTGGAATGCTTTGTCTATGCCTCACTTAACCTGACTTCCACTAGTGTGTTGTGCCCATCATATAACTAAGTGGGTGGGTTGCCACTGCCCACTCTCTCCTAATTGTCACATGACCTACGGCACCCAACCATTGTCAACGTGTCTCTAGTCTGAGAAGAGTGAGAGTCATATCTTTTGCTGTGTTTTCAGTCATTATTAAATGTAAGCAGTAAGAAAACATGAAAAATTTATTAAAACTTGTACCACTTAGCAAAGTAATTTTTAACAACAGTGTCATTTCATAATAAATAAAATCTTAAGTAATAAGTATAATTAATTGATATTAATAAAAATTTCTTTTTAAAATATGGTTTATTTGCAGAATTGTTAAATCATTAATTATACTCTTACTTGAAAAGTGAGTCACTAAAAACCTACCTGTGACCCAAATAAGTTTAGCCTATTTTAATTTTGGCCCCAGTCTACTGCCAAGTTGTGGAGGTCTGCTCCATATATTTTTATCAGAATCAGAAAAGAAATATTGCGCACGTTCTATCTTAAGTTTCTGTAAGTTTTGAACCCTCATTAGCTAGTCCCATTATTACAGTTATAGGTTGTTTTTGTCTATAAGGATAGAGGTGCTACTGATTAGTGAGAAGTATATTTGAAGTTTGTGCAACTAATAAATTTGAATTGCTTCACCTACTCCAACTAAAACAATTTGAAACTTACTTATTTAAATAAGTTGATAACAAAAATGTGTGATTTGGACTGAAGAAATGACATAGATATACATTTAAATAATTTCAGAAATGTCTTCTATTATAAACCCTACCCCCCAAAATAATAAAAACAGCATTGACATAATCAGACTAAGAAGATCCTTAAAAGCAGGTTAGCCTGCAAACTCAAGACTTTTTTTTTGCCCGCTGGACCCATGTAGCCAAATGCAATTCAGGACTAGAAAATAAAATTGTTTGTAAAAGCTTATGGAGGATAGAGGAGTATGAGCAGTATTGCCTCATAAAACAGAGAGAAGCAGTGGACAGTGAAGCCATTTTAAAGACAGCTTGGTAAGGTGACCCAACTGAGCAAGATAATTTTCAGGTCTTTTCAAGATAAAACTTGCAGGAAAACAACAAACAGAATATGGCAAAAATTTTTATAAGAAACTTTTCCTTTTCAAAGAAAATAGAGCCACCACATTTGGTCTGTGAAATCACAGACCATGATGTGCTTCTAGAGGACAAAAAAAGATTAAGGAGAGATTTCAGGAAGTCAGATAGCCAGTTTCTCTGCTTTAGAAAGAGATGTTCTTTTAAAACTTTTATAGGATGAAAATTTTCAAAAATATGTTCCAAAGGAGATTCTACAGTCTTCCGATGTAATGCATTCTAGTATTTTCTATATTTCAAAATGTATATATTTCTTATATTTAAATTTCCAACCCAATATGATCATTATTATCATAATTTAGATTATGCATAGAAACTGTGTGTATGTAACAACTACAGTTCATCATCGTAGGCTGTAAACATTTAACTCGTAGGGAGTACCTAGCAAGACCTGATCTGGTGGCTAGAAGTATATGCCAGAAGTTCACAGATTTTCATAGACTGACAGACAATAGATCCCTGTACTTCGTAAAAGACCTTAAAGTATTTTGGAGAGCTCAGCCTTTAAATTGTCCTGACACCATGACCATAGGCCAAATTGTTTCCCATAATTGCACAGACATAATTGAGTCATAAAAATTTAAAAACAGTGTTTTTTAAATAGATTTGCCATACCAGTTGCTTATAATCTCTAAGCTTTGTGGAATAAAACAAATCTTTCAAATTACAGCAAAGAAAAAAAATGAAACAACAAAAAAAAGCATAGCAGAGGAGATCAAAATTGTGTGGAAGGATGAGGTCCATATTCCTCTTGTCTTGTTTGTTACTGGAGTGGTACCCTGGATACTTTCAGCGTGGCTTCGTAAGATGAGCTCACAATAAAATGCTTTTATTCAACCACTAAAAGCAGATATTTTCTCCACTTGCGCAACAGTCCACAAAATTTTAAATATAACAGAATAAGAGCAAGACAGTGACTTGTCCCAGGACCATTTCTATTTGAACTTAGCTAAAAGGGAGAATGAAACAACATGAGTGATACTAGATTTTGGGAATCAATTGACCTTGACTCTATTCTTGGTCTTCTTCACCTTCATAGCTGTTTGACTGTGTAGGTCACTTAGCTTCCCCATCTCTCAATCCAGTCACCCATCTGTAAGCCGGGGAAGGTAAACTACAGGTACTCAGAAGTTAGTCATTCAAAACTAACATTTATTATTGCCCACAGTGCCAGTCATTGTGCTAAATGCTGAGGATGCAATGAAAGGCCAAAAGAAAAAATTGCCCCTCCTCTCAAATAACTCACAGTGATTTTCTTGCCCAGTGACATTGGTCCAGTTGTCAGTGATACAAGCTACAGAAGGAAAACATGGGCATAGGAGGAACTGGCAGGTGGGCTCTTGACAGCAAGGTCCCAGAAATCAGTGACATTCAAGGATGCATCTATGGAGTTTTCCTTGGAAGAGTGGAAGCAGCTGGACTATGCTCAGTGGAACCTGTATAGGGATGTGATATTAGAAAACTATAGGAATTTGGTCTCATTAGGTAAGCCTGTGAGATTTGGACTGGATCCAAGAAGTCAGCTCAAATAAAAGGAAATTTATAAAGTCTGAAAATGGGATAGATAATTAGAGAGGCAGCAGTAAAATCAGGAACAACATTTGAGGCAAATGACAGTCACCCACAAGAAACCTTACCCTGAGGAAACATTCTATGAATGTATCGAATTTGGAAGAAGTGCAAGCCTCAGGTTAATCCTTATTTTACAAGCAAGAGTTTCTACCCATAAATGTGATGCCTTAGAAAGAACTTCCAGCAAACTAAAGAACTAATTAAATATCAAATAATCTGCCTCATGGAAAAACCTTATCAGTATAATGAATATGAGAAAGCATCATCCTTTATTCCACATCAAAGAATTTATCCTAGATAAAATAAAGCACTTTGAATGTAGAGAATGTTGGGAAATCTTCATTTCGTACTGCATCTCTCTTTTGGCATAAAAAAATTTATAGTGAAGAGAGACCCTATAAATGTCATGAGTGTGGGAAAGACTTTAATTGGAAGATACATCTTACACAACATCAAAGAATTCACACAAGGAGAAAAACCATATGAATGTAATGAATGTGGAAGAGCCTTCACTGAGTGATCAGCCCTTATTCAACATCAGAGGATACATCCTGCATAGATGCCCTGTGAAAGTAATACATGTGGGAAAGCTTTCAGATGAAATGCTGTACTGACTGAACATTGGAGAATTCATACTGGAGGGAAACCATTCCAATATAATGAATGTGGGAAAACTTTTAGCAGGAGACCAAACCTTGGTCAACATCAGAGGATTCCTCCTGCAAGAAAACCTGATCCTTATAATGAGTGTGAGAAAGACTTTAGCAAGAGATTAAACCTTTACTAACACCAGAGAATGCATACTGAAGAGGAACTGTGTGAATCTATAATGTAAATATTAGCACCTACCGAGTATTTAGAATTTCCCTGAATTTCTAGAATTTGATGTGGTTACCTTACAAATTTGTTGAAAAAAAAAAGTTAAAGCAATCTTTACATCAAACCCCAAAACTTAGAGCATAAGTAAATACTACTGCCTGAAATTTATTTTCTCATGTATTCCCCTTTGGGCCCAGGCAGGGGCAGCTCTGACATCCTTGATGACAGGAAGGAGAGAAACTTCAAATTTTCCCTAATTGAGAGAATAGTTCTTCATACACCAGGAAGCCTCAGGAAGAAGAGCAGGATTGGAATGCACTATGTTGTGTTAGTATGCTTTCCTCCAACCAGAAAGGTTAGACTTTTGGCAACTGTTTCTAGGCCTTCTGTTCCCTGGAAGTCCCCCAAACTAATCTAATTCTTGGAATAATGTGGGGATCGACTCCAGTAAAAGCATGACAGAGTCCTTCCTTACTTAATTTGTATAAATATACTCTAAGTAACATCAACCACTTTCATTGGTCCAGAATACAATGAACGCATATGAGATTGAAAAAAACAAATCAAAACAAAGAGCTCACAGTGTATGGCTCCAAGATAACAATATTCAAATCATTTCAGCTGTTGTTTATGACCATTTAAAAATTTATTTTCACATATTAACTGCAGAGGTAGATATATTTATGATATGTAGATTAAATAAACTCTTTCCTAAATTTAGTTCCACATACATTTTTCCTTATAAGAATGGGATGAGAGTTGAGCTCCCAAGACACTGCCTGAGCTGACAGCCCTGAAGGTAACATGTTGTCTTTCATTATGAATGTGAAGACAGATGGTTTCCATCCTTTTTAAATTTTTAACTAAATTTTTTTTTTGCATGGCACATTGTTTTATTGTTGTTCAGTCTTTCAGTAATGTCTGGCTCTCTGTGACACTGTTGACCATAAGATGCCAATGTTGTGCATGGAGTTTTCTTGGCAAAGATACAAGAGTGGTTTGCCATTTCCTAGGCAAACAGAGCTTGAGTGATTTGCCCAGGGTCACATGGCTACTAAGTATCTGAGTTCAGATTTTAACTCAGGTCTTCCTGACTCCAGGACCAATGCTCTATCCACTGAGACTTAAGTATTTAAAATAAATGCTGGTCAACCAACTTCATAGCAAAAAGCACAATAACATTAGGTCTTTATCCTCCCTTCTGAGACTATAATAACTTTTCATCACTTTGTGGTGTGCTAGTTGGCGCAGTGGTAGAGTCCTGGGCCTGAAGTCAAGAAGACTAATCTTCTCAAGTTCAAATCTGGCTTCAGACGCTTACTAGCTGTGTGACCCTGGACAAGTTGCTTAATCCTCTTTGCCTTAGTTTCCTCATTTTGTAAAATGAGCTGGAGAGGGAAATGGCAAATCACTCCAGTATTTCTGCCAAGAAAACCCCAAATAGGGTCACAAAGTGTCAGACATGACTGAAAAACTATTCACCATCATTTTGAAACTTTGGACTTCTCTGAGTTTTCCTTATAGTAGACTCCTATACAGTAATGGTCTGAGGTGGTTGTTTCCTCTAGGCTGTTCATCACAGAAAAAGAATATGGATGGCTCAATTCTGCCCTATTACTCATGCTGAGAAAGTAATGGAAAAGCACATAGCTTGTTGACAGTAGATTGATAATAAAAGATGACATTTTATCCTCAAGATTGTCGGTGTGAGTTTTGTGATATCACAGTGTCTAAAAAACATGCTGAACTAAATTTAGGAAAAAGTTTATCTAATCTACATGTAATGAATACAACTACCCCCGGAGTTAATATGTGAAAATAAGTTTGCAAAATAGCTTTTTTGCCAGCATTTCTATGAATTGTGCTTTTAAGTGGCCTGATTTGCATGTGAAAATTCAGGAACACTCATGAATGTACTGTATTGTGTCTAATAATAGATCCAGTGCTTTCTGAAAATCAGTGGGCTCTCTAAGCTTCTGAATATACTTTACCACATTTTGTATTTGTTATACCTTTCTAAGGTGAACAAAGTATGTGAAACATTTCGTCACATAGATGTATTATTTCCTCTGATTGTGTCTTGTGAAAAATGAAGTTTGTTGTGTAGAAGTGATTTCTTTATAGACACACAGGACTGAGCTTGGAGAAATGCCCAGGATTTTCTCCTGGTACTATATCTAGTGTTCTATTGAGTAGATTACATAATTTACAGGACATTAGGATAAGGATAGATTTTAGACCTAGGATTTCACTGGCATAGGGAACTCTTGAATGAGAAATTTCTCTCTATCAGTGCAGATTGGCCCCTTCTGTCCAATTTTACTCTCTTAGAGAGTTGCCTAGACTTCACTAGGGTCAGTTGGTATTTGTCAGTAGAACTTGAACCCAAGGTTCTTTCTGGCTCTGAGTTGAGATCTCTGTTTACTATATCATGCTGGACATTCAAAATATCGAAGTTCACAATTCCAACACTTAACCTCATTAATTTGGTTATTAAACTTCTGTGCAAAATCTTCAGAATGATGTCAGTTACCATCTTCTGTTGGAGATACTGCCTCCGTCACTCCTTCATTACCTTCCCCCATCTTCTACTTTGAAGTCCTGTGCTATTTGAATCTATGGTTGCAGTCAGTGCTAGAGATGGAGCACTTGAAATCTGGAGAGATATATAGAAGTTTCCATTATGATTGTTTTGGACATTGGAAGGGAGTGAGAGGGGCATGGAGAGTATAAAAATGAGGAAAAAAATTTACTTAACTAAATGATATAAAGGTGAAAAGGGAGGAACATATATCATTTGGAGTCTTAGCTAGCCATTAAAAAGTTTTAATTGCATGGATTTAGAGAGTACTGGTCCAGGCTAGGCTGGAGATGAGAGTCCCATGCTTCACTTTCTTGTCAGGTTGTAATTGAAGCTTTCTTCCTAAACTTTCTTACCTGAAGTTAATATTGTTTTTCAGGGAATAAATGGCCTCTACTCTTTTTAAAGATATTTCTGCAGTTTATACAATATTCATCTTTATTCTTCAAAATGCTCACGAGCATAGGATTTAATAAGTCATCAAGCACTTAATAAACATTATTTTGTGTTATTCACCATACTTTCTATTAGACATACAAAAACAAAAATGCCTTCAGAGTTTGCGATCTATGGAGGGAGACAACATGTGCATGAATAATTATGTGCAAAAGATGCTGGAAAGTGTCTGAGGCTGTATTTGAACTCATATCTTCCTAACATTAGGCCCAGTGCTCTACCCATTGAGCCATAAGTACTTAAAATAAATGCTTGTCAACTGAATTCCAAGCAAATAACACGGTAATATTGTGTCTTTAACTGTTCTTCTGAGGCGTTAATGATTTTTCATCATTTTATGATATATTAGGCAGTACATTGGATAGAGTGCTGGGCCTGGCATCAGGAAGACTAATCTTCTCAAGTTAAAATCTGCCTTTAGATACTTACTAGTTGTGCGACCCTAGGGAGGTCACTTAACCCTCCTAGCCTCAGTTTCCTCATCTATAAAATGAACTAGAGAAAGAAATGGCAAACCACTCCAGTATCTCTGCCAAGAAAACCCCAAATGGGGTCATGAAGAGTCAGACATGACTGAAAAATGAATAATTGGAGGGCAGTCAGGCAGCTTGAGAGGATCACAAAAAGCCTTCTTATATAGGAGGTGACATTTTAAATGAGCTTTAAGAATTTTAGGCAGTAAAGGTGAGAAAGGGTGATAGAGAGCCAATGTAGAAGCATGGAAATGAAAGAGGAGGCCATGTGAAAGGAGCTGGATGAAGAACATTTGGTCTAGAATAAAGTGTGCATGAGGGAGAATAATGTGCTCAAAGGTTTATATTCCTGAAGGTAACAGGATGCTACTGAAGCTTATTGAGCAGAGGAGTGACATGGTTAGATCAGGACTTTAAGACTGTCACTAGCCCACTTATGTCCAGAATCTACTGCAGAGGGAAGAGAAGATCTAGCTTCCAATTAGGATAGCCAAGAGGTAAGCAATGTCCAACCTATGGTGTGGGATGTGTGAGTAAAAGAAAGGAGACAGATGCAGTAGAGATTGTAGACATATAAGGCAAAACTTAGAATAGGATTGGATAAGGGAGTTAGAGAGAGTGGGAAGTTACTGGTTCTTCAGGTTATGAGTCAAAAATACTGGAGGAATAGTGGTTTCTTTGACAGAAATAGAGAAATTCAGATGAGGAGAAGTTTGGGGGTCAGGGAAATAATGAGTTCTCTTCTGAATATGTTGAGATTGAGATGATTGTGGAACACCCAGTTTGAAATGTCCCACTGGTAGCTGGTGGTGCAGTAGTAGAGAGAGAAAAAGCTAGTTAGAAAGAACTAAGATTTATTTGCATAAAGATAGTTCTTGAACACTGGGGTTAAATACCTAGAACAAATTAATAGGTATGTGAATCATCCCCTAGGTTAGAGAACTGGGCCTCCCGAGAAGAAAGTAACAGACTAGGTTTCCGAGAGCCATAATGTCTGTTTTCAGCTGGTATTTTCAGAGAGTCTGTACAAGTCAGGGTCAGAGGAGACAGATGAGTGGGGGTGGGGGGGGTAGGGTTCTGTGTCGTTAAGATGAGACTTTGTGAGGCTCGAAGTCATTAATGGATAAAAAAAGCACTTTGCAAACCTTAAAGTGCTATACCAACGCCGGTTGTTGTTATTATTATTATCTATTTGCTTTAGTCTACATTTCCAGGCCCCTCGTTGGATAAAGACTTCATTCATTCCTTGAACCTTTCACAGAACTTTTGCTGAGTTCAAGCAATGTCTATAGACTCACACAGGGGTGTTGTGGTAAATGGTTATTAATCATGCCGGAGGAGGGAATAGTACTTTTAAGTGTAATCTTCATTATTAACAATTGCTTACATCTAGACAATCAACACAATAGTGAATCAAAAAAATTTTAGAGCTGCCTCCAGCACAAGATCCTAGAGTTAATGCTGGAAGGGCCATGAGAGATCATTTAGTGCGAGCACCTCATGTCATATCCATGTCGATCAGCGCACATTTATTAAGCACCTACAATGTACCAGTCACTGTATGTAGCATAAAATACAAAGACAAAACCAAAACAGACCCTGAAGACGATGTTCTCTTGCAGTCGATAGAAGAGTGGAGTGAACACCAGCGTAACTTGGAGTGGTAGATGAAAAATGCTAAGGAAACCAAGCAGGGAATTTTGGAATAATGCCACATAAGATAATGATAATTGACAAAATTAAAAAGGAAAAACTAATAATCATTTAACTTGCATTTTCCCTGATGAGAATAACCTTTGAACTTTGAACAAAAATTATTACAATGGGTTGAATGCCCAGCTGAGGAGTCAGTACTGCTGTGTGAGTACCAGATGAAAGAATCTAGCTGATCTAAATGATTTCAGTTCACCTGATCCGGAAGAACTCCATCCCAGGGGTACTGGAATAATTAGCAAGTGCGTTTTCTGATCCTCTGTTGGTGTCCACTGGGGTTGGCGTCATCACTGCAGAAGCCAGGGTCGCCTCTCCACCTTGGATGAAACACTGGAGCAGGATTTTCAAACAAGGTACTCCATCTCCTTACACTGGGCATTTTCACTGTCTCTGTCCCATACTGGGAATGTTTTCCTTCTTCATCTCTGCCTCCTGACTTCTGTCAGTTCCAGCTGTAATCCCACTTTGTGCAGGAAGCTTTTCCAGATCCCCCTCAGAGCATGTTTTCTCTCTGAGATTATCTCCAATTTATCCCATGTGTCTACATATGTGTGTCTATATATATAGTTGTTTACGCTTCGTTTCCCTTTAAATTGACTTAACACAATGCCTGGCACTTTGTAGGTGCTTGATAGATAATTGTTGACTTGGCTTGACTAATCAGAACTGGAGATCTCTTTTTTCTGAATTCGCCAATGTATTTTTTAAAATTTTATTTTCAATTCAGGGAACAAAACAAGCATTTCCATAATACAGTATGATAAAAAAGATGACTGCACATGAAACTGCATATCTATGTACAACCTGCTCTTCCCTCCAAATATACAACAAAGTTATCATGTAAATTTTGTTGTTTTTTTTTTTCTCAAAGATATTCCCAGGACAAATGAACCCTGTCACCGATATAGATTCTTAAATTACCAAGATGGATAGCTAGGTGACACAGTGAGTGGGGCATCAAGTCATGAATTCAATTCAGCCTCAAACACTTACTAGCTATGTGACCCTAGGCAAGTCACTTAACCCTGTTTACCTCCATTTCCTTCTCTGTGAAATGAGCTGGAGAAGGAAATGACAAACCACTTCAGTATCTTTGCCAAGAAAACTCCAAATGGGGTCATGATTTAATAACAACAAAACTTTCTGGGATTCATTAAGTTCTATTCTATATGGAGCCAAATGAATAGACATTATGACTTTTCAAAATAGATCTGTATTTGTATTAATTTGTCCTACTTCATTTTATTTTTATAAAGCTGAAATTATCTTTTTTCTTTCTGAGCTTATCCTTCCTGAATATTTCAGACCACCATTCAGTAACCTGTAATACACTTTATGATATTGTCATACCTTGTGCTTGGTTGGCAGTTCCCGGGGGGCAGGAGCCATGCCATTTTTCTCATTTCCTAGTAGGTAGTCTTACACATGTGTAATAAATAACTGAAGAATTGGTTTGAATTTTGAAGAATGATTATAATAATTCACTAGTTTTTAGACTATACACCAAATATGTTTAATTTATTCTGCTAAAAATCTTGTTCTTCAACAAATTCATTGCTTATTTGTAACCAATTACTCAAAGACAGATCACCAAACACTTTTTTCTAGGGTACAGCACCAAACTCTAAAATGGTTTTCCCTTAATGAGAATCATATTCCTTTGGAAATTGTTGTGTTGCTAATGGGGAAAAGCTAAACTCAGAAGTGCTTTGTTGGCTATCTGTAGTATTAGAAGAAAATAATGGTTAGAACCAAGAGAGTGAAGAGCTTGTACCTCAGTCTAGAGAGGGAAACTAACAGCTGAGGGAGATCATCAGCAAATTCTTTTTATTTTACAAACTTGGATAACCCACTAATGGCATGGGAACAGGAGCCCATGCAGTGTCCATGGAAGACTTGACATCTTTACCTCTTAGAGGTAAAGTTATTCCAATACACGGTTTTTCCTTTTGTTAAACTTATAGACCATGTAAGGTACTCTTCCTACATACAAGAATAATAATTAGGTCAAGGGAAGTAGTTACTAACCAAAAAGTAGGCAAATCACCTCTTCCCTCATTATCTTTCCAGTGGTGGATGTGATTCCATTAACTACTTCCTAGCTAATTTGGCTCTAGATTCTCTACCCCTGACTTCATTCGGTAGTTAGTAACTGTAATAGATACCAACAAATAGTAGGTTTCAATGCCCTGACTTGCTATAGTGAGCAGCACAACATACCAGAGAGAGCTCACCTTAGGGTTCAAGTCCCACTTCTGATACATATTGTCAGTGCAAGTCATTGAACCTCTCCAGAATATTCTGGGCAACTCTATAATGCAACTATTCAATTGGTCTTGACACTTCAGATGTTAAGGCTACAACCTTTCTGATCTGTGAAAGTTTTCTTTTAGGGATATTCCTGATACCAGTGGTATCACAAATCTAGATTCCTCTCCACAAAAACAAAAATCAAAGAAATAAACAAAAAACCTGACCAAAAGTATGGTAAATTATCTTTAAAGCCCACAAAATTCTGAACTGGAACTTCTGTGCATTAAATAAACATTTCCTGAACCCCAACTATGTTTTGGCACTAGGTGAGGAACCAAAGAACTAGAGCTTTCTTATTTATGAGTTTCTTTGTCATATCTTTAGTTGGTAGATAATTACTAAATGCTTCAGGACAACAAACTCTTATTCTGGAAAATGACTTACCTGCTTTGATAGTTACCTTTCCTACCTCAGGAGAAAGGAGGGGTATTCTGACTTAGTTTCACAGAATTTTTTGGAAGAATGATTCAAGAACCATAGCATTACAACATTAAAAATGATGTCTTTATTAAATGATCTGATTGACAAAAATATTGATATTTATATTCTAAATAGACCAAATAGTGATGAAAATGTATATATACACATATAAAGAAAAATATAAATCTTTATTTGTGTGTATACACACACATACATACAAATATATGTAATGCGCTCATACTTATATAAAAATCAAGGAGTCAATACAGTCATCTAATCTGTCTATAAAACTGATATTGATGTTCTTTCTTATGCAACCATAAGGTTTGCTTTCCATTTACTGCAATAACTAATGCCAGATGAGATGACGATGCATCAGTAAAGCACTTCCCAACTAAAGTAGCATATTTTTAAAATAATGTAGTATAAATTAAATTTCATTTTATGCTCTCCCTTTAGACTCTTTCCAAAACAGCAATTATGCTCAATTTATGTTAATTGCTTTGTATTCTTCAAGCAGATAATGTAGGCACCCTCAGCTCACTACATTTTAAATACAACCACCTTCAGTAAGGTTGCTTGTGAATCTCATTTAATTTAAATTTTCCATTTGATTTTTATCACAATGCTTGCAACCCCCTCCACTAAAGTCCTTGTATCAAGTACTCTGGGGTTATTCAAAATAATAGGTAATTCAAATTCACTGATTCTCTGCTTCCAGTAAAGTCAGTCAATAAACATTTCTTAAGCACTTACTGTGTAAGTAAGGCACTATGCTAAGAACTGGGGATACAAAGAAAAGCAAAAGACTGTCATTGCTCTCAAAGAGCTCCCAGTCTAATGGGGGAGACAACATGCTAACACCTATGTACGAAGAAGCTGTACAGGACAAATTCGAGATAAGCAGCAGAGGAGACACTAAAAGTAGGATGTATTGGGAATGTTGTCCTGTAGAAGGTGGGATTTTACCTGGGACTCAAAGGAATCCAGGAGGACCAGGAGGCAGAGGTGAGGATGGAGAACATTCCAGCCATGAAAATGCCCTAAGTCAAGAGATGGTGTGTGCTGTCCACAGTCCTGCCCTTATGCTTCATTCAAAGTTGAGAGGGGACCCTGGGATCTCCAATGCCAACTTGGTGTAAGTTCTGGAAAGGCCCACCAAGATGAAAAGAGTTTGACTAGAGACCTGGCTCCATAGCCATTGTATGAGCCTTGTTCATTTGAGAAAGATTTATGCTGAGAAAGAAGAGGAATAGCAGGTGATGAACTTTTTGGTTATAGAAAGTTTTGAAGATCATCTGTGAAGGCACAGAACTGCATAAAATTACAAATACTTTGAAGTGTTAAAACATTCCAAGGCCCCAACTCAAAAAAGGTCATGTTTTTAAGGTGATTAGTCTGTTGATTAGAACACAGAAATAGCCTAGAGAAACCATTTTGAAAATCCATTCGGTATCATTAAAGATGGAAGAAATACAGAGTGTTTATTATCGATGAAAACTAATATATGAGGAAAAAAAGTGTTATACTTTGCAAGTATAGATGAAGTATGTTTGTCACAGGTGCTACAGTGCAAGGAGACAATGGTAGGAACTATTCAATTGGTCTTGACACTTCAGATGTTAAGGCTACAAACAGCACACTGCATGGATTAACTTTTAAACGCCTGTACAGTTGTGGCAGCAATGCAAAACTGACTGTATGTCATGATTGCAGGTTCAGAAAATATGGTCACCCTAATCATAGCACAGAAGGAGGAACACTTGATATTGGAGAGTGTGCTTGGGAGCCTTGCACTAGGAATGGATTCCCTGCCTCCATTAGCCCCTCTCTGGGGGCTTTTCTCATTCTTCATCTTTCTTGATGCAATGATAGTGTTTGACATTGTTGACTAACTGTCTCTTTCTAGATCTTCTTTTCTCTCTGAGTTGTGACACTTTTGGTACTTCTCTGATTGTCACTTCTCACTTTCCTTTGATGGATCATCATTATAAAAGCCACCAATTGGGCATATCTGTGTGTGTCTTCTTTTTTCTCTCTATGTATTCTCTCAGTGGCCCCAGAGGTTCCTATGGATTTAGTTTTCATCTCTGAGCAGACAACTCCCAGCTCTCAATATAGCCAACCCTATCTGCCACCTGCACTCCAGCTGCCTAATTTAATGTTTCAAACTGGATGGCCCATAGACATCTCAAAACCAGCACATCCAAATCAAAATTCATGATCTTTTCTGCAAATCAAACCCCTCTTCTCTGTCTCCCTCTTTTTATCAAGGGCATTGTCCTTCCCCCAGCCATCCAGGTTCATAACCTTGGAGTCTCCCTCAATACTGGTTCTGTGTGTCACAAAAAGATCTGTCCAGCTCCCTCTCCTCTTCTAGTACCTCTGGTGTGATGGCTTTCTGAACTCTTATCAGGACTTATCACCTACCTTTGGTGTCCACCTTTCACCCAACTCTTGCTTGCAGTAACATGTGCCATGGCCACACTCTGGTAAAACCACCTTGGCAGATAGGTTAAACCAAGCCCATTGGTGAATTAGGGAGGTGTGGACTTCCCCTGGAGGGCTGGGTAGCTGAGAGTAATTTCTTCCAAAAGCCATGAAGGATGCTGAAGTATGCATTGTAAAGTGTTTGGGGCTTGATCAGACATCAGAGATGCCAAGATCATCCAGTGTGTGCCAGGCCATCACCAGTCATCCTGACTTTTGCCTTGCCACTGGACTTCTATGACTGTGAAAGAAAGAGTGAGGCTGATGACTCTGTACAACTCTGCCTCACTTAAATCCACTTCACACACATATCAAGATATCACCCCATGATGTCCTTGGTCCTCTTTGAAAGTGAAGGACAGACAACTTGATGACCAGTCCAGCAACTATGTTGTCTTGTGTCAGGGCCTAAGGTCTTAAACAAATAATCCATTTAAATAAAATATATTCAAATAAGCAATTCCCAAGGCAGTTGAAAAGCAATTCAGGAAGGTAAATGTAGATAAAAGGAGATTTAAAATATTTGACAAGGACTTTCTCTCCTTGGCAAGGAGCCTCCTGCCAAAGTTCTTAAAATTGCTTTTATGTTTTTCTTCCAAGGACCTGGGGCTGGGAACTACATCAGTCCTCCTGGAAGCAAAGTTTACCTCAATTGCCCCAGGTCTGTATCACTGTTTCCCTGTTTTCAATAGCCCTTGGTGCAGTTCTGGGATGGGGAGGGGAACTAACCCATGCTTCTCCAGTTCCACCAGTGTCCTGGCCATTAAAGCTGTGTTCATGTATAGTTTGTATGTAAATGATTCTAGGTCTATTTTTACCAGTCCTGTCCTCTATAAGGAGTGCTAGTCCTGCATCGTGTCATTTAGACATTTCAGCCTGGATGTCCGGCAGGCATCATAAACTCAACATGTTTAAAACAGATCTAATAGATTATCTTTTCTCTTAAATCATCCCCTAGGTTTTTACCTATTATTGTCAAAGGCATCACCAAGTCACTGAGCTCAAAACCTCACTGTAATTCTTTTGACTTCTCATTTTCACTCTACCCCCATATCTAACCCATTACCAAATCTTACCAATTTTACTTTTGCAACATGTCTCATCTGCTTTCTTCTACCTGTTCACATGGCCACCACCCCAGTTCTGGCTTTCCTCAGCTCCTAAGGAGCCATTAAAAAGTCTTCTAATTGAAGAAGTTTTTGCACAAACAAAACTAATGGAGCCAAAATTTACAGGAAAGCATTAAACCATGGGGGGAAATTACTGCAAGTTTCTCTGATAAAGGTCTTATTTCTTAAATATGTAGAGATCTGAGCTGAATTTATAAAAAACAAGAGCCATTCCCTCATTGATAAATGATCAAAGGATAAACAGGCAGTTTTCAGAATAAGAAATCAAAGCTATCAATAATTATATGAAAACATGCCTCAAATCACTCTTGTTTAGAGAAACGCAAATTAAGACAATTCTGAGATATCACCTTCCATTTATCAAATTTAACATGACAAAAAAAGAAAATGATAAATACTGGAGGAGATATGGGAAAATAGGTACACCTATAAATTGTTGGTGGAGTTGTGAACTGGTCCATCCATTTTGGAGAACAATTTAGAATTATGCCAAAGAGCTATAAAACCATGCGTACCCTTTGACTCAGCAATATCACTGCTAGGTGTGTATCTGGTATTCTTATACTTTACTCCCCTCCATGAAACTCTATGATCCAGCTATACGGAGTATGTATAAACATGCATTTGTGTGTGTATACACCTATATTACAGTATAGCTAGATATATGTTGTGAATATATTTTAAACATATGAGTATATCATTTCTTTGTTGACATATGTACATGGATTCTCCCTGGACTGGATTAAAAGCTCCTCAGGGGCAGAGATTATTATTATTTTTTCCTTTTGTATTCTCCTATGCCTAGTATAGTTCCTGGCACACTAGGTGTTTAATAAATGCTTATGCATTGGTTAGCTAGTTGGTTGAATTGTTAGAGATGAGTACCAAGGGCAAATGTTGCTAGCTCTGTATTACATACATGTGGGAATAATTCACCCCTGCCATTCACCATCATCACCCAAATCCCTTTCCACCTTATAAACTCTCTTTGTGTATGTGTGTGTGTGTGTACGCGTGTATGTGTGTGCACCTGTTGTTTTGTACCTGAGATTTGAGATCAGTATATATGTGGGTATGTTCTTTCCGGTTATTAAGAGGGCTGTCTTTTCATGGAAGATTATATGTGGTGCTTTTAACTCTCTGAACACTTGCAGTTGCTTGAAATCCAAGAGAACAGTCGACTTTGCCTGACCCCATACAAATATGCGTCTAACTCACTGTATTCCTGGGATAAGATGCCTTTTATGTTTGTTTACTGAAAGGTAATTAATTCTATTTGTCAGTGTTTTATTGTGTAAAATGTTTTGACTCTGCATAGTTGAAGCATTTTGCACAACAAACTCATTACTCCGTTTTTGAATTATTGTCTCAGTAAGTAGTCCTAAAGCTATGTGCACTGCATATTTAAACACATTCCTTCTTACTGGCATAAGACTAACAGGCTTCTTTGACTGCAAAGATTTATGTGTGTGGGTAGAATTTCAGTTCTAATTTATGATAAAGGTCTTTAAACATAATGTATCTAACTATATAATCTGCTGAACCAATGAGAACAACTGCTCTGACATCTCAGGGGGTTTGACAGTGGGTTTTGGAATCCAGAACATGAGCTCATGGCTTACCATGGGCTTCTGCAAATTGAGCTGGGAATTCTGTAGGAGGCAAAGGGCTCAACACACAGGTAGAGATCGTTCTCTTTTCAGAGGCACAAATAGTGGCAGGGTGCATACATAGATGAAAAGTGTGAAGGTGAAAAGAAGATGTAAAGAAGACCAAAAGCTTTGTTTTAAAATGAAGAGGCTCATGAAATCCTGAGATTTAGTCTTGTTTCAAATTAAACAACATCATGTATTCTGTTTCCCTTACAGGTAAACTGTATTGTGCCTTTGGGAATAGGAAATAAAATGTGGTTTTTTTGTTTCCCCCCAAATGACACAAATTGAAATAATATAACAATGATGAGTTTTTAATTGCATTTACTAGATAGAGAAGTTTTATATCTAAATTGGAGTGGATTTCACCTTGAAAATAAACAGTTTCTTCTAGAGAATTTTCTAGCTCATGACGTCTTAGAGATTTAACTAGAACCAGAAATGCTCTGCCAATTATTTGAGTTAAATAGTAGATGAACAAGGAAAAGCAGGAATTTTTTTCCATAATAAAAAAGATTCTTAATCTAGTATTTAAAAATCATGGATTTTATGATTTTCAAAAACATTTTCTTCACTTTTTTTTGACAGCAATGACAAATTGCTAACTCAGATTGTGTAATTAGATTCTGACAAGTGAAAATTCCCACATAGTTTCAGATTTAGACATTTCATTTCTGAATTGCTATGAGGTTGGTTTTTTTCCCCTATGTGCTGTAATAGGGCATTTCCTCTTTGTGGTCCTGTGAAATTGTGCACAATGGAAAGAGAACTGGGGCAGAGTAGGAAATATAAACCTGGTCACTCAAAGAGATCATTTTTCTATTAGACTAAAAATATCTAAGTAACAATCATAAAATGAAATTGTATGTAAATAAGTTGCTGCTAAACCTTTGTCCAATTTGAAGCACTATTGTAATGGTTTCCAATGAGTAGATTTTTTTTTTTAATGAGAAATGATGGCTGGTATGTGAAGGGCTTTCTGAGGATGTACAACTCAGTCTTCTGCCCTAGGGATAATCTTCCTGCTTTGGAGGTGCCACATAGAAGGATCTCACACTCCCAAAGTGCTTACTTTGCTTTAGAGACACTTAGAGAATGTAGGAAAGACTTGAGTAAATTGAAGAATTTAAGGGAAGCATTTATTTTTGTACTTCAGGAGAACTTAACTTGCTATTTCATTTCTTTGAATTTCTTTTCCTCCAGATTTAAGAAAATTACAGAGAAAGAGAGGGACTGGAGAAGCAATTTCTGAGGTCTGACTTGGAAAAAAAAAAGATGACCCCTTACCATATCTGGGATGATAGTCAGTAAGCATTTATTAGACTCCTATTATTTGCCTGGCACTGTGGTAAGCACTGGAGATAGAAAGAAAGAGAAAAGATAGATTTTTTAAAATCTGTTTGCTGACTGAGTTCTGATTTCTTCTTCTAGGAGATAAAACAAATTGATCAAATATTAAAATATGAAATCTCCTATTATATATGATTCATGGCAAAAATCTAAACTAGATGGTTTAGTAAACAGAATACTATCTCTACTCTCAGGAAGCTCACAGTCTAATGGGAGAGAAACAGAAAAATAACTATGTTAAAACAAGCTATAAAGGATAAATTAGAAGTAACAGAATGGAGGCACTAGAATTAAAGGGCATCAGGAAAGGTTTCTTGTAAAAAGTTGGATTTTAGTTGAGACTTGAAGGAAGCCAGTAGGTAGAAATGATGAAAGAGAGCATTCTAGGCGTGGAGGACAGCCAAAGAACATGCATGAAGTTGAAATAGGGGATGTCTGTGGAAGAACAACAAAGTGATCGAGTACATGAGAGTGTATAAAGTGTAAGAATACTGGCAAGGTAGAAGACAGCCAGGTTGTGGCAGCTTCTGAAGACTAAACAGAGAATTTTTGATCTTGGAGGTGATAGGGAGTTTGTTGAATAGGAGGGTGAGACCTGCACTTTAGGAAAATGAATTTGACAGCCTATTATAGGATGGACAGTAGCAGGGAGAGACTTGAGACAGGCGGATAAACCAGCAGACTATTGCAGCAGAACCTACACCGTGATGATGACAGAGTCAGAAGATAGGTAGATAGAAAGAAAGAACATTTATTGCTTATGTGCCAAGCACTAGGTGATATCTATATGTGACTTTAAGGTTTGCAATGCACCTAAAATACATTTGTAGGCATTTTATACTCATTTATCCTATTTGATCCTCACAACTTCCTTAGGTAGTGGCTGTCATTATCCCCATTTTACTGATGAGGTAGCCAGGAATAACAGATGTTAAGTGACATGTCAAGGATCACACTTAAGTGCCTGAGGAAGGATTTGAATTCAGGTCTTTTTGACTCCAAGACTAGTATTCTGTCTACTAAGCCATCCAGCTGGTCTCTAGCTGAAATTTCAGTGATGAAATTATATACATACATATACATATATATAATAGTCAATCTCTTATTTTAATATTTGATCAACTTATTTTATCTCCTAGAAGAAATTGGAATCCACTCAGCAAATAGATTTTTTAAAAACATCTATCTAAAACCATTTGTGAAAAAATTGGCACCATTGTGTTGGGATTGAAGACCGTGTTTCCCTTCTTCCCTCAACTCTAACTTCTTGTTCTGACGCTAGGCTTACTAAAAAGTGACTGGCAAAGGCACCATGGGTGGCAAACTTATAATCACGGAACTTCTATGTAACATGCATGTAACCATGTATTGGTAAATTCTGAACCTGGAACTAATTTTTATTCTTTGGTAGAACACTCAGTCCCATAGCAGATATCTCCCTCTATGAACATGTCATATTTTAATTCATATATGTTTGCCACAGGGAATCAATTATCAGTCACGTGTGGGAATGCTAATTTATCTATAGCCCAACTTTACTGTTAAATCATTGACAGAACTGACTTACACAGTGTGATGCTGCATCACATATTTCCTCCTACTCCCTATTTACAGAGAATCACAGAACTTAAGAACTAGAAGGGAGATCTCAGAGCTCATTTATTCCCACAATCCAAATGTAGGGGTACAGAAATTGAGGCCCAGAGACGTGGTCACATAATTAGTAGAGTGACAGAAATTGTATTAGACCCCAGTTATCCTAATTCCAAGGCATTTCACCCAAACACAGCAGCTTCTCCTGCACCTCTAATTGTAAGATGATGTGTCCTTGTCCTCCATCATCAGTGGTACCTTGGATTTTTACTTTACTTGTTTTGTTGACATCTCACCATCATTAATTTTCTTTGAAGAGAAAAAAATCACTCTGAAATGCAGATACTTTGCCATCTCCCACGTTCCAGTAGAGGTCTGTGACAGAGTACATACTGCTCCACGTAGTCCCATCAGGAATGGTTAGCATAGTATTTTATGTAAAACAAATTACCAAAATATTATAGATTTCCATAGTCATTTATTACCACCACCACCCCCTAGCAATTAACACCTGTTTTATATTATTGTGGTTTTGTTTACTTTACTCTGTAACAGCTCACACACAGTTCCTCCTAGGTCAATCTGAAGGCTTCATTTTCATCACTTTATTTTACAATGTTGTAATATTGCCTTATAGTCATGTGATAATTTGGTCAACCATTTCCCAATTGATGTACATCTCTCCATTTTTCTATTCTTTGTTGTAACAAAAATTGGTACTATGCATATTATTGAACATATGAACCATTTTCCTTTGTCTTTGACTTCTTTTGGGTATATACCTACTATCAGATGGTCAGAAAATAAACATGATTTAGATATACAGTTCCAATCATTTTGGGTACAGTTCCAGATTGCTTTCCAGAATTGTTGAAGCATTTTTATAGCTCCAACCATAGTCCGTTAATGGGCATCCACCCCACCTACATTGGTTTCCCTTTCCACAGCAGCCTTAAGATCATGTGTTCCTTTAGCTTTATTCCCAACCTAAGAATCCTGAACTCTTTTTTTTTCTTTTTGGAGGGAGGGTGCAGGGCAATTGGGGTTAAGTAACTTTACCAAGGTCCCATGGCTAGTAAGTGTTAAGTGTCTGAGTCCGGATTTGAAAAATCATGAAACTCTTAATACTCTACAGTTTCCCTTGCTTCTGTCATCTCTTGGACAGAGAGGCTATCATCCCCAGAACTGAGCAGAGTAAGAATGAATGGTTCATTCCCAGAGACTGGTGATAATATACCTTGTAATATCTTGCCCATGTGACCAAAGTCCACTCTTAGGTCTTTTAATAGTGCTCAGAAAAGAGAAAAGGCCTAAGTCTGTGATGACAACTCCTCTTTATATAGTTCAGAATACAGAGGTGGCTCCAATGTGTAGCAGCTGAGCTGGGCAAATCAGAATCACTGGAATCCTTTCTCCAAAAGGCATCAAAGAACGTGTCTCTACCAGCATATATAAACAAAGGCTCCCCACTTGATGAACTCATCAAGAGATCTTTCACAATGAACATCCTATACTGTATGGACAACATTCTCCTGATCTGCTTGTTTAGTAACCTTATCAGAAAGGAAATTAGATTAATCTGACATGTCTCATTCTTGATAAAATCTATGCTAGCTCTTAGTGATCCCTATTCTTCATAAATCTCCCTTTAATAATGGACTCCAGAATTTGTCAGTAATCTGTTTTAGATTTATTGGCCTATGGTTTCCAGTCCAGTTCTATCCTCATTTCTGAAAATTGAAATAGACATTGGCCAGCTGCAATTGTGCAGCCCATCTCCCATATGCTACAGTTATTCAAAGATCATTGACAGAAACTCAGTAATCATATGATTGAATTCTTTTAGTACGATACTCATCTTTCCATACCTTTACTCTTTGATTTCTTTATTTTTGTAAATCAAAATATCAATCTCTTAATTTACTATTTCTCTGTCGTTGTCATTTTAGCAGAGATTTTTTTTTTAAGTGGAGCATCCAAGGGTCTAAGTCAGTGATTCTCAACCTTCCTAATGCAGCGACCCTTTAACACTTGTATGTGGGCATATCTGCACGTGGGTGGACTTGCCTGGAGACAGATAGAGGAGCGGTGTCTTGGTTCCTAAGACCATTAGAAATATGTGTTTTCCGATGGTCTTAGGCGACCCATGTGAGCCCTATGAAAGGGTTGTTCAACCCTCAAAGGTGTCGCAACCCACAGGTTGAGAACCGCTGGTTTAAGCTAATGACTATCGTCCTTCCAATTTAACTCAGTCTCTCTCTTTCTCACATTTTCATAGTATTTTCTCTAATCCCTTCCTCCTTTATCATAGTCCATCTTACAACATACTGATTTATGTTCATGTATTATTTCTCCTGTTATATATTCCTTGAGTGTAGAGATTGTATAATTTTTCATCTTGAATTCCCAATACCTAGCATATTAATTTTTATATGTTGGGACCTTAATAAATGTTTGTTAAAATGAATGAGGGGGAAAGAAAAATTCTATCAAAATCTCAAGGGCAAGAGGAAACATACAGACACTTTGTAATGTTGTGAAGGTCAATAAATACCAGCTTAGTAAGCCAATCACTCGGTTATTTCAAAGGTAGCATGGTGTATAGAGTGCTAGACAGTCAGGCTGACTTGTTCAGATCTAAACTCTTAGACTTCTTAGCAGCATTAGTCTACAAACATTTGCTAAATATTTACTATCTACCAGGAATTTTAAGTCCTGAGGACACAAAGAAAGGAGAAAATAGTCCTTTTGACCTTAAGAAATTCACATTTTAATTTGAGAAACAACATACAAATAAATATGTACCTGTGAAGTATATGTGGAAAAAATGAAAGGGAATCTCAGAGGAAAAGTATTGGAGCCATGGGGTATGGGAAAGGTCTCTTGCAGAAGATGGCTGGCATTTGAGTTGTTCAGGGATGGAGGTCAGTCAGTCCAAGGGCAATGATTTGGGAGATGGAGTGTGATGTTCAAGGAACAAATAAGCCAGTTGAGAGGGTATGGATGGAGTAAGTATAAGAAGACTGGAAAGGTAGGAAGGGGACAAGCAATGAAGGACTTTAGACTCCACACAGAGGATTTTCTATCTGATCCCGGACATAATAGGGAGGGAGGTTTATTAAATGGGGAGAAGGAAGGGGGCCGTGGTTAGATATGCACTTTGGGAAATTACATTTGGCAACTGAATGGAGAATAGTTTATTGATGGGAGAGACCTGGAGGTATGAGACCAATGAGAGAATGACTGCGATGATCCAGATGAGGGGCCAGGAGAACCTGCATTACTGGGATTGTGGCTGTGTGAGTAGAGAAGAGACATTGTAAAGGTAGAAATGACACAATTTGACAGTGGCTTAGATATGTACGGGAAGTGCAAGTAAGGAGGAAAGGAAGACTGAGAAATTGTGAACTTGCGTGACAGGGAGGATAGTGTCAGAGAACATTTTAAATTTGTTTTTATTATTGTAGATCCAAGTATTTTCCTCCTTGAAAGAGAAGAGTCCTGACCAAAAACCCTCAAATACTTGGCCATTTCTCCCACTTCATTTTGAAACCCCAATTTATTGGATTCTTGATCAAGGAATCTTTCACAGTTAAAACTGAGCAGGGCCCAGAGAATACTTCAATTAACAGTTTGTTTTATTAAAGAGATGAATAGACACTTAAATTTTGGTTCACCAGTGGAGAATCAGTTTCTTTAAACCATGCAATCCCTCATTGACTACTCTCTTCTAGGATTCTCCTTCCTAGCTGTAGTGGATAGAACTCTGGGCCTGGAGTCAGAAAGGCCTGAGTTCAAATCCATCTTCACATACTTCCTAGCAGAAGACTGTGGGCAAGTCACTTAATCTCTGTCTGTCTGAGGTTTCTCAATGGCAAAATGAGGATAGTCATAGGGCCAACCTCACAGGGCTCTTGTGAGGATCAAATGAGACAATATTTGTAAAGAATTTAGAAGAGTCCCTGGTAATTATCAGACTTTAATAAATACTTGTTCCCTTCCTTCCCATCCCCACTGGATTGTAAGTAATCAAAGACACCTAATCATTACCCTAATCCTTTCAAGGTTTGTGGAAAGAAGCTTCTGTTCTTTAGATGAATCAGTCAATGCCCTCTTTTCTCATTTTTCATTCACCATCCTAATTACATCCAGGGAGTAGTTCTTAGGCATATCAAAGAGGGGAGCAGGGAATTGTTTTATAATTGACAATTAAGGTCTGAAAATGGTTTTTCTTTGAGTCAAGGGTAATTGTAAGAGTCTTAGTACTTCTATAACAAGGAATGAAGGAGCAAGCTGAAAAGAAGGGAGATACTGGAGTATACATAATGAGTTTTGCTTCAAACACAATAAGTATGAGATGGATGCCTACAGGACATCCAATTTTAGATGTCCAAAAGACAATGGTGGTATGGGACTGAAACTCAGAAGAGAGGTTAGGGATGGTTTTATAGATCTGGGAATCACCTGCATAAAGATGATAATTAAACCTACTGGAGCTGATGGGAGCATCAAGAGGCTTAGGGCAGACCTATAGAGATATCCACAAATAGTGGGTGTATCTTGGATGGAGGTCATGCAAAGGAAAATGAGAAGCAAGGGTCAGACAGAAGGAAAGAGAACAATGTCATGAAGAAAAGTGTCAAGGAGGAAATAGTGGTCACCACTGTCAAAGACTGAAAAGAGGTCCAGAAGGATAGAGCTGGAGAAATGGTCATTAGATTTGAAAATTAGTACATCTTTGGTACATTTGGAGATTGTACTTTCAGTTGAACAATAAAGTGAAAAGCCAGATTGCAGAGGGTTTAGAAGAGAATGAGAGCAGAGAAAATAGGAATGGCTAGCTTTCTTAAGAAGTTAGGCTAAGAAGGGGAGCAGAAATATCCAATAATCTAGCAGGGATGATTGGATCAAGCAAGGATTATTTAAGAATGAGAGACTCAAATGTGTAAGCAGCTGAGGAGCTAGTAGATAGGGAGACACTGAAAATTTGAGAGAGTGGAGATGACAGTGGGATAATCTGGAGAAGAGAGAAGGTGTCAGGATCAAGGATACATGTTGAAGGGTATGCTTTTGCAAGGACAAGAGCTGCCTTTTCATATGAGACAAGGGTGAAAGAGCAGATAGTGGGGAAAGACATGAGAGTAATATGAAATGGGGTATAGGCAGATAGATAAGGAGGGAGGAAAGGAAAGAGACAGACAGACAGACAGAGGGACAGAGAAAGCTCTCTCAGGGAATGGCCTTGTGTGAGATGAAAGAGTTCAGTCTGAATCTGAGGTCAGAAAAGGTCTATATTCTTTCTCATGAGAAAGGACTTTGCCTCCTGTCACCCACATGGTGTCTGCAGGGAGAGAGCAACAGGTAGAAGCCAGCCCATGGTTATATAATCTTCCAATGCAGAAACCCAACCCCCCCTAACTGGCCTTCACTCTCATTGGTAAAGGGGCTGACCCACAACCTAAGAGTGGGAGACAAAGGACCCAGAAACATGTGGGTGTCCAGTGAAAACAGTCTTAACCCTTTTTGGCATATCTTGTGCTGAGGTGGCACTGGGGAGGGTCTCCATTGCTCTAAGCCCCAGATTGCTAGAAGGTCAGCTGACTTCTAAACCTAGGCCTAGTGAATACTGAAGCCATTCTAGATTTGATTTTGAGGAAACTTCACTATAAATTATCCCTCACAGCTTCATTTTTTTTCCCAGTGAAATAGAAGGTGTAAAATCCTCAACTTAGAGTGTGGGGAAACTTTAGGAGGGATGAAAAGGTCTGGAGTAGCTCTGTGGTGAGTTGAATAGTGATTTGATTAGTAATCAGTGCAGTGAGGGCCCAGTTGATATTGGACATAAATTTGTAGCAGACGGTCAAGGTGGTTCCATGATTTTCTTCAGCTCCAATCAGTGACACAGGAATAGTAGAGCAGATGGATGGTGGGACTCTTTCAGGGTTGGTGTTTGCTGAGATGTGATGAGTGATAGGACATGGGGGTAAGAGATTTGAATGTAGAGTTAAACTGCTTCACCAAGGGGTCAAGAGAGGGAAGGGAAGAGACTGCAGCCAGTATAGGGGGATTGCCTGCAAAAAGAACCATGGAATAAGAAGAACAGGGATCATAGTGATAATGAAGAACAAGGGTACAGGTCATAAAACATATAAAAGTATGAAATTGTGATCAACACAAAGATCTGATTAAGGAATTTCAGGATTAATGAACATGGAAACAGAACAGTTACAGGTGACAGCAAGATCAAGAAAATAACCATCTGTGTGTAACTGGAAGTGAGAAATGAGTAGAGTGAGGAACTAGGAAATCAGGATATTTGAAGGACCATTAATATGTGTGTTGAACTTTCTATTGTGTGAGTTAATCACTGAACTCATAGAAGAAGGAAGGAAGATGTCCAGAGGAATTGATAGATAACCAGGATCTGAAATGGGTGATAAATTTATGTAGCACAAATCTCAAAGGAGGTGGTGCTGTTGAATAGAGAGAGTGTCTTTGAGTGGCATTGGGGAGCAAGGAGTATTCCAACTCTCCTCTCCCTACCTCCCCACTGTTGACCAGTAAGTTAAAGAAAATGAATGATGGTATAACCACTAATGGGAAATGTGGCAAGTATGTTGTATTGTCAGGAAGTTACTAAACAGTTACTGTGTATGAAATGGATGATGAAACATTAAAAATAGTCTTGACTAATGTCTATTTAAAAATGAGGAAATTGAAGTCAACGGTGATTTGCCAAGGTCATACTGATAATTCACGGAGAAAAGTTATTTTTGGTCTGTGGTTCTGTAAACTTCAGATTCTTTCAGGAATATCACTTCTCAAATTCTACTTTTGACTCCTATTAAAAAATATCAATTGCATACTGTAGTTTCTTGTTATCTTATTATGATCAGTTTTAATATGTTAAAGTGGCAGGAATGACTAGATAGGATAACTAAATAACTTATGGCATTAGAAATAATTTTAAAATATTATTTTTTAATTTAATAAATATTCTTTTGTGAAATGAACTTGGATGACAGATTAAAAATTGGAATTACAATGACATTCACAAAATCTTGCTGTGTGAACACTAGAATGTGAGTATGCATATACACATAGAAAGCCTCTATCAATCAATAATTCTGAAGATGATTACCATGAATTATTTAATATCCCAGATATTTCTTATGTGTTAGCAAAACTACTATCTACTTCCATTATATTTCTTTCCATGAAAGATTGAAAGTTTCATTTTTGTGACATAATTATTACTGTGGCAATTTCATTCTTCTAATCTTTTTTATGGATTTTAGAGAGAACAAGTCACTGGCATGCTATTCTTTTTTTTTTTTTTGCTTTTTGGAGTGGGGAAGGTAGGGCAATTGGGGTTAAGTGACTTGCCCAAGGTCACACTGCTAGTTTTTTTGTGTTAAGTGTCTGATGCTGGATTTGAACTCAGGTCCTCCTGACTCCAGGGCCAGTGCTCTATTCATTGCACCACCTGGCCACCCCCATGCTTTATATTTGGTCATCTTTTGTGATGGAGGGAGTGGCTAGAGTGCTCAACCTGGACTCAGGAAGACCTAAGTTCAAATCAGTCCGTAGACATTCACCACTTGTGTGACCCTGAACAAGCCATGTAATCGCTGGCTGCCTCAATTTCCTCATCTGTAAAATGGGGATCATAGCACTTATTTCCCCGAATCACTGTGAGGATAAAACGAGATCTATGTAAAGCATTTCGCAAACCTTAAAGCACAAAAAAATAAACTCTTACTATTGTTAATATTATCATTTGTTGTAAACTATTGTGCAGGTAGATAAAATTGTTCCTTTTTGTAATTAAGAGCATTGTGATTTAAACTTATCTTCTATAGAATCGCTAGAAGCATATTTGTGGCAACTCTAGTAGCAGATAGGGTGACGAGGATGATTCAGTCATTCACCTTGGCTCGTTCCTACAGGGCTTTAGTTTTTCTCCAGTAGGTCTCTTTGTCATGAAAACTATTTATCGCACGTAGTTTGAAGGTTTTTGTTGTCGGTCAGTCATGTCTGACTCTTTGTGACCACGTGGACCGTAGCACGGCAGGACTTTATCTCCTTTGCGGTCTCCGTCTGTCTAAGTACACGTTCGTTGTTTCTGTGGCACTCTCCATCCCATCCTCTGTTGTCCTCCCTTCTTCATTTTTATTTATTTATTTATTTTAAAGTTTAATTTCCCATTTACAAGACAAGAAATTTTTTAGTATTCATTTTCACAAGATTTGTTATTTGACGTTGCTCTGCCATTTTTTAAAATTTTGGTTTATTTACTGTTAGTTTACAACATTCAGTTCCACAGTCTCAGATTTTCTTGAGTTTCAGATTTTCTCCCTCTTCCTCTCCCCCTCCATCAGGGTGGCATGCACTCAGATGCAGGATCTACAAAGATCTCCCCATTAATCATTAGTCAGATTGTAAAGAAGGATTGTAACTGATGGAATGATCAATGATTCCTCTGCAATTTTTCAAAAAAATCATGACCAACAGTCACGTAACAAAGAGTGTCAAAGTTCATTGGATTCTATGACTGATGTTTCTTTTTTTTTTTTACAATTTTAATTGATGTCTTTTTATTTGCTTTTAGTTTACAACATTCAGTTCCACAATCTCTTAAATTTCAAATTTTCTGCTCCTCCCTGTACATTGGATTACATGCATCTACTTTGGGATACAGCCCCAGAAGTGATATTGCTGGGTCAAAGGGTATGCACTTATTTATAGCCCTCGGGACATAGATCCAAATTGCACTTCAGAAAAGTTGGATTAGTTCACAGCTTCACCAACAGAGCATTAATGTTCCAATTTTTCACATCTTCTCCAGCATTTATCATTTTCCTGTTTTGTCATCTTAGCTAATCTGACTGTTGTTTTGATTTGCATTTCTCTAATCAAAATGATTTAGAGCATTTTTTCGTATGCTTATAATTGTCTTTAATTTCTTCCTCTGAAAACTGTCCATATCTTTTGACCATTTATCAATTGGGGAATGACTTGTATTCTTATAGATTTGACTCAATTCTCTGTATATTTTAGAAATGAGGCCTTTATCAGAAACACTGGTTGTAAAAATTCTTTCCCAATTTCCAACTTCTCTCCTAATATTGACTTTTTTTGTACAAAACCTTTTCAATTTAATGTTATCAAATTATCCATTTTGCATTTCATAACGCTCTCTAACTCTTGTTTGGTAATAAAGTCTTCCCTTTTCCATAAATCTGACAAGTAAATTATCCCTAGCTCTCCTAGATTGCTTACAGTATCAGGATTTATACCTAGATCATGCACCCATTTAGACTTGATTTTGTTATACGATGTCAGATGTTGGTCTATGCCCAGTTTCTTCCATACTATTTTCCAGTTTTCCTAGCAGTTTTTGTCAAATAGTGAGTTCTTATTCTAGAAGCTGGGGTCTTATCAAACAGTAGATTACTGTAGTCATTGACTGCTGTGTCTCATGTACTTAATTTGTTCCAGTGATCCACTACTCTATTCCTCAGCCAGTACCAAGTAGTTTTGATGACTGCTGCTTTATAATACAGATTGAAATCTGGTGTGGCTAGGCTGCCTTCCCTAGCATTTCTTTGCATTAATTCCCTTCATATGCTGGACCTTTTGTTCTTCCAGATGAATTTTGTTACTATTTTTTCTAGATCTCTAAGATAATTTTTTGGTAGATTGGTATGGCACTAAATATGTAATTTAATTTAGGCAAAATTGTCATTTTTATTATATCAGCTTGACCTAGCCATGAGCAACTGATGTTTTTCCAATTATTTAGATCTGACTTTATTTGTGTGAAAAAGTGTTTGGTAATGGTGTTCACATAGGTCCTGGGTTTGTTTTGTCAGGTAGATTCCCAAATATTTTATAATGTCTTCAGTAACTTTAAATGGAATTTCTCTTTCTATTTCTTGTTGTTGGGTTTCATTAGAAATATATAGGAATGCTGAGGATTTATGTGGGTTTATTTTATATCCTGCAACTTTGCTATGTTTATTTATTATCTCAAGTGGTTTTTTACTTGATTCTCTAGGATTCTCTAAGTATATATATAATCGTATCATCTGCAAAGAGTGATAGCTTACTCTCTTCTTTGCCTAATCTGATTCCTTTAATTTCTTTTTCTTCTCTTATTGCTGCTGCTAACATTTCTGGAACTGATATTTCTCCCTGCCTTAAAAGTTCAGTTCATTATTTAAAGTGAAAGATTGCTTCAATGTAGAGAGTAATAGAGTCAGGTGATTTGTAAGTAATTAGAAGGTGTTTACATTTAGGATCACTTGCCTTTCCAGTTTCTTACTCAAGGTTCAAGAACCATTTTTTCTAAGGAAAGGGGGAAAAAGTGGACAATTTATATAACTCTAGTTTATTCTAGTATATTCCTCCCCCCCCCCCCCAACAGTTGAAAGTATATTGTCAGAACAGCAAAAAGAAAAGAGGAAGGCATTCATCCTGAGGCCAGTGTAGTGTGAGAAGCATTTGGAAGGGAAGAAACATGTGACCATTTTTTAGTCCTTTCTTTGACCCATCCTCACTATTGGTAAACTTCTGATTATTCCTCTAATTTAGTTTTCTGTCTGCTCTGATTATTTGAATAAAGTACTCAAGACTGAACACAGTATCCGTTCTATAGTCTAATTAGCTCTTCCATGGCTTGTGACCAATTCATATTTTTCTTGGAGGTTTCTGATGCAGGAGCTTTGACTTTGTTGTCTTCTTCTGGTTGTATGTTTTGTTCTTCTTTTTCCCCAAAGATTCTATAGTCTGAGGTTGTTGTTTTGTTTTTTTTTTTATACTGTTTGCTCATCTTCCCAGTCAAATACTTGACTTTCTAACTCTTTGTCAAGGTGGGACTCTGCTTCCAGTGGGGTGTGGGTACACTGTCCCAGGCTTCAGGGATTTTGAATCAGCCACTTGATCCCCCAACTTCTATGGGCCCAGAACTCAGGAAGCAGCCACTGCTGCTGCTGCTGTCACCCCGGGCTTAGGCCAGACCACATACTCCTCTTTCATCCAGGTCTCACAGAGTTTTCCCACTGACCTTCTATGATGCCCTTGGCATTTGTGGGTTGAGAAGTCTGGAAAGTGCCACAGCTGCCAATGATTCAGTCCCCTGAGGCCTGCTCCAACCCTGTGTGTTGCGGCGTGGCCCACGCTGGACTGTACTCTGTTCCTAGCCCAGTGTAATACACCCTTCCTGTCCAACTTCCAGGTTATGTTAGGCTGGAGATTTGTTTCACTCTGTCATTTTGTGGGTTCTGTAGCTCTGTAATGTGTTTAGAGTCAATTTTAGGGGTATTTGGAAGGGTTTGGAGGAGAGCTCAAGCAAACTTCTACTTGTACTCCACTATCTTGGCTTTGTCTGCCCTGTACCTCCCTCCCCCACTTATTAGGGCAGCATAAAGTGGAATGATCACTTCCTTACTCCTATATGTTATACGATAGCATAGCTGAAAAATTAAACTTTTTTTCAGTATTTGTAGTTGAGTAAAACCCCCACATCTTTTTTCATGTAAACTGCTTTCTTATAAGTGGAGAGCCATCTCATTCTTGTAAAATTGATTTTTCAGCCTCAGTGTAAGACCTTATCTTTATTGCTATAAAGTTTCATCTTGTTAACTTTCGTCCAGTGTTCTAACCTGTCAAGATGTTTTTAGATCCTGACAGTTATCCCTTCCTGTTCTGCGTCAGCTGCAAATCTGATAAGCATACCAATTTGGCTTTTATCCAAGTCACTGATAAAAATGTTAGCGCCGAATCAAGCTCAGTTTTGTGGAGAATTTCTTCCTCCCAGATGATATCAGACCATTAATGACTTCTTATTGAGTACATTCATTCAACTAGTTCTGAATTTATCTAATTGTGAAACCCCATACCTCTCCACAAGAATGAGATACTTTATCAAATGCTTTACTAAAATTTCAGTAAAGTCTATCAAGAACATTTTCATGATTTAGTAGTCTAGTAACACTGTCTAAAAAGGAAGTAAGTATGACACCAGGAGGCACCCTTCCAGGTCATACTATGGATCTCCCAGACGAGACTAGCACAGGTTCAAGGTGCTCTATGACTGCATCCACTCAAAGCCATAGTTTATGAGCTCCGGCTAATGTAGTTACCTTTCATAGTATGCCAGAGGACAAAATTAGTTAAAGCAGAGACTTTTAATGAATTGGCATATAGCAATATAACAATTTCCCCATTAACTTGGGACATGCTCTCTCACAAACATGTGCACCAGAAGTAAAAAGAGTGAGCACAGGTAGAGAATAAGTGTAGTGAGATATACATGGAGACAACATTTTGTCCTCACTACAGTTGCTTCTTTTTTTGATCACTTTAGGCTGTACCTCCTAAGACCTTCATGTTCTTTCTATACTGACTTTCCCTAAATAGATTCTTAGTCCATCAAATCCTTGTCTACCTTTCTTATGACATCTGATCTGCTAAAATCTAGGGTGCATTCAGACCATGACTGGTCTTCCTCTGCTTCTCTATGACAAATTCTAAGGTGCAATAATAATCTTTGTCCCCTTCTTCAGCCTTCCTTTCCAAATAGTAAACCACTCTTCTCAGTGGCTAACAACACAGAATAGAATTCCCCTTTGCTATTTCGTATATCTGGTGAAGGGAAGTCATGAAATCATTAGCTGTTCTGCTTTTGGCAGAAATAGAATTCCAGGTGACTGGGTATTTGAAGTCCTCTTTGACTACTATCATGCCATTGTGCCAGACTTGTGATCTGTATCCTGAATACTGCTTTTGTTTCTTCTTTCTCCCCTCATGATGGTGATCTGTGGTATGCCCAAATGAGGATACTGCTTAATTTTCTACTTCTGTTTGTCTTCCTTCAAAATATTCTCTTTTTGGATTCCCTCCTCTGATTACTGAATTTCTACATATGTTTCCATCATCAATATCATCATTCTTATTATTCTTATTTGGTATAGATCTGTGACTTCATTGTTATAGGCAACTCTTGCTGTGGAAACTATTGATGCATATTGGCAGTTGTTGGGAAATTTAGAGTTGCTTGGAGAAAGGACAGATTAAGTGTTTTAACTTGGGGTCACAAAACCAGCATGTGTCAGAGGTAAACATGCAGTCTTAGTCTATCTGACTTGAAGGCTTGCTCTCTATCCACTACATCATACTATCTCAAGCATGAGGATATATATTTTTAATGTACAATGCAATAAATCCCACTTCTAACAATGTGACCATAGGGAAGTCACTTAACCTCCATGAGTCTTAATCATATCTATTAAATGTAGGGATTGAACCAGATGGCTTCTAGGGCCCTTTTTCATTCTAAATCTATGATCTCATGCTTCCACTATATTTTTTTTTATGTAGCTTTTTTACTTTGAATAAGGAAATTCTTTGATAGCCATTTTTTCGTCCTAGGTCTCACCAAACAGTGCTACCTTTGAAGTCATATTTTTGTTGTTCAGTCATTCAGTCTTGACTGACTCTTTCTGACCCTTTGAACCTTAACATGTCAGGCCCTTCTATCCTTAACTATTTCCTAAAGCCTAAGTTCATATTCATTGTTTTCATGACACCATCTATCTACCTCATCCTCTGCTGTCCCCTTCTTTTGCCTCCAATCTTTCCTAACATCAGGGTCTTTTCCAGTGAGTCCCATCTTCTCATTATGTGGCCAAAGTATTTAAGCTTCAGCTTTTTAACTTCATAGTTAATCTTGATTGAATACCTTGCCATCATAGGCTATTTAGTATATATTCTTGTGTAGCACTGGACCAAGAGATGGGAAAAATGGATTCAGGTCCAGGTTCTGTCACTAACTAAACCATGTGATCCAGAAAAAAAAATCATATAACTTTTCTGACCAGGAAAAGAAAAAAATAAAGTATTTAAAATAAAAATGAATTAAAACTTTAAAATGAGTATATTGGACTAAATGTCTTCAAGGCCTTTTCCAAATCTAAAACCCTATGGCTCTCTGCCACTTAAAACTTATTATAATGTGCAAAGGAGAAAAATGTAGGTTTTTTTTGCCCCCAAAAACCTGTGTTTTGGGTTCAGGCTGGTTCTGGGCGGTACATGACTGTAAAATATTGATATTCTGGAAAAGGCCTTATTTCTTTTGTCTTAACTTCTTTGTTGATCATGTTTTAGTTTCAGACACTGAGATCGTTAAATGCCAAAGTGCTTAGACACTGTTTTATTGCATTAATTAATTTTTGATGCTCAGAATGAATGGGAACACTTTTCCAAAGCTACCCTCTCTTGAATAAGAAGGGGAAAATGATGTGTGGAAGATAAAGTGGTGAGTTAGGAAAGGAAATTTGATGGATGCTGATGAACTGTAACTAGGTTTGGCTTTTCTCTTTGTAACATGACAGCACTTTACGTTCTAGACCTTCTGCCTCACAGAAAACTTAAAAGGGCTCAGTGTACCGGAGGCTTAGCATAAGGAGATAAAGATTTCCAACAAAAGACAGTAAAGTAAAACAAGGCATTTTTTTGGAGGGCACATGCCCACAAAATGAAGGGTGGTCAGGGAGAATGATGAAGTATTGGCTCTGTTAGAGTCACAGGAGGAACTGGGTATTCATTGAGGACCCCGAAGGGGGTGTGTTCTCCCAAATCTGTAAAGTCTGGTAGGATTTTGTTAGGTTCTTACCTGGGTCTAGCAGAAGCTGGGATTGGGAGGAGAGGGCTGAGCAGATTCTCTCTAGAAGGTGGTGCTGATTCATACTGCTAAAGAGAGGGAGGACACCTGAGGGACTGGATGCTAGGTGATATTGGAAGTCCCCAAGGTGCGGAGGGAGAAAAGGTCTGGGCTATTACTACTGGTCTGATTCTGACAGGGTCACTCTCAGGGGCTTTCAGGTTTTCCTGGGCTTTTTCATCTAGGAGACTGAGGAGGCTACTACTGGGGTCATTGTTGCTGTTGCTCATTTGTTTCAGTTGTGACCGACTCTTCATGACCCTATTTGGGGTTTTCTTGGCAAAGATACTGGAGTACTTAGCTGTTTCCTTCTCCAGTTCATGTTACCCATGAGGAAACTGAGGCAAACAGGATTAAGTGACTTTCCCCAGGTCACAGAGTTAGTAAGTGTCTGAGGCCAGATTTGAATTCAGGAAGAGGAGTTTCCCTAATTCCAATTCCAGTACTCTATCTGTTGTGCCATCTAACTGCCCCTGGTCCTTATATCTTCATTATTAATAAATTATGTAACAATTCATTCTCCGGGCATTCCATATTCGAAACTGACTTTCCTCAGTCTTTCCCTGTGTGATTATTGAAACTTACATAATGTAAAAGACAAACAACTTTTAAAACTGAAACAGATACTTAAAAAAAAAGAAGAAAAAGAAGAGGAACTAGAGGAAAAAAACAGGACAGGGAAGACAGGAAACCAAAGTGTGATTCATCATGTTTCTGTATTTAGCTGCCTAGACTTTCTTCACACCTTTATATACCTGGAGTCTAAATTAAGAGATGCCAGGAAAGTCTTCTTTGACAATTAAATGCTGTTTCTTACTTCCACAGCTTTCCTACATCCTACTTTCCATCCATACTGCCCAATGGAGTACTCAGGATGAACTCAAGGTCTATGTAGGCCACTGTTTGCTTCTTTCCTTCAGTGATACAGAAGCTTTTAGTGGTTGATAGTGTGGTGTACCGTTTTTTTATGGACTCTTTTTGCATTATTTTAATATTTTGTTCAGATTTTAAAAAAATATTTTGGAGATTATATGAGGAGGTTTTACAATCTTTATAATTTTGTATCTTATATGAAGAATGGAGCAGGAAGTGCCTTCTTAATTTTTTTTTTATATTTTGCCTTGCCCATGGCTATTATCTCCTAAGAAAATTATTTACTTTTGAATTGTCAAAATAATTACTGGAAAAGTTTAGCATTTAACATAATTAAAATTTTTCTCATTTCATGAAATTTTTAAATATTTGTATCCAAAATGATAAAAATGTAAGATGTGAAATGTACAATTTTTATTGTGTTGCTTTCATGCATTTATTTTGTGCTGATTTAAAATGGCTCATCCTTTTAACAATAGTACTTGGGAGAATCGCCAAAGTAATTCCAAAGGCTTTTTTTTCTCCCAGAGGCAATCTTGTACAGGTCTTTAGATTTAGGAGTATGCTTTAATTTGATAGGACATCAGGATTAAATGTTTAGTCCCCCAATGAAAACTTATTGCCTATAAATGCCATAAAAATGCTAGGTGAATTTATTTTTGCATAATTATATTATGTTTTACGTTTGGGTAGAAATTGCAGTGTACAATCCATCAACATGCAAATCATTTTCATAGATAAATGAGTCAAAAAAATTATGTCAGTAAATCAATTTCATATGCACTCCTACTTACATGAGATGTCAACCCCCCTTATTCATCTTCCTTCTCCATTCACCATTACTTGTTGTCTTAAAACATATATATCTTCTTATTTTGCTATGGAATTGTATGGAACTTCTCTCAGGGAATATTTCTTGTATGTACAGTTTACATTCATCATCATGACGAGCTTCAAAAATTATCTGTTCTTGATCTACTTCTCTGTTTGGCACCCAAAGAATTTTATGTAGCCCATAAGTCCAAAGGAGTACTTTTTTTTTCTTTTGGTGGTAGTCAAGGTGATTTAACCAGGGTCACATAACTCTAAGGGTCTGAGGCCAAATTTGAACTCAGGTCTTCCTGACTCTAAGACCAATGCTCTATCCTTTCTACTGCCTAGGCCTAGCTGCCCCAAAGGACTACCTTTGTGTGAAATTCAATGTAACAATCTTTGCTGTATTATTTTTTGTTGGTTTGGGGTTAACTATGTATGTTCTTAAAAGGAATAAAAAATATGTGGAAAAACATCCTTAAAATTTTGTTTTATCCATTTTGCCTTTCAGAGACTAAACACTGTTGGAAGGAGTAATGCCGATCTCCCTTTGGTTGATCCCGGAATGTACCAATTGGATATTACGTTAAGAAGGGGTCAGAATTTAGCTGCCCGAGATCGTGGAGGTAAGGACATGAACCTGTGCCCTTAATACAGCTTTTGTTTGCCCTGCAGCTTAAAACAAATCAATCTACTGATATAATAAAAAGTTGTTAGAAATTTGGTTCGAAAGTGAATATAGTTTAGTCACTGAATGAATCTTTCTTCCATTTCCTTATAAGGCAGGTGGGCAAAGTGAGATGGGAAGGATGGGATGAGACTCTTAAAAGTGTTCCTGTTCCAAACTGTTGGCATAAGTGTTTGGGAGAAGCTTAAGAGACAAGGGAGTGTTGGGTTACCTGGAAGGTCATACAGCATCCAAAATGTGGGAGGGAATTATTGGCAGAAAAGGAATGACATATAATCTTTTATGAGGTCATTAATTCATTGTTAAATAAGGGCTTGTCTGAATGACTTTGTTTAAAATCATTTGATTTCCATCTATGTGGAAATTCCATTCAATGGACTTTAAACTCAAAGTCCTTAATTAACTTGTGAGGGTTTCTAGATAATTATCATTGTATTTTTTCTACTTGAGAAGCAGATGGTTTTTAAATACATGAAAGTCATGACATAATTAAATGAAAGCATTTAGGTGTATAGTGTTTGTAGAAAAGGCATCTGAACACTTAGGAAATCTTCTCTTATTATTCAGAGGAAAATGTTGGTCAGTCTGTTTGTTTGTTTTTGCAAGGCCTGGGTTCAAGTATTGGCCCTGCCATTAACTAGCTGTGTGACTATGAAAGTCAATTTAAGTCCTCTAAACCTCAATTTTCTTATCCAAAAAATGGGAACACTAATAATAAATAATAAAGATTGCTGGAATAAAAACACTTTGAAAAATATAAAGCCCTGTAGATATGTGAGTAAATGTTCTTATTCTCTGTTAAATTCAATAAAGAGCATTTGATTTGAGAGGTATAATCAGGCAAAGTTTATGAAGACCTGAGCTAAAGTATTAGTCTTGGAGTGGAGGGAAAAAAAAGAAGTAAAAGATTTTATATTTGTAGAATTGAGAAGATTGAGCAGCTGATTAGATAAAAGTGTGAATAATAGGGAAAGGAAAGAGCCAAGGATGACTCTGAGGTTCCTACTAACTTCCTTAGAAATGCGAAAGGTCGAACGAGGGGTAGGTTTAGGAGAGAAGATAGGAAGGAGTCTCAAACTGGACCTATCCAGTTTATTATGCCTCTGGCACATCCGCATGGAAATGTCCATCAGGGACTCGGTGATACAGACCTACAGAGTGTGAGCTCTGTGGAGAGAAAAGGGTCAAGTATTCACATTTGAGTGTCATTTATGGGAATGATTACTGGACCCGCTGCAAGTAATAAGCTCTGCAAGGGACAGAGTATATAGAGAGGAGAGTCTAGGGCAGATCCATGGGGTATACTCACACATGTGTTGGAAAATGGAAAAAGATCTAGAAAAAAAGATAATGAGAGAGGAAGGAAGAGAATCATCCGAGAATAGTCATGAAAATCCTAAGTATAGAGTATTTAGGAAAGAGGAGGTAGTCAGTAGTGTCAGAAACTGCCAAAGAGTCAAAGAGAGTAAGAACTGAGTAAAAGTTCATCGGATTTAGTAATTAAAGGACCACTGGATCTTAAAGAAACCAGTTCACAAAGATGATGAGGTTGAGAAGTGAATTGGGCATGATGAAATAGATGCCACACCATGCAGACTACTTTTTCTAGGAGTTTTGGCTGAGAAAATAGCTTGGAGGGTGGGAGGGGAAGAGGACAGCAGGGTCAATTGAAGACTTTTTTAATGATTGGTGAGATTTTGTTGTGTTTGTAAGCAACTGCTAGATATAATTATGAACTACTTCAAAATCATGTTGTATTAAATTTTGCTTTGTGAATTACTCAGTACCACTTGATTTAATTCTGGACATCCTGTGATTTCTGCAAAGCCAAGACTAAGAACCATAGTTTTACTAGAGTGTTACATAGCTTGCATATATTTTTATAAAACAATCGAGGTCCCTCCTTCCTCCTCTAAAACCTTGTTCCTGCACTCATCCTCCTCCCCTTTCTTGGATCTCCCTTTCCATTTCTTCCTAACCTGTCTACCCTTGGATTTGTTCTTTATTTTTCCACCGTCTCTTCATATATTAGTATGAGTAGTACATGAAAGTTCCTTATCAGCTTAAAAAATGTCCAATTTTGTCTCATTTCATTTGTTAAATTTACTTTCAGGGATGTGGTGTAGAGAAAACTAAGAGGGAACATTTCCTCCTGCAGTAGTTAGCAAATAAAGCAATGCATTTAAAGCATTTTGTGTACTATATAAAATACGTAATAGAAAATCAAACCTGGATGCTGATTCCAAAATAAGGTTTCACGACACAAAAAATTACATAGTTTTCTATACGTTCTAATAAAAGCTTTTCATTGAGCCTCTTACCTTACCCAATTACTATCTCTTCCATTGCTTTCCTCCTTTGTTGTTATACTTCTTGAAAAAGTCTATACTGAATGACTGCTTCTTTATATCCTCCTCTCTTCTCTATATCTTGCAGTCTAGATTGCAGAATTTCTTCGTACACCTTTCATAATATTGCTAAACGACTCTCTTCCATACATCTGAACATGTTACTTCTGTGCTCAAAAATCTTCCATGGCTCCCTGTTTCCTATTAAGTAAAGTTTAGACTCAGACCTCAACATTTAGGGTCCTCCAAAGTCTGGCACTGCAGTTAGAATGAGCTACTTGCTGTCCTCCCAAATGCTTCCTACAATTTTTTCATCTCCATGTCTTTGTGCTGGTTTTTTTTTTTGCTTTTTTTGGAGGGGGGAGGGCAGGGCAATAGGGGTTAAGTGACTTGCTTAAGGTCACATGTTAAATATTAAGTGTCTGAAGTGGGATTTGAACTCAGGTCCTCCTGACTCCAAGGCCAGGGCTCTATTCACTGCACCACTTAGCTGCCTCCTTTGTGCTATTCTTTATGCATTAGATGTTCTCCTAACCATCCTTTAATTCCTAATTCAAATATGTCATCTCCTCCTTCAAACTTTTCCTGAGCTTCCATGAAAATAATGACCTTTCCCTTGAACTTCAAGTAACATTTTGTTTTGCTTTTCTCCAATGAGCTTACCATGTATTATATATGTATTACAGTTTTCTGTGTATGTGTCTTATCCCTCTCCTACACTATAAGTATCATGAAAAGCCAGGAACTTATATAAACTTTGTATGTATTCCAGAACCTAGCATATCACTGTACATATTGTATGTACTTGATAAATGTTGATGGAATTGGATATTACCAGCACCTTGAGGACATATATGACAAGAAAAAAAGTAGCTGGTCAGATCATGAAGTGAGAATGAGAGGTAAACAGAGGCCAGTGACAGTGGTACTTTAGTGCCTGCTCCAAGACATTATAAGAATGAGAGCAAAGCCTCCTTCATTTTGGAAGGCTCTGCTGTGGAGAATTTTTGGAAATATTGACAAGAATTGCACAAGAAGAGAAAGTATGGAGGGAGTACCCACATTAATGAAACCATGGCTTCACCAAAGTTTAAGTAGTTCTTAAAAGCAGAAAAACTACATTTCTCCAGCTTCTTCTCCCCCTCAATTATATAGTTATTATATTTGAGCAATTCAGAATTCAAGATTGCATTCTGACATATGAATGGAATGACACAGAAATAACCTCATGAAGAGGAATCCTTTTCACATTTTTAGGTCTCAAGAGGGAATCACAAGGACATCAGAAGGAAACCTAGAGAATCGCAATCTCAGAATGCTCAAGCGGGAAGTCACCCGTAAACCATCACGTCCAGCCTTCTCATTTTATAGGTGTGAAAACTGAGACTCAGAGAAACTAAAAGAGTTTTCCAAAGGCACATAACAGAGTCTATGCAAGAACCGGACTCCTAATTCAATTTTCTTTCCATTGTTTGTATCACTCATTATACTTAGCTACACTAGAGGCAGCTATGTAATGCAGTGGATAGAGCACTTGACTTGGAATCAGGAGAATCAGAGGTCAGATCCAAACACCTACTCTTACTTACTGTGTTACCCTAGGCAGGTCACTTAAACTCATGTACCTCAGCTTCATCATGTATACAATGGGAATGATATTAATAATAATAATAATAATAATAATAATGCGTACCTCACAGGGTTGCTGAGAAGGTCAAATGAATTTGTAAAGCACTTTGAAAACCTCAAAGTGCTATGCAAATGCTAGCTATAAATAATATTATTTCCTATCTAAACATATGATATATGCATATGTTACATAACCTTCATAACATACATTTAACTAAGAAATGTTGGAACTATACTAGATTAATGCTTTCTGATTTCTGTTCTACTATTGTCATTTTGATTCAGTAATGCAGGGAAATAAGATTTAATGCGTATAAATAATTAATGGTATAGAAAAATCCAAAGGGCTTTTCTCCCCTTGTCAATGCTGTCCCAAAGCAAGGGGAAATGAATGGAATGCAAAGGTTGTGTATTATTTCAAATGGTAAATTATTTACTTGTGGAATGTGTCAGCAAATGGACTCAGTAATACAGAAAACTAAATTAGGGTAACATTGTTTTGTTTCTTCACATAAAAAAGTTTAGGTAAAATTCCATTTGTTAAGAGTGTAATTCACAAAAATTAGTATTTTTGGTAGTCTTGCAACACTAACATTCAGAGGGATATTTATCTTCTCATGGGCATTTTGAGTTCATTTAGGGTGAGCTAGCTGCCATGGCATAGACAGATGGTAGTGTTTTCTGATCACAACATTCAGTGTAATTAATTGAGAAACTGGCATGATTTTTTTATTCATTTATTTTTCTAAATGTTAAAATAGAATAAACATGGTAGCCAGTTTAGTGGAAAGACTAAAGAAATATAGATATTTGCATCCTCTTGAAATTTATCTGTTGTCTTAAGGCTTCTAAGCAGCTCTGTTTCCCAAGTCCTTACAGATGTTTTCTTCAGCTGTCAGAGGCCTCCTTCCAACACAGCCATTAATCCCAGAATCCTAACCTCGAGTGGGAAAGCTATCCCACATGAGCAGTAAACACAGGGAGCTGAACTGAAGCAAGAAGATAAACTCTAAGCCCATAAAGAATTCTCAGACCTTTGGGACAGGCAATGAATTCACTCCACTAAGTTATAAACAGGCAGAGCTCTGCAGGTCATGGAGCATCTGGGTAATCCAAGGAAAAAGTAAGGAAGGCAAGGACCAGCAGATCAGAGCTCAGAATTGTAGTAACAACTTGTACTTTGACTAGCTAGCCCTGGGAATGAGGGACGGACTGTTTGAGGTGTCTGTTCTGGAGAAAAAGTCTTAGCTATGGACCTGCCCTTGTCTTGACACAGGCTGTGAGTAATGAGAGATGTTAGTCTCCTCTAGGAAAGGCTATATATAGATCTCTCTTTGATCCTTTGTGTTGTAGGTGACATTTTCATTGTGCCTGAAGGAAAAGTCAACCAATTAATCCGTATAAGTATTTATTAAGACCATAGTATCTGCCAGGCACTGGGTTAGGCGCTGAGAATACAAAGACAAAGAATGATAAATCTGTTCAAAAAGGAGCTTAAGTTTTAAGGGGAGAGACAAGAATCTACATAAATTAGTCCAACAATAAGCGTTCATTGAGCAACTACTGTGTGCCAGGAACTGTGCTAAGCCCTGAGGATATAAAGGGCAAAAAATAATCCCTGCCCTGAAGGAATTCACAATCTAATGGGGTAGAAACCTGCCCACAAATATGTAGAAATAACCTATGAACAGGAGAGATGAGAAGTAATGCGCAGAAAGAAGGCACTAGAATTACAGGGTTTGGGAGAATCTTCCTGTTGAAGGTGAGATTCTAACTGGGACTTGAAGGAACCCAGGAGTCCGAGATGAGGGGCAAGAGCATTGCAGGGGTGGGGACGGTCTGTGAAAGTGCCCAGAGCTGAGAGACGGACTGTCCTGTTAAAAGAATAGCAAAGAGACAAGTGTCACTGGATCAAAGACTACATGGTAGATGGGTTGTAAGATTTAAGAATACTGAAAATGTAAGGGTTGGAAGGACAGGTTATTAAGGACTTTGAATGCCATAGGAGAAATGTATGTGTGTGTCTGTGTAATATATATCTATATCTGTATCTATCTATCTATCTATCTATCTATCTATCTATCTATCTATCTTATCTCTGCTACACAAACACACACATACATACATATGCATATGTTCATATGTACATATACTACACATATATGTGTATGTATGTATATATACACATATACACACATGTGTGTGTAATATATATGTGTGTATATGTATTTTTTTCATAAAAACTTGACTTTTATAACTCTTATAGTAAAAAGTTGTAATGGATCTTAATGATTTACTTCAGACAAAAATTAATATATCATGAGGATACTACAGAAAGGATGGAGATTTGAAGCTTGAATTCTGGTATCAAACTACTTATCTACACAATTCTAGATATTCATATGAACCACAGAGATTCATTAATTTCTATCACTTTTACAAGCGTGAAGCACTAATGTTCCATTTCTTATAAGAACTACTCTATGCCATGCGGCTTAAGTTGTCATGAACTAAAAAGAAATAAATAGGAAATAAACAAGCCTAGGTTATGATACATTGTTGCTGTTGGTTCTGTTTATCCTTCGTTTTCAAAGAGGACTGTGACGTCAGGGAAATGATGCCGTGACTTGCAGTTGACTTTGGCTTGAATGAGAGAGGGCTGTGCAAGTCAGCAGCCTTACTTTCTCCCCCAGAGCCACCTGTGTCCAGTGACCAGATATTCATCAGGATGACGGGAGTTGACTCAGGATTCATTAAATATTTAATGGCTGGTCATTTTACAAACCCTTGATTTCAGATCCCATGATCCACCTGTTTTTTTAATTACTGTGGGATCATTTTTCACCTGTGTGCTGAGACATCCACACATATACATAAACATACTCATACATACATGTATACAAACACATATAGTAATTAAATGCAATGTAGTTCAGGAGGGACAGCGATAGAAGTCAGAAGGATCAGGAATAACTGTAGAAGATGGTACCTGAGCTGCAACCCAAAACAACAGAGGGACTCTATGAAGCAGAGAAAAAGCAAGAGTGTATTCTCGGCATGAGGGATAGTCAGTGCAAATGTATGGAGAGAGATGATGGAACATCAAGTGTGAGGAACAAAGAGGAGGCCAGATTGGCTGTGTCATAAAGTACAGGAGGGAGAGTAATGTCCAAGGAAATTGGAAAGATGAATAGGGGCCAGCTTGAGAAGGGCTTTAAAAGCTAAACAAAGTTCACCAAGTGAGAGAATCATAGTCTTATTTCAATTTCAATGAATTATTGAACAATAACACTATAATGTGCAATGGGAAAGTACATTTGAAAAGCAAAACAACCCAAAACAATATTGCTGAAGTCAAGGATTTAGTCTTTACAAGAGACATACAGCAAAGCATTCATAATAAAGAATTGGTTTCATTCACTAGAAGCCCTCTGAATGGAGGGAGTACTTTTTCTTTGACTTCTTTTCTTAGTCACCTCTCACAGTAACTTGTATATAGTAGACACTTATAAATGTGTGTTGGATTGGGTACCTTGAAATCAGAGCCCCATTTTGGATGAGTTGAAGCAATAACTTAAAGCATAAAGGTAAGGCATGTAGAGGTGCTTAATAAAAGATTACTGTGGCAAAGGCCTTCACATTCTTTACTTGTCTTATATGATTTTAATAAGATATCCTAACATCATACAAATCGATTTCCCAGGTGTGGGAAAAAAATCTGTCTACCATCACAAAATATACTCACCATATTCAGCAAAAAAAAGTTGCATGGGAAACTGGAGAGCAATAATTGAGCAAAAATTGGAAAAGAGAGGGGCGGAGTCAAGATGGCGGCATAGAAGCAGGAGAACTCTGGGAGCTCCCCCCATAGGCACCTCAAATACCTATAAAACATGACTCGAAACAAATTTTAGAGCTCCAGAACTCATAAAATGACAAAGAAACAAGGCTTCCACTGAAGGCAGCCCTGCAGATGGATGGAAAGGGCTCATTGTAGCATGCTGGGAGCCGAGACCAGCCCTGCATAAACCCGGGGCTGTAGCCCCAGGGTGGCTAGGACAAGCCACAGCTGAGCTTTCAGGAGACTGGATCACTGGCAGCTGTGGGGGTTTCCAGAATTATCAACCCATAAGAAACAAGGACAAAGTGAAAGGTCAGTGGAACATGGCTAAATTGGGGGGAAAGGAGTGGATCCGGCCATCTACTCCTGGAGCAAGAAAGCAGTGGAAGCGGTGGCCCTGCAGCCACCTCCATGTGGCTGCTTCAGAGCTCCTGGCTTGCAGATTGCAGGGAGGCCAAGCAATCATTCAGAGGCTAAGTACTCTTGCCATAACCCTCCTGGTTTGGGATTGTGGTCTGGGGTGGTGGTCCTGAGGTGTGTGACCAGTAAGCCAAAGCTGGTGGGGGCTGCAGAGACAGTGGCTCCATAATAGCCCTGGCAGCTGTGAAAACCCCACCAATGTGGGACATGATCTCCCCTCTGAAAGCAGAGTCCTACTGAGCCCAAAAGTCAAATAATTGACTGGCAACATGAGCAAGCAAAGGAAGCAAAGCAAGCACAGCCATCCAACTTTAGATTCCTTTTTTGGGAGGGACAAAAAGGATCAAAACATGGAACAGGAGGAAGAAAACACAGTCAGAACTTCTGCACCAAAAGCTTCCAAGAAAAATGTAAACTTATTACATGCCAGAGAGGAGCTTAAGAAGGATTTTGAAAATCAAATAAAAGAAGTGGAGGAAATATTGGGAAGAGAAATGAAAATAATGCAAGAAAATCATGAAAAGAGAGTCAACAACCTGAGTGAAGAAAATAACACCTTAAAAAATAGACTAACTCAAATGGCAAAAGAGGCCCAAAAAGCCAATGAGGAGAAGAATGCCTTAAAAAGCTGAATTTGCCAGATGGAAAAAGAATCTCAAAAGCTCACTGAGGAGAATAATTTCTTCAGAACTAGAGTGGAGCAAATAGAAGCAAATGACTTTATGAGAACTCAAGATACTATTAAACAGATCCAAACAAATGAAAAAGATAGAAGGCAATGTGAAATATCTCATTGAAAAAAACCACTGACCTGGAAAATAGATCCAAGAGAGACAATTTAAAAATTATTGTACTACCTGAAAGCCATGATCAAAAAAAGAACCTAGAAATCAGCCTTC
>CM053580.1:240721076-240736723 GCA_028627135.1 Pseudochirops cupreus | reverse complement strand
GACAGTTCATTTAGTTAGAACAAAGGCAGCAGATTGTGCTCTTGGCTAAGTAGCATCAGCTTCTCCTCATTCTAATTCCTCACCCTAGCCAGAAAGGAGGAAAGACAGAACTTGAATGAATTTAGTAGTTATTAGGGAGCTGCTTCCTGGCTTGGAAAGGAGCTAACAGAAAAGGAGGTGTCCAGAATCAGTGTTTACCAATTGTCTGTAATCTCACAGGTGCCCAGCAAGAGTCTGTGCATAAAGGGCTGCAGGACAAGGGGAAATGCACCCTATGGCAGCACCTACCCCTCTAACATCCCAGCCCAGCCCTGTGCTGCTTCCACAGGGCTCTCAAGAAAGAGGGAAACCCTCATTTCCAGCTTTTCTCTTCAGTTCTCTTCCATTGATCTCAAAAAGCCAAATTCAAAAATGTCACCCAACTGGTGAATTCTGGAAAAGCAACTCTGTGGGTGTTCTGTTTCCATAACAATCCTCTGAACACAGGTGCTGCATGAGAAATAATGACTGTGAAGAATATGTGAAGAAAGAGAACAATGGGAAAACTTGGATGAATTGATGAAGTAGCAGAAATATAATACACATAACTACAACAATGTAATTTAAAAAAACTGCAACCATATGCTGTATATTTAAAACGACCAAGCTTGGACCCAGAGAAGGAGTTGAAAAAACGCACCTCCCTCCTTTCTTTGTAGCAGTGAGGGGCTTTAGGCCCTGTAGTACTACAATTCTGTAGGACCTGGTTGATGTCTGGTTGTTTTTGCTGAATTGTTTTTTCTATTTCTAATAATCTTTTGTTATAAGGATTAGCTTTCTAGGGAGAAATATAGTAAAAAAAAATTAAGATGATGTAAAAATTGAAGATATCAGTATGAAAAAAATTTTTAAAGACCTTGCATAGGTGTCTTTTATCACTCATATGTTGCTGGAAAATAGTCACGCTCTCTATGTCCCTTTTACAGAGTAAGTCAATGGTTAAATTGATTTCTCAAGATTATATTGATGGTGGGAGCAGCTAGATGGCACAGTGGATAGAGCACCAGCCACTAGCTATGTGATCCTGGGGAAGTCTCTTAACCCCCAATTGCCTCAAAAAAATTATATTGATAGTTATCTAACTTGATTGATATCTTTAATCAAAGACTATACATCTGGTAAAGTTTTTTTTTTAATTTGAAGAACTGATAAACTAGATTGGTAAGTAATTTTTCAGAACTCAATACCATGGACAAGTTACAATCTCTCTGGGCCTCACTTTATCTGAGAAACGAAGAGTTGAACTAGTAATCTCTACAGTTTCTTCAAATTATAACTTTTCATTCTTATTGTCCCCAGAATTAACCAGTTTTTCTAGCATTTTTCCAACCTTCCTCTAGGGAAAGTAGTTTAGGACAGCACAGTGAATATAGCACTGGACCTGGAGTTAGGGAGACTCATCTTCATGAGTTCAAATCTAGCCTCAGAAACTTGCTAGCTGTGTGACCCTGGGCAAATCACTTAATCCTGTTTGCCTGAGTTTCCTCATCTGTAAAATGAGCTGGAGAAAGAAATGACAAACCGCTCCAGTACCTTGGCCAAGAAAACCAAGTGGGCTCATGAAGAGTCAAACACAACTGAAAAATAACTGAATTACTGCAAAAACATTCACAGTCAAGGGAATTTCTGAAATGAGAGGGAGGGAGATTCTTCAGTTTAGAAGATGACAGAAAACTATGACAGAGGTAAAATTCTGCAACTGAGAACCTTATGAACATAAATATCCTTAATGCTACCAACACCCATAAGCTAGTATAACTGGCCAACATTACAAACCCATACTCTCCCAACATCTTCAAATTTCTTTATCATGGTGTGGAAGGTGTGGAGTCCTTCATTTACATCTTGGTAGAGTTCTCTATTAAAGGGTTGTCTGTGCTCTCTCTTTGTATTTTAGTCCGTTTAAACAGCTTCTTTTTTATTATATATAAACTAGGCATTGTGATATAAAATGGGAAAACTCCCAGAACTGAATAGAACTCTCATCTCTGTCTTGAGCTTCCTTTCTACAAAAACAACTGCGTATTCAATATTTCCGGTTTGGTGTCCCATAGGAATTTTCAACTTGACATGTCCCAAATAGAACTCAACAGAATTCTTTTCCCCAAAACTATTTTCCCTTTCTAATATACTTAGTTCCACTTAGGACCCCCCCATTCTTCCAATACCTAGTTTGCAACTTTAGAGTTTTGTTGACTCTCAGGCATCTAGCCCTGCAACCAATAAGTTGCTAATATGGTCATCTCTACCTCTACAACATTTCTTATTTCCATTCCCTCCTCTCCAGTCCACACAGCTGCTGCCCTAATTTAGGCCCTCCTGATCTCTCATATGGACTGTTGTAATAACTTTTTAATTGCTCTTCCTTCAAGCAATCCCTCTTCTTCATTCCAATCTATGTGCAACTGAAAATTTAACATTCTTGTCATTCCTCCACTGAAGAAGCCCGAGGTTCCCTGATGCGGTTAAGATAAAATAAAAACTTTTGGCATTTAAAGCCTTTCATAATACACCTTTAGACTATCTTTCCAGACTCATCGCACATCACTATTCTTTATATGCTCTGTGTTCAAGCCCAGCTGACCTATTTGCTGTCTCCCATACGTGACATTCCACATCCTATACCTTTTGACAGGCTATTTGTCTTCCCCACTCCTTCCAACCCCCTGTCCTCTCTGCCCCGTGCCTGGAATTCACTCTCTTCTCATCTCTGCTCTGTGAAACTTTAACTTCCTTTGAGGCTCTGCTCAGCTACTGCCTTCTACATGAGGCATATCAAGATCCTTTCCATAGCTAGCACATGCCTCCCTCTCACCCCAGAAATTACTGTGTGTTTATTTTCTGTGTCTTATAGATAGCTTTCAGAATACGTAGCATCATGAGGAGCACTTCATAGATACAGAACAAATAAGGGATTCTTAATCTTTTTTGTGTCATAGACCCCTTTGACACTCTGGTGAAGCCAATGAAACTCTTCTCAGATTAACCTTTTTTGAATTTTAATAATTTATATAGTATTGCAAAGGAAATTAATTTTACTGCAATGTGGTAATTCATCTATATTAGTTATCTGTATATTGATTATATAGTTGTTACATAGTTAAAACTTATTTTATATATAAACATATACATGTATAAATGATGTATATTTATAAAACAAAAGTTTATATACATATAGACATTTATTGCTAGATATATATATATATATCTAGATAGATAGATGAATAGATAGATAGATATCAACAAATACACAGACCCCCCGTGTAAGGATTCTGGAATAAATGTCTCTTGTTTTGACTTGTTGGTTTAGATTTCAATTATATTTACTTAATTAGAAATGTATCATAAATTTCTGTTTTATGTTCATTGACTAATATTAAAACAAACCAGGTAATTTTGAAATATTCAGAATTTAAAACTTTGGCTACATTAGTATTTCAAGGAATTATTGGTCTCATTGGAATGGGTGCTGTGTTCAATGATACAGAGTTAAACCCCTACAAACTTTCTTACCATCTGTTATTATCATCCATGTTTTTATACTAAAATTCCATAGAAGATGCTTTAGAAGCCTTCCTCATTAAAAAAAAAAAAAGAGTTGTAGTGACCAGAACAGCACGCAGGCTATCTGTAGCTTATATCCTTCAATGCCATGCCAGGGCTTCTGTACAAAGGATCACAAACAAACATCAACACGGACAGAGCAGACAAACAGAGTGCCGGAATAACACAAGTTTTCTCCTTCTTGGCTCTGCCACCACAAGAGTCCTCTTTTCAATTCTTCCTGTCTCTAGCCCTGGGGCTCTCCTTATATAGTCATTAGCTCCTTGCCAGGAGTTCACAAGCTCTAGGATTCACAAGTTGTGGGGTTCACACATTCTGTTTCTTTTTTTTTTTTTTTTTTTGCTTTTTGGAGGGTGATTAGGGTTAAGTGACTTGTTCAAGGTCACACAGCTAGTTTTTGTGTTAAGTGTCTGAGGCCGAGTTTGAACTCAGGTCCTCCTGACTCCAGGGCCCCTGCGTGCTCTATGTTCCATTTCTTAACAGACTTGATACAAGGCTCAAAAGAACCTTGAACTGAAATAAGGTGTTAACTCAATAGCTGAAACAAGGTGTGAACTACTTCTGTGCTTGCCCTTGCAATCCTGCGCTCATCCCATATGATGAGTATACTCTCTTTTTTGAACCTTTATGTCATTGATGGTATATTTCATGCCAACATTAGTCACATGGTATAACAGTCTTACACCCAACCTTAACCTGTTTTGCTTTCAATTGCCCTTTGCCTCTCCTGTAATTTTCTTATGAATCTTCTGAGATTGTGGTAAAATTTATAGGTAATATAAAGCTGGGAGTGATAGCTAGCACACTGGATGGAAGAGTCAAGATTCAAAGACATCTTCACAGCCTCCTCTACTGGGCCAAATCATTAGATTTGATGGATGGATTTTAATATTGAGTACAGACTAGACTAGAGGGCAACTGGGGTCTCTTGGCTCAGAAATTCTGTGATTCTGAGGTGTCTCATGATTCATAGCTACACAATATCAATAGGAGAATATTGGAGTTAAAACCAAAGGCAATGTAACTTAAAATTAATTTTCATCTTCCAAGCATTAACCTTTATGTTCATTTCATATCAATTGTTCATCCCACATAGGCTTTCATTTAGAAATGATTTTTTATTGGATTCAGAAGATATTTATGATATTAATGAAGGAGAACCCAACAAAGACTATGCAGTATGCATGAATCTATTTCAACATTATAGCCCTAATTTTTAAAACAGGAGTTTTAGATGAAAGATACAGAGAATTAAAGTCAAGATTACCAAGGAGTGAAGAAAATTTTAATTTTATTCTTCATTTACCAGTACAGGACAATCACTTTTTCACACAATGCCAAAGACTGAAGGGGACGGTGAGTTGAACATTGGGGCAAGAAAGACAAAAACACCTACCACCACATTGAATCTGCTGCCTGTGCTTCTATCAGTGACGACATGTTTTAGCAGGATAATTGCAAGTTTTGAAGTCACTTGTCACATTAAACACTTATTAACTGTTTTTAGCATAAGAAGAGAAGGCTTTTTCATTGTTTCTCAAGTATTTTAGTTATGTTGTAGGTGTTAACATTTGACTTCACATGTATCTTTTAACTTGCTTATAAATCTTATATAACCATAGCTATTTCATATATCAAATAATCTAATCTAATAGAGTCTTCAATTAAGTATAGTAATATTTTATGCTATAAAGTTAACCGTAATGGTATTCCTTCATAAAATGCCAATTTAAAAATAGCTTTCCTCTTATTTTGTAATTCATGTGTTTTCCTATAACTTGGCTGTTTATTTATCCTATTAAATCTGTTTTTAAAAGAACAGGAACAATTGTGGATAGTTGAACATATATTTAATGGTTGTCACTTATTTCAGGCACTGTTGTATCGGAATAAAATTATACCATTTTTGTTATATTCCAGAAGTGCGGACCTCAGATAAGTGTATGGAAGTGTTGTAGGGAACAAAGATGTGGGTTCAGTGTAAGGAAGAACATTCTACCAGTGAGAACAGTCATAAAATGTATGAAATACTGTCTTACACAAGGCAGCTTGGTGGCTCAGTAGATAGAATGCCAGGTCTAGAGTCAGACTACTCATCTTCCTGATTTCAAATCTGGCCTCAGACATTTCATAGCTATATGACCCTGGGCAAGTAACCCTGTTTAACTCAGTTTCCTCATCTGTCAAATGAGCTGGAAAAGTAAACGGCAAACCACTCTGGTATCTTTGCCAAGAAAACCCCAAAAAGTCACAAAGAATTGGATATGACTTAAACAACTGAACAGTAATAACACCTTGTACAAAGAAGTAAATATTTGTTGAGTCCAACAGAGAGTGAGCACCCTGACCCTATAAGTCTTCAAGCAAAGTATATATGTCGACCAGTAAGCATATTTTAGGAAGAGTTCCTGCACTGAGGAGGCCAAATCACCTCCCCTTAAAGTTCCTTTCAGTTTTATAATTCTGTGATTCTATACATCTGTGAAATTTATCTTTTAGCATATAGACACAAAGAGAAAATTCCATTGACTGTGATAAAAAATGAGCATAGAGTATCTGGTATTAATTCATATGCTCTTTTTGATACAATTTAAGTACCTGCTATCCCAACTTCTAATTATTTCTGCTTCTCAATTTCATTTTGAGGTGACATTTTAACTTGTTTAGGGGAACTTGGGAGAACCAGTTTCCTTTTTCATTCCACCATCTTCCCAAAATCCTCTTATGCATATTCCAAATCTGAAATTTTCTCCCAGAAAATACATTGATTCATCCGTAGAAGTGTTGTAGGATTTAGTCTGTGGTGGTTCAATCTTGCCCCTCCGCCTTCAGTTCTATCTTTTTAAATTCTTCCTCATTCTTTATCTCTGTGTATACTTTTAAAAAATACAACACATTTTGATTATCCCTTGGTTTCTTTTTTTGTTTTGCCTCAACCCTTTTGTCAATCTTTGTTTCTTATTTAAAAAAATCATGGAGATTAGATAATTTATTTCATTTTCTTAGTTTTTGTATATTATTTATCTCTTGTATATTTCTGTTGCTTGTGCTGTTTTGCAAGTTATTCTGCTTGTCTTTTTTTGTAGAAATTCTTCAATTACCTCTGTTTTATTGAATGTTCATTTTTTTTTCATTGATCATTTGGATCAGGTTTAAGGATATTATCATTTTGGATTACACTTTGAAGTCCTTTGCTCTTGGGAATATATTATTCTACTCCCTTCTAAGCTTTCTAGTGGATCTAGAATGGTCTCATCTTATTTGAACTTTCTTTGTATTTAAGGGTCTAAGGGTTACTCTCCTGGTTTCTTGCAGAATTTATTATTTGTCATTGGAATTAATGTATTTAACCACTAGTTATATTAGAATTTTAAGCATAGGGAATTTTTTTTTCTGGAAGCAATTTGTGAATTCTTTTGCATGATCTTTTGTTTGGATTGTCAAAAGTTTTCAGCACTTTTCTTGTTACTTTTTATTTTTTCCAGCAGTGCATGAATCCATCCAACCAAATAAATCTGTCTTCTCGACTACCTTTCCCTTCTTTTCACTAATAAATCTCCCCATCCCCAAACCCTCAGCCAGACCCACAAGACATTTAATTTAGCATAAATAAATTCTTTTCAACTGTCATATCATGGGGAGCGAGTACTTGAGCCAAGAAAATTGCTTCTGAACTTCACTTAGCAAATCTCCTGCCATGTATTTCTGATGTTCCAATCTCCTTACAACTTTATTGGGAAGCCGAGGCACAAAACAGAGCGTTTTTTTGCATATTAAATGGGCACCAGAATATGGCATGGGCAACAAAAGAGGTAATACCTTAAGTACGTTTAAGATACTTTTCAAAGTACCTTTAAGGTGTCGTACTTTAGCCCATTGACAGACTCCTATGCACTGCTCTTTCCTGTAGTTTTGAAGTCAGGTCATTAGTGCAGAACCAGTCCTTCACCATATCAATCAATTCCCCAGCAGTTAGTAAGCATCTAGTGCATGCTAGGGACTGTGCTAGGCATCAGAGATACAAGAAAGAAATTAGTAGTCCCTGCCCTCAAGAATCTTACATTCTATCAAGGGAAACAACATGTAGATATGTATCTTTATACAAAGTATATACAAAGTAACATAGAGATAGTATCAAATAAGCGATCCACCTTGACAGAAATGAGCAGTATAATCAGCTATATTCACATTCAGTTTCATCCATATTTATTATGGGGAGGGCAGTTAACCATAGAATATTAAAACTGCTAATAATTGTACTCACTGTTTCCACTTCTCTCCAAATAACTACTAGCTTATTACACTCAGTCTCCAGTATCCTGCTAGACTGACTGTGCATGATCCTAGGAACTCTAGATGCTAACTCAGGTGAACCATTTGAAGATAATAATAGCACCTTCCTCACAAGGGTTGTTTTGAGGATAAATTAAGTTAACGTATGTAATACACTTTGCAAACCTAAAATCACTATGTAAGTGCTGCCAAATAGACTGATGTTTCTAGAATATAGACTCAGGAGGTAGAATAATGTGGAATCGGTATGGAAGGGTAGGTTGGAGCCAGACTGTGAAAAGCTTTAAATGACAGAGGAGTTTATATTTTAACTTGAAGGGAATAGGAAACCACTGGACCGACTGGAGAAAGCAGGTGATAGGGTAGGAACAGTATTTTAGGAACATCTATTTCACAGCTAGATTAGAGGAAGAGATTCAAAGCAAAGAGCTTGTGCCTCCATTTAGGATGTCACTATCAATAGTCTAATAAAGACAGCTAGGTAGATTCTGAAGGATTTATATTTTCAGAAGCATCATCTTTAAATGATGGGAAACCTTACCATAGAAGGAAAGAATAACACTCTATAACACTTGACTGAATTGATGAATTCTATTCATATGGGCAGCGAGGTGGTGCAGTGGATAGAGTACCAGTCCAGGAGTCAGGAAGACTCATCCTGCTGAGTTCAAATCTGATCTCAGACCCCAACTAGCTGTGCGATCCTGGGTAAGCCAGTGGACCTTGTTTTTTGTCACTTTCCTCATCTGTAAAATCTAGTCCACTCTCTCTGCCAAGGAAACCCTAAATGGGGTCACGAAGGGTGCTACACAACCAAACAACAACAAAGAAATGATGATTTCTTGGATTAACAGATTGAAATACTGAACGATACATTGTTCAAACACCATTTTTATTTAAGTCTAAATTCTAACCAGATTTTATAATCCTGGTATTTGTTCCAGATGACAAAGAAACTGATTCATCAAATCCAATAGAATCATTTGCATTATTATTACAAGCAATGTTAGTTGATGAAGAGGATCATTTGTAATGGATTAGAATCATTCTTCTCCTGCATGTTGACCCATTTGTTTATGTCTATCCATGCGATAATTTTATTTTAGTGCGGACTCTTTTTCTTCAACCTTTCTTTGAGCAAAATCAAATGATTTGAGAATTTATTTCAATTTAAACTCATTTAAGACCAACAAAAGTTCAAACAAATTTAAAATAATGGGTCTCTTAGAACTGAAGCCTGGAGCTTTAGGCAGTGGAAGGGTGTTACTCATGCTGACTGTCTGCCTTGCCCAAGGCTTTTCAGGTTGAAAATGGTACTTAACCATTGCTGTTTATGAATCTGAGGGCTACCTCTAAGACAAAATACCATGTGGCCGCAGAACAAAGGCTAAAAAGAAACTTTTGTTTTAAAAAAATTCAAACACCTTTTTACAAAAATTAATACCCAGGAATGAATTGTCCTATTCCTGCAGGTAGCCTCCCACATTCAGCTGCTGCTGAAGGCTATATATGTTCGGACGCTATCCAAATGTACTTCATGGAAAGATATTATCTCTGGAATCTTTCACTCCTTTCCCCAAGAGATACTGCAATTCCCATGTGGAAAGCGGGAGAAGGGTCCACTAGGCTAGTCATTGTGTTCTCCTTCCAAATAAAGGTGATGAGGGATTAGACCAGAATCACGTCAATCTGCCTCCAGAAGTACGACTGGTCTTTGAATATTGCTTTTGTTTTTAGGTTCAAGCATTCTTCCTTTTTGTTATCCCTTCCTTCAAATGTTGGTTACACAAAAAGTCATCACAAATACTGAATAGCAAGCAAGCCCATTTATCCAAGCAGATAACAATTAGAATTGGAAAAATTCTACAAGTTGGAACATAGTAGGAATTATACAGAACACAGATAAGTTCTCCTACTGGGAATGAGGGGAGAGGAGAGGAAAGTAAAGGGGAGAGGAGGGGAGGGGAAGAAAGGAGACAAGAAGAGATCTATGGGAAAATTCCATAATTTCTCTATGGAAGCAAGCTGGAAATCAGACATACTGCTGCCTATCCCTATATCTAGCTTCCAAGGTCTAGTTTATCTTTTTCTCAAAGCAAGAATGAAGAAAAGATCTCTCCTCTCCATAGCTGTGGTGCCAACTTCACCTCTCACATGGATGCATCATTCTCTCTCCCAAATGTGGAATCATAAATAAGCAGCAGCTCAGAAAACCCCTCAGGCTTGAAACTCAGGTGACAATAACAAAAAGAATGGAAGAAGGGAGGATGTGAGGAAAGAAGGAAGGAAGAAAGGAAGGAAGGGAGGGAGGGAGGAAAGAAGGAAGGAAGGAAGGAAAGAAGGAAGGAAGGAAGGAAAGTTGGTACTTATCGATTGGAGGTAATTTAAGAAACAAACAAATATGAGGAATTTAGAGAAACATGACATGAATTACATGAACTATTGATTTAAACATATCACTCCTCTCCTCTAGAAGCTTCAATGACTCCTCATTGCTTTTAGGATAAAATGCATATTCTATTTAAAGAACTTCACAGTCTTGTCCCCAGTCTATCATTCTAGGTTTAATATACATTTAATCCCTGTAGCTCTTCACCCTCCAGCCAGACTGGCTTACTTACTGTTTCCCATATCTGTAATCCTCTCTCACTTCTGTACGTTTTCACAGACTGTCCTCCATGCCTGGATTGCTCTGTCTCTTCACCTCTACCTCTTGGAAACCTTATCTCTCTTCAGGGCACAGCCCCTCTCCTAGTTGTCATTGCCCTTTCCCACCCCAGTCACTGTGTCTTTATTTTGGATAGATTCTCTAGCTATCTATCTCTCTTTGCAGATTTTTTTTTCCATCTTAGTATAATGTAAGTTCCTTGAGGGCAAATACAGGCTAATTTTTTGTATTTTCATCCCCACCACCTATTACAGTGCCTTCTTATAATGTAAGAAGCAAAAGACATTTTAAAAAGTTATAAAAATACAAGAGGTGAGCCGTCAGGCAGTGTATCATGGTGGAAAGACAGCTTTAGGATCAGGAAGACCTAAGTTTCATGTCCTGCTTCTCACACTGTGCTCACCTTGGGCAAGTCATTCACTCTTTATAATAGCCAGCATTTATTTAGCATTTTAAGGTTTACAAAGTTTTTACAAGAATCTTATTTTATCCTTAGCACAACTTGTGGGAGGTAGGTGCTATTATTAGCCTCACTTTATAGAAGAGGAAACTGAGGTAGAGGTTAAATGACTTGTTCAGGGTCAAACGGCTGGTAACAGTATGGCCCACAATCCAGGTGACATTCCTTTTGAGCTGCTGAGCGAAGGCCAATGCTGATGATGCTGATGCTGATCCTGGCAGGCCACTGATGCTAAATGATGGAGGAAGGATTCTCAAAGGCTCGAGGAAGAGGAAAGTGGGAAGGCATGGCAGTAACACATGCTTACCGTGCCAGTTAAAAAGAAATATTATATGACAGAATGCTTGCCAATTCCTGATTTCATGCTTTTGTGCCCTTCAACCCATAGGGACCTTCCCACAAAGGAATTCGAAAGAGGGAGTGGGGCTGACCCCAAAGGTGGAAGTTAAGCTTTTCTCTGTCTCTTCGCCTCTGCCTCCATTCTGGTTAACTCTGGGGAAATTTCTAAAACAAAGCCGAAGTATTATTCATGCTTAAGGTTTCCTGAAAATATTGTTAACAAAGTACTTTCTAGAAAAAGTAGTCAATATGAGTATCAGATATAGGAGTGTTAAATATTTCTTCCACAACAACAGCAACAAAAAATGCTTAGGATATAAAAGCACACATGAACGAAATATTTTTAAAAGTTAAATATCTCAAGTAGTCCATAATACTCATTGTATTTCTCATAGAAAGTAAAGACAGTTTTGTGAAACTGCTGAAACATATTATGTCTTTGACTTGTACTCTTTAAGGTCTTTGGGCCATCCACACATGGTTTTCTCAAGTCTTTCAGTTGAAGGATTCTGCCGGTGGTAGTGATTTTCTCTTCCTTGAAGTATGCTGTTGTAGATGACCACTTCGTGCTGGACAGTAAGCACCAAATTCAAGAACTCTGGAAAGTCTTGAACTCACAAGGGAATTGCCAAGGCTCAAAATGTCCTTTTCTCAGGGTGATCACTAGTTGATAGCCTGTGTTCAGTGAAAGAAATAGAAGGCAGAAGGGACTTGGGCTTATCTAGGCAAGTAGATAGGCTCCCCACCAGGTTCTATGTTGTAAGCAGCCATTATTTCTGGGCGATAGAGGATAAGCTAGCAAGAGAATGTGGTCCTACAACTCCACTGGTTATCCAGGATTTCAGGTGAGGAAGCTCCCTCTATCAATATAGGTCAGCACCTAGAGGCAGCTAAGTGACACAGTGGAGTGCTGGAGTTAGGAAGACATGATCATATTCAGAGCCTACCTCAGAGATGTACCAATTGTGTGACCCTGGGCAAGTCACTTAACCTCTCTTTGCCTTAGTTTCCCCAACTGTAAAATGGAGATAATAATAGTGCCTCCCTTCTGTAGTTATTGTGAGGATCAAATGAAATAATAATTGTAGAGTACCGCATAGGGCCTGATGATGATGATGGTATATATTTCTCTTTGCTTTAAATGGCAAAGTGGACGTTTTAATTTTTCAAATATAACACTTTATTTGTAGAAAGGAAGTATATAGTATAGGTATAGTGCAAAGGATACTGAACTTGGCGTCAGGAGACCTGTGATCCTTAAGATGCTGTTATGTTATATATTCTGTTATTCTATTTAACATATATTAATTGTGTGACAGAAGCCCAGCATCTGGGAGTGTTAGTTTCTTCATCTGTTAAATGGGTTTAATAATGCTTGTACTCTCTACTTCTTGAGAGGCTGCATGGTGTAGTGGAGAAAGAGCTGGCCTCAGAGCCAGGAATAGCAGGGTCCAGCTCCCACTCCAGATTTAGATTCCCTTTTTGTGTCCCTGGCAAGGTCACTAAACTTCTCAGTTCTAAGGTTGAAATTCTCTAAGACTGTCTACACTTCAGAGAAGGCACTAATCTGGTGAAAGTGAGTTTTGTCATCCGGGAGTTTCCGCTGTCAATGAAAATAAAAGATCTAGGCCCTCTCCCTATCTAAGTCAGAGGTTGTGGTGAGGAAAATGCTTTGTAAGCCTTAAAAGCACTATATAAACATTAGTGATTTAGTAGTAATAGTCCTAATGATTTTTTCCTTGGCAGTCCAATAGCTTTTGTATCTGAGATGTTAAATATCTTCTGTGACATTGATGTTCTAAAGAAAAAAAAAACAGAACAAAACTTCTTACATATGGAAAATCCGTTACATTTTCCAAAGAGTCATCGTGGATCTAGGACTGGAGAGTTATTACAGACAACTCCATTTTCTAGAGAAAGAAATTGAGACTCAAAAGTTTAAGCCTCAAGTGATAGGGCAAAGTGGGGCAAGAGTACGCGTCTTCTGATAACCTAACCCAGTGTTCTTTGTACTGTGTTCTTTCTACCTTAATTCCAGCCCACTTTAGCTTGCTAAGTGCCTGATTGCTTTCTGGATTCTAAACCACTGTAGAAATACGGGCAATTGTCACTGCAGTGGAGTGGGAACCACTTTGACCCGAGGTTGCTCAAATATAGGGGAGAAAGCTGTACTTGAACAATTATAGTGTCTGCTACTTAAGAAAGTGGATGAGTCTTTGCACAAACTGTCATGGGAAATTTCTGCACCTGGAGAATCCAATGAGATTATCTATTTTGAAAAAAAAGTACTATCCAAATGCAAAGTATTCTCATAGGCTGTGTCTGATTATTCACTCTTAGATTCTTCCTCAGGCCTTTCATTGCGTGCTATTATTCTCCTACAGCCATATCATGTTCTAGTATTTCTTTAAGTCTTTGTACTAGTTTTCCTGTTAAAGTTAGTCCCCCATTAAAGCTCCTTAAGGAGGGAAACATATTAGATATTTCCCAAATATTTGTTTTGTTCAATTGAATCTTTAAATTTAATTGAACTAATGAAGTTAAATGGACAATTTCCAATTACCACATAATAAAAAATTTTGATTATGGAGTAATTTTATCATATCATGAACTAAGTATATAATATTGTAAGAATGATTTTGCTGCAGATTTACTTTGCTTTATTTTTCTTAGACTAATGATTTCTGACACTTGTTGCCTCTATTGATTTAAAATACGATTGTAGTCAATATTGTTCTCAATCTGCCTCACTTTTTATTATTTTTTTATTTTTATCACTTCCATATTCCTTCGTATTTTTCAGAGTTGTCTTTTTTTGCCTCAATAGTACTAAGTTCAGCATGTATATCATAATTTACTCAGCCAATCTCATTAATTAATAGGATCATAGGTTTAGAGCTGAAAAAGAGCTCTAACACCATCCAGACCAGTCTCCTTATTTTACAAATGAGAAATTTAAGGCCAAGGGAGGTTGAATGAGCTGTCCAAGATCATGCAAATATTACATAACAGAACCAGAATTGTTGGATCATAGAGGTTGCCTCTAGTTTTTCACTGGATGCTCTGGATATTTTTGAAAGATTAATCCTTTAGTCCTTTTAATAGTGTTTTGGAATATGATCTCAGCAATGGAATACCATTGTAAAATGTAATTCCATCAATGGTATTATTAGCTTATAGAGTATGATCAGTCTTGTGACTTTTATTCTATACTGCCAGGTTGTTCTCCGAAAAGCTTGTATCAAACTACAGCCCTACCAGTAGCATAATTGATAGGGCATGTATTTCCTATAGCCCTACTTTGATATTTAATATGATCCAGCCCAGTCTCTTAATTTTTGACTTAGACCTCAGATTTTGTTGGAGCAGAGAACTCCCTGCTCTTCTGTAATGTACAATCTTAGAACTTACCTTGAGACTCTGAATGGTTATGTCACTTACTCAAAAGCTCAGAGTCTCCTAGGTGTCAAAGGTAGGACTTGAAACCTAATCTTCATATTTTGCTCCAAGGATGGCCATCTTTCCACAGTGCCTCTCATTTTCCCCCATTGTCCTCCGAGCCTGGCATACTTTAACTCCATGATTATGCCTTCTGTGCTGTTTTTTCCAAGACTAAGGCCAAATGCTATCTATTGCAGGAGGCCTCTATCCACCATACCCACCCCAGCCATTAGTGCCTATCTTTTTCAGGTTAACTTGTATTTGACTTATTTTTAACTTGTATCCTGGGCCCTTTTCAATTCTCCCACTATACTCTGTGTCTCTATCTCTTTCTGTCTCTGTCCCCTCATTAGTTCTATGGATTTAACTATCATCTCTATCAAATGACTCCCAGATCTATATATCCAGCCCTATGTCACCAATATCCATGTCACCAATTGCCTTCTGTATATTTCAAACTGGATGTCCCAGAGCCACCTAAAGCTTAACTCATTGAATCTCCCCTTAAACCATGCCCTGTTTTAAACTTCTTTATTTTTGTTAAAGACACCATCATCATTCCAGTGTCTCACATTCGTATAATCTCAGCATCATCCTGGACTCCTCATTGTCCTAACCCCGTGGATCCAGTTAGTTGCCAGATCTTACTGTTTCTATTTTCAAAATATCATCCACATCTAAACCTTTCTTTCCATTCACATAGCTACTACCTTAGTCCAGGCATTCATTACCTCTCACACAGATCATTGCAACAGTCTCTTACTTGATTTCCATACCTCAAATCTCAGGACACCCCAGTCCTTCCTACAAAGTGCTACCAAAGTAATTTTCTTTAAACACAGA
>CM053580.1:240677544-240720576 GCA_028627135.1 Pseudochirops cupreus | reverse complement strand
AAGTGTTTTCTTCATGGTAAGTCTACGAGTTAAGCAAAAATTATTTTCCATTTTATAGAAGAGGAATCTGGGACAAATAATGCCATGGCTTCTTATATCTTAAAAAGAAAATAAAGTTTTAGCCAATAGGCTACTTACATTAACTTCTTTTTTTAAGAAAGACTTAAGTAGTAAAGGAGAAAACATTTAAACTTTTCGAAGATAGAAAAATTAATATTTTGTCATACTTTCTATAGTATTCTACATTTTCCAAAATCCTTGCCTAGTTTTTAATTAGATAGTCACAATATTTCTGTGAGGTTGGTAAGGTGTATGTTTTGGATGCAATCTCTGGCTTTAATTGGTGGGGGGGGGGGGGGCCTAAGTATCTATGCCAACTTTTCTTTTTCTGTGTCTAAGCATACAAAGGCACAATCAAAATATAATCCATTTGTGACTGTGATATTTTCAAATACTAGAATTACCTAAAAATTGCAACATTTTCATTTTCTCTCCCTATTCTCAATGGAATGCCTGATTTTGATGTCTTGCACATGTCTTCTATGATAGGAAACTAATCTTGCCTGGAAAATATCTTAGTATTGGAGTCTGTAATGACAGGTGATGTGAAAATGAACCAGTGGTTGGAAATGTGTGGCTTTAAAGAACGCCCTTCACACCGATAGTTAAAGGAAATTGGGGTCTATGTCTACTTATACCATGATCTCTAAAGCCGCAAGGGAAAACCAAATCCAGTGGTTATAAAATCACATAGCTATAACACTTCCAGGTTGTTGGTTTTTTTTAAATCAATAGTTTATTTTTAAAAAATTCTGGAGCTGTCATTTCTCTGTACTATGCACTTAATAAATATTTATGTTCAATTTAATTAGTTTGAAACAATGTAACTTTGGATTTTACATGTGTTACTTGAAAAGGGGATTGTTCCTATTTCTGTGGTTTGCTTTCTCCTATGGGGTTGTCGGCAGGGCGGAGTAGGAAACAAAGAGAAACTGGAAAAAGAACTGTAATAAGGTAGCACTAGACATAGCGGGTTAAAATGTAGCACTTAAGGTGAGGCAAGAGCCTTGGAACCTTCTTTGAATCTGCAATGCTGCTCTGGTCCACTGCTTAAATAATGTGATGTGTTCAGCTCTGATAAAGGAGTACATCAATTTCAGAGGCTGTTGAAATGAATTGAAATTCTAAATTGGCCCTTCACTGCCACTATCATTCAAAGACCCAGAATCAGCACCCAGGGTCATAATGGAAGTAGGAGAAGTGGTATGGGGGTGGGAAGGATTGGGCATATATTTATATAAACTCCCACTTTTGGGGAGCCAATTATCTGTCAAGAAATAGAGATCCATCAGGTATTAAATTAAAATAGAGGGTTCTCACAGAAGGCGTCTCCAGTTAGGGCCATTCCACTGTTATCAAGCTTGTTGTCGTAATACATTTGGAAAATTCTTTGATACTGGATAAGAATGCCTTGAGTTTGAAACTATACCAGGTGATAATCAAAAGTGCGAAAGGCTGATTTATTTTGTGTTTTGTTAAATGGTCCAGCATTGTTCCCTTTCTCAAAGACTATATCTAAGCAGACTCTAAATTACTCAAAAGAATGTTTTAGATCAATAACTAGAAGAGGTCTCTAGTGCCAGCTGAAACGTGGTTACAATAACAAAACCTTGAACCTCTGGAGCAAAAGTTCTTTTAGACTGCAGATATTTTTGCATTCACTGTGCATTTTGTATTCTTCTGTTTGTACCATCCATCATATATGACTCTAAAGCAGTCAGGCATCTCAGCTGTTTGTCCCTGTGTTGTTAAAAGGTGAAAACACTATTTCTCCACTTGTTTTTCATTTATGCCTGATTTTCTGGGGACAATTGGGAATTGACCATCAGTGCTTAGTTAGACCATGAATGTAACTAACTCCTCATGTTTTTAATTTGTTCTGTGCTATTCCTTGAACCTCAAACTAAAAATGAGGTATGAATCAGCCAACATTAAATTTTTTTCTCAAATGCCATCATATTATATGAGCTTAATTTGTTTCTCCATATTTGATGGACTGAGTCCTTCACAAAATGTACTTAATTTTATTTTAAAAACCATCAGAAAACTGATGCAAAAGCAATTTGCCATCATTTTTTTTTAAAAATTCAATACACCCCCTAAGATAGCTATAGGAACTGGAAAATTGAATGATACAAACAAATTGCTTAACTCAGTTACACTGATTTCCATATAGCGATTTTAGTCTTGATTCCCAGTGGGGTCCTTAATTTTATTGACTGAACTCAGTACCTATTATAGAGACACATCCTGAGTTTTGTCCCTATGTTGTCAGGCTTCTTGATAGGATGCTCAGTCATTCTGGGGCTCATAAACTCTACTAGTTTAAGATGTTAACATGTTCAAATGCAAATGTAGATGCACAGAGCTAGGTTTCTTCTGTCAACCACGCACGACTGTATGGAAATGAGGTGTTGGTATTATTAATTAAAAACAAAGAAAAATGAGATGAGGGTCACATTTAGTATTTGTTGCCTTGAGAATTGAAGTAACTATTTAAATTTTATTTAGCTTTATGGTACATTCCAGAGGGTTTTCTTTTGCTTATGTTCCCTGGAGTAGGTTATGGAGTTGCTGAGCCCCTAGGGGTCTTCTAAATTTCTGAAACAGGAATTTGGGAAACAGTGGGACTTTGATTTCCCATTTCTTCCCCCATTCTATCTGCTTATTGTCCTGGGGATTTCGCTTATAACTGACTCCCCTCTGGCTGAGGAATAATGTCTAGGTATTGAAAGGAGCTAATACCTTAATGAAGCAATGTTAGCTTTCAGTGTTATTCCCTCCCATACTTTTCTCTTTATTCATGGATTCTTAAACTGGGTCTGTGAATTTTTTTAAAATTTAATAACTATTTATTTTATTTTATGCATTTAAAACTGGTATTCTGAGAATGCATCCTTATAAGCTTTATCATACTGCCAGAGGAGTATATAATACTAAAAAGTTTAAGAATCCCTAATATAAGTAGAGAATGGAGGTAAATACCAGATGATTAAGGCAAAGAGAAAACCCTTGAGAATGAGAAAAAAGAACGGTCTAGGGTTTAGTTATTTAGGTTGGCCTTGCTGAAGTCTTCCTCTAAACCAGCGATTCTCAACCTGTGGGCTGCAACCCCTTTGGGGGTCAAACGACACTTTCACAGGGATCACTGGGGTCACCTAAGACCATTGGAAAACACATATTTCTGATGGCCTTAGGAACCGAGACACTGCTCCTCTATTCGTCTCCAGGCGGGTCTGCCCACATGCAGATATGCCCACATATGAGTATTAAAGGGTCACGACATTAGGAAGGTTGAGAACCACTGCTCTAAACCTTTGCATTGGCTTTGGGATCTTTCCATCACGTGGATGTACAAAGGTACATCCACAATGTTATTGTTGTGTTTCAATTTATAATCCTAGAAGATATAAAAGTATTGGTGTAAATTGACTGGTATAGACAGGCTGGTAGAAATTATTGTATTTTGGTATAGTTTTTGCTTGTAAAATTCAATCCTGAATTTTATATACTGAGATATGCATTTATTTTATCAGATGCATCACAGATTCTTGCAATGTATATCCAGAGCATGTTTATGATCAATGTTCAGGGACAAGTAATCAATAAGTCTTGCTTTGCTTTTTTTTTAAATTACATGTAAGGAAACTATATGATACTATAGATAGAGCACTGGTTCTGGAGTCAGGAAGACTGAGGTTCAAATATGGCCTCAGAAACTTTCTAATTGTGTGACCCTGGACAAGTCACTTGATTCATCTGACTCAGTGTCCTTATCTATAAAATTGGAATGATAACATCCACTTCCCAGGGTTGTTGTAAGAATAAGATGAGATAACATTTGTAAAGTGCTTTGCAAATCTTAAAGTACTAAAAGAAAAAAAAGAGCTAACTGCTACTGTTATTATTATTATTGCCTGACTTTATAAAATATATAAATGATTGAAAAATTTGTATATAAATAAAACGCTTTCAAACTTTTTAAATTTTTTAAAATAGTAATATTAAATGTGCTAGTGAAACTTGTGATCCTTCTACATTTCTAATCATTCTACCTCTCTCTTCTTCACAGGCTGTTTGTCTACTTTCCAATTTCTTAATATGGTTATTATTCTCCAAAGGGCAAGCCATTTTCTCCTCTCTTTCTAGTTTCTTCCTTAGCAATCTTATCCACTCCCATGGTTTCAACTACATCCTCTATGCAAATGATTTCCAGACTAATATCTCCAGCCATGATCTTTCTTTTCCAAGCTCTAGACTCACATATCCACCTGCCTACAGAACATCCGCCTCCTAAGCTCTCTTACCCACAGACTATGTCTATGGCACAACTATTTAATTCATCTCTCATATTTTCACCTTCATCATCTTCAAGCCTTGGAATTTTTGTTTTACTCTTCCCTTTTACTTACATTTTCTTGAATATTTCAAGGATACATTATTCTGATACTATCTGTGGCTGCTTTTTTTTTTACTAGCACAGATCGCAACCATTTACCAGATTCTGCCACTATAATCTCAGTTGTTGCTGGCATTGTTTAGTCATTTCAGTCGTGTCCTGCTCTTTGGGAGTTTGGGGTTTTCTTGGCAAAGATACTGAATTGGTTTGCTCATTGTACAGATGAGGAACTGAGGCAAATAAGCTAAGTGACTTGCCCAGGCTCACATAACTACTGAGTCTTCCTGACATGCTATCCACTGTGCCACCTAGCTGCCATAATCTCAGTAGGATCTCTGTAATGTCTTTCACATCCAACTACCATTAGTTTTGTAGAAGCCCTCAATACCACTTGCCTATATTATTGCTAGAGCCTCCAAATCGGTTTTACGATCTCCAGTATCCCTACCCAACTGCTTCTAATTCATCTTTCATACCACTGATGCCAGTAATTTTTGATTGAGGTGATGTAATCATGTCGTTTCTTTGCTCAAAAATATTTGATGATTCCCTCTTGCCCACACCAAGGAAAGTTCATATTTGATATCCAAGACCCTCTGCAACTTGGCTTCACAAAAAAAGGAGTACAGGTGCTGGATTTGGAGTCAGAGAATCTGGATTCAACTCTTGGTTTTGTTAGTTTTTTTTTCTTTTAGAAAAATAACTTCACTTGTCTAGATTTCAGTTTCCTTATCTATAAAATGGGGAAGATGGTAGCTCTAGTCTGCATATGTGACTGACCTAAAACCTTCCATTTCTCAAACTCTGATCCTCTGATTGAATCTTTCCAGTCTTGTTTCATATCATTCCTCTCTACTCACTTTACGTTGTAACCAAATGAACTAGCTCTCTAACCTGTGATGCCTTCATGCTTTTACTTAGCCTGGTCTCTAGCCCAGGAATATTCCTCTCCCTCTTGTCTTCACTGTTTTAATTCCTACTCACACTTTAGGGCCCAACTCAAATGTTTCTTCCATAAGCCACCATTGATCTCCCGTGGTGGTAATGAGCTTCCCCCTCCAACTTAATTTATAATTTTGCTTTATTGTGAACCCCATGCAATATTGTACATTATATCTAATCCATATTCTCTATTAATATATTTAACATACGTTTGTGTCTACACACTTACACACACATATATCCCAAATCTGGTCATTTCTTCTGGCTGTACCAGCTGCTCAGAATACTCTTCCTCCTTATCTCTGCCTCCCGGTTCCCTGCTTTCCTTCAAGTCTCAGTTAAAATCCCACATTGTACAAGAAGCCCTTTTCTGACTCCTCCCCCTTAACTCTAGTACCTCCCCTCTGTTGATTATTTCCAGTTCATAGTGTGTTCATACTTAGCTTTTTTTGTGCTGTCTCCCACATTAGACTGTGAGCTCCTAGAGAACAGGCATTATGGTTGTTCAGTTGTTTGGGCTTATTCAGTTCTTTAAGGCCCCCATGGATCACAGCCTACCAGGACTGTCCATGGGATTTTCTTGGCAAAGATACTAGAGTGGCTTGCCATTTTCTCCTATGGATTAAGGCCAATGCAGGTTAAGTGACTTGCCCACACAGCTAGTAATTTTCTGAGGTTGGATCTGAACTCAGATTATCCTGATTCTAGACCCTTTGCTCTATCCACTGAGCCATCTAGCTGCTTAATGAGGCATTTGTTGTTCAGTCATTCAGTCATGTCTGACTCTTTGTGATCCCATTTGGGGTTTTCTTGGCAAATATACTAGACTGACCATTTTCTTCTCTAGTTCATTTTATAGAGGAGGAACTGAGGCAAACAGGGTTAAGTGACTTGCTCAGGGTCTCACAGGTAGCTAGTGTCTGAGACCCGATTTGAATTCAGCAAGATGAGTCTTCCTGACTCCAGAACTCTATGTGCCCCCTAGCTGCCCACTGATGCATAGTAGGTACTTTATAAATGTTTACTGACTGAATAACCTGTTAGTTCACTTTCTCCTCCACACTTCACCACACTTCCAGCCTACCACCACTTGTAGAAATACACTACAATTCCTTGAGGACATGGCCTGTATGCTTGGTTCTCTCCCACAGACTGGTGTAATGTTCTGCCTAGAACTTCACATTTCATTAATGTTCTATTGTATTAATGTGTGTCACATTGTATTGGGTTTTCTAAATAAAAAAAATCTCCATTATACCAAAGAACAAATAGCAATTTTCTATCAAATTATAATAATTAGCACATACCATGAGTTACTTTTTCTAGTAATGCTGGGCAATTTGTATGGATCTCCTCAGACCCATCACAACCTGTGGTAACATTGTTCCTTGGGAAGATCAGTGGCTAAAATATGGGCATTTCCTCCCTTATTCCTAAATCACTCTCCTAATGTCTGCCTTTTAGGAGCAGATAGGAAAGAAGATTTTGTTCAAACTTTGTTCAAATGTGTCTTTATTTATTGGTTGTTCCAAACATTCAGAAGGATTTAGTTCATCTAAGAAATAAGGCAATAAAATGAAAGACTCCTTCTTCTGTAGGTAAGAGCCTCCTTGATTAAATTTGGAACAGCTAGTGAGATAAATATTGAAGAAGTTTTATGTGCCATTCTAACTGGGAGCACGGAGCTAAGGGGAGGGGAGGTCAGGGAATAAACCTTTACATAGCGCCTACTATGTGCCAGCTAATGTTGGGCTCCTATTTTAGCAAAATGCCAATATTCTTGCTAATATTATTTCATTTGATCCTGTCAACCTGAAAGTTGGCTTAAAGGAGACTAACAGGCTAGGCGACATACATTTATCGTTTGTTCCATCGAGGGCTGGACGAAACTAGCAAGCTTGTACATACAAGGAGCCAAAACCCAAGTTCTGATGGCCTGAACAAAAGAATGAGTGCTTAAATACATTTTAGAACCATCCCGATTCAAGGTGGCTTTGTCCCTCAAATTGATGATCTCTATAAATGTTTAATCATTGCATGAGAAAGGAATTTTCTTAATTGCATAGATGGAAAATCCAATAAAATAAGAAAGTTGACAGAATGTCACTTGAAATTATCATTCAGGATATCTGTGTTTTCTTTACCATTCACATGCCAGAACATGGTATATGTCCAAAAAAAAATTAAGATAAGAAAAATCCCATTACCCATTAGTGCCTCAGGGTTAAGGGTCTCATCCTTAATGGCTATTAAATAAGCTCCATCTGACTTTGTTGACCTAGGAAAAGGTGCTTAACACAAGTTTTTTGCCTGTTGATTACCCCCATTTTATGATTGAGGGAACTGAAGCAAACAGAATGATTTTGCTCGAGATCACACAACTAGCAAATATCTGAGACTGAATTTTAACTCAAATCTTTCTGACTCTACCTCCTGCCCTATATCCACTGTGCCTCAGCTGCCACAAGGTTCCTTGAGGAAGAGACAGAAGACAGCCTGTGCCAATCAAATCAAACCACCTCCATAATTTTACCCCCATTTTCCCATAGATCCTTATGGAGAGAGCCCAGGATCCTCAAACCAAGAGGCTTATTAAGAGCAATATTTGCAGGCCACCACCCATAGCCATCATCCTGGGAAGCAATCCCTTACGTAGACACAGTCTCACAATTGCTGCTATAGGTGCTGCACAAAAAGAAACTTGTTGCCACCAGCATCGTTGACTTTGTCAAATAGTTCAGTGTGAGAGCCAGAAATAATTCAGCCTCACTGACAACGGCACTGGAGAAGAGACATCTTCCTTGCAGCCACACCCTGGGGACCATAGGACTTTTCGATCTGACCTGTAGCTAAAACCTTTCATGTTTCATCTCACCCATTAGAATGGGAACTTCTTGAGAGCAGGGATTTTCTTACTTTTGGCTTTGTCCAGCATCCAGCACAGTGCTTTGCACTCAGTAAGTGGTTAATAAATGTTTTATTCATTTACTCATCTGTGTTTATTGCCTTAATAAATAAATTTGCCTAACAGTATTAGAAACCTTTGGTGACATTGAATGGTACTTCCTTTTTCAGTTTTTAATGCCCACAGTCTAGACTTTACCACCCTAATTGGGTGCCACTGATCACCCGATGGCCACTAAGAAATGGCACGTAACTCTAGAGAGGAATTACAAACTTCCACCTGACACTTCCCTTCTTTTTTGAAATAACAGAATCATCACATAAATAAATTAGCAACTTCTGTCAGTCACTTCTTTTACCATCATGGAATATGTTATGGAAAGTGAGCCAAAGATAGAGACACAAGAATTCTGAATTCTAATCCCGTCTTTGACATATTGGGATTTGCTGAATGATTAAAATCTCTGTTAGAGTAACATAGTAGGGCTTGAGAAAGTAATATTTGTTATGTGATGTGTAATTGTATTTTGAGCAAATATTTTACAAAAGATTTTCCGTAGCAAAGAGAAAAATCAACGTATGCTTGTGTAGCAAATGTACAGTCTCCTTTATTTTTGTTTACATTCCTATTACTGTTGATGATGCTGCCACAATCTTGCATTTTTATTCTGCTTTAAAAAACCTTCTCAAAGTGCCTTCACATATAATAGCTCAATTTTCTCATATTTGCATATGTTTGCGTCACCTTTGCCCCTGCCATCCTAAAGGATGGAACCTAAATGCACTTTAGAATATGGGAAAATTGAACTCATTATCTCATTTTATCCTGACAAGAGCCCTCTGTAGAGGGATGACTTTCTGAATTTCATACCAGCGTACTGATGCATAATTATACTTTTCCATCCCTAATGTCTCGATTTAAATGGGGGGGAGGAGAGGAAACCCCACACAACTGTCCAGTAGAGACCAATGTTCTTCATTTTTCATTGTAGTGATACATTATCATTGCTTAATTGGGGAAAACTCTGCTCAACAAAGTGTGTAGTATAAATTTCTTTAAATGAAAAGAAAGCATTTTCTTTTGAGAATTATGTGATCCCCCTCAAAATAACTAAATATACCTCAGATTATTTCAGAACCAGATAGTGATATAGGTTGATCATTCCTTTTTTTTCCCCCCAAATTAAGGAGTTTTCAACCAAAATTTCTCCTTGGTTTCAGGAATAACACATAACAATGTGTTGTATCTTTTTTATTACAGGTCTTTGATTATGACTTTGGACTACAGGATGATTTTATGGGTTCAGCTTTTTTGGATCTCACATTGTTGGAGTTGAAAAGGTACAGTTCTGTTGGAGTCATCTCTATCACTGAAAACCATTAAACAGCAAAATTGTGTTTCCCTATTACACTGGGAGGTTTAGAAAATGATGGTTCATGCTACCGATCTTTTGACAGAGAAATGATGGACACAAGATACAGAATGAGACATTCTCATACACAGCCAACATAAACTGTGTATGAAACTGTTTTTGCTCAACTGTGTCTATTTTTTTAAAAAGGGCTTTGTTCTTTTCCTTCAATTTTCCCCCAGTGGAGGGCAAGGGGAGATTTGACAAAGTAGCAAAAAAAGAAAGAAAAATGGACATCAAGGCAATTTTTTTTAAGTGGAGAGAAAAGAATGGAAAGAAGGCTGGGTAAACAGGATAGTCTCAGAAACTAAAAACTTATCTCATTCTATCTATAAAAAGAAAAATCATATACATACACACATATATACATTATAGAGGCCTGTAGTGTGTATACCAGTCTCATTTTTTTTTATTGTTTGGTTATGTAATTGCAAATACGTATTCTATTGACATCTGGGTTCAAAATAAAATTAATTTTTAAAGAAGAAAATTAAACTTGTGAATATTGCTTCAAAAGTTCAATCTCTCGGGGTGGCCAGGTGGTGCAGTGAATAGAGTATTGGCCCTGGAGTCAAGAGGACCTGAGTTCAAATCCAGCCTCAGACACTTAACACTTACTAGCCATGTGACCTTGGGCAAGTCACTTAACCCCAATTGCCCCCTCAAAAAAAAAAGCAAAAAAAAAAGTTCAATCTCTCTACCACTTGAACAAAGTTCATGAAAGTTTAACATGGGAGTCTTTATAAAGGGATGTTATACAGAGGATTATCAGTAGTTACATCTATAAAGTGTGTTGTACTTTTCAAAGTGCTTTTGACACTTAAGGATAGTCTTGGAGTTCAGCAAGCAGTGAAGCTGACCAGACCTGGGACCCAGAGATTAGACAGACCTGCTGAGACAGGGAGGCTGGAAAAGCTCAGCAGTGAGTGCAAGGACGAAGTCAGAGGAAGATGTGAATAGTATCGTAAGAGAATGACAGCAAGGGGTTCATAAACTACTGGGTTTGGAGTCAGGAGACCTGGGTTCAAAACCCGGTTCCACCACTTCCTACCCACGACCTTACAAGTCATAACCTCTCTGAGCCTCAGCTTCTTCCTCTGTAAAATGAGCAGGTTGGATTAAATGATCTTTAAGGTCTAAGGAAGTCAGTAGTCATTGTTTAGGAGAGTGGCTGAAGGAATGACCTCACAGGTAGAGTGAAATAGCATCAAGGTAGTCTGGTGATGGACAGTAGTCAGAAGGCAGTGCAGGTGTGGGGTTGGAATGAGTTTTCTCAATTGAGAATGAGCCATGCAAGCTTCATTCCCAAGAATACCAGCAAGAACAAAGCAAAGTCCGGGAAGAACTGACATGGAGAAAAACACCAAGATGGTATAAGGTCAAGGAGTCCAAATCTAAGAATAAGTCAAGGACTTACATTTTCCTTATATAAGAGTCAGATCGGTTCCAGAGAATGGGGATATGACTCTACATATGTATTAAATGATCCTAACTGGAGAAATGAATGTGCAAAGTGAAAGGCCCACCATTAAGTACATATGGGTACAGTGGAAAGAATTATTAGATTGGGAGTCAGAAGTTCTGGGTTAAAATCTTGGCTCTGCCACTTGCCTGTGTGACTTTGTAGAAATCATTTAACTTCTATGGGCCCAGTTTCCTCATTTGTATAATGTAGGGATTGGACTAGATAACTTCTGAGGTTTCTCTGAGCTCTAAATCCTCTGTATAGAAAAATTGCCCTTTTATTAAAAAAGAGAGGTTTAGACAGACACAAACCTCCTCACTGTCAGGTACAGAAGAATCAGATGTGCTCCCAAGGGTGATAGGATGGCATGGTCTTCTTTAGTTGGTCAACAAATATTTATTAAGCACTAACTTTCTGGTATCCTACAAAGATGAGGAAAATCCATGTATGAAATTCTCCAAGGCCAGAATCAGAGACCTGTTGTATATCTGTCTGGAATGGCATGATGACAATTTGAGGTAGACAATAAAAGCAGAAGAATGGATTCTCTAATTTTGAGAGACCCATTCTAGTTCTCAGTTTGTAATTTTCATCTGCAAAATAGTGAACAGGTTTAGTTCATGATATGTCATAACCAGATCTGTCATATGTAGCAACTGGCATTTTGCACCACTCTAATATACTTAGGTTTATTGTGTACTGGAATTATCTTCCATTCATCCAGTGCCCTCACTAGACTGTCAATTCCACAAGGGCAAGAACCACCATTTCTTTTTATTTTAAAGCAAGCATTCCATTTCATTGACATAGAACTCTTTATTGCATTTTGACCGGAAAAATCAAGTGTCTGTCTATAGAAATTAAATCTATATAAAATCATAGCCAAGAATTCTATTCACGGCCAAGCTTTCTGGAAATCGTTTCTGTCAAATATATAATTGCTGATGACAAATCAATAACCTGCATTTTATTTTAAAGAAGCTTTGAAACTATTTTTCAGTCTTCACAAGGTCCATACAAAAGATGGTGGTGATAGATGGATAGACAGGCAGACAGACAGCTAGCTAGCTAGAGCATGCATTTATTAAGCACTCATCATGACTAAACCCTGGGAGTACAACCACAAAAAGAAACAGTTCCTGCTCTTAAGCAGTATATATTCTTTTTTTTTCTTTTCTTTTTTTGGAGGGGGGAAGGCAGGGCAATTGGGGTTAAGTGACTTGCCCAAGGTCACATGACTAGTAAGTGTTAAGTGTCTGAGGCCGGGTTTGAATCCTGGTCTTCCTGATTCCAGGGCCCGTGCTCTCTTCACTGCACCACCTAGCCACCCCAAACATTCTAATGGGGGACGAAAGCACACAAAAGGGTGAAGCGTACCCACTCAGGGGCAAGGTGAAGAAACCTGGAGATTCAGAATCATAACCTTGATGCTGAAGATAAGAAGACTGACAAAGTAAGGATTTGTGGGTGTGTTATGCAATTAATCACACCCTGGACCTTGGGTCATGATGAACTACATCAACTGCCTAGGACATCAACTCATTTTTAGACTAGATTCAGAGGCCCTTCCTCTTTGGCCTCAGGGATTTCTCCCTTACTAATTTCTCAATCTCTTTTAATTCCTGAAACAAGACTTGAGTCACTGATCCCCCTAACCTTCCTGTTCCCTAAATTTTCCCTTCTTCCTGATTTCTATAAGAATGGCATCATCCATCCCCAGGGTATATATCAATCACCATGCTACACCTGTGAATCATTTGTGTATCAGGTTCTTAACCTGGGATTCACAAACTTTAAAAAAAAAATTTGATAACCTTTTTCAATGTAATTGGTTTTCTTTGTAATCTCATGTATTTTATTTTATGTGTTTAAAAACATTATTCTAAGAAAGGGTCCACAGGCTTCACCAGAATCCCAGAGGGATCCATTAGACAAATTGGAATCTTTTTCTATGTGGACTAGTCACATGTAGCCCAAATCACTGTCTAATTCTCTCCATACCCTTCCCCTCAACCAAAGTAATATAAGGACTATTTTCCTCTCAGCTTAAAAAAAACCCCAAACCAAATACTGATACAGAGTGAACCCCTCAGAGAACCACAGTTAAAAGAAGCTTTGCAAACCTCCCCGTTATTTCCCCCTCCAACATTGGTTGAACATTTTGTATTGAATCAGTGCCGGATCCAAGACAAGTCTTCAGTACGTTTTTGTTGGTGATCGATAATTTCCCCCTCCCTGTAAAAAAGAAAACGAGCCTCCCATTTGTTCTTGCTACTTCCTCTATGTTGTTGTTTTCCCCTAAAGTCAAACGTGTGTACAGATTGTTTTGCGGCATCCGGCTGCATGTGTAATTGCTGCTTTCTGCTGACTGCTCTCGGTACCGTTCTGGGTTTATTTATTTATTTAACATTTGGGGGGTTTTTCCCAATTACATGTAAAAACTATTTTCAACATTCATTTTTAAAAATTTTGAGTTCCAAATTCTCTCCCTCCCTTCCTCCCCTCTCATTGAGAAGACGAGCAATTTAATATAAATACATGTGCTGTCCTCTGCATCATTCTTAAATCAGCAGAAAGTGTTGTCATAGAGGACACAGATATCCACATTCTGATCCTGGGAGAATACCTGGGAGTACGCACAGACTTTTAGAAAAGTGGGGGAGAGCCTAAGGATTGTCTCTTGCCAGGGTCAGAAGATCTAACTTCAGTTTCTCACACAAAGAGGTGGTCTTACTCCCTGCCAAGGCAAATTCTTCTGTCTGCACAAACAGTCCCATTACATCTCACCACTCTGTCATTACTTTTCATTTCTCCCCTCTTCCCTAGCAAAGAGGAGAGAAATACATGCCCGTGTCCCTCTTAGCCTCAAAAACCCCTCACTTGATGCTACAAACATGCCCGTGTCCCTCTTAGCCTCAAAAACCCTCACTTGATGCTTCCCCCCCATATCATGCTGTATCTTCTGTCCTTTCTAGCTAAACTCCTTGAGAAGGTCATATATGTTAGGTGCCTTCACTTTCTCTCCTCACACTCCCTCTTCTTAACTCCTTTCAATCCAGCTTCCAGCCTTGTGTGTCCACTGAAGCTGCTCTCTCCATCACTGTCAAATACATTGGCCTTTTTAATCCTCATTCTTCTTGACCTTACGTATGAAGCCTTTCAAGCTGATGATCACTTTCTTCTTGCTATTTTCTTCCTTCTGGGTTTTTGGGATTCTACTCACTTCTGGTTCTCTCTTCCCAGTCTAACTACTCCTTCTCTATCTCTTTTGCTGGATTCTCACCCAGATCATGCCCTCTAACCATAGATGTCCTTTGGGGTTCTATCCTGGACCCTCTTCTCCTCTCTTTGCTTTTTCTAAAATTAATTAATTAATTTTTATTTTTCAACATTCACTTCCATAAATTTTAAATTTTTTCCCCCAAACCCTCCCCAAGATGTCTTGCAATCTGATATCGACTCTACATATACATTCCTATTAAACACATTTTCACGTTAGTCATGTTGCATAGAAGAATTATAACGAGTGGGAAAAATCGTGAGAAAGAAAAAAAAAACAAAATAAAGCAAAACAAAAAAGAAAATAATCTGCTTCATTCTGCATTCCAACTCCATAGTTCTTTTTCTGAATGTGGTTGGCATTTTCCATCATGTGTCCTTTGGAATTGTTTTAGGTCCTTGCATTGCTTGAGAAGGGCTAAGTCTATCAAAATCAGTCCTTATACACTGTGTCTGTTACTGTGCACAATATTCTCTTAGTTCTACTCCCCTCACTCAGAATCAGTTCCTATAAATCTTGTCAGGTTTCTCTGAAGTTCACCTGTTCATCATTTCTTATAGCACAATAGTATTGCATTACATTCATGTACCACAACTTGTTTAGCCATTCCACAATTGATGGGCCCCCCTTTGATTTCCAGTTCTTGGCCACAAGAAAAAGAGCTGCTATAAATATTTTTATACATGTGGATCCTTTTTCCATTTTTATGATCTCTTTGGGATACAACTCTAGAAGTGATATTGCTGGATGAAAAGGTATGCACATTTTTATAGCCCTTTGGGCATAGTTCCAAATTGCACTCCACAATGGTTGGAGCAGATCGCAGCTCCACCAACAATGAATTAGTGTTCCAACTTTCCCACATTGTCTCCAACATTTATCATTTTCCTGTTTTGCCATATTAGCCAATCTGATAGGTGTGATGTGGTACCTCAGGGTTGTTTTGATTTGCATCTCTCTTATCAAAAGTGATTTAGAGCATTTTTTTTCATATGACTATAGCTAGCTTTAATTTCTTCCTCTGAAAACTGTCTGTTTATATCTTTTGACCGTTTATCAATTGGGAAATGACTTGTATTCTTGTAAATTTGACTCAGTTCTCTATGTATTTTAGAAATGAGGCCTTTATCAGAGACACTAGTTGTAAAAATTCTTTTCCAGTTTTCTGTTTCCCTCCTAATCTTGGTTGTATTGGCTTTGTTTGTGAAAAAAATTTTCATTTTAATGTAACCAAAATTATCCATTTCGCATTTCATAATGTTCTCTATCTCTTGTTTGGTCACAAATTCCTTCATTCTCCATAAATCTGACAGATAAACTATTCATTGCTCCCCAATTTGTTTTTACTATCAGTCTTTATACCTTGATCATGTACCCATTTGAACTTTATTCTGCAATACAGTGTCAGGCGTTGGTCTATGCCCAGTTTCTGCCATACTATTTTCCAGTTTCCCCAGAAGTTTTTGTCAGACAATGAGTTCTCATCCCAGAAGTTGGGGTCTTTGGGTTTATCAAATAGGAGTTTGCTATAATGATTGACTATTGTATCTTGTGTACCTAACCTATTCCACTGATCTACCCCTCTATTTCTTAGCTAGTACCAAGCAGCTTTGATGACTGCTGCTTTATAATACAATTTAACATCTGGTATGGCTAGGCCACCTTCCCTAGTATTTCTTTTCATTAATTCCCTTGATATTCTGGACATTTTGTTCTTCCAGATGAATTTTGATATTATTTTTCTAGCTCTAAAAAATAATTTTTGGTAGTTTGGTGTGACACTGAATGAGTAAATTAATTTAGGTAAAATTGTCGTTTTTATTCTATTGGCTCGGCCTACACACTCATTAATGACTTGATAGATCAGAATCTTGAGCGCAGTGCCCTTACTTGGACCCTCTGCTGTTTAACATGTTTATCAGTGACATGTAGAAGTATAAATGATTTGCTTATCAAATGTGAAGGTGACGTGAAGTTAGGAAGCTCTTAAGTTGGATGTCAGAACCAAGATCCCACAAGACCTGTCAGGCTAGAACATGGAGCAGAACTGAGCAAGATGACATTTAATAAGGATAAAGGCCAAGACATTTAGGTTCAGAAAAGTATAAAGACACAAACGTAAATATTCCCAAGTGGAGGAGAGGAGATATTACTTTTGCAAACTTTCTGAAGACTTCTCTCTGCAATTTTCTGTGTGTCCCATCTGCAAGTCAAGAGCAGAAATTCATGCGCATGATGAATAGTACAAATGCAAGCCAAAAGAATACACTAAAATACACTCAGCTATTTGCATCCGTAAAAAGGCATCTTCACGACGAGTTTTCCATAAAACGTAGCTAAGATGTGTGTAGTGCATGATCATGATGATTGAATTCAGAAGGAGCTAAAATTTCAGGCATTTTCTCATGTTCAAACATTCTTTTCTCTATAGAATATTTAGTCATTTTGTCTCATACCAAAGCATAAATATCTTTTCTATTCCCTAAAACCTAAATAATTGAAAAAAAAAATCTCCAGAGAGAAAATGTGAGTGGACAAAGACAAAAAAAAAACCTGTTAATTGTTTGTTGTTAAAAGTCCTCTAAGGTTCAGTTTTTTAGCAAAGGAGACGGGGTAGGACTAGGTGTCAGGAGATCCAGCATCTAGATCTGACTCATAGTTTGATTTTGGATCAGTTACTTTTCTAGAACACAGTTTCTCCATGAGAAAGAACCTAGATCCCATTAATTTTCTCACTCTCCTTCCTTCATTCACTTATTAAGCCTCTATTATATTCCAATCAATGTGTTAGTTATTAGAGACAAAGACAAAAAAGACACATTCCCTTCCTTCAAGCAACTTATACCATATTGCTGAGGAGATAGCATGTACACATAGAAGTAAATATAAAAATAGATAACATAAATACAATATAATTTTGGTGGAGGCAAATCTTTAACTTGGGGAATGAATCAGACTTGGCCTGCTAGAGGCGTGACGTTAGTTGAGCCTGGAATAAAGGTAGGAATTACAAGAGACAGAAGAAACTGCAGATCATTCCAGGACTTAGGTATGTGTGATGAGGGGTGGAGGGACGGGGCAATATGTGCAGAAACACAGAGGAAGAAGATGAACTCTGTCTCGTACAGCCAAGGTGTCCAACATTGAGTCCACTACATTCCCAAGTACAGTTTAAACCAAGTTAAAATGTTACTGGAACTATTTAATAAAATAAATTAAAATAAAATAAAATGCTGATAATATTAATATATTGTTTTCTAAGTGAATATATAACCCTAAGGGAACCTTATGTAGGGTTTACGGTCCCTGTTTCTATTTGAGTTTGACATCATTTATATACAGAGTATAGCAGATAGACCACTTTGGCCAGAACAAAGGATGTGTGAAGGGGATTGATGGGTAATCAACCTGGAAAGGAAGGCAGTAGTGAGATTTTCAAGGATTTTAAATGCCAAACAGAGGATTTTGTATTTTCTCCTGGAAATAATAAGGAACCCCTGGAGCATCTTGAACAAGAAGGTCAAATCTGCACTTTAGGAATACCAATTTGGGCAGTTAACTGTGTGTAAGATGGATTGGAGAGTTTGGAAGAGACTTGTAAGTCAGTTAGTGACTTATTTCCTTAGAGGTGCTAAGGTCAGTGTGAACTAGGGTGCTGACCACGTGAGTAGAGAGAAAGGGACAAATGTGAAAGTTTTTCCAGAGATAGAATCAAGGGAACTGGGCAAATGGTTGAACACAACTAAGGGTCATTTCCTCATTAGAATGTCAACCTCTTTGAACTATTATCACTGCCTAGTATATCTTCCACACAATAGGCATTTATATGTCGTTTGAAATGAATTAAGTGACTTTGTCCTAGGATTAAGGTGGGAGTCAGTGTCTGGAACCTCTCAGGCTATTGCTGAGCTGCAGTGAAAGAAGCAGGTGCTATTTAGATCTATTGGGGACAACTTGGTCTTTCCCATCATTTCTAGGACCTGAAACTCAGGTATATTCTCCTCTCAATCTACTGTTGATTTTTCCTTTGAACCCGTCATAAAGGAGAGAGTCAGTCCCCAGGATCTGGTTTCATTTTTTTGCCCTTCTGTTGTCAAGACCAGATGACTGATTCCTTCTGCCCCTCTGCTTCTCTTTGCTCTCCCATTGGCCTTCACTGGTATAGCAAGATGTACAAGGGAAGAAGTGACAGTAAAATCCCAGGAAGGGCTTAGAGACTCCTAGATTTCTCTGTTAGGTGGCTGTTTAGTGCTCTGGACTTCATCCTGCTCCCCAGAACCTCATCATCCTGCTAGATCACATCAACCCTGAAGCACATACCTTCTCAGTAACTCCTTCCTGTGGGACCCTTCCTCTTAAGCAGGTAGAAGGTAAACAGTGGAGAGCTCCTCCCAGATCTTCCATTTAAAGAGGGCACCCAGGGCAGCCATCTCATTCATTCCTACCCAGCTATACTCCTCTGGTCTTCATTCCTTCCCTTTCCCTCCCTCCACTCCCATTTGAGCTTCTTTTAATGTGTTATTTTCCCCCAATAAATTGTAAACTCCTTGAGGGCTGGGACCATCTTTTGCCTTTCTTCATATCTCTGGCGTTTAGCCCAAGGCCAAGAACATAGTAGGTACTTAATGGAAGTTTATTAACTGACTGACTTAACTCTCCTAAAGTGTTAAAGGTCTTCTAAGGTTCAGTTTCTTAGCAAAGGAGACAGGGTAGGACTAGGTGTCAGGAGATCCAGCATCTAGATCTGACTCATAGTTTCATTTTGGATCAGTTACTTCTCTAGAACTCAGTTTCTCCATAAGAACCTAGATCCTATGCATTTTACAGAGGTTGAAGACATATGAGAGAATTAATAAAGGCTCATGGAATAAGAGTTGGAAGTGACCTCGGGGATTCCAACTTGTAAGTGTCTTACCAAGAACTCCAGGTGGCTGATGGTGAAGCGGGAAGGACTTTTATTTAACATTTTTGCAGGAAAGTGTGACCAGCAAGTAGAAACACCCTTTTAAGACAAAGACACAGCTTTTTATCCCTGTCTCAGATTCAATTCCCTTCTCGTTGCTTTGCTAACACAGGATTTATAGCCTTTCTGAAATGCCTAAACCGCCCACGTGAGTCTCTGCCCCTGCTTACATCTTCCATTCCCCACATTTCTGTGCCTCCTTCCCCTTATTTTCTTTTTACCTTATTTGGTCATAGTTTCCCATAGCAGGGGAGGGTAGGACTTTCTAATAGTCTAACTGCCACATAAGCTCTTATACCCTGTTGAGCACTATGCAGGAGCAACATCCTAATGATGATTTTTCCACAAACCTATTCATTTTATAGATGAGGAGACTGAGGCACAATGTAGTCAAGTGACTTGCTCAAGATTACACAGGTGGTATAAAACAGAGCCAGTGTCCTCTCATTTCTAATCTAGCCTTCTATCCACTGTCCTACTTAGAAGAAAATTCCAGAGCTCAGTGATGAAATTCTTTGAAAATTCCATTTAAATTCCATTACATTTCTAAATTTAAAAAAAAATTGAAAGAAGACTGAATCTAGGAGATAAATTAGTATTCATGTGACTGAGTTTTTCACTAATCTCTCAAGCCTTAGGTTGCTAATCTTCAAAATAATAGCTGATACTTGCCTTACCTCCTAATCTTATTGTGAGGGAAGCACCAAAGTGCTATATAAACATAGCCTATTAATGTCAGTTCCTTTTGGGGGAATAATTAGTGCATCAAACAGAATGATGCTTGTGGTTTTCCCAACATCCCTGTGAAGTAGGAAAACCTGCCCCAAATTCGCTACCTTATTAGTGAGGCAGGAGCTCCCTGTGGATGCAGGGACTTCTTTGCTTTTTGTTTCTGTATTCTTAACACCTACCGGGCCCAGCGCCTGGGCTGTATTTCATAAATGTTCTTTGAAGTGAGGTCAGGTAAAGAGTCAGGAGTGATGCCGGTCCATTGTCATCTCAATTACTAGGCAATGGAACAATACATTTTAAGATGAAAGACAATGACTTTTTATTTTACCCCAGAGGGAAAATTACTGACTGCAAAATTGAATTTGTGTTTTGGTTCTTTTCACTGTAAGTTAAATATCTGCTTCCACATGGACTAACTTGTCCAGAGTGTGGGCCAGACTGGCTCCTAGAATTGGCCAGCATGGTGCAAGGGCCTGCTGAAATAAGCAATAAAGTCCTCTCTGCATTAGGGGAGCCATGCTTGTTCCACTGAGGACAGCAATGATAATCAATAAGTAACTTAGATTTGTATTGTGGCGTACATAATTATAAAGCACTTTCGATGTATTATCTCACAACAGCTCTGTCAGGTAGATAGTACCAGTACTGTATATCATCATCATTTTATATGTGAGGAAATTGAACCCTCGGAAATTTTGCCCAGAGTTGTAGAATTGTATTATCATCCTATGCTACTTTTTTGTCATTTTTTAGTTTTCAAGGAGCCTCAGAGAGTTAGCTCAAGGACTGAGAATGAAATTCCTTTCGGGGCTTCAAATTTTGGGGGCTTGTAAAAAGGTCACCAAGGCAGGTCATCCTTAAAGGCGACAGCTACTGAGATCATAGAAATTTTTAAAGTTGAAAAATGAATACCCAGGAGTATGTCAGAGGCCCAGAAGTGCCAACATGATTTAGCTACATTTTCTCAGGGAGAAGTAGATTTCTAGAAGGTTTAACAGGGTGGGGCTAGTGGGTCTGTTTGCCTTCAGGTGACGAGTATAAGGAAGCTCCTATGATTAATGCCTGTTCATATGTCAATGTCATCAGCTTTCATCCATGAGTAACTTAGATAAGTTTTAGAGAGTTTCAAAGGGTCCTAGATCTAGGAGGCAAATTAGTATGCATCTAATGTGACTTTGAGTTCATCACTGGTTCATCATTGGTACTTGAGACTTGGAGAGTAAGGACTTGCCCATGGTCATGAGCCAGTACCTTTCAGGCAATTTGAGCCCTGGTTTTCCAAATTGCAAATCCATTGTTCTGTCTTCCTCTTTGGGATTCAGTTCAATAATAGAGTATCAATTTCTTTGGAATACAAATGATTTTTAAAGCTAAGAAATTGGTGCTCCCACTAAGTCTGATAGAGCAGTGATATTGAACTCGGCAGAGCTATGGAGAGAGCCCTCGTCTGGGAGGTCTAAACTGACGTCCTTTCTTTGCCACTGAGTAGTTACACATCCTTGAGCACCCATGACTTGATCTCTGAATTCCCTTCCACATCAGATATTCTGTGAGGCTGTCTTCTGTGTTCTTCTCCCATGCCTAGAACAGTGCTTTGTACACAATAATCATTTGAGAAATGTTTGTTGTCATCACATTAGATTTAGGGTATCTACCATTTACCTTTGGCAGTATATTGGAAAGGAGAATGGAAACGAGCATTTGATTAGGAGTCTAAGGGCCTGATTTCAAGTCCCAGCTCCACCACACACTGCCTTTGTGACTTCAGCAAGTCACTTGGTTTCCTCATCTGTAAAATGAGTCAGCCTTTGGAGGTCTCTACTGGCTCTAGAGCTATGATCCCCAGAGGAGAGAAGTTGAGGACAGAGATATGTTAAAGGAAGTGGAAGACATTGGAGTACAGTGGGAAGGGCCAGATTTGGAATCAGGGCATCTAGGTTGAATCCACTCCAAGGTTGTAAATCTGTCTGGCTAGAAGGAAGATGGTGCCTTCCACAGTAACTAGCACTTTAGGAAGAGGCTTGTGGGTGTAAGACATGCTATTTTCTTAAAAAAAAAAAAAAGAAAGAAAGAAACATTGCTGAATACCTGCCATTAAATTCTATGTAGAACTCAGTCATCTGAATCTATATAACTTTGAACATATATTCATATGAGTGCAGGGCTTGAAGTCATGAAGGCATGGGTACAAAAACCACCTTTTATTCAGGCAACTTCCCAGAACTTATCCACTAAGTCAAAGATGGTTGCAATCTCTATCACTAAAGAGAGTTCCCACACTGGGAATTTATCACACTGTCAAAAAAACAAACCACAGATATCTCAAGTATTGTCATATAGATCATCTTGACAGTAAACATGGAGTTAAGAGGTACAGTCAATTCAATTGAACAAACATTTATTAAAGCACTAGGTTTGGTTTCATTCGACAAGCATTTATTAAACACTTGGCATATTGAAGATGTGCATTCTAGACATGCAGGACCATTTATCTATGTAAAGACTGGTAACAGAGGGTAGCGTGTGTCCTGGGCACAACTAGCAAGCCAGTTTGATGGGAACAGAGAGTGTATAAAGAGAAGTAACATGAAATAAAACTGGAAGGATAGGTGGGAGCCAGATTGTGCATGGTCTTAAATGCCAGGCTTAGGATTTGTATTTTATCCTAGAAGCACATGAAACCATCAAAGTACGCTGGAGTGCTGGGGTAACATGGTCATATGTGTGATTTAGGAATTTCAATTTGGCCACTATGGGGAGAGTAGATTAGCTAAGGGAGAAAGCAGAGGCAGACCAATTAGGAGGATATTGCAGCAGTCCAAATGAGAGCATCTGTAGAGAGAACTGTGCATAGACTGTCTTGATCTCTGTGCTTTTATGACAGAGGAAGCTATGCTTCTGAACAGTTAGCTTCATAATCTATGCCCCAGGGCAGTGGCATAAAACTCAAATAGAAATGGATCCGGGCTACCACATAGTGACTTAGAAAACCACAAGTTAACATTATCTATACTGTAATATATTTCTATTTATTTTGTTAAATATTTCCTAATCACTTTTCAGTCTGGTTTGGGAGTCTTGCTTTTGATAACTCTGGACATCCCCAGTTGTTTGAGAGGCTATAAAAGGAGGTTGATTCAGCTACAGGATATATCTGATATATCTACCTACTTGACTTTGTATGACCCCTTATCTTACAGATACAAACAACTTTGCAAGATGCATTCCTAGTACATTGAGATCTTTTAAAAATTTCAGGAATATAAGAATCAAGCAAAAATGTCATCATATGTTCTCCTTGGTAATATACAAATATTTGCGTTGGAGTTCTCTTACGCTTCTTGAGTTAGAATTATACACATGATTAAAATTCATAGTTGACCCAAGTCACCCATCTGGGCTATAATTTTCCCCCTCCCCCACCAATATATGGCTGCTGTGAGGAGGTAGGCAGCATAGGTCATCAGTGGCCCTCTGGAATCATGGTTGGTAATGGCATTGATCAGAGATCTTAAAGTCTTTGTAATTTGCCTTTACAATGTTGGTTTTGGATTTAAAAAATGTTTTCCTAAGTGTTTTCACTTTACGCTCTATCAGTTCATTCCTGTCTTCCCAGGTTTCTCTGAAACAGTCATTTCATCTTTCACACGGCACAATAGTACTCTATTACATTCATATTCCTTATTTAGCCTAGCCCTTTTCCAATTCATGGGCACCCCCTTAGCTTCTATTCTTTGCCACTACTAAAAGGTCTGATATAAATATGTTTGTACATCTGGATCATTTTCCCTTTCTTTGATCTCTTTTGGGTGTATAGGCCTAGGGGAGATATCTCTGGGACAAAGCACAGACAAAGTGTAGTGCTCTTTGGGGATGTTGCTCCAAATTGATTTCCAGAATGTCTGGACCAATTCACAGATCTACTAATAGTGCATTAGTATGCATTGTGTTTTTCCATAGCCTCTTTAACATTTGTTATTTTCTTTTGTTTTATCTTTCTTTCTTCTTTCCTTCCTTTCTCCTTCCTTCCTTCCTCCTTCCCTCCTTTCCTTCTGTCAGCTTTGCCTATCTGATAGGTCCGAGATGGACCCCCAAAGTTGTTTTAATTTACATTTCTCCTATGACTATAAGATTACACTTAAAGCAGGAATAAGATTGCCTGTTTTCTTGAAACACATTTACATACAGAATTTCCCTTTCCATGAGGGAAAAATGTGTTTTCCTAGATGATTAGCAAATGTGTTGTAAGTAAGGAAAAAAATGTACCAAATGACAAAAGTCAGTAGATGATGGGATCATGGATTAGCACAGGTAGGAATCATTAAGGTCACCTAGTTCAATCCCTTCCTTTTACAGATGAGGAAACTGAGTCCTGGAGAGGTTATGCAACAGGTCCAAGACCATGGATAATAATAAGGAGCAGATCCTAGGTTCAAATCTAGGGCCTCTATGCTCCAAGTTACCTTCCTAAACTTCAATATCTAACATAGGTCTGCCAATGTAAAAGAAACAAGTAATCTCCACATCTATCTTTTCTAAAAGCACAGAATGTTCAGAGCTTGAAGGGATCTTCGGGGCCCCTAGTTTAACATTTATGTAGGTCATGAGTTTCTTTTGAGCCATCTAAACATATACCCATTAATGATGTGAAAATTCTTATCATTTCCCCTTTAAATCTTCTCTAGGCTACGTGTAGGGTGTTAGCATCTTAATTTTAAAAGAGAAAGAGACCTAATTGGTCATCATTTTACAAATGCAGAAACCAGGGCCTAATGAGATGAAGCGACTTGCCCCAGGGCCCAGTAAGAGGCAGAGACAGATTCATACCCAGGTCCTCTGATTCCAAATCCCATGGTCTTGTCTCCCCGCTCCTGTTTAGTACAAGGAGTTTTTGGAACCCAAGTACATGACCTTGAATTTTTCTCTTTTAAATTTAATCTAGTTAACTTCAACCTACAATTCCATCCTAACAATAACCCTTTAGGATGCTAATTTTGTTGTCCAACAGACTGATTATCCTTTCCAACTATTTGTTAATAATATATCAATAAATATTTGTTAGTGCCTAACATGTTCCAGGCATTGTGTTAAGAAAAAAGAAGCAAAAGACATCTAACTTCATGTTTTTTAGATATTTTATCAGTGGGCCTTCAAGTCATCTTGTCTTGCCACTGAGATGAATTGAATTAAATAATTCCTAATATGGATAAATATAGTCTTACACTTGGGTTCAGAAAATTAATGTCATAAGTATAAACTTTTCCAGGTGAGGAGAAAATTTACATTAAAATTTTTTTTCTTTTTTTTTTTGGAAGGCAATTGGGGGTAAGTGACTTGCCCAAGGTCACATGGCTAGTTTTTGTGTGTGTGTCTTAAGTGTCTGATGCCGATTTGAACTCAGGTCCTCTTGATTCCAGGGCGGGTGCTCTATTCACTGCGCCACCTAGCCGCCCCTACATTAAAATTTTTAATCAGAATAGAGTTAAAGACAGAGCCCTGGGGTCCTCCACTGCAGACATTTTCTTTTGGAGAATTAAATAGAGTAGGTCATTGGAATTCCTCTTGTCTGCTAGACTGACAGTTCTTTCAAAAGAATAAATAAATTTGACTTGTCCTTGATAAATGCATTCTCGCTCAAAATAATCACATTTTCATTTTGTAAAATTTCACAAAGTTCTCTAGGATTTTGACCAGAATAGACACCAAGCTCATTAGCCTATACCTCCTTTCTCTGTTATGTTTCTATCATCCTATCTACCCCAAACTATGGTGTTTCCTTACTTTTTCTCTTCTCAATAGCCCCCTCTTTATGGCCATTAGCATTTATCACAAACTTCAGTTCATTGGACTTTAGCTCTTCTGATACCCTTCTACCACTCTTTTTGATTTGTCCACAGTTACCTTCCTTCCTACACTCCATCCAGATTAATTAACCAGCTCTTTTTACCCTTTCTCCTGATCTGGACCACCCAAGATCTCAGCCAGATTAAAGGAAGACCTGCTATGACCAAGGGCGCTATCTTCCTTTGCTCCTCCCTTACCTCTTCATCTGGCATTTGGTCAGCCTAGTCCCAATAGGCTCCCCATCCACGCTTCATCTGGACTGATCAGATGGGGCACCCTTCATACTTCTGTTTCCTTTAACCCATCCCCTAGTGGCCTGAGTGGCCAAACTGTTTAACTGCTCATACTACTTGGATGAATTGGGAATCACCACCTCTATTCCTTGCAGTCAGATGGAGGATTTGCTGTCTGCCCTACTACTTCATCTCACTGTCCTATAGGCATCATCATTTGCCCTATCTCTTCCCTCCAAACCCCCAGATGCTATCATCTGACCTACTGATGCATTCTAAGGAACTTTGCCATCAGCCCTTCTATGGCACTTTTAAGGACATCCTTGCCTTTCCATCCTTCCTACATCTGAACTTTTAAAATTTGTAATATATTCCTCTGATGAAAATTATATTTCACTAAGATTTTCTTCTTAAAAAGAATAGGTTGCATTTTTATAGTGCTTTGAGGTCTACAAAGCGCTTTCCGTACATTATCTCCTGTGCGTCTCAGTCAGGTAACATTTATTTATTTATATGTCTGTTGTTTCCTCCAATTAAAGCATGATCTCCTTGAGATCAGTGAGTCTCACTTCGGTGCTTATCCTCGTTCTTGGCACACAAACTCTTTTTATATCCATTCCTTCATTCATTTATTCACTTCTACCTCTTCTTATATGTCCCTTATAAGGGACATCAAATGTTCCCTTTAAGATCTGAATTCTTTAATGAGCATTTCAAGTAACCATTTTAGTTCTATATATATATATATATATATATATATATATATATATATATATATGTATGATATATAATATTATATATATATTATATATGTATATTTCTTTTCCTTTCTCACACATATAAATTACTACTATCACCTGAATTTCGTTCTAGAAAGTCTCTCACCCCACTCTACACAAATTCCTTTTTTGAATATCAAGTCATGGGATTCTGCCTATATCATCTCTAAACTCTACAATATGTTCTTTATTAAAGTCTAGGGAGCATGTCGGACTATGCCTAGCATTTCTTTCCTTGACCGTCATATAATGTGAAGTGATATGGTCACTGCCTCCCAATAGTGCCTATTGCTATAAAAATATTTTGCTGTAAGTTTAACTTGAGCATTAATACAACCAGCTAAACTTGATGACTATAATTAATTTTAGTATTAGGACCTTTTTTCCATCATTCTCACTGTCTTCATCAATTTACTTGTTCATTCAGTTCTCATTTACTTTAATTTTGTATAATCATAGTGAATACTCCCTTCTTCAGGGTTGCTTTTTCCAAACTTATTTTTATACTTCATACTTGTTTATTTTATTTTATTTTATTTTTATTTTGCAGGGGGGAAGGCAGGGCAGTTGGGGTTAAGTGACTTGCTCAAGGTCACATGGCTAGTAAGTGTTAAGTGTCTGAGGCCAGATTTGAACTCAAGTCCTCCTGACTTGAGGGCCCCTAATATTAGACACTTAAGATTTTTTACCCCTTTTTTGCAATTACAAATCATGCTGCTAAAAACATTTTTAGATCATTCTTTTGCTGTTGATTTTTGATAACACTTTCTAACAATAGAACTTTTTAACCCTGAAATATAGTTATTTGCATCATTTTTACTATGTACTAACTGATTGTTCTCCAAAAATATTCTACGACTTTGTGATTCCATTAGCAGTGGAAGAGTGTCCCTGTTTCTCTGAAATCTTCTAGGTTTAACTTTGTTCTTTCATTTATGTTTGCCTGTTTAGAAGATTTAAGGTTACTACCTTATTATAAATAAATATATATTAATAAATAATACATATTTATATATTTATGAATAATGAATAAATTATATTATTATTTTAATTTGTGGCTTTTTCTTATTATTAAGGTTGAACATTTTTCAAATAATTACCATCAATTTGTTTTATCTTGTGAAAATTATCTACTCATTAAATTATTTAGGAAATAGATCCTTATTTGGTAAGAATTACTGAGAAAACTGAAAATTGATATGGCAGAAATTGGGCTTAGACCAAAATTTTACATCATATTTTATAATAAATTCCAAATGGACAAATAACCCAAATATTAAAGATTATATTATTTTCAAAATTAGAAAATAAGTGGATCATCTACTTTTCACTTGTATGAGTAGGATAATCAAATGAGGAAGAGAGGCAATTATAAAAATGAACTATGTGACTTAGATTACATGAATGTGAAAAGCTTTTGCACAAAGTTATTCATCTAGGGTAAGAAATGAAGTAGTAAAAAAAAATCTTTTTTATTAAATTTCTCATATAAAGGTTTAGAATCCAAGATATATGGACCATGTTTCCCTACATAATCTTTTCCTTTTGAATAAGACTTTGCTTTTCCATTAGTATACTCTAGTCGTGAATTTTAGTTTACCAAACCTCAGTGATACATACATAGGAGGTTAATTTTACCTAGTAGTCGTAGCTACCAAAAGCCCAGAAAAGAATATTCTAGCCACCAAAGTCTTTGGCACTGTCAAAAGATTATCAGAAACAGATTTGATTTTCTCGAGGGAAGTGGCTCTAAGGAATACACATCACCATCTTCCTTGCCACCGCAGCCTCCAGACCACTGTCCCTTTCCTTCTTCCCTGTAGCTGAATCTCATTCTATGCATTGCCTCCTCACACTGGAGAATGAGCTCTCTAGAGCAAGGACTGGCTAGCTTTTCTGTTCCTATCTTCCTTTCCTAGCCTAGATGCATTTCTGTTTTTGTCCCCGTCGTTATGATGCTCTACACAAAAGTACTTAATAAATACTTTTCATTAGTTAGTCCATTCCTTATGTTAAGATCTATAACTCATTTGTTTATTACCCATGCCCTGTAAGTTGATGTATAGATTATTTGGGCCCTCTAGCATCATTTGTGTCCCTCTTCATTGTCTCCTAGGATTACAGACCCCTTTAATGTTAGTCTTCAGTTGTCTAGCTGAGCAATTTTCCTCTTTCTCCATTCCTTTTCAGTTTAAAACTTAATTAACCTTAGTGGTACTGCAGGTAAATACATTCTTTCTCACCAGTACTCAACTATTCCACCTCTGGGCATGAATCTATCATTTCTTTTTCTTATATCATCGCTCAGAAAGCCAAATTCAGTCCATAAATACAGCTTTCTTAACCAGCCATTCACTTGCCATGTATTTTAACTTCTAAGGTACTTACCTTTAATTAGAAGCTATGGTGGAAATATCACCAGGACTCTCATGTCTTTCGATTTCTTTATAACCACTGAAGAGTCTTTCCAAGTTACAGAGACCCTGTTTCACATCAAGAACGCTTCTCGTAGGGAAGACGTACCCCTGCCCTTGATGGTGGTTTCAGTTTGGCCCCTTTCCCTTCCATAGCCCTCCACAAGGTGTCACCTACCCCCTCATGCGTCTCTTCTTGATATCAGTATCAAATGCTTATAGCATTGGCGAATGCTACCTGTCTTTCTGTGGAATGTAAGGAGTGGTTTTTCCTCCTGAGAAGTACATACCCAGTCATCAGAACCTCAGACAGGTTGAATGAGTTAGTCAAGTTCACTCCGTTGGTTGGTAGAGGTACGGGGACGAGAATTTGGTTCTTCTCGTGTCTGGTGCACTGATCTTTCAACTATAGTATCCTGTAGTTATAGGCTATGGTTATGACAGAAATTTTGAAAAATATCAGAGAGACATAGGTCATAAAAGTTGTAGCTAATGCTCAGTATTAATCTGAGGAGGGGCCCAATTTCCATTGTACAAAAAAAGCAGAAAACACTAAGCTTTGTGTCATTTTTCTGCAGGATTTTGTTCATTAGTATCGAGCACCTTGAGATAGTGACTATCTTTTGCCTTTGTGTCAGCAATGCTTAGCATAGTACTTACTTGTCACACAGTAGGTATTTAATAAATCCTCGTTGATTAAACTCAACTGTAAATTTGGGGGAGGGGTAAATAAACCCGTGGTGATACAAAGAACATCAGGGACCATCTAGTTCAAACTTCATGACATATTTTCTTATAGTTTTATATATTCTTACTCTATTATATATTATATATATTCTTATATTTTGGTTTCATGTATTTCCTCTTGCTAGGCACATAAATTATAGAAAGAAGGGGAAAAATAAAACACTTCTGCCAGCCTATTCACCTACTGGCACATTCACTTACCTTTCACCTTCCCAAAAAAATTCTCCATAAAATAAATGTATGTTACTTTATTAAAACAAAAAGGAAGAGGGCTGCAGTCATTGAAACTGTCATTTGGTTGCTGGCAAGATAAGAAAACCCTTTTGATATGGTCTCTTTCCCATAAAGAACATCCAAGACTGTAGGGGACCCCGACTCTGATGCCTCATAGCTTGGAGGTAACCCCATGTTCTTTAAGTCATACCATCCTGGGAAGACTTTGAGTATAGCCCTGGTGATGAACAATGGATTTATTTGAAGATCAGTTTAGCTCAGTTTGGAGAGGCTCATCGGCAGGGTGGGCTACAGGGCCATTAATTGTTTTGTTCACAACTCAGAGATGGCTGACTGTGGCCTGGAGCAGTTACAACCTATATAGATTGAGGGAATAATTGTGGTTGCTAAATCACTGATTCAATTCAGCATGCACTTATTAAGTGCTTCCTATTGCAGCACCCCTAGCACAAATGTTAATTATTATTATTTTTTGCTTTTTGGAGGGGCAATTGGGGTTAAGTGACTTGCCCAAGGTCACATGGCTAGTTTTGTGTTTAATGTCTGAGGCTAGTCCTCCTGACTCCAAGGCTGGTGCTCTGTTCACTGCGCCACCTTGCCGCCCCAACAAATATGAATTATTAAAGTTGAATAGAAAATATCCCTTGAAATTTCATGTACTCCATCAAGTAAGTTTTATAATCTGCATGTTTTAGATTTTGAAAATTGCATATAAGCAATAATATGCTGGATTTGGGATCATGGAGTCCCAGGCTCAAGTCCTAACTAATGATACGTAGAAGCTCTGTGACCATGGACAAGTCAGTAACCAGTTTTGAGCCTCAGTTTCCTCATCTGTAAAATGAAGAAAACTAGATCTATGCTCTCTTCCTCACATGGTAAATTGTGGGGTTCAATGAAATCATACACAGACACACACACACACACACACACACATATCACTTCACAGCCTGTAAAGCATTGTGTAAATATCAGTTGTTGTTATTATCTCCTAGACCAACAGATGTGACTCTAACTCTGGAAGATCCACATTATCCTGATCATGATCTGGGAACCATTTTGCTGTCTGTAATTCTTACTCCAAAAGAAGGAGAACAGAGGGATGTGGTAAGTTTACACAAGGTCTAGCCAGTAGGTACTGCTTGATCTTCCTTGTTTGAAGTGCATTGTGTGCATTCTTTGGACTAGGGGTTGGTAATTAAGAGAGTCTACATATAAAATTCAGTTTTGTTCACTGCTTCTGTGAGCGCCATGGGCATTGTTGTCTTTATTGTACCCTTCCAACTCTTTTTTTTTTTCCTATTTCATCCCACCAGATCAGAACCTCTTGTTGTAAACAAGTCAAGGATTTGTATGCATTGTAATTTCAGGTCTGTTTTGTACCTAGTAAATCCCAGGTGAGCTAATAATGACCGTTTCAAGAGTATATTTGTTAGCCAATTAAATTTTTAGAATTTCCTTCTGAAGTGTCCAAACACTAGAATTTGGATTGGATTGTTGACCAATTGTATCGCAGCACAAAAAAAAGGTGAATTTATAACAGAGTTTCTGCTTTCTGGATTTTGTTTGCTGAATAATAAGTATGCTTCAGTCACTGGATGTTATCCATTTTTCAGCATTGCCATCTGGACATCATTTTGCTGCAGTGTGAAATTGACAAGGGATATAAAGAGAAGCAGACTATTTGGACACTAGGAGAAATCGTCATTGTTATAGTCAGCTAACCTTAATTAAGCACCCACTGTATGCCAAGAATTGTGCTAAAAATCAATTTTGACCCACATCAGTAGGTCTCTCCAGTTGTTTTTTTTCCAACCTGATTTAACAGATATTAGTCACCAGAAAGAAAGAACTTTGGCATAATTTAATAGGAGCTACATAAAGAAATGTTGCTGTAGTCCTGTGTTTTAGCGCTAGAGCTCATTTCTAAAGTAGCTTCAGTTTTGAATCATTCAATAGTGTGTGTGTGTGTGTGTGTGTGCATATGTGTGTTTGTGTTTGTGTTTGTGTACCTCTCTGTATGTGTTTTAAAGAAATGCTTGCTGAAAATGTATATTCAGCATATGTCATTAATGTCTAATTAGTTAAAGAAGTCATTTTTCTGGAAGGAAGGTGAAATGTTTAACTCAAGATATTAACTTGTGTGTGAGATTTATGGTTTTATCTTGCCTTTCTCTTAATCTCCTTTAATAAAAATTAATAATTATTAGTTAAATACACATAAACATAGATTCTTTTGAATTTGCTAAATATATTCCTAGTATCCACATATAACTCTTCGGCCAGATGATTTCTCCCCTTTCAGCATATTGTATCAAAAAAGATATGTGGGGTTGGCTAGGTGGCGCAGTGAAGAGAGCACTTGGCCCTGGAGTCAGGAGGACCTGAGTTCAGTGTCAGACACTTAACACAAAAACCTACCCATGTGACCTTGGGCAAGTCACTTAACCCCAATTGCCCTCCAAAAAGCAAAATAGAATAGAATAGAATAAAATAAAATAGAATAAAATAAAAATGTGGTAAGAGTTAAAGGGAGTATCATGCTTTCTATATGTGTACAGAGGGGCAGGGAATAATTTATGAATTATTAGGCCTGAAAACCATTAATATAAAACCCATATTTTATAATCAGTTAATGGACAAGAATTTATAAATTCTCACTATGTACCAGGCAGTGTGCCAAGTTCTAGGGATACAAAGAAAAGCAGAAATAGTCCCTACCCTTAAGGAGCTCACATTCTAATGGAGACAATATGCAAACAGCTATGAGCATAAAAGGAGGGGTGGTGATTTCAGAGGGAAGCCCCTGCAGGTGGAGGTGAGGGGGAGGAGCGGGAAAGGAAATGTTAGGTCTTGAGCTAAGACTTGGAGGAAGCCTGGAAGCTCGGAGGTAGAGGTGATGGGGGGAGTAAATCCTTCAAATAAAAATCACTTCCCTTGGCACAGGCCACGAACAGTACGGGCATTATGATCATCATGACCCACCCAAGAATGGGTAGATTCTCAGACCCTTTTGGCTTAACCTAAGTGCGATGTTATTTTTAGGTGATTTAAGTCACAGTGCATAGAGAGCAGGGGAAATTTAATAAGCCGCATAATCTTTGTTACCCCAAACATTCCAGTTTTACGCATGAAGCTTGACCTCTTTCCAATACAAGTCAATTTTGCTTATTCATTGATCATGATGAGTACCCCCCTCCTCATTTGTGTTGAACTGGACTCCTCACAAGGCCATGGAGGCTCAAGCACCTTCTCCTAAAAAAAAGAAGGATCAGCCTATGAAACATCTAACTTGGAGGTGAACTTGCCACAGGACTCAGAGCTGCACATCTAACCAACTTCCATTGTATTTTTGTGAAGTAATTTTTATTAAAACAGTTGTCTCCTTCACCAAAGCATTATTCTTGGAGGAAAGGGATTTGAAAAAGAAAATATGACATAAACATTGACATTTGTGCCTTCCGATGGAATAGAAATTTAGTGATATCAGCCATTAGATAATAAACTCAAAAATTTACTATCAAGATTTTAGGAATTTGAGGTGTCTCCCATTGGTCGATTTTTTTCTTCCCCTAATAGAATTTGGGGCATTCAGTAAATATAAGTTAATATTAATGACCATGGTTTTTAGAGATTTTGAAGACGAGCTTTCATAATTTGTACAACTTGCCCTTGAATTATCAAGAGAATAAATTTCTTTGTGTTCAACATTACTATCTCCAAAATGATCTTTTTCTTATGAGTATTGTCTGGTCTCCCGTATTTCATATCTACTTTTGTATTGGAATGAGCATATGAATATTTTTCAAGATAGCCAACTAATTATATTCAGTGTGAAAATTTGATCTTCTAGCACCTATTTTAAAAAGAGAAGATTTGTATTCCAAACCACAAAATTAGTCATAGCTCTAATGATTCCAAGCCTGAGCCTTGAAGGTGAAAATAATTAATAGTTGTGAACCGGGTAGTGGTGGCTGGTTGCAAGTAAATGAAGCGCCAAGCAGTGGGACTGTGATTCTCAACATGGTTTTAGCTCAGGTCATTTCCCCACAAAGCCCTAAAATTTCAACATCTGCCCACATTTACAATAAAAGTAACAACAAAAAGATCATAACAATAATAATAATGTACCTGGGAACTGATCATCTGGAACTAACTTGGGAGGCTGTGGGTGGAAGTAACTAGAGAAGAGAAACTGAGGTTTCAGAAACTATACTGATGGTGACAGTCTGTCTCTTCTGAATCCCAGCTGGCCACTTAGTACCATTGTGACCTGGGGCAAGTCATTTAACATCTCTAGGTCTCAGTTTCCTCATCTGCAAAATGGTCCCTTCCAGCCCTAGATACAGGAACTATGAACTCCCTTCTCTTTTGACCCTTCCCTTTTTTCTTCTTTTCTTCTTGCATTTTTTTTTGGTCATTTTCATATGCCCTAAATATATTCATCTCATGCCTGGAGTAGTTTTCTGGAAGGATTTTCCTTTTTCCTACTCACTTCTGGACTAGCTCCTCCAAGACCCTGAGAGAGTAGAACTGCCAGTTACTAGCTTTTCTGAAATATTGTCTTATTTTAAATTTCACTTTGATTCTTACCCTGCTTAGATAGATGGGTAGACAGCCAGACAGATAGAGAGAAAGAGAGAGAGAGATAATGCTGATAATCACAAGAAAAGGAAGAGGCTTGCCTGACAGTCAAGCATGGATAAATTTTCAATTTAGTATTCAATTCAATAAACATTTATTAAGGACCTACTATTTGGCAGGCACTGTGCTAAGTGGTAGGGGAGGCAAATAAGAAAAAATCCTGCTCTCAAGGAGCATATGATCTAATGGAGGAACACAGAACAAAAAAGGATGCTGGAAAGTTCATGGGACAGGAGAACACTAGGGCCATCTTGTTCCTTGGAATTCATACAAAGCAGAGCTCTAGATGAATAGTAGAGTGAGCTGGAAAGTCCAGGTGTTACCCTCTAGAAGGAATGTTTGCTGATGGTTCCAACTTTTGCTTCTGGATGATGATCATCCTGACCGTTTTCTTTTAGTTCCTCATGGCTCCTAACCTGGAGCAGTTCATAAAATGAAGACTATAAACAAAAGCAGAAGTTTTAGGGAAGTGGAGAATAGGAGATGGAAGTAAAGGATGGAAATGCTTATTGATCTTTGTCCTAAGAAGGTACCAGGCTGATGGGGAAACCCTAAAAGAAGCTACCACATGGGCCTAGCAGGGCAGTCATTGTGCTGGGAGCCTTCCTTTGGAGTTCTGACACCTCATGGAGACAAGTGGAGCATACATGCTGCAGGGGTCATTCTTCATGTATGTTCATGGTCTGCATTCTCTTCCAGTCATACAGCTCCCCTGGGGATATTCTCTATCAAGCTTCTCATATGAAATTCTTTATTAGTAATCTGTTTGCCAACTTGCTGGTGCTCATCATGGACCTATTCATTGTCTCCAAGGAAAACCATCGTGTTGATGGCCAAATTTTGTGGGTTGACTGTCCAACTGTATAACATGATCTGGGCAATAAGCATTCTTTATCCATGAGTCTTCCCCTTAAGAGGTTCTGTGAGATTCTGGGGCTTGATGAATTCATCACATTGTTACCTTTAAACAGGAACATCTGGAGGACTTCACAATCAACAGACAATCTCTCTAAATTAGTACTCAGGATTGTACATCTTCCATGAAAGTGGTGGAAACCTTTGACAAGCACATGATTTCTTGTCTTTTGCTGAACTTGATATTAATAATCAGAGGGTCATTAATTAAAGTTAACTCCATTATATCTTTCAAAGAATCTATTATGATATGAATGAGAGTCTTTAAAAGGGTGACACTTTGCTCTACTGAATCAAATTATTTTTAATGCACCCAACAAACACTACACACAGTAGTGTCTTGTCTTTAAATTTTTTCCATCAATTTTGTCATTGTAAAGATATAGTCTGATATATACTATAGTTTTTAAAAGCTTGACTGTTTTTTCTTCTCATATTCTTGATGCATAGATAATTCTCATAAAATTATGTAGAAATGGGAAATTTGCCATAAGTCAATCTTGATTTTAGGCATGTGGATTAATGATTATGAATGGTCTCTCAATTATATTTTTCTATTCTAAATGTCTGTTATCCTAGCTGCCATATATCTCCATTTTGAAAGAATGAGTATTTCTTGGTTGAGGCAATTTCTAGGCTTTTTATTGTGTAAATGGCAATAATTTGTGTTAAATAAGATCTGTTCTTTTGTTCATTTCATTTTTCAGTATCAACCACTAATTTAAATAAATTCATTGTAAATTGCCTCAGTAACATGCAGTTTCTTCCTATTTTGATTCTTTTTCTAGTGTGATATTAATTTTGCTTTTTACTCTAATATGTTAGTGGTCTGGCTGAACAGATGGTTGATTTAGACATGATTGCCACATCAGTAATCTGTTATTCTTTTTCTGCTTAAAATACAATTTTCTCTTTTGTTATGTTTTTTAGTGTCTAATACATTCCACTTATTTTCTTGAAGAGGGTACTTACGATGTATAGGCATAAAAGTTTCTACATAGCCTATAATCCTTTAAATATTCTCATATCTTGCTCCTGAGATATATATTTCAGCCTTTTTGAAAGTATCATTACATCATGCCCAGTATTGAAGTTACCAAAAACTAAAGTGTATATTGATTTAATATGGAAGCTTTTATCAAGTTATTGATAGAATTTCTCAATCTTCTCAACTTCTGACACTCATGCTATGATTATTTTCATGAGAGTCTTTCTATAAATGCTGATCATGAGCACTGCCATACAGTAGTGCCAATGCAATACCCATAGTAGTTGCTATGACTATGCAGACATATTTCCAGAGTACATTTGCAAAATATTATAAAATCTCTTCATTAAATGCAAAACCAAAGTATTTATTTGGATAAGAATACCAGTAGGTAATATTTAACAAGGTAGTGATCGCTACCATTCCAGGGAGCACCAACATCTCAGCCATTCTTTTTTGTTAAATCTCGCTACAAACAAGTTTCCTTAGACCAGTTCCTCTCTCTGCTGACTCAAGCTGCTTCTCTCTCTGAGCACTGTGCTGCTCTCACTCCCTGCTCTGCCTGTCATACTCTTCCCTGTCTCTTTCCCCAACATTAAAATTCCACTGGGCCAGCTCCCTCCACTCTTAGCTCCATGTAACCCAGGTTCCAGGTGACTCAAGCTGTATCACAGCCCCAGAGCTCAAAGCAAGTCATACAATGTTAATGAATGGGGAGGACCTTTCCATTCCATTAATATTACATGTACATACATACACAGATACATACATAACACACATACACATATATTACACATGCATACACACATGTGTATATATACATATACACATGTGTACATTTACTTTTGTACCTGGTTTTAAATCTTTCTTATTCTACATGTACTAAAATAGAGGGAGAGACAGCATGGCATTCTGCATAGAGTTTTTAAATTGAAGTCTAGAAGACCTGGGTTCAAATTCTGGGCTCTAACATAAGCCATGTGACCATGAAGAAATCATTCAATCTATCTGACCCTCATGCAGTTGTGTCCTCTAAGTTATAAAGGAATTACAATCTGGTTTGCACAGTGATATCATAGATATTTGATACTGAAAGTAGAGAAAATAAAGGATACATATGAAGGACTTTTAACCAGTAATTAGATATTCTATTCAATACTTCAATTAAGGGAAATTGTGAATGAAAAGTAGACAGAGTAGAAGAACAAAGTAGTTACCATAATAAAGCTATAAAATGTCTGAAAATTGTATGAGTTTCAGTGATCCAGTTAGTTGGACTGATGATATATTTATGTGAAAAATACTGTTTGGATGTTCTCTCCTTGTGTGAACTGGCATTTGCAGAAATCAATAAAAAGGAAGGATTTAAAAAACCTAACGGCGTATTAAATACGTTTTTAAAGACTCAAAATGCAATTTTCAATAAACGATGTTTATTTAGCATCAGTAAAGGCAAAAATGTTACATAGGTTTGGGGTTTAAAACATTGAGTTGAAAACACAATTGAATTCTTAAAAGAAAAAGAAGTGTATAAATAAAATTATCTTGAATTTTTTCCTTTTCCCTGCTGTGTCTATGAGTTAAAATTTGTCTAGAGCATGCTAACAAGTGGCATGGTATGTATCTTGTTTCTCTTCTCATTGCATGAAGCTTTTTTAGGACTGTACTCTGTGTTCTATGTAAAAAGATGTCCTGTTCTTTTACGGTTTTGTCTTATTGCACACGCATGAGTTCTTTCTGACTCTTTTTCTAACAGATTCCAATGCACAGATTTCATCATTGGAGTCTTTATGAAATAAAAGTGAGTTCATTTGTGTTGCATGCTTTCTTAGATAGCCTAGAAATACAAAATTGCTTAGCTGGCATTAAAAAATGCAAAATACTCAGAAATATTTGAATTGATCCTTGATGCACTCATTAAATCAATTTTAAAACTGGATTTTTTTTCCCTCTGATATAGTTTATTTGCAACATGCTGCTCAGAATGTTTCTGTATTCAGCATTTCAGAAAATACCCCACTCAAAAATTTGATATGTAAATACTTTGTAAAATGTGTATTCTTTCTTCAGTAGTAGCTCTGTGGTGTTTAACATAATCTGTGATAGTTATGTAATTGCCTAAAGGCAAATAAAGATTGAAAGCAAAGAATGGATTTGGGTTATGGAATCTTTTACAAATGTAATAATTCCTCACAGCTCATCTATCACAGATCACATTTTATAATGTTTATTTCCTCTTATTGTCTTTGAAAAAATTTGAGCCACTGATCATTGGTGTGAGAGATTTAAATTTATATTACAGCCAAAGTGCACTCACATATTTTTACAGCTGCAGTAAAGTTCGTGGTGTAAAAAAGGAGGGGGCACTTTTAAGATGTAGATCTCATTTAGCTTTGAGAATACCTAAAGGATATGCCTTTTTTGCCTTCCACTTCTACACCTGAACACTGCTCATGGACAGACAAAAAAAAGATAGATACATGATTTACCCAAACTCACATGGAAAGACACAAGCTACATCTTGATTCTCCTCTACTGAGGACTATTCACTCAGAAATTAGAATTCCCTGCCTTTGGAAGTCAAATGATATCATTCTATGACACATTTTGAAAATGATAAATTATGAAAGTAGGTTCCTTCAAAATTGATAAAACATGTAATACGTATACTATATGTATGTACATTGTACATCTCTACATCAATCAGTCAGTTGGTAAGCATTTATTAAGTACCTGTTATGTATTTGGAGCTGCAAATATACCGATGAAAAATGAAACATTCTCTACTCTCAAGTAGCATTGAATGGTTGGAAAAAACAAGTTTATATTGAGGTAGATATAGAATAAATAAATACAGAACAAAGACAAAGTAATTGGGGAAAATAGTACCAATAATCTAAGGGAATCATTAAAGGCTTCATCTAGAAGGTAGCTTTTTCATAGTGTCTTGAGAAATTGTATGAGGCAAAGGTAAGGAAGGGTCACATTCCAGGGATGGAGGATGAACAGTACAAAGACCAGGAAAAAGGAGATGGAATGTAGTATGTAAGGAACAGAGAGAAGGTCAGTTTGTTGAAACCATAGAATATGGAAAGAATAGTGATGTATAATGAAACTGGTAATGTGGGTTGGAGTCAAGTTGTGAAGGGCTTTAAACACCAGAGAAGTTTGTTTCAGCCTAGCAGCAATAGGGAGGCACTGGAGTTTATTGAGTTAGGTTAGTTGTTAAAATTGATTATCTGAAATAAAAAGGAAACTGAGGACAAATTTACCGAGCCGTCTATGATTTAATCTGCAAAGCTAGCATTTGCATTCCAAACAAGATTTCCTGACTCATCAGAGGTCAGAGACCAGGAGTGATTTACAGAGATAGTTTTTATAATTAAAAAAAAAAAGGAATTTGATGAATTACAGAAACTTTAACATAATTTTATTGGACAATAGTTTCTTCCACATTTTCTTAATCCTAGGCCAGAAGTCCTTTCCTGCAGGTGATACCTTTCATAACCATAAAGTATACTGGGAAAGAGGAACTTGTGGTCAGTGGTCAGTGGTTGGCAGTCACCCTCCCCCCCATCTTCTTTAGAATATTCCATTACTTGACTTAGACTTTAGCTTAAGAAAAAAAAAAGGCTCATCCAGTAAGACTGGAACAAACAGCTTAACCTCTCGCTAACCTTTCTCTAGCCACCAAAAAGGAGAACTTGGCCTCTGGTCAACTCCCCTTTCTGCTAGATAGGGAAATTTAGCCTTTTGAAAAACCTTACAATCTTATGATTATTTTATTATCTGCTACTAATTATCTGCAACTAAATATAAAGTCTTAATCTATTACTAAATTTATAGGTAACCCAGCCTTAGAGACTATGCCAGTCTGACTTATTTTAGGGCTAACTTTTCCTAAAGAGGGAAGCTTAATCCTATTATCAAACTAAAAATAAGTAAAAGTCATCAAAGATAACTGATTTCTTTTTCAATATGATGCAGTCAGTTCTGCACTTACAGAAGATCACTTTGGCAGCTGTGTAGATATGGACTGAAGTGAGGAGAAACTTGAGAGAGAGGGACTAATTGAGGAAGCCTTTGCAGTAATGCAGGAGATGAGTGATGACAGCCCAAACAAAGGTGATGGTTATATGAGTAGAGAGAAGCGTTTGGATGAAAGAGATATTGTGGAGGCAGAAACAACAAATGAGGTTGTGAAGGAGTTATCAGAGAGTAGAAGGAGAATTGAGGCAGAGTAGAGTCATCAAAACTCAGAGAAGAGAGATAATTAGCATTGAGTTCAGGAAGAAAGGGTGGTCAATGGGGTCAAATGCAGTAGAAGTTGAGAAATACGGGGGCTGAGAAAAGCCCATCAGATCTGGCAGTTTGGCTCATTGGTAACTCTGGAGAAGGTAGTTCCATTTGAGTCAGAAGCCATATTTCAAAGGGTTAAGGAATTGGTGAGAGAAGTGTAGATAGAAGGAGTATAGACAGCTTGCTCTAGGAATTTGGTTGAGATGAAGAGGAGAGATTTGGAATGAGAGTTTGGGGGGATGGTAGGTTCTAGTCTTATAAGGTCCCGTATCCTTATACTTTGAATACAGTAGGAAAGGAACCATTAAATAAGTACCTATAATATATCATGTATATTGTATGTAATAGTAGCTGTCATTTTTATGCTTTAAGTTTTGCAAAGTACTTTACATACATTACCTAATTTGATTGTCATGATCATCCTGTGAGAAGGTGAATGAAAAAGATTAGGGCAGCAACAGAATAGCAGAATGTCTGAGGTGAATGGATATGAAGAGTGATCTAGGATGTCCAGATAGTGTTAGCTGAATTTGTACTCATTGATCAATCAGGACTACTCATTTCCTAGGAATGAGTGTCAAAGTTGAATAAATTAATTCCCTCAATTTCCCACCTGCGATCCTAGGTAGGAAAAGGTAGACAGAGAAGGTGGATGACAAGATGTGTAAATATTAAAGATGTTGTCATCTCCATTTTACAAATGAGGAAACTGAGGGCAAGAGATTTTTGAGTGACTTACCCAGGGTTATACACCTAGTAAGTGTCTGAGATGGAATTCCACTATGAGTCTTTCTGACTTCAAGACCAGTGTTCTATCTCCTTTCCATGCCTTAAACATAAGTACATATCATATATAAAAATCATGTGTGTAATATATAATAAAATAAAACATCACATATAAATATATGTATGTATATGGATGCATACATGCGTATGTGTATATGTTTTATTTGTATGTACATTTTGGGGGATTGCGTGTATGTGTCTGCGTGTGTGTGTGTAAGTCATCTGAGTCCATTTCAAAAGATTTTGCAACATTTTGTACCCTTAGTAAACATATTTTTCCTGAGTTTTGGTATGCTAATAATGGCATTAATAACATGTATAATTGCTATCTAGGGATAAAAAAGAATCTAATCACTTTCACTAAAAGTTTAAGATTACACATTTATACATTGAAACCTTGGCATTGGCCCACCTAAGAGCAGAAGCCTACTAGCACTTTTGTAACTAAACCCTCATGTATTTGCACCAAAACAGACCAACTCTTTATTGTGTCCTACTTTCTGCATCTAGGTTCTCATACATTTCCTTGATTCTTAACCCTCACCTGGGTATGGCAGACATTTCCAATAGAACTGTACTATTTGTTTTGCATTTTTTATGTCTTTTGTACAACTTGTCTATGACATTAAAAATAAGATGGAGGGTTTATTGCTTAAAAATCAAACCCTTCCATTTACCGCTAATACTTTTCTGAAATTTGTTAGAAGAGCAAAAACCTTGTCTTTCACCTTTGTCATTTACAGTTGAGCAACAGAAAGATAATTTTGAGATACACAGCTTGGATTGTACAAAGCCAGAGCTATCTTGATGACAGGCTTTTTTGTTAGAAATTGCTTCCCCTCAGGCTTCAAACACTGTTTTGAAACAAAAGTTTTGATGAAACAGTCGGGTAGTAGTAGTAATAGTAGTAGTAGTAGTAGTAGTGGTAGTAGTAGTAGTAATAGTAGTAGTAGTAGTAGTAGTAGTAGTAGTAGTAGTAGTAGTAATAGTAG
>CM053580.1:240586296-240677044 GCA_028627135.1 Pseudochirops cupreus | reverse complement strand
CAAAGATACGAAAAAAGAAAAAAAAACCTCAAGGAGTATACATTCTAAGGGGTATTTCCTGAATATGAAGTCTTCTTCTCTGGGGAGGTACAGCACTAGGCATTCCACTTTACTGAACACTATGCCAGTAAATGCAATAAAAAATCTACTGGATCAGTTTTTATACACACACACACACACACACACACACACACACACACACGCATGCATTTTTAATTTTTTTTGGCATTTTCTAAACTGATTTTTGATGTTACATTCAGATTTTTAACTGTCATCTTTATAACCACAGTCACAGACTCTTGAACCGATCCATGATTCATTATCACCATCCTATGTTCTAGTTCTTTACCATACAAGTTGTAATCAGTTAAATATGTTTCCTGTAGCACTAAAAGTCCTTATATGAGAGGATATGAGAGATGATTTAAAGAGAATACTATTTAAATTATATAAATTACTTCATTTTTTCTGACATCTGAACTAATTTTAGACCAGTGGAGACTTTTCTCAAAGTTTGTTTCTTTTAATAAATTTTTCCCCGTCAAATTTAATATGATAGCATTCATTGAACCACAGATGGTCTCTTCTGGGCATCAGTTCTAACACTGTAATAGAGTAGGTCTGATTTTAACAAGGAAGCAAGCCCTATTTTACTTTTACAGAACATTTTCTTGATGAAACCACATGAACTTCTGAATACTGCCTACTCAGTAAAAAAAGTTTTATCAGTTTAGAGACACCTCAGTAAAAATATGGAAATATTGCAGAAGGATAAGACTCTTTCCATGTGTCATCATGCTGTGGAGACCTATAATTTTAAATCTTTTCTTTTTTCAAGGAAAAGGAGGAATTTTGTTTTACCTGAAAAACAAACTGTTTTGAATGCTATTAATAATTTTGCTATTTATAGTGAAAGTGTTCAAGATTAAAAGATTTATTAAAGAGTCCCCAAGAATGAAATGGTAAGTGGATGATATCCAAGCAAGTTAAAAAAATTAAAAAGCTTGTCTGTGAACCTCAGTGTCACTGATGGGAAATACTTAATCTATTCCAGGAGAGATGTGAAGAACATTGAGAATACTTATGGAAAGCATAGGTTTTTTTTGTTTTTGGTTTTATTTTGTTTTCTAGCTAACATATTTCCAAAACAAACTCAGAGTTTAGCTAAATATTTGTTTGTTTCTAGGAACTCTCAGAAAATGAAGTGCTTGGATCGTATTTCTCAGTGAAGTCTTTCTGGTGGAGGGTAATGTTCCAATATGTTATGTTGCTACTCTTGATTTTTGTTTTAGGCCAGAAAATTTGACTGTTTCAACACAAACTGGCAAAGATGCTGTTTTCATATTCTTGATTGGCCCTCATTTTGAATACTAAGTCATTTGTGGCACCTAAATTTAATTTTTCTTTCATTTCCTCATTCCTAAAGACTAAAAAACTATATTCTAAAACTCACTGCTTTGAACTGAATTCTTTGAAGAAGGAATTTTGTCACAAATTCAGAGCTGATAGAGGATTTTGGTTCCTTCTGGTGACCTATTCCATTAGATCTAGTTTTATATGAAATACTTGGATAGCAATAACATGATCTAATATAGAGGGGCCACTAAATTTCCATCTTTCTCCTGCTCAAAAAATAGGCCTTGGGTGCCTTGTTACTGCTATGAATGGATACTTTACTTAAAATTTTAGAGTTCAATCTTGTTTGAAAATGTCTTTACTAATTCCATAGAAATTTTAGGCCAGTTATGTATTATTTGAAACATTTTGCACAGTCCGTATTTCTTTATTTAAAAAAAAAAGTTTCATCAAATTAAAAAAAAAACTGTAGCCCTGCTTTGTATTTAAGGAAAGAAAAAAAAATGAAACCTCTTTGCAAGAGTTTTTCAAAGTAAGAGATTTCAGTTCAACACTACTTACTTTTTCCTGAGCCCCATCATCCCACTTTCCCCGCTATGATTCTGCATTTTGCTCTGTGCTGATTGCTAATTTCCTTCCTCTGTGAGCTTTCCTCCTTCTTTGAAATTTATATGTAGGACACCATTTCATAGGGTTTGAAATCGTGATGGAAATGCTGTGAGCCGATCAGTGTACCAGTAAAGGTCTCTCCTCCCCAGAAATCAATGAGACTACAGTAGTTGTGCCCTTTCCTGGCCGAACTCTCGTTTAGACTTTCAGTGACCACAGGTAACTTGAGGGTTAGGACCTTATCATTTTTTTTTTCATCATTTCATAGAAGACTTCTTGAATAGCGACCTCTGGTATTTAGGTATTCCACTGACTTTCTTGAAGTAAATGAAATGACCTGTTTGTTTATTCATTTTCTTAAATTGCCCAGATAATTTCATCTGAGGAGAATTTTAGATGTGGGTCTTTTGAATTATTCAGCATCATTAACATTATTGAAGGACTTTTGTAAAATTGTCATTTCTGCTTTATTTTGCTAGTTATTCAAAATGAATAATACTGTTAGCCACATTATCTAAGACATCAGGCCAGAATATGTCTTCCTTCCATTCCCCCACCTCTCTCATGCACACACACACACACACACACACACACACACGATACTTGCACACATTTTATAGATATATGTGTATGTGTGTACACACACAAACACATAATATATGTGCAGAACCCAAAATGACTGAAAATTCTGTTTCATTTTACTAAAGACATACCATCAGATATTATTCCACTTCCCCAAGTTGCTCTATATGGTAGTTTTTTCCCCAGTTACTACCTGTCTAATGGTCATTTTTCACCACCCTTCTTCCAACTTTCAGTATTCCTGATTGATTCCAATCATCTCGTGCTGTCCATTGACATTTCCTAACACTCTTAGCTGCGAAATGTTTCTTACACCAAAAGTGTAATTAAAAAGAATGACTTATGTCATCATTGAGGTTTAATAGAATGTCTCTTTCTGAGCCCCTGGTTTTGATGTTGTTCAGAGATCACACAGCATGAGGCTTTGAGATCATTTAGTCCAACTTTATTTTACAGATAAGGAAACTGAAGTACAGAGGATTCCCAAGGTCATATAGATATTTAATGGTAGAGCAGGGATTATGTATTTAGATTTGGAAGGGACTTTAAAGGCCAAGCCCAACCTCCTTCATTTATAAATGAGAAACCTGAGGCTGAATTATTTGCCCAGAGTCCCACAGCTAAAAAGTGTCTGAAATAACATTTGAACTCAAGACTTCCAGATTCTAAGTCCTGCACTCTGGTCATGTACAACCTAGTTTCCTGAGGACTGCAATCCACATCATACTTTTCTCCAGATATTTTTAAAATATTTCATTCAATAGGCAAGGTAGCAATCCATGCAAGACATTTTAGAGTCAATTATGAAATGCAGAAACTCCACCTATATAGAGGTTTCCCTGTTATATGCCTCCCATATTGTATAGCATTTTTAAATATCTCCTTATGTCATTGATGTATGAATGTGGCAGAAGACACACTGAAGCTCTCATGTTCAGACTTTTGATTTCCTAATTCAGAAAATTAGTAGTTCAGGACTCTTCTTTAAAAATGGTAGGTATGGAGCATGTATATACATGATCAGGAATCAGTGTGATCATTAATACCATTTCTCTTTGACCAAGTGATACATTGGTCCTTTCTTTTTGTTTTCCTACAAAAGTATAGAAAACAATAGGGAAGTATTCAAAAGACCAGTGATCTTAAGTGTTGTAGGCAACCTTGAATGAGGAATGTGCTTTCTCAGATGAAGAGAATAAAATACCTAGAATAAAAGCTGAAATATATTTAACTAAGGAATGAGTCAGATTTAGAGTATCCATCAATTGATTTAAGAAAATATTAAATCCTGGTGAAATGTTTTTCAATTAGCCTGTCAGAGAGATAACTCTTTTTAAGGACCAAAAATAAAAATAATCCACATAAACCCTAACATCTTAAGATTGGTACATGTTTGAGAAGCAGTTTTACGTTGTTATGTTTTTAAAATAAAACCCAAAAAACAAAGAACTAATGTACAGTTATGATGGATGTACAAGGCTTATAATTTGGGAGAAGGGAGATAAAATGAAGTGAGACTCAAGTTAGTCTTAGATTAAACTGAGCCTCACCAAGAGATTATGATTTTCCAGATAATTTTAATTATAATTTTGTCAATCACTCATCATCCTAAACTACCTGTCCCAAATGCCTTTAAGACATAATACTAACTGAAGACTACTTTTTTCAAAAGCAGTTCATATATAACATTGTAAGAAATAGTTAAACAGGACACATTGACCAAGAAAAAGACCATTACAGGTAATTAAACAATTCAATGTTTAGTTCACAGAGATATCAAATGTCTTAGTGGGAAGGAGAAACAGACTTTCAGCAGATAGTATTTCCTTTTTACAGTTATTAAAACTGAGGCTTATTTAAAAAAAAAAATTATTTGTGACCTTTACAGAACATCTCAACACACTATGGAAGTAGTTGACAGTAAAATGTATAAATACTATGGTCCCCTTTCAGACTTTGGACAAAACATTTTGTACCTTGCTAATGTACTTACATAATATTCTCATATTTAGTTACATCTGCATGTGCCTTATCTTCCACTAGATTTTAAGCTCCAACACCAGACCTGTTTCTCATCTAAAGTTTGTTTCCTCTGCAAGCACCTGGCAGCATTTGGATACAGAAGGCATTTAATATTTTCAGGGGTAATTGGATAGAAGTTAATTTTGTAAAGGAAAATTTCAGGGTACCAGTGAGGGAAATATCTCCATTGAAGATCACTGTATTTGAGAATAGTCTTCCAAGGAAAATAAAAGATCAAAGAGTTTTAATAAGACTGTGGTTCTAAAACTAAATTGGACAAAGTACTAAAAGGTTTATTATAAAAGGCTGCCCTGCATTGAAAGATGGATGAACTGCAAATCCACTTGTTGGAGTACATCATCTGGGTGCAATTCACTGGAATGAGCTTAGTAGGGAAAGAGAAACAGAGAAAGCTTCTGGGGCTGGGACTGAGCTGATAATTGCACCATGCTTTGATAAGTACGGGTGTTCATAGTACAAAACAGTCACACTAAAGCTGTCATTATCTCTTCTTTGTAAAGTGTCTCATGGGTCATTTGATTAAATAAAGGCACATGTAGCCCTGTGCTGAAAATAGAAGGAAAATGGACTCTAACAGGCAAACTGCCTCATTGTAAACACACAAGCAATATCTTTCCCACCAGTTTTATAATGTCTAGGTGATTATATAGAAGGGCTAGACAGACATAAGAATGAATCAAAGGTAACAAAAGCAAAGGATTATTAGGAAATAAAGATGTTCTAGGAAGACTATCACTGACTTTCCCTCTTGCCATATAATAAAGCTAAATAGGTTGGTTTATTTGCTTGACGTGCATTCAGAATCAGGAAATAATTGGCCTATTTGGTAAAATATTTTTTTATTATTATTATTATTATTATTAATAATAAGCCAGTAGATTAAGAGTCAGTGTTGGGAGGGTTGATAGAATAGAAGAACTAGAATCAGAATGGACTGGGCTCGAATCCCATGTCTAACTCTTACTAATCATGAGTGGGGAAGGGAAGTCCCCGCTGTGTGCTGGACTCTACTAAGCATTTAACCAATATATTTCATTCAATCCCATTTGATCTTCACAGTAACCCTGAGGGCGGTGCTGCTATTACCCTCATTCTACAGGGAGGAAATTATTATTATCTTTATCCTACAATGAGAAAACTGATAAAATAAAGAGGTTAAGTGATTTGCCAAAAGATCAGCCAGTGTCTGAGGTTGAGTTTGAACTCAGGTCTTCTTGATTCCAGTCCAATGCTCTGTGTACTATGGTGCCACTGAGCTGCCTCATGGGCATGCCCCAGAACCTCTCTGAGCCTCAGACAATTCTCTAAAATTTAGTGTACTAATACACTGTAAAGATTATGGTCTTAATTGGTAGGGAAAGTGCCTACACCAACTAAATCACAGATTTGTCAATATATTGATATTTTATTAGGTTGTTAATAGCCCAGGTTCTAAAATTTCTCTACCCTGAAAATGTATAAGAATGTGTCAAGCTCTGGAAGTCTGCGCTAAAAAACCAAGTCTCAGTTCATTTTTTACCTACACGATGTACCTTTGTGCAGCCTAATCAGCCAATCAACCAATGATGAAGCATTTTGTTGTTCCTCGCGACTCTTCGTGACCCCATTTGGGGTTTTTCTGTCAAAGATACTGGAGTGGTTTGCCATTTCCTTCTCAAGCTCATTTTACATATGAGGAAACTGAGGCAAACAGGATTAAGTGACTTGTCCAGGGTTATACAACTAATATCTGAGACAAGATTTGAAATCAGGTCTCCCTGACTCCAGGCCTAGTGCTCTATCCACTGTGCCGTCTAGCTGCCCCAAGCACTTACTATATTCCACACACGGTACTAGGGCCCAGTAATACTACAAGGTGAATAAATAAAACAGAGAATCCTTTGCCTTACCTTATCCTCTGGAAGGGGAAACAACATGCATGCAAATGAGTAAATGGAAAACCCATATAAAGGCATTACAAAAAATATTCATCCAAATCTCTACCATTTATCTCCTCTCATGACCCTGGGTGAGTCACTTAACCCTGTTTGCCTCAGTCTCCTCATCTGTAAAATGAGCTGGAGGAAGGAAATGGCAAACCACTCTAGTATCTTTGCCAAGAAAACCCCACATAGGGTCACAAAGAGTCAGATATGAGCAAAATGTCTGAATAACAGCACCGTGATACGTAGACCTCCCAAGGTGGCTTTGTTGAGGATGTTGTAGCTTAGTCTGTCTTCCAAAATAGTCCAGAGCAGCGGTTCTCAACCTGTGGGTCATGACCCCCTTGAAGGTCAAACGACCCTTTCACAGGGGCTGCCTAAGACCATCAGAAAACACGTATCTCCAATGGTCTTAGGAACTGAGACCTGGCTCCTGTATCCACCTCCAGGCGGGTCCTCCCCCTTGCAGATATGCCCACATACAAGTATTAAAGGGTCGTGGCATTAGGAAGGTTGAGAACCACTGGTCTAGAGGGTGATTTTAGTCTACTTTATTTCTCCCTATCCGGATCACTAATTTTGATGACTTCACCTGCATCTTTCTTTTTAGGAGATTTCTGTATCCTGATTCAGAATGTCTGCTAATATCATTTTCTAATCGCCGTGTTTGATCGCACTAGGCAATTAAATTACTTTCTCTGCAATGTCCTTTGCTCTTCACTCTCTTTCTTGCTTGGGCCCACCATAAGTCTCTGATATATTGCTATGAGGCCAGATATTTTGCTGCTTTCGTCTGGGGTTAGGGGTGCCATTTTTTATTGTTACTTTGAATGTGTCTCTTTAAGTCAAATATGTTTACTCTCAGCCTGTTGCTATTTTGAATGTGTTGTTCATGTGATTGTATAATGTCTCCTCATGGTATAATCTAGTAGCAAACAACTAGAACCATCAAGTTGGAGCCTTCACCATTTTGTGTAGGTTGTCATTTATGTAATTTTACATAAGAAACAAAATAGACTTTAACAAAATGTTTGAGACTAAAGAAATTGTTTTCTACCTCGTCTCACCCTCAGATCTCTCCTTGCCATTTCATTTTGTTTTGTAATGAAACCTGAATTTTATTCCCTTAGTCACTGCATTTTTTATCTGTAAACCTCACAAGTCCTTGACTAGCAATTATTCTTATTTTAATACTTCAGGGATCTATTATTTACTCAGGGAATATAGAAACTACCTGGTAGGGAATGGGAAACCCTCTACTAATGCAGATTAGTCCCCCCTTCAAGTTAGTTAATGGTTTTTAGTAGTTACTGTAATCACAGACTTCATCATCTTAGCAATAATCCTCTCCAGACCTACCCAGATTGGTCCATTGGCACCAGTCAATTGGCAACAGTCCAGTTGGCAACAAGTGGACATACTATACATTAGTGAGACTTTACTTGAAACCTGGCCAGCTTTGTGAGACTTCAATAAGGGCTGACCAAGTCCCATTATTACAGTCGAAGATTGGTGTTCCAGTTCCATTGAACCTACCAAAGGAAAGCAGTAACCATCATGTATGTATTTTACATAAGCTATCTGTTCTGTACTATAAGAAATTTTCTGGTACCTTAGAAAGTAGTGCTACAGTGTTTTCAAAAATTGTTTTGCAAAAATGATTCAAACATTTATGAAGATTAGGGATGGCTAGGCACACCGTTCACATCCTCATATAGTTCTGACCATTGATTCCAATCCAGACCTACAGAACCCCTGCTTTTCCAGCCTTGGGCTTCTCCAGAGCAGATCTCCAGAGTGCTTGTTGCCAAAATACACAAGTAAGTTGTACCATTCCATTTCCCCTTTCTCTGCTCACATGAGCAGCAAATTGACCTTGCTAAAAATTAATCTCCTTGTCCATATTGTTTTTATAGCATGATGAAGGCAATAATTTATTAACACTCATTTAAGTTGAACTAATTTACTTACCTGTTCTGAAATCATGCTGGTTGAAATTGCAAAGTGTCCATGCCTATTTCATGTGGATTTCTGGAACTATATTGTTACCTGGCATCATGAATCAGTAAATCAGTGCAAGAATAAATGGCTTTCTTGGTGGTGATCAGTCTTCTGTTTTGCTTTGTTTTTTTTGCTTCGGGGATTTTTTGCTTGTTTTTGTTTTTAAAGAGCAGAGAGAGAAGGATGGAAGAAAGAAAAGGAGAGGAGAAGAGAGGAGAGAAGAGGAGGAAGGAGTGGTATTTGTGATCTGTGTTTATTGAATAATGTTTTATATTTGCTTTATGTTGTAGTAGTCATACTGTAGTACTCAGTAAATATTTTTATTAATAATATTTAAGTCAGCACACTTTACCCAGGAGTAAAAAAATGTATATTTTAATTTTGATTGAGATATTTGATTTTTAACAGAATTACCATGTTAGAAATTTTTTTTAAAAAGTTTTATTTCTCCATTTGTCAGATGAATCCTATATTTCTCTCTTCAGAAGTTCAAAATGTACAAACCAAACTATTTCGATAGCTAGACTTAGAAATGGGTAATATTGTTTTTTAGAAATGTAAGCAGGGGGCAGCTAGGTGGTGCAGTGAATAGAGAAGACAGGCTCTGGAGTCAGGAGGAGACCAGTCAAATCTGGTCTCAGACACTTACTAGCTGTGTAACCCTGGGCAAGTCATGTAACCCCTATTGCCTCCAAAAACAAAGACAAAAAAAAATGTAGGCAGTACAAATGATTAATGTGATAATATTGCATTAGGTAACCTTAGTTAAATGGAGAAGAGAAGAGAATCACTGAGAAGGTAAAATACATACCCTCTACGCTGTACCACAGGCTAAGTACTTTCAGGTTAATTTCCAAAGAGGTTCAAGTGTTTAAATGCATGCGCTTGGCTATTCAGTGTTCTTATCCTTCACTTTTCTTGTTTGTTGTCATAAATTCCTCTGTTGTATGTAATCCACATCCCATTCATCATTACCTTCATATAATAGTTTTGCTTCAGGCTTATTAGTTCTTCCTAGCACTTAGAATTGTCATGACTACAGACAGTTTGTGACAAAAGTAAAAACTTCTACACTGATAAATGCTTCTGTTGAAAGGCATAATCCTTTTTTAAAAAGAGAGAAAATAGGGCAACATTTCTCTGTATCACTATTTTATCATTTAAAGAAATCTTTTAGCCAGGGCGCCACAGTCGGTAGTCCTCATTGCTGAACTTTTTGCAGTGGGAAAATATTTCCCCCACACCGGATCCCATACTCCCCACATCCGTATCATTGGTGTTCCCTTTATCTATTCCATTATCCGGCTGATTTGGGAAATGTATCTGCCAAGTTGTAGAAAAGCATTTCATAACAACTAATGGCAGCACTAAAACCTCCATTAAGTGCCTTTTATTTCCCCATGAGCATTTAGTATTCCATGTGGCTTTTTTTGGTCTGTAGGTCAAGTTCTTTATCTCCTGTGAGAAGTCAGAAAAATAGCCTTTCAAAAACTTATATATTTATTTATTACTTCCATAAAACTTTTGGAGGAAAACGTATCCTTGATTGGCAACAATGATCATTTTATATTTCATTAACTTTAGGGACTGTAATGGTGTCTTTATGGCCCCTCTAACTTCCAAAGAAGGAACAATTAGGTGTACCTAACAAAATGATTAAAATGTATAGATATGAACAGATACATATAATAAAAAAGATGTCATACATTAGTATTGTGGGAGGATATAACAGTCGGTCAGAGTCATCTCAAGGTACAGCAATACTTGTACTATTGATTTTTGTTGCCAGAAGAGAAGCAGGAATAGCCTTCGCATGAGTACGCGAACATCTTTCAAAGCTGTTCCAGAGCCCCTGTGCTAAACTGGTGGCCTTTACTTCTTGGGCCCTCACTTAGAGCCCTGCTGAATTTGATGTAAATACAAAATTCTTAAGTCTAACTCCATAGGCTTCCAATCCATAATAAATTAAAAACAGGGGAGGCTAGGTGGTGCAGTGAATAGAGCACCGGCCCTGGAGTCAGGAGGACCTCAGTTCAAATCTGGCCTCAGACACTTAACACAAAAACTAGTCTTGTGACCTTGGACAAGTCACTCAACCCCAATTGCCCTGCCTTCCCCCTTCCATAAAACAATAAATAAATAAAATTTTAAAAATTAATTAATTAACTAACAACAATAAACCAGAAGGGGAAAGGAGAATGGAGTGATATTAGAAGCACTATAACAACAGCAGTGACAGAAACCATCTGACATTGCAGGAGGTGAAAAGAAAAACTAAAAAGCAGATAGAGAATTCTGTTACGACATAGTGACCTAATGGATCTTAAATCAAAGGATTTCAGCATTGGAAGGAACCCTAAAGCTCTTCTAATCAAATCTGTTCAGTTCCCAGATGAAAAACCAGAGATCTCAACAGATGAAATTACTTTCTCTAGTCATTTACTCATACTGACACCCCAAGGAAAAAAAGCTAGTATTCCTAGTATTCTAATAAGAAACCAGAAAGTCTAGCCTACATTTTATAAAGAAATATTTCCATCAGAAAAGGATAGAAAGTTAGATAAGGTGTTTATTAAAGATTTATCATGTGCTGAGCACTGTGTTAAGCTTTGGGGATACAAAGAAGAGATAGATAGATAGGTAGATAGATTGATAGATGATAGATATGTAGATACATAGATAGACACATAGATGGATAGACAGACAGATACAGATACATAGATACATAGATAGATACATAGATATATACCTAGATAGATGGATAGATAGATAGGTAGATAGATAGATTGATAGATGATAGATACGTAGATACATAGATAGATACATAGATGGATAGATAGACAGATACAGATACATAGATACATAGATAGATACATAGATATATACCTAGATAGATGGATAGATAGATAGGTAGATAGATAGATGGATGGATGGATGGATAGATGACAGATAGATAGATGATTTAAATTTTGACCCACAAAGGGGAAAGCTTCAATTGTGTGGGAAACTTCATTTCCCAAAGATGTTAGCTAAATAAGACATTATTGTCAGGTGAGAGAAATTGGGTCACAAGATGATGGGGTTACATGAAGCAAACTGTGATTATACCATTGAGGCAAAAGAGATTAGGCAGAATGCAGTTTAAATAACAGTTTAGGAGCACTTAGAACTTGAGATGAATCTTGGAATTCCTTTTGAAATGAACACAAACAATAAGATCTGTGAATGGGATTCTAAAAAGAAACGATCACTTTGGTAACATGTACAGACAACTCCAATAAGACAATAAATTGCAGAGAAGGTACAGACTGACATTGTTAGGGGAAATTCTTAATTGGGAGCTTCCTACGCTGATAAAACCTAGTCAAAAATCATTTTGCATGAAAGCCAAAGTAAGAAGTGTCAAGATTATAGACTGAATTCTTAGTTTATTTTGTATACCAAGTAAATCTCCTATTAGGCTACCTTTAAAACTGATACAGATCCCATTACTACCCTATATCTAGTTCTGGTTTCATTCAGGTTCAATATTATCATAATTTAGAAGTGAACATAACTGACAAAGTTCAATAAAAAATATTCAAATATCTAAAGGAGAAATAAAATCCGGAGCATACATCCATCTCATAAAACGTGCATTTATAGTTTTTAAAGTACAATTTCTCTCCCCTGGGGGAAAGCAGGCTTCAGGTGTAAATGCCAATTGTTTGGTCAATTTTAGTCATTCTATCAAGGTCAACAGTAAACTACAACTCCAAGCCTTTTGAACAGCATCTTCTTTGATGAATAGAATCTCAGTGGATCATTCTATGTGCCAAGAGAGAGGCAGTAGTGGTATTTTGCTTCCAGAATCTTATTTAGTAATCCTAGAAAGAAGAATGAAGTGTAACAATAAAGTCAGAACTTGAAAGAACATATGTCATCTAAAGCAAAAGTCGGTAAGCTACAAATTGCCATGATTTGCCTGTACTATTAAATATCACAAATTACTTTCATAAATGATTTGCAGCAGGTGATTATTGGCTATCAGCATTTGCAGAAATTCCAGATCTTCTTGAAGTTCCTACAAGTCATTGGGATTTGAAGAGTTCAGACTCTTGACTGTGTTACGGGTTAAATGTACATTTTGATGTCTTTTCATTCGTTAAACTCTTTATAAAGTCCTGAAAACTGCCATAGGGTTGTATTTAACACGTATGATACATATTTTAAAATCTTTAAACAGGTTAAAAATTTTGATTCTCTCTTTTTGAGTAACAGAATTAAAAAAAAAAACAAGTATCATTAAATTATTTGTTATATTTTAAAGTAACTCTCTTCTCCTTTACCCAAAGTTTCAGACCCAAAGTTTACGTCTCTCAGACCTGCACAGAAAATCCCACCTATGGAGAGGAATTGTCAGCATCACTTTGATAGAGGGCCGAGACCTCAAGGCCATGGATTCAAATGGATTTAGTGATCCCTATGTGAAATTCCGGCTTGGTCATCAGAAGTACAAGAGCAAGGTACTTTGCCTTTATGGTGTTTTTGTTCAGCGTTTGTAAGATTTGGTTCCATTAATGACTATACTTTTAAAACTGAAGAAACTAGTCTTTGATAAATACAGCAGAACCCCTTCAGAGGACTTCCATCAGAAGTGAGAACTAGCACACGCTGTGTTTTCCAGAACTTTTAGTTTATGTAATTGCAAAGTTTCAGGGGCACAATGTGATGCACTTTTTATCTAAATTGAGAGGCATCTTTTGGAGTGGATAGAGAAGCAAATTTTCCTTGTAGTCTTGCCTCTGATAAGATATCTGGCAAGACAAGCCTCTGACATATTACAGGCTGTGTGCTATGGGGCAAGTCACTTAAATTCTTACCATCTTAAACTATTCTTTAAGACTATATGTTAGTCAAGTTGCTGACCTACATCAGTGGGGGGAGTTTTCATATTGGAAGTTCATTACACTGATGTAATCACAACCCTCTCCTCCACCTACTCCACCCCCCTAAAAAAGAAAGCAAAACTGTGTATGATCTTCTTTAATGCTCTGCTTTTTGCTGCTGGTGCTAACTCATGATTTGGGGCACTTCATCACATCCATTTCAGGCTACTGACCACCGACCATCATGACTGAAATTCGTTCCTTGTAGAGAGCCATTATACATGTCCATTGTTTTTCTGGATGCCACTGCAAAGTGTTCCTTAGTTTTAGCCATGCTTGGGAATTTCATGCTTGATGATTCTTTGGTGGTTAAATGAACCATAATTAGACATTTAAGACATTATCTCAACTTTATCTGTCAAATGGATGTTTATTGAGCACTTGCTACTATGTGTTGGTCACTATGATCAATCTGGAACACTACTCTGAAGACACACTTCCTGCCCCCAAGAAGTTTAGTCTGGGAAAATGAGGCAAAAATACATTAAAAGTAAAGAACACAAGGCAATATTTGTACTTTACAAAGCACTTTTCTCATAACAAACTTGTGCAGTATGCATTGTATATCATTGTTATGCTCATATCCAAGACAAGGAAACTGGGAGTCAGATGCCAAGAAGCTTGTTCATATAATTTTGCTAAGAAGTAGTGAAATTGAGATTCAAAGCCGGGTCTTCAGACTATAAGTCTAGTGTCCTTTTCACTGTCCCCAGCAGTGATACAGATGAAGAGTACTATTGGAGTTTATAGAAAGGAGAATCATGTCTTTATTTTTATATTAAAGATTCATATTTACCCACACGCATATTTTTGTTCAACTCAGTTGAATTTGATGACAATAGACTTGTCTTAATTTAATGCGCTCGGGGGACATTTGAATAATTGCATTACACACCCAATTCTATGTATTTGTCTCCAACCAGTGTTCAGTGATGTATTGGAATAAGTAAGAATTACACAAATATATGCCAGTAGCACTGATGGCTTTTTATCTTTTATTTTGCAAGATAACTTTCCATTTCTGTGCTCCCTAACAGAGATGTCAAACTCAAGGTTCAGGAAGACTCTGAATGGGGCCTGAGTCAGATTAAGATGTAATTTGGAAGTGTTTAATGAAATGAATAAAAATACGATATAGATAATGTTGATTTGTGGTTTTCTGAGTAAAGTTATGGCTTACTTTGATACCACTGCTCTAGGAGGTTTAAACCTGTATTACACTTCTAATCTTAGGACCTGAAATATGAAATCTAGCACTGAGCCCTCGTCTCCTTTGTTCTTTGTTTCTCTACTTCTTTGGCTAATTAAATTTCAGTTATGAGCTTTTAAATTATGGTTCATTTGGTTACACATATAAACTGTAGTTTGCCTTTTTCAAACTCTCTACTCCTAAACATTTCTGTTCTAATACTAAGCTGGAAGATGACCTTGAGCCTCTCTGCTTAAAGGAAAGAAATCCACTTAGGTTATTCTGTTGGCTGATGCAGCCAAGGGTCTTGTTATCAGTTAACCTGAAGTTTCCAAGGATGTCTACTAAAGACTGGAAATCATAGGAACGTAGACTTAAGTCTCTGAGATATCTCAGAGGCCATCTAGTAGACTCCTACCTTTTTACAGATAAAGAACTGAGGGCCAGAAAGAGAAAGTCATTTGCCTATGACTGTATGGTAATTATCAGAGCCAGAATTAAAATTCAGACCTTCTGACTCTAAATCTAGCTTTCTTCCCACTATTCCACACGGCCTCTTCTTTTCTGTATAACCTACAAGAGAAATGTAGTAATTCATTTGTTCATTTGAAAAATATACATTTATTGAATAACACTAAAGATGGGCACTGTGGGAGTTATTTCTAAAATTGTTGATTAGTCAATTTTTTATTTTAAACACGTCATGGATCCTCCTGCCCCTTTCTTCTTTTGTCTTTCAGATTTCAGTTAGGATATCGAGTTATTTGACCATCTCTTTTTCACTCTCTTCTGTCTTCTCTTTGCCTTTTCACAAATAAGTCTCAACTCTTCTCTTCTTCTCATCTAGCTGAAGTGGGAGTTTTTCTCCTTTTCTTCTTCACTCTGGTTATAATTCCTTTTTTAAAAAAAATTAGTATTTCCCCTGTTCAAGAATTTATAATGCAAAAGTTGCATTTTAAAAATAGCCCTCACTGATTTGGTCTTGTATGCTAATATTTTTAAGATTCATTTTATTTTTAATTTATGAAATAGAACAAGCATTTGTGTAACATAGTATATTTTTAAAAACATACTTGCACATGAAATTGCCAATTAATCATGTACAACATGCTATTTCTTTTAAATATGTAATAGTTATCATGTAAATTTCTTTTTTTTCCTTTTCTTTTCCATTTTTTTCTTCCTTTTTCTCCAGCTCTAGAGATGGCCACCATTAGACGCATATGTGTGTGTATGTGTGTATGTATGTATGGAAAACCATTATACACATACTTCTATTCAGTGATGATTAGGCAGTCATGATTTTTAAAATTAGTTAGTAATCAGTCTTCTGGATTGCCAAATATTTGAAAACAGCCTTGTTCTCTTTGTATCCCTACAGCATCATACCTTTCATATTTCATGCCTCCAAAAATGAAACACAAGAAAATTAAACCTAATAGAATATAGAAATGGAAAGTTATCTGGTAGTACATACTTATTCAATGGATAGGAACTAAACATTAATATTCTTTCAAATTTCAGTAACTTTTACCTAGACTTCTGAATTTTTGAGATAAGATTCAATGCCACAAATAAAGTTCAGGATAATGTAGCATCATGCAAAATGTATTGCTTGGTTCTAAAAAATGTCTTTCTCACTGCCCTTATATCGGGAGAGTTCAGTGTACACAACGGTATTCTCTCAAGCATCTCATTTCCCAGTTCCTGAGTCTACTCAGTCATGACCTGCTCCTCTGCTCCAAATCAGCTCCAATCCCTTCTTCCCTAAGAGACCTTTCCCCGTCTCCCAACCTTCTGCTGACGCCATCCCTCTGAGATTACCCTCCATTAATGCTGAATGTGTCTTCTGTTATACAGTTGTTTGCATATTGTCTTACTCATTAGAATGTGAGCTCCTTAAGCACCATATTTTTGCCTTTTCTTTGTTTCCACAGCACCTATCAAGGGTTCCTGGCACGTAGTAAGTGCTTCAGCATTGTTGACTGACTAACTTGATGGTTTAACTGACAATGTCCTACCACTCCACAATAGCCTGATTTTAATAACTTTTTTTGGAGCTTTCTTATATAGACTTCTCTAGAGAGACCACCTTAGAATAAAGGACTTTTGATACTTCAATAAATAAACCTCCTTGTATGGTCTCCAGCATGCGTGATTCCTCTACTAAATCCCTCTCTGCAGCCTGTAATACCTATTAACTCTAGTGCCTTGAATACATTCAATAAATATTTGTGGATTTGGTTTCATTTAAATTGTGTTATAATTTTTGTGGTTCTGTCATTTTCCATTCATATCCAACTCTTGATGTCTCCATTTGGGGTTTTCTTGGCAGAGAAGCTAGAGTAGTTTGCCATCTCCTTCTCCAGTTCATTTTACAGATGAGGAAACTGAGGCAAACAGGGTTGAGTGACTTGCCCAGGGTCACACAGCTAGTAAGTGTCTGCTTTGAACTCAGGAAGATGAGCCTACCTAACTCTTGGCATTTTGTTCACTGCGCCACCTAGCTGCCCCTGTGTCAGAATGAAGTTGCTTTATAATGGCAAGAAACCTCAAAAATTAGTAGAAAACTATTTCTTTGTAACTTTGATAGACACTTAGAGAATGGTCATTTTGCTAATAGAAGGAACTTAGTATCCCCTGTGTGCCTCTGCCAAAAAGTCATCATAGCAACTGTCTAGTTTCTGTATTGTCCAACCCAGTTCTCTAAACACTGAGAGTAGCCAGGGGACAGAAATAAAAATTTCTGGAAACTCATTTTCCCCTTTCTACCACGATAACTCCTCTCATTGACTATTATTATAAAGAATCTCTCATATTGTCTAACTGAGGTTTTCAGCCTGTTTCCCTTCCTAAGTTAGGAATATTTCAGTCTGACTCTCAAATTGTTATCTAGCATTGTCTCCAGTCCAACACTCAGGATGGGCGAAGGTGAAATCCCTCCCTCAAGAGAAGCATGGTTCATTTTTCAGGACAAACCATCATTCAGGGTCTCCTTTTTGGTGGGAACAGTAAGCATGGTCAATGTGCCCTATTAGCCATGGTTCCTGAGATTTTTTTTTTCTGGGATTTTTTTAATAAAGCCTCGGACAAGTTCCCATGATTTCCTGGTAGTACCTAAAATTTAATTTTGCGTCACAAGCAAGAGGAGCTTCAATCATAAAGCGATAATTACTTTCTTGTTCCTTTTTTTCTAGATTATGCCCAAAACATTGAATCCTCAGTGGAGGGAACAGTTTGACTTTCATCTCTATGAAGAGCGAGGAGGAATTATTGATATCACTGCATGGGACAAAGATGCTGGGAAGAGGGATGATTTTATTGGCAGGTTTGTGCTAGTCAGTCTTTTTATTTCACTCTGGAGGGAAGTAGATTATCAAAAATCATCTTTGTTTTAAATTTAATCCTCATAACCAACCCTCATCATTATGAAAGAAATGGAGGACTTTACCAGAGGACACATAGCTTTCAGTATTTATTTCACATTGCAGAGGACTGAAAGGCAGATCTCAGTATTGACCAGTAGGTGGCAGTTTTGACCAGTTGATGGACCGAAAATGTCTGTGTTGAAAGGATCCAGAGGCAAGTGGTTTCTTTCCTACAAAAGAGCTATCATGTTCAGAAACATTGAAAATAGGGATAAGGGAATCTTTTGAACTTTTTTTTTTAAATACAGTTGTTAGTCTCTCTTCGTAGCATGGAAACTTTTCATGAAATGCTTTGTTATGACCATAAAATGCTGTTTTTGTAGGATACAACAAAAGATGGGATCTTTACAATCTCTAGAGATTCATGAAATTGTGAAAAGTCACCATGTTTTCAGTATAGGAAAATGGTCATTCAGAAAATATGTATTAATATAATAATGGACTGGGACAACTTAAAGGCTGAAATCCATATGATGTAAATATATAAATCTTAATTTATATCGAATAGCTGATTGCATAGGATCATGAGATATAAAGCTGGAAGGGACCTTCGAGATTACAAGCCTCCTAATTTTACAGACAAGGAAATTGAGACCCAAAAAGATTAAGAAATGTGCCTCCACCTTAAGACTTGTATTACCTTTTATCTTCTATTGTATTAGCTTCCTAAATAGTTTGCCTGTTTCTAGTTTCTACCCTCTCCAATACTTCCTACACATAGCTGTCAGAATAATTTTCCTAAGGTACATATGGGTTAGGCTGTGCTACTCCCTCATTCAGGAATCTTCAATGACTCCCGGTTGCATTTAGGATAAAATACAAGCTCTTCACCCAACAACCTAAACCCTCCACAGTCTGATTCCAACCTAGTCTCCAGATGTAGTTTTGTTAGTCCTATTCTTGTACCCAAAGTCCAACCAAATTATCCTATTTATTGTACCTCAAGTGTAGCAGTCCACATGCCATTTCTGTGTCTTTTCACAGGCCACCTCCTGCCAATTACTTCCACTCTTTTCTCATGACTCCTTCCTAACATCCTTAAGTTCCTTTGAGGGTCAGCTCAAGTGATCAAGCTTCAGATCTAAAGAACAAGCAATTCTGGTGGAAGCCATGGGTACAATGACCAAAACCATAAGGAGGAGGTCTTAATGAAGGTGACTGCATGAAGCACTGAATCCACTTCCGTGAGAAATTGAGCAACTTCTAATAGGGCCAAAGCATTCAGATCTCTTGGAGAAGGGTGAGGGTGCAGAACAGGCTTTCTCCCACCATGGCCAAGGAAGAAGTGATTCCTGAGACCTCTGTGATAGGAGAAGGGGTATGCAGGTAAATGTTTAACAGCTGAGGGGGCAGGGCAGGAGGAATGTACATACAACACACTTGTAAATTTAATCTGTGTTGTTAACATTTTCTTCACCTCTTTCTCAAGTCTCGACAATCAACAAAATAATATATCATGCCCTGATTTATAGCATTTGTCTCTTTCCAAGGTGTAATTACTCAGACCAAAAATTTAACAATTGGCTCCAGTTCAAAATGGTTCCAACACACCTCCATATTGGAATAAGTAAGAGAAAAGTCCCAGGCTAGGTCCCATATTGAGAACTGGAAAAGCAGATTCAGAGGACTATGAATGAATACATCAAATTGGATCTAGAATGAAGTTAATATTAAGAACCAAACCAAAGAAAAGAAAGGCAAGAGGAAAACGAGGAGAGTCAGCGAATATTCTAAGAACTTTTATGTAAGACCAAGAACTGTTATGTTTTCCATCTGTTATTATATGTAACCTCAATTGTATTACTCTTAGGGTACTAACGGTAATAGCTAGCATTTGCATATCTCTTTAATGTTTGTAAAGTACCTCAAATCACTTATTTGATCCACACAACAACCCTGGGAGGTAAGAATATTATTATCCCCATTTTACAGATGGAGAAATTGTTAAGTGACTCATGTTTACACAGCTAGTAGGTATCAGGGGCAGGATTCAAATAGAGGTCTTCCTATGGCCAAGTCCAACATTCTAGTCTCAGTAGCCCCAACTGCTGCACTTCCTATTGCACTTCGTTTGAAGTATCTAAAGAGTTGGTTATGTTCTTAATGAGAAAGAATTACTAGAGGAAAGATATCCTTGGGGTCTACTGTTTATAGTGGGTCTGGCGTATAAAGAATCCTCAAAAAGCTAGCAGCATGAAAACTGAAGGGGGCAGCAGTGAATTGAAACCTGGGCTTACTGGTAAAAATAAATAATAACAGCATGTTGACACATTTTGAGTTTGCAAAGCACTTTTCTCACAGCTCTCTGATACAAGGAATTTCTGTAGCATGACTGTCATTTAAAATGGACTGGGGGTGGGGAAGGGGAAATTATAGGATTTAAGAGGCAACACCAGCCTGGATTTTCTTCTCCCTGGTATCTCCTACTCCCTAGAGCTTACAAGGTCATAGTAGAAACTTCAGAGAAAATATTTCAGTGCAACATTAAGAACTGTCCAGTTCCACAACTAGTTGAAAAGTGTAATAAGCTTGGGGCAGAGCCAAGGTGGAAGAGTAGGGGCAACAACCCAGTCAAATTCTCCCAACATTCCCCTCCAAACAACCTTAAAATAACACCTCAAATTGAATTCAGGAGTGACAGAGCCAACAAAAAGTTAGGGTGAGACATTTTTCTAGTCAAGTCAACTTAAGAGGTTTGCAGAAGAGGTATTTGGCACCAAGATGGGATCCAGACAGTGCACAGTCAGCATCAGGACCAGCATGTGCCTTAAAGGTGGTGTCTGATAGTGGCAATAGCAGTTTCGAGAGCTCTCAGCCTAGAAACAGTAAGGGTTTCAAACAACTGATTAAAAGAGATCACAGGGGACTCTGAGCTGATACTGGGCACAGGACTGGGTGCTATTAGGAAACTCTATTGCCCATCTGCAGTTCTGGATCATAGTTCCAGTGCCAAGAATAGCACAATTGCTTGCTGCAGAGGAGACCTTCCTGGGTAAAGACCAGAGCAGACCAAGAAAACAGTGATCAAACTCCTCCCTAGATCACACCACCCTGGAAGAACTGAAAACTTGAAGACCCCTTCCATCCCCAGAACTAACTCTGAAATAGCAGCACAAAAAGACCAAAGCTTGGGACAGTGCCTCCGTACCCCCAGTTGAGCAGACCCAATGTTAACGTAAAGTTCAAAGTCAAGAAATAGGCTAGAAATATTAGCAAAAAATAAAATACAAAGAACCTGGACATAATTCTGTGACAGTGACAGGGAAGCTCAAAACATAAACACAGAAGAAGACAACAGTGTGAAAAACAGTTACAAGCAAAGCCTCAAAGAAAAATGCAAACTGGACACAAGCCTAGTATGAATTCCTGTGAGAGTTAAAGAAAGAGATAAGAGCGGTAGAAGAAAATTTGGGGCAAGAAATGAGAGTGATGTAAGAAAATTGTGAAGAGAATTAACATTTTGGTAAAAGAAGAATAAAAAAATTGAAGAAAATAACATGTCAAAAACAGGCTTGGCCAAATGGTAAAAGACACACAAAAATTCACTGAAGAAAAGAGCACTTTGAAAAGCAAAATTGACCAAATGTAGAAAGAGGTACAAAAGTTCACTGAAAAAAATGATTTCTAAAAAATTAGAATTCAGCAAATGGAGGCTAATGACACCATGAGACATAAGAAACAATAAAAGTCAACAAAATGAAAAAATAGAAGAAAATGTGGAATATCTCATCATAAAAGAACAAACTGACCTGGAAAACAGATCAGGGAGGAGATGATGTATGAATTATTGTACTACACAAAAGCCATGATTTTTAAAAAGAGGCTAACCATCATATTTCAAAAAATTAAAGGAAACTATTCTGATATCTTAGATACAGAAGGTAAAATAGGAATGGAAAGAATCCATCAATCACCTCCTGAAAGAGATCCCAAAATAAAAACTCCCAGGAATATTATAGACAAATTTCAGGACTCCTAGGTCAAGGAGAAAATATTGCAAGTAGCCACAAACAAATCATTCAAATATAGTGGAGATGCAGTTAAGATGACACAAAATCTAGCAGCTTCCACCTTTAAGGAGTGGAAGGCTTGGAATATGGTATTCTGAAAAAAAAAAAAGAAGCTAGGATCACAATGAAGAATAACCTACTCAGCAAAATGGAGTACAGTCCTTCAGGGGAAAAGGGGATATTTAATGGAATAGAGGGCTTCCAAGTATTCCTGATGAAAAGACCAGAACTGAATTGAAAACTTGACATTTAGACACAAAACTCCAGAGAAGCATAAAAGAGATAAACATGAAAAAGAAATCATGAGGGACTCAAGGTTAAACTATTTAGCAATCCTATATGAAAAGATGATGCATGTAACTCCTAAGAACTTTATCATTATCAATTGGAAGGAATCTACATAGATAGAAGGCCTGGGTGTAAGTCAATTATGTTAAGACGTTCTTGAAAAAAAAATTAAGGGGTGAGATAGAGGGATTCACTGAGAGAAAGGGAAATGTAGAGGAAGATTGGGGGAAATTATCTCCCATAAAAAGGGTATGGAAGGAAGAGCTTTTACAGTGGAGGGGGAAATTAGGCAATGCTTGAATCTCATTTTTGTTGAAATTGGTTTAAAGAGGGAAGGGAATTTTATACACACACACATATATATGTACATATATATATATACTATATACATGTACACACATACACATATACACACATATACAGGAATATATGTGTAAATAAGCACACAGTTAGATGTAGCAATCTACCTTACTCAACTGGGAAGTTGGAGGGGAAGGAGATGAAATAAAGAAAGTAATGATCAAGGGATACTCAGTGGTCAAAAGAAAAAAAGACTTGAGGAGGGACAGGGTAAAAAGAGAGAGAGAGAAAATAATAAAGAGAAGAAAATAGGATGGAAGAAGCACACAGTAATCATAACTGTGAATGTGAATCATATGAGCTTACCCATAAAACAGCAGCATATAACAAAATATGTTAGAAACAAAAATTCAACAATATATTGTCTATGAGACATACTTGAAACAGAAAGACACACGTGGAGATAAAATAAGAGGCTGGAATAGAATCTCTTTATGCTTCAGCTGATGTAAAAAAAAAAGTAGGGGGACAATCATGATCTCAGACAAAGCAAAAGCAAAAATAAACCTAATTAAAAGAGATAATCAGGGAAACTACATTTTACTAAAAGTCACCATAGTCTATGCAGTACTATCAAAGCTGGTTATAGCAAATGTCTTTGATGAAAGGGTCAATTCTCAAATGTATGGAACTGAGCTAAATTTGTAAAAGTAAGAGCTATTCCTTAGTTAATAAATGTCAAAGGATAATGGCAGTTTTCTGAAGGAGAAATCAACCCTATCAATAGCCAGATGAAAAAATGTTTTTGAATCACTACTAATTAGAGAAATACAAATTAAAACAACCCTGAGATACCACCTCTCACCTATCAGATTGACCAACATGACAGAAAAGGAAAATGACAAATGCTGTAGGGGATGTGGAAAAATTGGGACACTAATACACTGCTGGTGGTGTTGTGAACTAGTTTAATGATTCTGGAGAACAATTTGGAACTATATCCAGTTGGCTATATAACTGTGCAAACTCTTTGACCCAGCAATACCATTATTAAGTCTGCATCCTAAAGAGATCAAAGGAAATGGGAAAGGAACTATATGTACAAAAATATTTATAGCAACTCTTTCTGTGGTGGCAAAGAATTGGAAATTGAGGAGATGGCCATCAATTGGGAAATGAGTGAGCAAGTTGTGATATATGATTGTTATGGGATACTTTTGTGCTACAAGAAATGACAAGCAGGGTGAGTTTGAAAAACCTGAGAAGACGTGTGTGAACTGATGTTGAATAAAGTAAGCAGAGCCAGGAGAACAGAAGCAATATTGTGTTGTAATTGTAATATCGTAATAATTATCAACTGTGAAAGACTTAGCTACTCTCATCAATACAATGCTCCAAGACAACGTTGAAGGATTCATGATGAAAAATGCCGTTTACTTGCAGAGAGAAAACAGATGAACTCCAAGTGTGAATTGAAGTATAATTTCTTCACTTTACTTTTCTTGCTTTTTTGCAATATGTCTAATATGGAAATGTTTTGCATAATCTCACATGTGTAATTGATAGATCGCTTGCCTTCCCAATGGCTTGGGGAAGAGCTTGAGGGAGGGGAAGAATTTAGAACTCAAAAAAAAAATTTAAGGAATGTAAAAACTAAATAATATCAAAATTTTCTTAATATTAAAAGAAAAAAAAGAATAGGCTACCTTGGGGAAGAAGTGAATGACCTGACATTGGAGATCCTTAAAAAGTGCGTGCATAAAGCCTTAGCAAGAGATGTGGTAGAGGGGATTTATGCTCAGAGGGCCGGGGGTCGGGGGGAAGGTTAGGTTAAATGGTATCTGAGTGTGGTTCCTTCCAACTCTGAGATTTCCATGATCCTTTAATTCTCACAAGCCGGCTGTTGGAAACCTCTTTTTAAGACTAGGTGCTATTGAGCTTCCTCTGTTTGCATGCTTTAATGATTTTTTTAAACCTAAGTATAATACTTTACATTAAATAAACTTTTCATTCTCATGCCCTGTCCCCCATATCCAGTCAATTTCCAAGTTATCCATTCTGTCTCATCATTGCTTGCGTCTGCCCTCTTTTCTCCCCTTACATAACAAGTACCCTCTTATGGGCACTAACTACCTCTCACATAAACAATTACAGTAGTTTTCCTGTATCCCAGAGTTTCCCCTCTCCAATCAATCCTCCACTGTGTTGGCAAGTCGACATTCCTAAAACACAGGTCTGACCATGTCACTTCCCTGTTCAAGAAGCTTTGTTGGCTCCCTATTGCCTCTAGGATAAAGTATAAACTTCTCCATTTGACATTTAAAGCCCTTCTCAATGAGTCTACAACCCATCTTTCCAAACTGATTACATATTGTATATGCTGCATTCTAGCCAATTAACCAACTTGCTGTTCCCCATGTAGCTACCTCCTAAGTCCATCTCTTGTCACATGCCCTGAATCCTCTCTCCTCATATCTCTATCTTTTGGAGACCCTAGGTCACTTCAAGGTCCAACTCAAGTGCTCACCTCCTTCTAGAGGCCTCTCCTAATTCCTCCACTTGCCTCTGATATCACTTTGTAATTATTATATGTATGTCCTGTATTTACTTATCTGTGGACATGTATGTTTACAGAAGACTATAAACTCCTTGAAGTCAGGGAATATTTTTTTTCTCATCTTTGTCATTATCACCTATGTGACTCACTCCTCACTCCATGTACATGGAAAACCGTAAATAATTGCTTTTTGAATGAATTTATGAGTAAATAATAAGGAGCTAGGAATGGGAAATACACAACATGAGCTCCATTCTCCCAATCTACAATGACTTAGAATAAAGCCTTGTGCAAAGCAATGAGATCCAGCAGAAAGAGCATGGGATGTGCTCTGCCATTTACTTCCTATGTCACCTTGCACAAGTCCTTGGGCCTCAATTCTCTATGCTATAGAGAAAGGTTTTGACTAGAAAATCTCTTAACTTTCATTTCATCTGTAAATCTGTGCCCTATCTAGAAATCTCCAGTATATCAGTGTGCGATTTTTAAAAACGTTTACCAAATGGTAAATGAAATGGAATGCATTCATTTTACTTTTTTTATTATTTATTTTATTTACTTTTAGTTTACAAGATTCAATTCCACAATCCCTTGAGTTTCAGGTTTTCTCCCCTCCCTTCCCCGCCCCCCCCCCCATGGTGGCGTGCAATCATGTATAGGATCTGCAAATACTTTCACATTGTACAATAGTCTGGTTATATAGAAGGGTTGTAACCAATGAGTGATCACTGGGAAAAAAGAAGCAAAACCGAACATGATAAAGAATGATAGCATGTTTTGCTTCGGTCTCCATTTAAACTCTAGTCTTTCTAGATCTTTCTTTGAGTTTAGATATCTCCTTCCATCCTGAGGCTTATAGAGTTGTCTTTTAGCTGTGCGTTGTTGAGGATAGTCCAGTTTATCAAGGTTGGTCATCATATGTACGATGTGTCTGTGATTGTGTACAGGTTTTGCCTGGTTCTGCTCTTCTCACTCAGCATCAATTTGTATAAGCCTCTCCAGGTAATTATGAAGTCTATCTCCTTCCCATTTCTTATAGCACAACAGTATGGAATGCATTTATTATCCTGCAAACCGTAATGATGTAATGAGGATGCCATAAGCCATGTAGACATCTGACCGAAAGTGAGAGAACCAAATACCTTTCCAACTCACTTGAGCTAATGAAAAATACTTTGGAGCATTTTCACCCTGTTACATTTCCAACTTTGTTCATTGGACATAGAAATTATTCATTCTGCCACCTAACAGAATAGATAAGTGTTTTGAAAAAAAAGCAAACAAGAGTGATCCAAGTGAGAAACTATATAGAACAATCCAAAAATAAAACCACACATATATGTGGAAAAACTAAACAAGACAGCAATTGTGTAAGAGCATGGAATTTATATATATTTGTGTATATATACATATATATATATACAACCTAGAACTTGATTCAGTTCCAATGAATATGACCCTTTTCTGCTATAATAAATATTTCAAAAATTGCAGCTACATGAAACAAAAACAATTTATTTAGACACAGAACATTAGAGTAACAAGTGACACAACATGCAAACATTTATTAAACCCCTATCACAGGCAAAAATCAAGCCCCACTCCATGCCAAGCACTGATGGTTCTAGGTCCTGGCAAGCATTAAGAAAGTCTTTTTGGTGTGTGTAAAAATATGAAGGAATTTTAAAATGGTTCCCAGAAATGGGTAAGTGGCATTTCTGAATAACTTGCCCGTCTGAAATTATACCTGTGAACCTTTTGAACAACAGTCATTTGCCCTCATCAGATACTTAGGTGCACATCACCCTTTCTAGAGTTTATTTAAGACAGAGAACAGAAGCCAATGTGGGTAAATCCTCAGAGTATCCAATAACTACATTATGTACCCGACAAGCATTCCCTAAGCATAGTGCTCCTTGTAAGTTGACTCAAATGATGTATCCCATGTAGTAAACTTAAACAACAATTAACTATTCCTAAGTTACAAACTCAAAGGTAGAGTGATGTGATTTTAATCCCCATGTAATTATTTAACTTTCTTTTCACCTGCATTTTGGAAGGAAAGGCTGGCTGCCACCTTTATGATAATCAGCTAATAAATCCCCATGATTGTTACACCTTTATGCATAGCCATAATGTGAACAAATTGGCTGCAGACAGCTGCAGTAAATTGCCAAGAATGAGGGCTGTCACAGAACAAGTTGTTTTTATGAACATACAGGATAAGTAAATCCCATGTCATGCGATTTTATTCAGCAGAAGTTGTTTGCAGTCCAGTACAGTGAGATTTACAGCATTATTTATTAGTGTAAAAAATCCTTGTTTATCTTTAAAATGTCATCGATTTGGGAGTATCTTTTTTAGGCTGCTGGATTACCCTTAATACCATCTGGCTCATTGTTATCAGTGACCATGAGTTGGCACTGCCCATGATAATCAAGGATTATAAATACAAGCCTGAATAGTTTCCTTTCAGCTATATTTTCATTAATGATATATGGTTTATCAGAGTTGTAAGGGAAATGTACTCCAAACTGGCAAGTTGTGGGTAAGGAACAATGTCTTTAAATTATATGAGTATGCATTTGAGTGGAGGTATGTCTACATATGAGCACTATGGCAAACAAAGATCTTAAAAACATATTTCTTTGAATTCATTAACACTTTAAAACCAAAGGTAAATATATTTGAAGTGACCAAATTAATTTGAGGGTTTGACACATGCTGAGTCCTAATTGTAGACATTTTTTTATTTGCTGCACAAACACTACAAAGATTTTTTTACACCCAACATAAATAAGAGTAGAATGAGCCAGACAACCCTGCATTATTCATCTAAAGGCACAATGGCATATACTAGTCAGGAAATCTTAAACTGGAGGGAGATTTTTTTTTTATTATGAAATATTTATATTTCCCCATTTCTTTTCTAAGCCTGAGTTAAATAAAATATTTCATTAGAAGAAACTGAATATTATTTAAATGAAGAATGGAATCCTGCCACTGATTCTTCTTGCCATGCTTCAGGTTGAGCTGAACATAAACCACAACTATTAATGGTTTCAATCTATCTTTTCCTTTTGCTAGGTTTTGTTTTATTTTCCATGTATCTTCAGGAGATGTTCTCCAAAAGTTTATGCTGGCAGCGATATTTCTTATGGCATGGGCCAGTTTCCCTTCATGAACATATTTTGTGTCAGAAGTTGGGCAGTTATCACAGTTTACTTTATAGTCATTGAATGGGGAGTTTAACAATTATGCAGAATTATGTTGAAATATAAGTATTTCCCCAGAGTCAAATGAACAATGAGAGCATCAGACAACAGTTGAGGAGATAGCAGCATTAAGCATTTTGTAACATCTTGTGATGTTTTGAAGGCTTCATCATGAGATTTAGCAAATTTTGTATTAGTGGCTTATAGTATTCCTTAAATTTATTGCCTAGTAAGTTGATGGGGGCAGCAACTGACCATAATTGCTCCAGTTGTGTGATTCAGGTGGTAAAATATGAATGTGATACATTATTTGTGAAAAGATTTACTTCAGCAGTTCAAGGTTTCTTTCTGTTGCTCTTGCTGTGTCTACAACATCCACCAATGCAGCTAAGCATGCCTCTACCCTGAAGTAGAAAATTTTCATGAGTTGTTGTATATGCCTCCCCCCCCACACACACACATACAAAAGAATGATCCCTTAGTGGCTCATATTGTAGAGTGTCCAAAGCCAGGCAAGAGGAACCAGGAGAGTACAGGTCCTCAAGTTCATGCCTATAAAGATGAGTTGAAGTCACTAAGGATATTTGCCCCGGAGAAATGAAGATGTTAAGGGAGCTGAGGGTGGGAGAGTAATAAATACCTTTGAATAAATGGGGGACTATGATGTGAAAAAGAATTGGACTTGTTCTGAGTTGGACTAGTCTCAGAGATCTGAACAAGGAATGGAGATTACAGAAAATTTGTAGAGAAGGAGATTTAGAGTCAACTTCCTAACAATTAATACTATCAAAAATGAAATAAGCTGCCCTGAAACATGATGAGTTTCCCCTTACTGAAGGTTTTGGAGAAAAGAATAGATGACCACTCATCAGGTAGCCAATTTTCTTGTTCTAGCACAAACTGGATTGGATGGCTCTGGAGGTCCCTTAGAATTCTAACATGTGATTCTGTAATGCTAGTGCCTTAGTCTTTGCAAAATTAGTTGGGTTAGTCCAAAATAACAGCCATGCCACTTTTCATGGGATCAGAAAGATGGTTTTCCCAACTTTATAGGACCCGTTAGAGCTCGGACTTTACCAAATAGCTTTCAAGGAACTAGAATTGTCTCCATATCACAATGACTCATTCAAGTAGAACCATAGTGAAAACTATACATGAACAAAGGGAAATGTTTCTGCTTGATCATTTAATTGTTAACCATGAGTTACTTTAAGAATTAGAAGCCTGAAAGGGAAAAATATTATATCTGTGAAATAAGAGAAGTCTAAACTGTTCTCATTTATTTCTTAAAACCTAAGAGGTCATATATCACACACACACTCATTAAAAAACACTTCCATTGTATCACAGAAATGACATTACCAGAGAAACATCAATTAGAATTACTAGAGTAAGAAGGAGAAAAAAAAAAAAATATATATATATATATATATATATATATATATGAGAGCCCAAAGTGCTTTTGGGAAGAAATGCATGTAAATAAGTGCAAGGTGAATATTAACTAGTATTTCAGTTTGCCATTTATATTCCATATATTTAAATATATAATTCTTACAAAAGAACTTAAGATCTCCCATATTAATTCAAAATATATGTAAATAATATGTAAATACTGAGTAATTTAATACTCAGTTGATCATTGAGAAGGACAGCAAAAAAAAAAGTGGAAAATATGGTTTAGATTTTTTAAAAGTCCAAAGGTTGGCAGACTTCGTAGAAGCATCACATCTATAAGAACTTGAGTATTTGCTTAATTTAAAGATTGAAATATCACTTAATATGGAGAATACCAACTAGCATCATAACAAGTGGAATTGATTCTACAGCAACAGGAAATAACCAATTGCAATTGTGGAAGTCATTTTGGTATTAGCTGTAAGATCATCAACTTTTTAAAAACAAAGATCAGCAACTATGCCAGTGACTAGAAGAGGGGAAAAAAAGATGAAACAATGATATGTAACTCAATTACAATAGCTAACTTGATGAATATATATATATATATATATATACATATATATGTGTATGTATACACACATATATATATTTTAAAGATTTATTGGCATTGAAAAATGGCAAAAAGGTAAGGACATTGAAACAGACTGTCACTATTTTCTATAGAATTTTAACTGGTATAAGCAATATCCGCAAGGAGAAGTCCAAAGGAACCTGGAAACTTTCACAGCTAACAAACATTGATCCTATTTCAAAGTGATGAGAAGTGGAAGCCAATGGCAATACTGGTTTCTAATGTAAACAGAGGGGCCTATCTGAACCTGTGTCATTGTAAGCTTAGTGCAACTTGAAGTCCTAATGAGAGGATTGGTTTAATCCCATCTCCATTTTAGCAAAACAAAACAATTATAAGGTGTCAAATAAAAAAGGAGGAGGGATAAGAACAACTAAGAAGAACTCCAGCAAGATGACTGAGTAAAAGATTACAGCTAACTTCAAGTCCCTCCATCAATTTTAAAATAGCAAGAGAAGAGAAAAATAGAATACCAGGAAACAACAAAGAGGGCATAGCAAAGAATTTACTACATGAAAAACTTATAGAAAGACTAGTAGGGAGACTAAGAAAAGAAAAATGCACAATTTTTTTAAATAGGCATCAATATAATAAATGAATACTGTGGAGTAAAAAACAGACTCAAGTATTTGATGAAAGCTTATCAAATGATAGCTCAGTGGCAAAAAAAAAGAAAACTCCAGAGTGTTGCAGAAGAATACAGAAATGATTAAAAGAAGTAAGAATGGAAATCAGAGTGGAAATGAGAGTTCTCAAAAAGTACAAAAGACAAGAAAGATTAGAGAATTTAAAGTATATGACAAAGAATCTCTCTGAAACAATAGATTCTCTTTTTAAAAAAAAATTACAGATTCAGAACACAAAAATTCAGAGTTATGAGAAAAAAATTAACAAAAATAAAAGACAAGATGGATGGAAGACAATAATATCCAGAAGCCAAGGAAACTGATTTTAAAGATGGGGTATAAAGACAATTTAAATAATACAGGTGTTCCAGAAAAAAATAATAAAAAATATTTTTCTGTGCTTCAGGAATTCATACAAGGAAACTACCCGAAAGCATTGGAAACAAAATGACGTAGAGTTGAATAGAATCTACAGAATACTAGCTGTGAGAAACCCCAAATTTCACTCATCAGGAATTCTCATAACTGAGTCTCAGAACCTCAATTTTAAATTAGTTAATTATAGCTACCTTAATGAGCCAAGAAAAATGAATAATAATCATTCAAAGCTAATTATTATTGGAAAATTAAAATAAATTTGAATATAATATTCTAAAAAGCAAAGGAAATACATTTCAACCCAAGAGTAACATCCTGCATAATTTTATATAAATTCAATGAAAGATTGATTTTGAGCAAAACAAAGGAATTTGATTTATTTCTATAAAGTAAGTCACAGGGTAACAGGAGACTTAATATGAAAATATATAATAAAAATAAAGAAAGATGAAAAATTAACAACTACATTGAGCAAGAAAAAACTATGCAATTAAATCACTGCTTTCATGTGTCTAGGGTTAGTCAAGGCTGATATTTCTTAAAACTCAGCACTTCAAGAGCCTTTAAAATGACAAAAAATGCAACATTTATGAAAAGATCAAAGAACATTTCATAGAAACAATAGCTCTTTTTAGAAGAGAACTTTAACATCTATGTAATTAACCAAAATTTATGAAATACAGATAAAGGAGTCCTCAGAGGAAGAGTTATATCTCTGAAAAGACATTAACTGAATAGGAAAAGAAAGAATTAATTACCTAGGCATGCAGTTTAAAAAACTAGAATATCAACAAATGAACAACCATAAAACAAGCAAAAGACACTTGAAAAAATGGAAAAGAACGAGATTATTTCCTACTTAATTTCCATTCTCTGGAGGAGAAAGGAATAGTGAAATGGGATCTCCATTCTGACCGTCAGACCATGTTTCTTCTACCTCATTATGTACTTGTCTTCAACCTGATCTCCAGCCTCATCTAGGGAAAGAAGTGGTATTGTTATTGTTCACTCATTTTAGCCCTATTCAACTTTCCACGACCCCATTTGGGATTTTCTTAGCAAAGGTACTGGAGTGGTTTGCCATGTCCTCCTCCAGCTCATTTTACAGATGCCCAGGCTCACAAAACTAGAAGGTATCTCAGGCTAGATCCTAACTCATAAAGATGATTCTGAGTCTAGGTCCAGCACTCTATTCACTGTCCTGCCCAGAGAAGTGGTAGTTTCTACTCAATGATGAATGTTCTCACACCTGATCATAATTTACATGTCCCAGTGACTCTAAGCCCCCATGGGTCATCATCCAAACCCTTTTCCCCATCCTCACCACCTCAATCCGTATTTGCATCCCTCTCATCCTTTCCACTAAAGTTCCAGCCAGACATCACTCACTTCTTCCACCGTGCCCTCTGGAATGCCTATTCCATGGGCAACAAACTTCTCTCCATTCTAAATCTTTGTCTCTCCTCTTACTTCCAACTTCTAGCTGTCACTGGAACTTGGCTTGTTCTGGATGACACAGTCTCCCTGGTCACCTTTTCCAGTACTGGCTGCACCTTCACTCATTTTGCTCAGCTCACTGGTCAAGGCAAGGGAGTTGAAATACTTCTTTGCCACTTACTTCTATCACTCAGTAACCTCTTCTTCTTTGAGTTTCACGCAGTTCCTATATGTCACACAATCAAAATCCCAATAGCTGTTGTCTAAAGACCTCTAGATCACTCTTCTTTCTTCCTTACTGAATTCAGTACCTCCTTCCTTCCTTCCTTCCTTAATGAATTCAATACCTGGCTTACCTTTTTTCTCTCCTTCCCAATTCCTGCCCTTATACAATGCTCGCCCCCTCTCTTCTTTCCCTCTACTATAATAGGTCTTTCATGCCTCTTCCTGTGATACTTTACCCCATTCTGCCTCTCCCTTCCTTCTTCTCCCAGTGCAATCTTCTTTTTCACCCCTTAATTTTTTATATCATCCCATAAAAGTCAATTTATAGTTGTATTCTCTGTCTGTGCATACGCTTTCTAACTGCCCTCATAGAGATACAGTTCTTAAGAGTTATAAGTATCATCTTCCTATGTAGGGATATAAACAGTTGAACCTTATTGAATACCTTATTTTTTTCTTTCTTGTTTGCCTTTTTATGCTTCACCTGAGTCTTTTGTTTGAAAATTGAAAATTCTGTTCAGCTCTGGTCTTTTCATCAGGAATGCTTGTTAACTCCCCTATTTCACTGAATATTCATTTTTCCCTGAAAGATTATGCTCAATTTTGCTGGGTTGATTCTTGGTTGTAATCCAAACTCCTTAGCCTTCCAGAATATCATATTCCAAACCCTCTGATCATTTAATGTAGAAGCAGCTAAATCCTGCGTAATCCTGACTGTGACTGCTCAATATTGGTTGGTTTGTTTTTTTTTTTTCTGTCTGCTTGCAGTATTTTCTCCTTGACCTGAGAGTTATGGAATTTGACTATGATATCCCTGGGAGTTTTCATTTTAGGATCTCTTTGAGGAGGTGATTAATGGATTTTTAAAATTACTATTTCACCCTCTAATTTTAGGCTATCAGGACAGTTTTCCTTGATAACTTCTTAAAAGATGCTGTTGGGTCATTTTTTTAATCATGGATTTGAGATAGTGCAATAATTCTTAAATTATCTCTCCTGGATTAATTTTCCAAGTCAGTTGTTTTTCCAATGAGGTATTTTACATTTATTCTTATTTTTTCATTCTTTTCATTTTGTTTGATTGATTTTTGATATCTCATAGAGTCATGAGCTTCCACTTGCTTAATTCTAATTTTTAAGGAAGTTATTTTCTTCAGTTAGTTTTTGTACCTCATTTTCCATTTATCCAATTCTACCTTTTTTCCCAGTTCTACTTTTTATGGAGTTGTTTGTTTCCTTCAGTGAATTTTTGTGTTTCCTTTACCAAGCTGTTTACTCTTTTTTTTTCATGATTCTGTTCCATAATTCTCATTTCTTTTTCCAGTTTTTCTTCTCCCTCTCTTATTTGAGCTCTCTTGGGAGGAATTTTTGACCTTGAGACCAATTCATATTTCTCTTTGAAGCTTCACATATAAGTATTTTGACATTGTTGTCCTTTTTGGAATTTGTATTTTGATCTTCCCTGTTTCCATAGTAATTTTCTATGGTCAGGAATTTTTTTTTATTTTGCTCATTTTTCCAGCCTATTTTGAGACTTTTAAAGTTGAGCTCTGATTCTGGGGCACAAGGAACACTGTCCCAAGATTCTTGCTCCATGGACCAAAGTGCTTTTGCACTAGGGCCTCCAGGACTGGTCGCTCACCTGCTGTGCTCGGGCTGGAGACCTTACAACTGGTCTTTTGTGCTGCTGGCCTGCTGAGCCACAGCCACAGAGCCTTGTATGCTGATCCATGCTGGGGACACAGGCCATCCATTGGCATGCCTGGACAATACCTGCACTGGGCTACACTCCCCTTTTACCCCAGTGAGACAGACCTTTCCTGTAGTCTTTCTAAGTTATTTTCGGCTGGAAAAATTCATTCATCCCGTCTTTTTGTGGGTTCTGGTCACTCCAAAATTCATTTTGAGACTTAATTTAAAGTTGTTTTGAAGAAAACTGGGGACAAGCAGCTTCCTACCTATTCTCCACCATCTTGACTCTGCTCTGATCTTATACATGTGAACTTCAACATGCACACTAAAGTACTCAAACACCCTAAGCACTCAATTCCTCTGACCTATTCTTCTTTCCCACCTTTGATCTTGCCATCATCCAAAAATGTATCACTCTGTGTTCAAGAATTCCAAAACCCCTTTATCTGACCATAATCTATGGCTTCACCTCACCCTATTCTTTCCCTTACCTAATCCAAATATTCATCCACATGGTGACCTCTAATACTACAACCTCTCTTTTCTCTCTGAGGCCATCTCCCTTGCATTTGCCATTCCTTTCCCCCCTTCCATCTCAACCCCTTAGTGAACCAGTTCAACTCTACACTGTCTTCTCTTGTATCCCTAGCCCCATTATTATCTTGCCAGTTGTGTCCTGCCAAACTTCAGTCATGGATTACTCCCACCATCCACTGCTTTTGCTCCTTCTCATGTGCTGCTTAACAAAGGTAAAGAAAAATCAATCATTCTGATAGGATCCACTACAAACTTGCGTTATACAACCTCAACTGGGCCCTCACTGTTACAGGCATCCCTACTGTACCACCTTGATAGAATCACTCTCTTAATCTCCGCAGAAGATTTTGTATACTTTTTCATCCCTCCTCATACCTTCCATGACTCCCTTCCCCGACCTGAGCTGAGAAACTTGCCTCATACTTTACAAGAAAAAATTGAGGCCATTTGCCATGAGATCCTCTTTTCCCATCTTCCTCATTTTATATCCCTCAGATGCCTTCTGCCACCATATCCTCCTTTACCCTAGACTTATAGGAAGAGATGTCCTTACTCTTTACCAAGGCTAACTCCTCTACCTGCCCAAGTAATACTATTACCTCCCAATTTCTCCAACAGATTGACTCCTCTGTCATCCCCACCCTATCATTTATCTTCATTCTTTCTCTGTCAATTGTTCTTTTCCTACTGCCTACTAATATGGTTTTTTCTCCTCCATTCTGAAAAACCCTTCACATGATCCTCTCATCCCCACTATCGTCCTATTTGTCTTTTGCCCTTTGTGATTGAACTCCTTGAAAAGGCCATCTACAATAAATGTCTCCACTTTTCTCCTTTAAATCTGGCTTCCAACCTTGTCATTCTACCAAACCTCCTCTCTAGTTACTAATTATCTCTTAATTACCAAATCCAATGGCCTTTTCTTCATCCTTATTCTCTTTGACCTTTTCTTCCTCTTCTCCATGAGGCTTTCTTTCGTCTAGGTTTTCAGGATACTACTCTCTCCTGGTTCTCCTTCTACCTGTTAGACAACTCCTTAGTCTTCTTTACTGGATACTCAGGACCTCATCATCTCCTATGGATTTAATTACCATCTCTATGATGATGATTCTCAGATCTTTCTATTTTGGCCTAAACACTGTTCATACCTCCAATCACATATCTCCAAATGCCTGTCAGAGATTTTGAATTGGATGTTCAGTAGACATCTTAAATTCAGCATATCCCAAACAGAACTCATTGTCTTTTCCCCCGTTGTGCTGCTGGGAGACTTTGGGAAATTGTGAAAAAAAAAATTATGACCTCAAAATTCTTCCTGAAATGAAAGTCATGTTTTTTAAACAATGTTTTCTTGGTATTATTGTATGGTCATGGAAATTGAGACACTGAGGTCTCTGAAGGACTGAAAATGAATATCACCCATTACTACCTTCCCTGTAACTATCAAAAGCAGTGCATCCTCCCAATCATTTCACCACTCCACCCCCATTCAAGAAGCTCCATTGCCTCCCTGTCACCTCCAGGATCAAATATAAAATCTTCTATTTGATGTTTAAAGCCTTTCATAACCTATTCCCTTCCTACCTTTCTGGTCTTCTGACATTTTACTCCCTTTTTCATACTCTACAATCCTCTAAAACTGGACTCTTTGCTGTTCCATAAACAAGATACTCTATTTCTTCAATCTGGCCATTTTTCTAACTATCCCCTGTACTTGGAATGTTCTCCCTCCTCATCTCTGACTGCTGGCTCCCCTGGCTTATTTTAAGTCCCAACTAAAATCCTACCTTCTCCAGGAAGCCTTCCCCACCCTTCTTAATTCCAGTGCCTTCCCTCTGTTAATTATTTCCTATTCATCCTGTATGTAAATTGCTACATACATCTTTGCTTGTTACCTCCCCTAGCTAGTAGACCTGAATTCACATCAGATACTTACTGTGTGACCCTGGATAAATCACTTAATCTTGTTTGCCTCAGTTTCCTCACTTGTAAAAAGAGCTAGAGAAGGAAATGGCAAACCAGTTCAGTATCTTTGCCAAGAAGACCACAAATAGGGTCATGAAGAGTTGGACATGACCAAAATGACTGAACAGCAACAAATACCTCCCCCGTGAGGTTGTGAGCTCCTTGAGGGCAGGAACTATGCTTGGCCTCTTTTTGTATCCTGTGCCTGAAATATAGTAAATGCTTAAGGTTTGATTATTAACTGAAATATATTTTTAAAAGTTTTTTTAAATTTAAAGCAATTTATCTAGAACAAAGAGCAATTGTTTGCTTATTTGTTTTTTCAAAGCTAATGTAACTGGTATGGCAATAAGAATAGACCTCCCCTTGGAGTCCGGAAAACCTGGTTCAGATACCTCCTCTGGCATGTACTGCCTCTGTGATCATGGACAAATTGTTTAACACTCTCAATACATCAGGCAACTTTCTAAGATTTTAAGTTGCAGAACAAGTGCCCATCTGCCCATTGGTAGAGGTAGTTTCTTCATCTGTCTTCCTCATCATACTAACAAAATCATAGGTTTTACCACATAACAAAATTGATAAAGCATTTGCTCACTTGATAAAAAAAAAAAGGAAAATGAAGTTGCAAAATCTAAAACAAATTAATTCACAAAGGCTAAATAAGAAATCAAGAATTAACAGAAGCCACTATGCACAATATGTTAGAAAATTGCAGATTTAAATGAAATTGACAATCTGCAAAAATATGCTAAAATGTAACCTTATCAATGTGAATATTCTTTCCAGTGATGCATAGTATAAACCATTCATCCCTGCCCAGCCTTAACTATTATCTGAGTTCTCCAATAAGTTTACTGAAGAGGAGCTAAGCTAAAGGCCTTCCCCTCTTTCTTTTGACATGGCAAAGATACCAACGGGACATGTGGGTTATCCTTTGCTTTTCTCCTTTTCTCTCCATGATGAATCCATCTTCTTTTTTCTCTCATACATGTCGTTGTTACATGCTTTCATTCTTCTTCTTTGTAACTCCCCCCTTATAATGTGTAGTAACCTCAAATCTACCACGATCTTTTCCATTGCTCTCTGGATGATATTCATTTTCAGTCCTTCAAAGACCACAGTATCCTAACTTTCATAACCATACAATAATACCAAGAAAATATTATTGCTTTTAAAAAGTGGCCTTGATTTCAGGAAAAATTTTGATGTCATAAATAATTTTTGCAGATTCCCAAAGGTAATGAGGCTCACTTTCCCACACCCTTAATTCTTGGCCCAACTCATTGACCATTTGTAGCAACTCTTCTCTCTCTCTCTCTGTGTCTCCATATGTATGTAGGTATATATACACAAATATATGTATTCTTTCTACATGTGCAAATATTTTTATATACACAGATGTAAGGTGTATATACTTATATGTACAGATACATGGGGAAAGAGAGGAAGGAAGGGAGAGAGAAGCTCTATAAATATGTTATTTGAGTCTGTGTCCCTAAAAGGTCATCCTGTCCAGTCACTTTATTTTATAGATAAAGAAACTCATTTTACAGGCCAGTCCTACAGAAGTTGTTTGACTTGAACAAAGTCACATGAGCAGTAAATTACAGATCTAGACTTTGAATCTAGGTCCTTAAACACCAAAGCCAGTGCCTCTGTCTTGTTTACTTAGTTCAGCTTGTTTTGAATCAACAGCTTGAATTTTCTTCTTTTTTTCCAATGGAGGGTTGGGAGAGAAGAAGGAAAAAAACAAATGATGGGAAATAAATTGAGGAAATTTTTAATTAAAATAAAAAGAAAGCTATAATCCAGGCAAGAAGTGATGAAGGTATGAATGGCTGAATACAAATAACTAGAAACTCTCTAATAGAGTGCCCCAGATATCTGTGCTTGGTCCTATGCTTCTTAACATTTTTATCAGTGACTGGATTTCTGTTCCCTGAAGGTCTCTAAGCAGACTCTGATAACCACATCTTGGGTACAATGTAGGGAGGGTCATTGTTCATGTATAGGTTAAACTATATCATCTCTGAAGTGCCTTCCAGAGCTGAAATTTTGGAATTCATTTCCTAGAGGAAATGAACTTTCCTGATTTAGACCACTTTCATTAGAACATATGAGGTAAGCATAAAATTAAGTTCATTGCCTGGAAATAATTTGGGTTATAAAACACCTTTCACTTAAGAATACCCAACTACCTACTCCAATTCAATCTAAGTTATTAGCCACAAGCAATATTTCTTTAAATTTATAGTAGGATCAAACATGTATCAGGGAAACAAAATTCTACAGAAAATTTCTGAAAGTTGTTTTGTAATCTTTCTTTAGAACTATGTTAAAATAAGGGGTCTGGTACTTAGTGTGTAGGAACCATAGAAATAAGAATATGACCACTTATCCAAGACCAAAAAGAAATGAGAGAAATATAAATTTAAATTTTATATCATTTCTATTCAAGTCCTTTTTAAAGTTTGTAGATTGGAAATAAATGTATGTTAGGGAACTCAGTGTTTTCACTATTTTAAAATACATATTATCTTAATCTAGTGATATTAGAATAGAGAAAGAAAAAATGTGATATTAGTAGCTATAAATGTGAATGTGGTAGGTTTTGAAGAATTAATGATTTATATGTTTTTAAATGGATAGTAATTTTAGAGCATAAAGGGGCCTTAAAATTATCTAGCCCAGAAATCTCCTTTTCAAAGATATAAAAGACCTTATGGGCTTTGAGTTTTAATGCTAGGCTATAATAAGAGTGTCTCATGTTCATTCAAGAACAAAAATCAAACACACTTTTCACTGCTCAGTTTGTTATCGGTTGATCATGTAAATTTTTGACATCAGATTACTGCTTGTTGTTCTCATTAATTATCAGAATTATAGAATTCTCTCTCATAGGCTCAGTCTCCATGCCAAAGTAACCTTACAGAAGTCCGATGTCTCTTCACTTATGGACTGACTTTCCCCTTCTCTTAATCTCAAACCCTGAAGGTACAGACTCAGACAAAATCACTATTGCTGTTCAATTTTTTCAACCAGTATCGACTAATAAAGAAATACTGAAAAACATTTAAACAAGGTGTAGTCTGCAGTCTGTCTCAGAGTTTTCTTGCATTGGCAAAATAAGAAAAAGAACTTCTGGCTACTCTTTGTTCATTAGCTGTCAAAATCAAAATCATGTTTCAAATGAATGTTCTTCATCAGCCTTTGAGGGTTGTTCTGACCTTTTTGGCCAAAAGGACAGGATGAGAAAGGACTTTATGATTTTCTTATTAATTGATATGATATTTGTAATAAATATACTAATAATTTAGTTTTCTCAAGATCTGTCTTTCTGGCTTGCGATTCAGAGCTCACAATGCAGCTTGAACTGATTAATCAAAACTGACAGTGCTCACAATCACTGGACTTTAAGTGAAGTGAATCAAAGAGAAAAGCAACTAGGTAGTTACCCCCAAGAACACTTAAGGACAAACCTGAAGAAGTACAACAGAGAAGCAAAAAAGAGAAAAGATCTGTATAAGTTTTCATAACAAATTCTTTTCACCATCACGGATAGCAACAACACCTGAACCCTAACATTACTGTCCCCCTATTTGCTACATGAAGAAGTGGAAATAACAGTGAAGTAAAGCAGAAGGAGCTGCACTATACCCAAGTATACACAAAGGAGGTCCATGCTGTAAGTGGCACAATTTTGATACAATGGAACAATCAATTCTACAGGCTTTTGCTAGAGAGGAAGATGCCAAAGGTTTGGGAGGGAAATTTGAGGGTACCTCGTTTTTTAAGGCAACTGGGAGAATAACAGTAACCACTGACCCATATGTGTCATTTCTCATCTTTATGCAGTTTTTATGATGCTAATATACATGTAGATTGAGGGGATGCTTGATGAAGAAGATATTAAAGGGGATCAGGAGGATTTTACAAATGATATTTCAAAGCAATTAGAATGCAATTGATTGAAAAGTGTTGAGAATGCAGGTTTCTGGAAAGATTTACATGAACTGATGCAAAGTGAAATAAGCAGAACCAGAAAAGCATTCCACACAGTTACAACAATATTATACAATACACAACTGTGAATGACAGCTATTCTCAGCAATACAATGATCCAGTATAATTCTGAAGGACTTATGATTTTAAAAATGCTATCCATCTCCAGAGAAAGACCTGATGGAGACTGAATGCAGATCAAAGTATACTTTTTTAAAACTCTATTTTTCTTGGGATTTCTTTTTGGGGGAGGGTCTGTATTTTCTTTCACAACTTGACTACTATGGAAATATGTATTTCATGACAATTCATGTATAACCTATATCAAATTGTTTGCCCTCTCACTGAGGAGAGAGGTGAGGAAGAAAATTTGGAACTCAGTTTTTAAAAATGAGTGACAAAAATTGTTTTTACATGGAATTGGAAAAAATAAAATATTTTTAAATGAAGGTTCCCATTTATACGTATTACTCATGGTACCTGATTTGGAATGTAGGGAATGTCATAAATAGGACACTGACATCCCAGAAGGTCTGAGCTATCCATGACTTATGGAGTATTCAGGGTGAAGGAAGAGTACTAAAACCTCAGAGATTATTTGTTTTGCTTCTCCCACTCCCAACCCCATTTCACAGATAAGGAAACTGAGGCCAGAGGTTTGATACCCTTCACTGTTTCGGGGATTATCCGAGAGAAGTGTCAACCCTAGGCTCTCTGATTAAACCTAGGAGTCTCTGAAATCTGACTTGGCATAACGTCATCTGATCACAGCCCTCTCTTGGACAGTTCTCTCTCATGTTAGACATGATCCTACTATTATTTGTGAAATGAGTTCTTAGTGATTAAAACTCTTTAGAGAGGTATCCATATTGGAAGAGTCCTGGTTCATGAGAAGATAGAGGTCCTGAAGTATGATTTGGTCTGTTGATATTTTGACATGCATGTGATCTCTGTTGACGACAAGAATACTCGGTGTATTAGCAGAATCCAGAGACAAAATAAAACTGAGGACATTGTCGAGTGTCTAGTAGGCAGCTGCAAATGGAATTCAAGAAAGAGACAATATGTGAATGCGTGCCTTTTATCTGAAATGGTAGTAATTCGATATGACATTTCAGTTTTAGGTACAGTGTATCTTTCCCTGATACAGAGATAGTTCTAGGTTCTTGTCATCTTAACCATGAGACTCCAGTGTATACAGACATCTCCGTCATTGACCATCACTTTTATTCTAATACTCCCATCTTTGCCAAGTCCCTTCTGTCCCCATTTATTACTTAATATATAGAATATAAGTCGTGTCAAACTTAGATGACTGTGAAATTGCTAACGCAAATACCTGAGATCCATCAGGAACATTGTAGCCCTATTCACAGTTTAATTTTAACAGCTAAACAATAGAGAATAGGGAGGGATGGAGTGGGGGAGGATGAAAAGGGGAGGTGAGAATTTAATCTGTTCCTTATAGCCTAGCACTCAGTTTATAGGACCATATTTATTCTTGTAATTGGCTATTTCCTGTCTTTAAATGCCTATTTATTCATGTCTGCCACCTTCCTCTCACTTTATTGGCCTTGCGGTCACCACATTATCTTTCTCTTCAAAATCAATTGACATTTTTATGAAAAGAGTTTGCAAGGTGAGAGTGGCATCTAGAACAGAGGTGGGGGGGGCTGTGGTGGGATGTAGCTGCTGGGAAACAAGTGTCTGCATAATCGCATCCTACCATTTGCATATGTTTTAGTTGATTTGTCTTTAGATTTACATGAGTTACTTTGAATATATTGACATTTTAAAAATTTAAGCACTTTCCACATGATAATGTAGATTCTAATCCACTGCTCAATGAATATTGGGGGAAGGATAGAAGTAGGGAGATGGGCATTTTCCAGCTGCAGTGTTTTGCTAACCCCTTTAGTTTGTGCCTGTGGATTTGCTCCCCTGGGTTTCTCAGTGCAGTTTCAGTTCTACAATCTTTCTCTACGTCAGATCCCACAAACATAAGATTCCTTTCTGTCATTGTGAGCTTTGAGACTGGGGACCCTAAAAATTGGGAAGTAATTAAGCCAGAATACGTAGCTCACCCTTTCTCTTTCAGGGAAAACTCAAAGATAATAGGGTATTATAATGAGTGAATGCTAGAAAGAGATATTGCTCAGTGGAAAGATAAATCCTTCCAATGGCCAGAAAAAAATATTTGCACTGTTTTTTGGGTTTTTTTCTTCGCTTAGCTCTGAGTATATTGGCCTGCACTGCTGCTGTTTGATCTCAGGAAGAAAGCCACTTGCTGATTCAAAATGTTTGTTTCTAGGTGCCAGATCGACCTGTCAGCCCTCAGTAGAGAACAGACTCACAAGCTGGAGTTACAGCTGGAAGAGGGTGAAGGACATCTGGTGCTGCTGGTCACCCTGACAGCTTCTGCTACTGTCAGTATATCTGACCTCTCTGTAAACTCCTTGGAGGACCAGAAGGAACGAGAAGCAATATTAAAGAGATATGTATGTATCCACCTCATGTATGTAACACTCCTTCTTCAAGGTTCATACATGACTAGAAGAAAATGTAAATAATTTACCTGCAGTGTAAGAAACGTTGCTGAGAACACATCCTGTCTGAGGGATATGGAAACATGCAAAGCTCTGAGAATTCAAGGGCTTCATTCTTTCTAAATCAGCAGTTAGATCATTTGCTGGTCATCTCTTAGGCACCTTCTTTTAGCACAAATTCTACAATTTTTATTCTGTGATTTGACTAGATTCCCATTAACATGAAGGAATGAATTTTATTTTTAAGATGAATTTATTACTGATAGTTGCAAATAACTTTTTTTTTTCCCTTCCCAAATGAAATGGAGTTTAATGCCACTTACGATCATTGGTACGTTTTGGTAACTTAGTACACAGGATTAGATTTCATTTTTACCTGACTAGAAAAACCCCTCTCTTTTGCTCAGTGGCAAAGCATGGTTCATTGGAAATGAAGAGTTCTCACACTTAGATTGCTTGCAAAAGGATGAATTTGTGTAGCAAATCCCCAAAATGTTGATGTGAATCAGATTTTCCCAGTTCCAAATATTTTGAAGCAAATTGCTCTATTTCCTAGCATCCTCACACTGTTGAGCAGCTATTATGTAGTTTTATTGAAGCAACAGAGAGGGGAGCTCTTACTCCACCATTTATTGTTAATGAGAGTACTAAAAAGTAAATGTCTCACTACCCTTGAAGGATGGGGGTGGTGGGGTGCTTTTCCACTTAAAATTACAAAGCTTTTATTGTACAATGCTGCCAGGTGTTTAGGAGGCTTCTCTAGACACTCAACCATTAAACCAAGCTCTGACTAACAAAGAACTGCTTAATTTTTTTTTTTAGATTTTAAAATATTCCTTTTCACTGACTGACATCCTTTCAATAACTGAATTTAATAAAGATGTACCTTATCAGGCTGTGCAGATAACATGAAGTGCTGGTACTAATGCTCTACAATATTCTTCAAACAGATTAGCAGGATGTGCGCTTCAGCAAATTTATTCTGGATATCTCCACTGAATCAGCTGTCTGTTAATGCTTGTACAACTCACACACCAATAGTGTTATCATAAACACAGTTTAATAGAGGTGACTTAGCAAGGCAAAACATCATATTTTTAAAAACCAACCCAGAGCCGAAGTATTGTGCACCACCCTTTGAAAACATGATTATAATTACGAGAATTATTTCAAATTTGGGTACCCCCAAGACAGATTCTCCTCTTCCCATGGAAAGATCTTCATAAATAGTGAAATGGATTTTTTAATAGTATAAAATTTTGACTAAGTATAAGCCATACTTGCTGAATTAGTATTTTAGCAATATATTATACATTAAATCATAGAACTAGCTTAGAAATTTAGGCATAAATGCAATTGTTGTTACTGCATTTTGTCCCTTGGATAGGCTTTATTTAATGGGTCATTTTCCTTCATAATGTGAATGCTTTTTTCTGGTACTATATAAAGAATCAAATATTTTCCTTTGTACATTAAATATTAAACATTATTTGAAAATAGAAGATGAAGAAATGTTACTCAGAATATACATTTTAACCCATGTCGATAATATGTTTTCATAATTATACTCCAAGGTTGAATGTTTTCTGAGAAACTTAAGATGTGCTGTTAAAGAAAGTTACTTCTAGGAGTAGTAAGTCTTAGCGGTTCTTAGAATCCAAATCATCACTGTATATTAGGGGGCTACAAGCAATTTTATTTCTAATCTTGTAGTCATTGTGAAATGGAAGAATTCTCCTGTACCTGAGATAGAATGTTCTTTTATAATTGAGGTGATTATCTTAGGAAGCTTAATCAGTTAGCTAAATATTTTTTCATATACTAATAAGGTTCTAGGTTAACTTTTTCTCACCTGTTGTACTCAGGAGAATAAATGAACTGACATCACCCTCACATCAAACAGTCCTGAAGAATGACTCCATTACAGTCATTTAATCATCTGTAGCTGAATACCCAAACCCTACAAATTAAAAAGACATTATGGTGCAAAACATTATTTGAGCACCCCAGTCTGAAAAAAAGACCATTAATTCTTTTTCCCCCATATTTTTTCCTTTTTTTTTCTTTTCTTCTTCGTTTTTTTGAGGGTAGCAGTTAGGGGGAGAGTAGCACTGGGTAGCAGACCAAGAGAGATTGTATGACCTTTTCAGAACGGGTGTGCTGAACCCTTGCTCCCCCTTGTCACCATTTAAAAACCAGAGAAGCTAGTTTAGAGAAGAAGTTGTTAGCATTCCATTTTTATTATGACATTTCACAGTCATCCGATTTAATGTCCCTTGACCGGATTGTCCACCGTGAGACGATGGGCTTGAAGTGTTATTTAGAGCATTGATAAAAGGTGAGCGGTTCGAAGATGACAGCGAGTCATAAGGCGGGTGGTGTGACATTAATTTTCTCCATAACAGAGATGGAATAAGACGTCACGGTGACAAGCTGTCAATCAGTCCTGGCCCCTCGGTGGATCTCGATGCCATAGGATGGGGCATTGCTTCTCCCATAATAGAGCTGAACTGAGATGCTCTTCCTGACAGCTGCTGCAGCCATACAGAAAATATATTATACAGCCTTTCATTAAAAAAATAAAGAGGCCTCATCTCCAGAGCATTTCAATCTTTTCCCATCTATTGAGGGCTGAAAGGATTCACAGCAAATCATAGATTCCTCTGCTATGGAAATTTCAGGCTTCAGAAGCCATCCAGGTTTTGAGTCCTTCAACAATAATCACAAATAACAAGACAGGAATATCTTCTGATAAATCATTACTTAAAGTTCTATGTTTAAGCTCGCGTATTTAAGTTATTTGCTCTTTAGAGCTCCTACTCTAATATCCTATGTCCTGGGACTAAGCTGTCGAAATTTGCAATAAATTACTCAAAATCAGCTGATTTGAGGAAATGAGAAACTTCAAACAGTAATTACCCTGGCAATACAGGAAGAAGAGTATCAGGACTGAAGCACCAGAGCACAATCTGTCTGTGGAATGAGCTACCCACACTGAAAATAATTCTAAGACTTCAGGACTAGGCCTATTTGTTTTAGCTACAGTGAAACTTGGTATAAATAGCTCCTATAACCTTTTGGTAAATTCATTCTCCCCTCTAGCTGCTCTACTTAAGATTTGTTTTAGAATACTGTGCACCAGTAAGGGACAGTATCTGTAACTGCCACCCCGACTTTCAACTTGCAAGCATGTAAACAGACAGTGAAATGTATTATCATTGAGCTCTGTCATGTGTAGATTAAACAGATTTCTGATGATAAACTAATGCTTTTAAAAGGGATTAAAAGTTAATCCTTGTGATAAACACTTTTTTTTATAGTAAGTTTATGAGATTACATGTAACTGTATTTCCTCATCTCACTCTACCAAGGTCATAGCTTCACTGTAAACAATGACTAGTCAGATGGGACTTATAAAGTTAATATCAGACTGTGCTTTGTCTCTCATGGTTCTCACAATATTAATAAAAAGATAGCAATGCTCTTTTCATTGGTAACATTTTAATAGATAACTTTAACATGCAGAAATATATTACTTTCTTGGGTCATAAAATATTTTAAAGATTTGATGAAGACGCATATTTGATTTGTTGAGTTTTTCGGAGGAAAACTATCCTGTAATTGAAATAAGTAAATAAAAAAAGCATATTTGAAGTTTCATATTTGAAGGATTTATTTCCTTAGCATTTATGCCCATCAATAAGACTCCTAAATCCTTGAAGGAGTATTCTTCTTATAATCAAGGATAGCAATTCATTTTTTAAATCCTCAGAATTCTGTTTCGGTTATCTGTAACACATGATAGATTGGAACAATTTGTCGGTAACTTTTCTGTGAGTGTGGATTTCTTGCTTTTTCATTGTTTGAATTACAAATTTAAAAAAAAAATTTAAGAGGTTTCCCGTTGGTGTTTTGAATGCAAATGAAATTTAAGTTATGCTAATAAGTTATATAAGATGTATTTTATATAATATTCTTGCAGGTTTCTCTTGAATTTATCTTAATTTTTAGCAACATCATTTTACCAGTTAATATCTTATGGAAAAAAATGCTAAATTTATTGTTGTATAATACAATCTTTTTTTTATTACTCACCAAAAAAGGGAAAAGTAAAGGCACTAATTTGATATGGATATTTTTCCTTTAATCCACAAATCTTAAAGATCTATATGAATTATCAGTTAAAGCCAAATATCAAGTATTATTTCCCTGAAAACTGTTTCTCCTTAAAAAAAAAAAGACTGTCAGGGACTGTATTGGTAGATGAGAATGCTCATGTGGGAAATATATTACTATTCTAGCTTTCGATCTAGCTGTTTGTTTATTACATTAATTCTAAGTAATTTTTTAAAAAATTTTATTCTAATTTTACAAATACTTACTGCATACATTTCCCCCCTTTTATTTTGGTAGAAAATTGGTATGTTTTGAAATAATACAAATTACCTTCCCAGTCATTTCAATTATTTTCAGAGTCCATTAAAGTTTGCCAGCTCTTATCAGTAAAGTCCCTTATCCTATGTAACATAGTGATGATGATGATGACAATGGTGATACCAACAACAATGTTGTCTTTCAGAGTCCGATGCGGATGTTTCACAATGTGAAGGATGTAGGATTTCTCCAGGTGAAAGTCATCAGAGCAGAAGGGCTGATGGCAGCTGATGTCACAGGCAAGAAATTATGTCACTTCTTTAGCAACACTGAAGATCCCTGCCTTTAAGTAGTTTTAAAATTTGCATTATGTTAGAATATAGCTTATAAACAAATTGCCTAAAAGAAACAAAGGCTAGAATTAAATCTTAATAGTCACAAAGGGAAAAACACATACACATACACATACACACATACACACTCACACACACACACACACACACACACACACATACACACACACACACACACACACACCAGGCACATAGCTCTTTATATTGTTACTGGGTATTTGAAAGGCAGGGGATATTCTCCCTGCATAACACACCCAAATATGGCTAGGAGAACACTACAAAGGACAAAAGTGGGGTGGTGGAAATGTTTTCCCAATTGCAATTCTCTCACATGATTTCTTAACAATAAAGCAAGTATTATTTAAGCACATATGGATTAAAGGTACTCCAAACATCTTGGCCCATCTCCTTACCATGTGGGCCAATTTGGGGGACATTGAGTAACTTCATCTTAGTTTAGGCAATGCAAAACTAGAATCCCAAGTCTTGATGATTTCTCTTGGAATTGCGTGGACCGGTACTGGGCATCTGGTGTTGTCATAAATCCATTCTCCAAGGCAAGATCTTAGGGAGACCAAGGATCAGTGGGGTTTCATGAACTGGAAGCTAAGAACATTTTTTCTGTGTATATGCCTTGCTGTTAGATATGAGAATAGATCTGATGGTTGTTATTTCTACATTTTCCAAAACTTAAATTTATAAAGTTGGAGTTATGATTGTGTCTTTTCCCTAAAAACATTTGTTGTTTCATTTTCCAGGGAATTGGGGGGTATTTTCTCCATTAATTAAAAGGACTGCTCTCCGAATGTTCAGTAAACATGACTATCTCTATGTATTGCCTAATGAAAGTCCTTGTTTGGTATTTATGGAAATATGCCTGGCGTTTACACGTGAGGAAAATGATCCTTAAAAAGAATGGCTTTGAAAAGAATTACACCTTTCCTACCATTAGAGGGCCTACAAAGATTTCATGAATAGTAGATACCATTCATTACTCCAGTGTTAAACAGATCCTGAGAAACCAGAACTGAAGAAAAAACAACTTATTAATATCTCACAAGTGAGAGCATACCAGGTGGGAGTCAGATACTATTCTCAGGATTTACTTCTGCATTTTATCAATTGCCTATTTACTGTTAGGAAAGGAAGGGGTAAAATGAAAATAATTAGGAGTTTGCAATTTACCCTAAAGAAATAGTGGTGATGAAAGTAGTAGTAGTAGCAGAAGCTGTTGACCACTGTCCAAAACTATTTTATAAGTTCAGATATGTGTCCCCTTTAAGATCTCATTGGGGAAGCTAGCCAGACATGGAGTCAGGATGACCTGAAATCAAATATGGCCTCAGATACTTATTAGCTACATGACCATGGGCAAAGTCCCTTAACTTCTTTTTTCCTTAGTTTCCTTATCTGTAAAATGGGGATAACAATACCTCTCTCCCAGGGTTATTGTGAGGATCAAATGAGATAATATTTGTAAAGCTTTTAGCACATAGTAAGCATTATATGAATGTCAGAGATGATGATGAGGATGATGATGATTGTATATTGCAATTTATATTCTCGCATTAAATGATTCCTATCAAGACCATTTTCCAAATAATTCATTTCTGTTGGAATTTTGTTTTCTGGCTTAGTTCAAGGCAATTTTTTGTGCAATTATTTTGATAAATTAATACTAGCACCATGTGTTTGAAGGCTCAGATGCCTGCCCATAGTGAGGTTGAATAAAATAACATGAGATTGTCTTCTCTCAGAGAGAAGCTGTCATGACTGTTAAAATTTCATGAATATGCAAACTCTGTTAACCTGGTTGGCCTGTGTGCCACTATGGAAGTTAAAGAACATGTTCTTTCACAGGTGGAAGAATATAGATATTCCTTTCCTAATGGTACTATGTAAATTAACATGAATAACAATAGAATCTTTCCCAAGATCCAACTAGACACAATTTTATTTTTATTACACAGATTTTTCTCCCCTTTTTTATGTTTTTGGAGAAATAAATCTGATGGTTCCTCACTCAGTTTTGACCTTAAAATCTAATGTAGTCTGAATTGAAAAAGAGAGAAGATTGAGCTTTCCGGGGGCAAAGGGGTAATTTAGTCTTTGACCTTATTCACTGCTGGACCTTTTGTGGTCATCATGACATTTGCACTGATTGCAAAAATTGGGGGACATATATTTGACTCAGAGATGGCCAGGTATACTACAAACCTTTCAAATACCCCTGCTCTCCTTGGTCCTGAATGCTTTAACTGGGAAAGAAATGAGCTATCTGTAATCTGGACAAAAGAGTGCTTTTAAAACAATTGTATGTGTCAGTGGATTATGAGATCCATCTTGAACCAAAATATTACAACTCATCATTTTTTCAAAGTACTATGTCATATTTATTATGCATTTTAAAAATAAGTGGTATGAGACAGAGATTAAAGGTTTAGTAGTAAAGTATTTAGTAAACATTTATATTTTATATCCTAAAAATTAATGTACCTGGGGTGAGGTACGTGAGTGGCATTGCGTAGGATGTCTTAATGGAAGCAATATTTTCCCTGAGTGAAGTATATTTTTGCATTTGATTGGTTACAAATGTTGTTATTGTTTAGGGATAATATTCTTGGTTGGCATTAGTTAATTGTTTTCTAGAAATCTAGATTTTTTTAACTAATGAAACCCACCCTTATCCAACTTTGATCTACTTTCTTCGTGTTCATATGTTCATGTGATCTAAATATATAGTCCACATGAAGCTGTAAGTCGAAATTCCTTAGTTTAAGCCAAATACTTGGGGAAAAAAGTACATCATTAGGCATGAGTACAAGAGGAAAAGATTTCGTAATCTTTTAAGTAGCCATCAATCTCACTGTAGTTACAAAGAATTTTTCCTTTTCAAAATGTAAAATTTTTCTTTTGTTACCACACATTCATTGAGAAACATTGTGATACTGTATTAACTCTGTGTGAATAAAGAGCAATTGAGACTCCCTTTGAATGAGTGAGTATAAAGCACAAATTACTTTTTAATGAAACCCTCAATTCTTTCCCTTTGCACAAAAAAAGCCTATAGCCTTGTTCAGCTGAATACTACTACAGTAGGTCACTTCAGTTAAGCCCCTAATAAACTGTTGATAGTTGAGGGTAGTTTTTTCTTCACTCTCAATAGCCCAGTGTTGGACAGTGCACTTCAAATCATTAAGGTTAATACTGATTTGAAAAAAAGAGAGAGAGATTAACTGTGGTGGTTAAGGCCTCAATTTACAACTCCCACACATACACATGCATTGAACAAGGCACAAGAATGGATTGAAATTTCCATCAAATGGTGAGCAGCCTGAGAAAGTGGTACTCCAGTTTTTAAAGTTGGGCTGTGAAATTTTTCTTTAGGAAAACTTCAGAGATACTGAGAAATACTGCTCAGTACAACTCATTTACCAGTGAAAAGGTTAACGTTTTATCTGTGCATCAAACCAAAACCTTTAGACCAAATGACCCCAGTGTAACTTGGGAATTACATGGAACTAACTGGTCACTATACCCTTAAGTCAAATGCTCTTTAACATAGAACAGTTATGAGGTCTTGTGTTCAAAAAAGGTAAAGGGCCTGTGGGGGGAATTTCTTGAGTGGATGAGAAATAATTCTTCTTAGAACTTATCGTCATAACTTCTAATGGTTCCTTTTCTATGGGAGGGTTGAAAATCATCTTTCAACAGACAGATTATACTCATCAGCATTGAGATGAACCTTCTTTGCAGAATATTTAGTCCTGGGTTATTGATTCTTTCAAGAGCTAAGTGAAGAAAGAGAAGGGATTCTTTTCTTCAGCTCCTCCCCATCATTTTCCCCTGGGTTTGTTTGAGTCTCCCATGGAAGAGGTCATCCTTTCCCCAGGGAGGCCAGCCATACAATTTCAGAAACTGAGATATGGGAGAATAGACTGAAACCCTTTCAAATGATGGCCTATCTTTCACAAGACTAAAAGGTATACTAATATAAAATTCCCTCTCTGAAGGTGAATTGATCTCTCAAACTAATGCGCTGTTTCTTTCACAAAACGAGAGAGAGAGAGAGAGAGAGAGAGCGTGCCTTTTACAATGAATACTGTCATTGGAATGGTCTTATTAAATAAAGCACATTTTTCTAAAACAAGACTATGTATAAAGACTTGTAATCCCCCAGCCCTTAAAGTCTGAAAACCTACTGGTTAATAAGAGGGATGTTTACTACCCCTTTATTAGCATAGATTTTTCCCAAGCTTTTCTTTAGGAAAACTGTCTTCATTGTTGGAAAATATTTAAGTAACAAAACAGCCAAAAAAGACATGCTACAGTTTTTTATCAGCTTCTGTGTGAGTCTTATTATCTTAAGAAATAACAGTTAGCAGCTCAGATTCATTAGCAGAGCTAAATTTAAGCTCCATTTGACAGGCTGCCTAGAAAACATTTTGTTTTGCTGTCTGTGAGCTTTAATTAAGATGTGTTCAATTTCAGTCCTCCTCTGTCCTCCCTCCCCCCCCCCCCACTTGCTGTGTCACAGACCGGCGATCAGACACTTTTAGATGGTCCAGCCCATGACTTTGACCTTCTGCGCAGTCCAGCGTTCCCTGGGGAACCGTTCAGCTCATGAGGTCTGATTTCACACTTCCAGGATGCCTCAGCTCTCTTAACAATGACAGGGAGACAAAGCCCTTTAGAGCAGGCCGCATGGGGACTTGTTTAAATTGGAAACTAGAGAGGAGTCAAGGAACAAGGTTATGGGCTACAGAATAGTGCTTTTAATAAAGAGCTCACAGCTCTGGTTCAGCTCAAAGAGGTCTACCTCTGTACAATTAATTGAGCCATTTATCTGGAGCATCTTAGGCCTCTACTTTCTCACAGAATTACGTGATAAATACCAGCTAAGAAGCAAATGAGATATGCATGAAATGAATTTTTAACACTTTGATTACTGTGCCTCCGGTCTTCATTAAAAGTAAATTTATTTGTATTTCTGACCTCATTATCAGTAGGCTGTCTGCATTTTATTGGCTTTCTGTGATTTCCAGCTTGAGATTGTCATAAAGGTATATTTTGTATAGAGATTTACACAATTTGGATTTATTATTCTTGCTACCTTCATCCTGTACATCACAGGATTCTTCAGAAAATGAATCGAAAATGCAGCTGTAGAGAAAAGGGCGAGTGCTACTCTTTGAGAGTATTATATATGATTGGAGAAATACCAAGTGCAAATACTGCACATAGACAAGATACAATCTCAAAAAAAAAAATCCATTAACTTTTGTGTCCTGTGCAGTGAGTTACTCCAGCCTAAGTCTGGCATATGTAAATGTTTCTTAGAGTTCCCTACAAAGTTCAGTTCACATCATTTGATGAAAAAAAAATGATTTGAGATTGTTCCTGGTGTATAATTGCAGCCATTTCAAATCTAAATGTGCGTGACACAAAATTGCAACTACATTTGGTTTCATTGATAGTATCTACTAAAAATAGTCCTATCCTCTATGGTCATAGATTTGTAGTTTTCATTTATTTCACTGATGTGAAGAAAACAATGAGAAAAATAAATCCTACTTTTAACTATGCAGCTGAACAGAAAGTATATCAAATGTAGCAGAACTTCAATGCTACAAGTTTCTAGATTATCTAAGGAGGCAGTCATGAAAACAGAATAAAAGGAAAGGATCGAACATAATATTTTTCACATTTGAAATGCTGTTGTGTTAAGAGCATCTTAAATTATAACACCTTAAACAATATTCCTAGTTCCAATAAACAGTATGCATTAATGTTGTTCTTAAAAAACGAAACCTAACTATTATTTGTTTTATACAGCATTACCATTATGTAGCTTAATCTTGCCTCACTACTTTCAATAACTGGACATAGTAGTTGAAATTTTACCCCATTTTGATAATAGGTCATCAGTTCTGTTGTTCACTTGGAATCACAATAGTACTCACCTATTTGGATATGTGGAATAACACTACCTAAATCTTATCCTGAAGAAATTCAAAGCATAATAATGAAGGGAAATAAGTCAGTCCTCTGCTCTTCATGGTAACAGGTAGCCGTGGACTCCAAATCACAGCAGGAAAGAAAAAAAAATGCTCCCTTCTCTTACTGCCACTAAAAAAGCTAAAATCACTTCTTGTTACTGATATGAGTGGCTGTTCTTCCCAAATCAAACAGATGACACCAAATATTTGAGATAATGCAGAGAGATATCCAGCAATAATGATAGAGACTTTGGTCTAGATTTGTGCTTCCTAGGAAATTGTTGAGGTCTTAAATGATTCCTATGGCATCCACATGTTCAGATGGTACTGCTTGGGAAATATAGGTGGAAGTCAGAGACTGTGGTAGAGTAAGAAAAGAAGGTAATATAGTCATTTGGGTTGATCTACTCATGTGGAAAAGAATGATAGTGTGGAACTATAAACTCAATATGCTTAGTAATAATTCCAGTGATGCAGATTCCAAACTATCCATGCCCTTTCATTCTATATGATTCTTGTACATGCTGCCCCATAAGTCCTTCATAGGGAGTGTCTCTACCTTCATTACACTGCAAGGATACCAGTGGAGCACAGAGGCTGTCATTAGTTATCATTCACTTTCAACACATGACTGGTCTACCTTTTTTATTTGTAATCTATATCTCTGATGTCATCATTTACAAAAGCACATAGTAGGTGTTTAATAAATGTTGATTGATGTGAAACTGGAATCTGATAAATGAAGACATGTTTTTTAGAAATAGAATAATAAAGGTATAAATGCAAATATCCTAAAGAAAAATTATACTTAACAAAATATTATTGCCCATTGCCAATAATGACATGAGTTTATTAGTGACATTATATTGCAGTCTATGAATGCCTTTTGTACATTTCTGTTGCCATTTGGATAATACTCAACTTTAAGTCTTTGGAGACTGTGGTGTGCCATGACTTGTAGCCATACAGGATCGCTGGAAAACATATCGTAAAAAAAAATTGGGATCATTAAATACATCACACACAGTAATCTCCAAAGTAATCAGCCTATTTTCCTCCATCTGTTTTATGCTGAGCCCAGTTTATTTTTCTGTTTGTTTTGTCTCTCCAAAATATTTGTACTAATAATCCAACTCTATGGGTTGTTATCCAACTGGGAATCATAGGCATTCTTTATCCACTTGATTTTTTCAGTGTGGATGGTTAGGCTGAATTCCTTTATCCACTTGATTTTTTTAGTGTGGATGGTTAGGCTGAATTCTTTTGAATATGCATCTTTAGAAAGCTCTGTAATGTTCCAGGTCTTAATGCATTATATACCAAGTCATTTGCAAACAGACAACCTGATCAACTCTAGTGAATCCCTCTTCTTTAAGGTCCATGTGCTTGTCACTTTTCATGATATTCATGACCTTTTGTGAACAGATATTGTTATTTTATGCCTTACTCAAAATTATAACTCGAGGATCATTCAACCCAGTTGTTGTTGTTGCTATATCTTCCAAAGAATCTTCTATGAGTTTGACATGGGCTTGGAAGACATTTTGGTAGAGAAGAATCTAAGGCAGAATTCTTTTACCAAATCAATTGCATTTTTCTAGTTTAGACATAAGGACACTGGGATTGTGTATCATCTATTCTCCTCAGTCAATTGAGTGATTGTAAAGATGCTATACAATATCACATACAACAGCTTGCCTGTTCTTTTCCCATATCTTCATCAAAAATACTCTGTATTTTGGTATGTGTATGCATATAAAAATTCTTATGAATCTATTGTAGGTATGACATTCAGGAGTTATTAATATTTCTTTCACTCGTTTTTTTAGGTAACTTCCAAGTTATTTTAAAAACAAGCAAAATTATCCTTTCCTTTTTCATGGACCTTGTCCCTCAACATCCTCAAAATTGTGCTGCCACCAAAATGGACCTCTCCTGTGCTCTTCCCATCCTTGTTTACTTTATTGTCATTTTTGCTTCCCTATGAAGCTCATTGGGAACGATATTATAGTCCCAATGGAGACACTCCACTCGCCTCCATGGCATAGATTTCCTATAAAAATCTTGAATAATCTTTCCTATTTGGGGTTTCTATGTTGTCTTTCAGTTTTATGCTCAAGTGCCCTTAGGATGACTTTATTTAGTTAACTCTTTCATGAAGCTTCCTGGAAAATTCTTTTACCCTCCATTGTTTTTCACTCTTTTATGAGAGAATATTGCTTCTACCATTCCCCTTTGTAAGATTTTACAATTTTATATTCTAATCTGATGTTGTCCTTAGTTGCCATATTACTGCCCAGTAAGTAAATCAAATATGTCTGACTGACATGGTGTCTAGGTTTTTTGGTGACTAATTTATACTGATCAGCATTCCTTAGAAAATAGGAATAATCTATATTGGACAACTATTCTTTTATTCAGTTCCCATTTTTGGTACCAAACAATTTTTTAAAATAGGTCAGATGGAAGTTCCCTCAATTGTATAACAAATATTTATATTCCCCCTTTCTTCTGCTTTGATGTTAATTTTTGTCTTTGCTCTAAGAATTTGGTGATCTGACTATATACAAACAGCTGCTTCAAAAGTGACTCCCAAATCAGTAAGCCAGTAATTTTTTCTGTTAAAATGTTCTCAGCATTTCTTCTTCTCCATCCTCGTCTCCTTCTTCTCCTCCTTCTTCGTCTTTGTCTTCATCTTCTTCTTCCATGTGACATTATTTAGTTGATGCCATGTCCTAAAGATCCCAGCTTTCTTCTTGGAGAAAGTATTCATATTATATAGATATGAAGTTGTGATATGGTCTATATAGACTTTTTACCTCTCTCATTCCTTACTCTTGTAACATTTTTCCACATATATTCTTCTTGGCTATTCTCCCCTATATTCTTCTTTGCATTAAGCTTATGTTGATTTAAAATTTAAAAGATCTTACTGATTTATTTGCAGAAATTCATCTATATTCTAATCCTCTATGAGTTTTAGATCATAAGGTACAATTATTTTCATTGTGGTCTTTCAAATGCTTATCATGAATCCGCAATATGAGATGGTGAAATTACGAAAAAGTACTTCCAATGGCAAATGAGAGAGAAGAAACTTATACATAAAGTAATTCTTATTTATGGAACAGAATAAGGTATCCCTGGGATTTTACTAAATGCTTCAAAAAACATTTTCAGATGATAAAAGCTCATAGTTTGAAGCTGGCTGGTAACTTGACTTAGGTTGTTATCTTCTGGTGTTAACATTTATTTAACTGGGCTGTAAATTTGGGATAACTTGCAATAATACTGAAGTGTGCATGGTCAGGCACTTAGCCAGTGCCTGGCACATAGTAGGTGCTTAATAAATGTTGATTGACTGATGTGAAACTGTGATAAATGAAGACATGTTTCTTAGAAATATAATAAAGGTACAAATGCAAATATCCTAAAGAAAAAATATTTGAAAAATTATACTTAACAAAATGTCATTGCTCATTTCAAGAACAAGAACAAGTAGAGTTTTTACTCCATGATAAGACACATTTCTTTACTAATTAACTTATCAAAATAATATTTGAAATCACATGCTCCATTCCCCTATCCAATCAACTAAATGTTCAACTTATATCCTACTATATCCAATAGTGTTAAAATATATCAAAAGAAAAATAGAACTTATAAGATAATTTATCACTTTTAATATACACTAGAAATCTATTCTGATATACATCTAGTCTGTTATACATCACATTGGGAAACTTTATTAAATAGTCATTAAAAGTGGAATCTTAAGTGCTTTTTCTCTACCTCATCTGATCTATTAAACTCAGCCAATCCTCTTATCTCGTCTGGTGTTAGAACATTCCTATATTTCCCCCAGTATTGATGCTTCTTCCTACTTGGTGCATTTTCTTCTTCTTTCCACATCTTTCTTCTCTTTTACCATAAACTTCAGAGTTCTGATCCCAAAATACTATGACTCAAGACAGTATTCAATTCTACAAAAACTTGAAAATCCCTATCGTCTGCTTACTTCTGGAAACTTCCTCCCATTTTGAAGTGAGGGGTCAAACTGATCCTTATACTTATGTTTCATGCATTTCCGCAATGGAATTTTGTATCTCTAAAGGGTAGGATTTCCCAAAGTAATTTCATTTTTTTAAATGAGCGTATAATCATAAATGGATAAAATCCATAAATTCTGGTCCATGAGGTCTGAGGATATGGAACAAACCTGCAGTAAATGAATAATCATAGTTTAGAACTGGGAGAGACCTTTGTGGTCATCTAGGACGACTGTCTCATCATACAGATGAGGGAAATGAAGTGAGGTATAAGTATTAGCCCAATATCACACAGGTAGTAGAGGTTCATGTGGGATCCACATCTTCTGACTGCAAATTCACTGGTCTTTCCAATGTACCATAGGGATGAAGGGAAAAATTTTTGTAAGAAAAAATTTTTATGATGAAGAGCTTAAGGCTATTTTTATAAAGAAAGGATGCTTCCTTCACTAAAGAATATTATTGATAATTTCATATTTCAAGGGAATTTATCATGAAAACTTTCTTATGAAACCCAACTTTATGCCTCATTGAACACAGTTTGGTATTTAGTCTAAGATTTCACTTTAAGCGCCATGTGGTGAACATTGTAAAAAGCCTTATTATTGTTATGGCCTAGAATCAGATTTAGTGGGAAGCTAGGGAAGAGCGCTGGTTAATTTAATTCTACCAATCAGATGTTTAAAATATGTTTAGGTCAGCCAGTGAATAGGACAAAGGTTAAATCTCAATCTCTAGTGATAATACACTGGCTGGAAGATGTCTCTGACATACGTTGCTTTTTGTTCTGATGTACCCAATGGAATTCTTTCAACTAAAACATTGTTATATGTTGTGATTAGAAATTCCAGATAGGAGAAAGGACAGATGGCAACCTTGATTATAATGAAAAGAGATTAAAGTATAGTCATTTCAAACTGTGGCAACTGAGGAAATTAAAGCAAAGAGCTTAATTTTGTGGAAGGTAGGCCCAATAAAAGGCCCCCGTGGGCCTGAATTGCTTTCCATAGTATTGAATGTCCCCTCTGTTTTCAGAGATGAGATGAACAAAAGAGCGGGCATTTTCCCCCCCACCCCCTTTTATGGCATATCACATGTAGAAAACTGTGTGACTTGTCAGCATTAGAATGACCCTGGACAAAGCCCACCTCCAATGGATCAGGATTAACTCTTCTAGTGTGCGGGCAAAAATATCACTCAGCGTCTTTCAGTGACTTTAATGCCCAGGCCAAGGATTTGCACAAACTGGGGTCATCTACTTGCCCACAAAACAGGTACAGAATAAGCAGCATCAGTACAAAGTTTCCCACAGTTTCAAGTCAATGTGTAGCTGCCCTGTCTTCAAAAATCATCCTTTATAAATGGAATAATTCAGTCACGGCACTCAGTCCTTGGTGCCTTGTTAAAAACGATCAGAAAGGAGGGACCTTGTTGTATGTAAAATTATCTACCCAAAGAAGAATTAAGGCATATATTTTATGAATTCAACCCATGCTAATAGCAACTGGTGACTTCTGGTCTGATACAGATTTCCATCCTTCTCAATAACTTCCTTAGGTTATCTATAAAGACTATTGATTTAAAAATCTCTAACTCTAGAATAAGAAAGCGTATCAACTTCAATCCATTACTAGGATAACATGGAAAATGGGCAGAAATTAGTAATATTACATGTAATAGGGATAAAGAGAAAGGTCTGTACGTGAATCAGATAAATAAACCGTGCAAGTATAGGATAGAAAAACAGCTTACTCAAGAGAAAAGGATCTGGGGTAGGGAATAGAGGACTTGGGCTGTATTAATATGGTCAGACAGATCAGATCTTGGGTGCAATAGCAAGTCTAATTCTAAAGAGCACCATCTTTTAAGAACATTGACAAGGTAGGGTTTGTCCAAAGAAGGATGCCCAATATATTGATTGGGATTCATACTGATTATATATGAGAATCAATACATTAAAGGAATTAGAGCTAGTTAGCCTTATTAAGAGAAGCCAGTGAGAGGGAAGATCACAGCTTTGATTGCAGATTTCGAATACTTTAAGAGTTATCATCTGGGGGCAGCTAGGTGGCACAGTGAATAAAACATGGCCCTGGAGTCAGGAGGACCTGAGTTCAAATCCAGCCTCAGATACTAAATGCTTTTGGGCAAGTCACTTAACCCCAATTGCCCTGAGTTCCTCCCTCAAAAATAAAAAAAAAAGAGTTATCTTCTGAAATAGCGACTAGCGCTGATATAGCACTTTAAGTATAGGAAAGCACTTTCCATATGTTACCTCATTTGATCCTCATGATAACCCTGGAAAAATGTGCTCATTTATCCTTGTTTGACAGATGAGGAAACTTAATACCGAGAGAGATTAAGTGACTTGTCCAGGGTCACACAGTTGGTAGATATCTGAGTTAGGATTTGAATTCAGGTCTTCTTGACTCTGAGGGCAATCTTTTCACTACACCAGTTACCTGTGGAAGAAAAGTTTGATTTTTTTCCCCCTTGATCACAGCAGGAAAATGTAAGCTCTATGGGCAGAAATTAGAGAGAGTCAGATTTTGGTTCAAGATAATGTCAATCTCTTATTCAAAACTTAAACAGGCTACCTGGTAAGGTAGTGAATTCCACATCAGTCAGTCCAGGAACACTTATCAGGGGCTTACCACGTGCTAGACACTCTTCTAATTGCTGCATTTACAAAAGGAGGCAAAAGACAGTCCCTGCCTGCAAGGAGATTACAATCTAATAGGAAAGAGAACATACAAGCAGCAGGATGACCTCCCAAGACCTTTGAGTTCTAAATGTACTGTCCTATAATACTATATTTTAAGATAATGAATGTTTCAAAACTATGTTCCTGTATTAATCTATACCAGAGGTGCTTAACTTTCCTTGCATGTATCATGGACTGCTACAGCAGTCCTGTGAAGCCTATGGAACCCTTCTCAGAGTAGGGTTTTTAAATGTATAAAATAAAAGAGTAGATTACAAAGGAAACCAATTATGCTGAAATAGAGTTATCATAACACTAAAAATAAATAAGTTCATGGACTGTAGCTCAAGAACCCCTAATCCATAAAATGAACCCATGTACCTTATTCCTTTGGGAGCCAAGATAAGCTCCAACTGATCATTTAAATCCTTTTTTTCTTTTTTATTATGAATTCAACAGTCACTGATATCTTAAGAACAGTACAGAAGACTATATAAGAAATAGTGAACTACCCTATTAGAGTATGGATTTTTAGTACATATATACGACTATATATTACATATTAACTATTACTGTGTATACTAATACATTAATTATATAGTATATATATGTGGGGTATGTTAATTAAGTAGTTTATTTGTAAGGAAACATCTATAACTTGCTTATTCCTAGATATGCTCATTCCTGGTCTGGGATGATAGGCGGAATACCATCATCAATCATTCTAATTTCTATTATGTGTGTGTGTGTGTGTGTGTATACACACATATATTATGTCTCATTTTAATACATACCATTCTAATCTATGTGTGTATATGTATACTAATATATATGCACATATGTGTATATATACACACATATATATGCTTAGCTAAGTAGTTAATTGATCTAAACGGCTTAGTTTATTTATAAAGAAACATCTATGATTTGATTATTTCTAGATATGCATCTGTAGTGGTTGGTGATGATAGAATACCATAATTTATCATTCTGTTTTATCTATCTACATACACACACATACATACACACATATGTATGGACAAATAAAAATATATTTGTATATTCACATGCTTATATATACATATATATGTATGTATGTGGATATGTCTATTGTCCTCCATTAGCATGTAATCGCTTCCTTGAAGAAAGGGACTTTTCTTTGGCTTCTTCTTGGTTTCACCAGCTCTTAGCATACACTAACTGTAAGTATTTAATAAATGCTTGCTAACTGACTGCAAGTTCACATGATTAACCTAGTTTCATACAGCCCCTAAATACCAGAGCCAGAACTTGTCCCTGGGTCCTCCTGACTCCCAGCCCTGTGTTCTTTCCACCCCATGACACTGCCTTTCTCTTCTGAGCCTGTTTTGCTGAAGGCCAAGGGCCTGTTAGACTGAGCTCAGCTGCTATGCTAATAAGGCTTTAGATGAGTTCACTGATGAAAAGATTAGGGAGTCTGAGTTTTCTCCTTCATTTTGGCACTTTATGTGTTCTGTAATAAACTTGTTATCTTTCTCTATGCTCCCGTCATGCCATATACACGTTTCTAGCAGTCATGTAGGAGAGTCATTGCAAATAAGAACAGAGAGCCAAAGGCTGAAAACAAGAGCCCTCTGGAGTTTTGGTCCATGGAAGGCCAGGTTACAAATGTCCTTCTTTCTGGTACTGCTGCAGCAAATACAATTCCTCAGATATTTTAAATGGGCAAAGTAGCATATCACAAAGTGACTAGAGCATTAAAAGGATAAAAGAAGGAGTAATTAAAGAGGTAATTGATGGTTAGGACCATCTCTAGTGTCTCTGCAATTGTTTTTGTTTGTTTAAATGGCAGCTAATCAAGGCAACTGAAATTTAGGGACTGACAATCCAGTCTTTTAAAGCACCGTTTAGCAAGCTAGATGTGCTGTCCATTAATTGTGGGTAAGCAGCTCTTTAAAAGAAGGCCGTGGTGTTAAGCTGCTTCATGGCAGAGTTAAGGGAGGGCTTAAACCATACATTTGCTAGTTTTTATTGTTACAAGTACATTTCCATGTTTATTGTCTACTCAGTATGGTGTAACGGGGCTCTTTCTAAATATCATTGGAGAGTAACACTGAACAAAAGAGGAAGTTTGAAAGCAGGAGATGAATATAGGATAGATGTTCAATTAAATTATTGTAGATAAGCAAGAGGACACTCTTCCTCATTTCCTCCCCAAGGCTGCCCACCTTTTATTTCTCTCTTTGACAGACTGCAGGACCTTTCCAGGCCGAACACCTTCCCAAATGCTTGGTGACCTTTGGGTGGGAAAGAAAGAACTGATTTGGTTCCTCTTTATGAATCGGTTCTGCTTTCCAGGGAATAATGACATGATATATTTAAATCTTTCAACACTAATGTCTGCAGCAGAAATGCACTAAAAACCCATGAGCTACCGGGGTATGCCTTGAGTATTGCTCACTGTCTATTAAGCCACATTTCAAATGGCACATATATTTTTAAAACAAAATTTAAGAATAATGAAATAAATTTCAAAAACACGAGTTGAGACCTTAAAGTGAGTTGAAGGAGCTAACAAAATATAGTTAATTGATTTCATGAAAATATATTAAGGAAATAAGAAGTAGGGGTGTGTTGGTTCCATAGGAACAATGACACAGTGATGTCAATGATTTCATAATTGGGTAAGTAACTGAATAATATTGTATTGGGTTTTGATTACATTGTATCGGGGCGGGGGATAAGGAAAAGGAATAAGCATGTGTATGTATATATAGATGTATATGTGTACATGCTAAGCATTTTATATTATTTTGTTTTATTTTTTTTTATACCAAGCATTTTATATTATCTTATTTAATTGATCCTCATAAACAATCCTACAGCATAGGTACTGTTATCCCCACTTTATAGTTGAGTAAACTAAGGCAAACAGAAGTTAATTGACTTGCCCAGGGTCATACAGCTATTAAGTGTCTGAGACTAGATTTAAATTCAGGTCTTCCTGACTCCCAACCCAGCACTGTATCCACTGCACCACCTCCCTTCCTCTAATGCCTTAGTGAGATTACATTTGTTAGGATACCATTAGGCAAGGTTTTTCCTGTATTTGCCTTTATTTGCTTTCTATAAAAGGCATTGCTATGCCACTTCTAGACAGTACAATAAGAGGTGCCATTAATAGCTTTAGTATGAGGATATATATTCCTATTAGCCTTGAAGGATTAGGTCTTAACTTGCTGTCCAAACTCTATGCCTATTGCAAACACATTTTTTTAAAAATTAAATTTTCAAAACTTCTGCCCTGGAGTGCAAAAGATTTTCCCAGAAGAATGCCTGCCCTAGCAGGTCCTACAAGATAAAAAGTCTTTTTTTCAGAGGCTACACCTCACTACAGGCTGATTTTCTGTCTCGTAAAGACCAGCCTAGATAAGTTTGGAAAAGCCAGAGAAATGGCCACAAATGATGGATTTTTCAATTCTGACAATTCAATAAGACATTGATGAGCCCTGACCTGCATGGAGGAAATCATAGGTGCTTATAGTGCTAATAAAAACCTATTTCCCCAAAAATAAAGTTTTTGAAGAGCTCTTGGATTTTTCTCTGGATACTAAACAGATAATTAGCTTATTCAATGCCATGTATTTAAATATCTAAATATCTGAATGAAGCACTTTTCTGGAAATGACATTTTAAAAAAGGCTGCAGTCAGAAAAACCACCAAAGTCCTATAATGTTACTATAGAAGAAGGTGCCCTAGCTAATTGAGCCTACCCTTCCAGTGTGTAGTAGTGGCCCACATTTTCTATTAAGCAAATATAGGAGATTAACATAATACAAGCCTAGAAACCTTTTAAAACACTTTGAATCAAACTCTAGGCCTCTAATTCAGTGGTCTCCAAAGAGGCAGCAAGGCATCATCACAAGGAGTATGTGATCAACCATTAACCTTCTGATGACAGTCAGTCTTGAGGCTTTTCTACATTAACCACCCTGTTCCTTTCTCTCCTTTCCCCTAAAGCTTCCTCGACTTGTCCCTTCCCTCTGCTATGCAAGATCCTACCTCCCCCCCAACTTGAACCTTGGGAGTCCCTAGTGAGAATTAAAATCTAACCTCTAGCCAGACACAGACAACAGCTGTGTAGGTGCGAATGGGAAGATCCTCACCCCCATCCCAAAATGGCCTTTTGGCTGTGGCAAGAACCACTTGCAGGGTAGACTTTGTGTGCTGGGACAGCCGTGGTGAATAAAAACTTTGACCCTGCCTCAGCCCTGCACGTGCTTTTTCATTCTGGGTGGGACAGAGTGAGTTGTACAGGATGAACGAGCACAAATGAGTTGTGGTCTACATCCTCTATTGCTTTACATGACCTTTCTCCCCAAACTCAGCTCTCTTCTAAACTGCCCTATTACTATCAAGGGCACCACTGTCCTTCTAGTCATTCATGTTTGTAACTTCAACATCATATTCCACTCCTCAGTTTCTTTCACTTCTCTGTTCAACAAGTTGCTGTTTCCAATTCCTCGACATGTTTCTGTGACATGGCTACCACTCTAATTCAGATCTTTATCATCTCTCTGTTGGCCTATCGTAATTGCCTCCTAATTAGTCTTCCTGTAGTTCTCTTCTGCCTCCAACCCATTGTCCCCACAGCTGCCCAAGTGATATTTTCTGAAGTGTAAGTGTGACCACATCACTCTCTACTCAGCAAACGCCAGTGGGTCCCTATTGACTCCAGGAGCAAAAACCATTTCATTTTTTCCCCTCTTTTTAAAATTTCTATTTTTATAAGGTTTGTAGTATATATCATGATTAGTGCAGTAGTGAATTTTATAATTGATTTTAAAATATACATACTGGGAAGAGGTGCATGCCCAAAAAGTTTATACCAATATGGGTGCACAATTGTAGAAGTTTGGAGACTACTCCTAGCTTGGATCCTGTTACAATTTGCACTTTCCTGTTTCTTGTCATGTGTTTTTGGTTTTTTTTTTTACTCTTATCTGGACTCATGACCTTCTTACCTGATTGGCTGATAGTCAGAGCTGACTGAGAGGTGTAACAATGCAAATGATAGGAAAGCCAATACATACAAGATGTATTTCTATACAAATGAAATACTTCTCCTGAGTACAAAATTCCAGTGAACCACAGGCCTTCCCCCAAGCCTTCTCCATAATCCAGGGTCATTTTCACTGAATGTGTACACCTCCCCTCGAAAAAATTCATTTGCACATGAAAACATTTTGCTCTTATGTAAATTCATTCACCCAAAGTCTTTCATGTGAGGTATCTGGTTCAGTGGTCCTACACAGTCACAGCTAAAGACACTGGTGAGAATGCTGCCTAAAGCCAAGGATTAATGTAACTGTACAAGAGTAATAAGTGTCAAAAGTTTAAGGATTAAGTGATTTATATCAATGTTCAGAATTGAGTTCTTTAGGAAAAGGCACTGGGATTGTGCACAGGGCTCTCCTGGGGAAGGAAATTGTCTCTATACACGCAGTTTGACACCTTCGCTGCAATTGGTCATCTTAAAGACTTCATTTTTTTTCCTATTTCTTTTTAATCATTTTCTATTTATCCCGTATGTACCATTGTTTGTATGTATGTATTTGCTTATTATTCCTACCATTAGATTATGAGCTCCTGGAAGGGAAGGTCTGTCTTTTGTATATCCCCGGCATTTAGCACAGTGCCTTAGGCCTGTTGGTGTTTTGTGAATGTGTATCCACTGACTCTTGAACTGCTTGGAGCACTGTGATGCTAAATTATTTACCCTAAGTCACACAGCCTGTTCTGTCAGAGGTGAGATCTGAACTCTGATCCTATCCTCTATACCACACAGCCTGTCTTTAAGGATGCTGTAAGCAGGGGATGCTAGACATGTGGCTTGTTGTGGTTTACAACACTCTTGGGTGCAACCAAGACAGATTAAAATGTAATTAGGGGGGCAGCTAGGTGACCCAGTGAGTAGAGCACTGGGCCTGGAGTCAGGAGGACCTGAGTTCAAATCTGGACGCAGACACTTAACACAAAACTAGACACTTAACACAAAACTAGACCTTGGGCAAGTCACTTAACCCCAATTGCCCTACCTTACCCCCTCCAAAAAAAATTTAATTAGGAAATATTTAACAAAATAAACAGAAATACAACGAAAAGTAGATAATGTTAATACGTGCTTTTCTAAGTCAATATGCAATCCACAGGGATCCTTATGTACTGACTGCCAGGCTCAGTTTCTGAGTTGACATTACTGCTATAAACAATAATAATAATAATAAAATAACCTAATTTTACGACACTGTAGTTTACAAAATGCTTTCTTCACGAGAACCTTGCAAAGTAGATAGCACAAGCATTATTATCCCAGTGTTAGAGATGGGGAAACTGAGGCCCAGAGAGGTGGTCAAAAAAGCTAGTTAGTATCGGAGCAAAGATTAAAATCCAGGCCTTTTGATTTCAAGTCTAGTGCCTTTTCTCTTGTTCCATGTTGCTAATTCAAGGGAAAATTACAGACTTTAGATTGGGAAAAACGAGCATCCATCAGGAAGCGCTGTGCACAGGTAGTTCACAATGATTTGTATTCTTCCTATTACTTTTTTTCTTTTGAATATAAACACTTTATTCCCTACTCTATCTAACACATTTTGAGCTTTCAAGAATGATGGTGCTTACTAGTAGGAAAGAAAATGTTTTCTATTGGCTGCTTATAACACGACAAGCACTGGCTTTGGGATTCCTCTTATGCACCAGGAATGTTGAATTCTAGTATCATTGACTAAGGAAATTGGATAGGAAGCTGTTCTAGGTGCTGCTTAAGCGGCTGCGTGGAGTGCGTGTTTTTTTAAGAGTTCAATATTTTCATTACTATTGAAAGGAGCAGTTTGTTAAGTGATTTATTAATGTGCCACAACTATTGCTAAGGAGTTATTAGCTAAATAACACCCCCCACCCCTCAAAACAAAAATGCAATCTATCTTCTGCATGATCTCTGTGGGGTCGGACGGCTTTATTGAAATCTTCATGGGTTAGGTACTGCAAAGGATCAGCAAACAGAAAAGACTGGGTATTATTTTTTTTGAGGGGGGAAGACAGGGCAATTGGGGTTAATGACTTGCCCAAGGTCACACAGCTAGTAAGTGTCAAGTATCTGAGGCCAAATTCAAACTCGGATCCTCCTTACTTGCCCTATTCACTGTACCACCTAGCTGCCTAAAAGGTTTGGTATTCTAAGGGAGAATTCTTATAATAAAAATATTTTAGCCAACAGTAAACTACAAGGAATCTAGACCTTCTTGGGCTATGACCTAATCAAAATAATTAATGAAAGAAGTAAATTTTGGGAAGTTCCATTGAGCAGCGGAGACCTCAGTTTAAGAAATTGAATAGTGTTCTTGCAAATAAAAGTAGGTTTATAGACTCATAGATTTGATGCTAGAAAGGAGTGGAGGGGCCATCCACCTACTTCAACTCCCTCATTTTATAGAGGAGTAAGACGGAGGCCCAGAGGAATGACTTCCTTAAGGTCATATAGGAAGTAACTAGCAAAACCAAGATTTGAACCCGAGTCCTCTACTGCCAAGTCCAATGTTCTTTCCACTGCAAACACACAACTCAAAAGGATCTCATGTGGATTTTGTTTCTGCTTCCATTACTCTTTATTCTTTTGTTCCTGAGCTTCAGGAGTTAGTTGGGAAGTGGTATAAGTCCTGATTTTGAGTGTAAAGAAATCCAGAGGAAGAAAGGCAAGTCAAAGCGCAGAGCTGCTCACATCGTACCTTTCTCCTAAGCAGATCCACACTTGATGTTTAAACTTAAAGCCCTCTGGGGATGCTGCAACCACTGTGGCTTTGAAGTTTGTCACTTATATAGTTGTAAGCAGTTGTTCTAGGTCAGGCACATATTTCAATCCAGATAGCAGAATGATAAACAGCTGGAGAGCAAGGCCTAGGTTTTTCACTTCTTCTGTGTATCCCAAAGCGTTGTATCAATCAGTGAACATTTATTAAGTGCCTACTGTGAACTGGGCAATGGGCTAAGCTCTGGGGGTGCCAAAAGAGGCAAAAGAGAGTCCTTGCCCTCAAGGAGCTTACAATCTAACGGGGAGACAACATGAAGACAAATATATACAAAGTAAGCTATTAGGATGTTGTTGTTCAGCCATTTTCAGTCTTGTCCAATGCTTTGTGACCCCATTGGAGGTTTTCTTGGCAAAGACATTGGAGTAGTTTGCCATTGCCTTATCCAGTTCCAGATAAGGAAACTAAAGCAAACAAGGGTTAAGTGACTTGCTCAGGGTCACACAATAAGTAAGTGTTTGAGGTCAGATTTGAACTTGGGGATAGGAGTCTTCCTGACCCCAGGCCTGGTGCTGTATTCACTGTACCACCTAGCTGCCCTAATATATAGGATTACAAGGAAATAATTAAGAGAGGGAAGGCACTAGAGTTAATATGACTTGAGGAATGCTTCCAGTAATAAATGGGATTTTATTTGGGATTTAAAGGAAGCCAGCAAGATCAGGAGTAGAGCAGAGAAGAGAGAGCGTTTCACTCAGAGCTGAAAGATAAAATGTTGATTCACAAAATGGCCAGGAGGCCAGTGTCGCTGAATCAAAGTGTACATGTTTAGAAGTAAGGTGGAAGGAGACCAAAAAGATAAGAGAGGGCTAGATTATGAAGGGCTCTAGATATTCAATTTAATAATTGTTTCCTAACTTCTTATGATATGTGAAGCTTGGGCATGTAAAGGAAGGAAGGAAGGAAGGAAAGAGAGAGAGAGAGACAGAGGAAGGGAGGGAGGGAGGGAAGAAAGAAAGAGAAAGAAAGAAAGAAAAAAGGAAGGAAGGAAGAAAGAAAATGAGAGAGGGAGGAAGGGAAGGAAGTAAAGAAAAAGAGAAAAACAAAACAATAATGCCTTTAAGTAGTATCTCTTCTGTGTTTAACACAGAGAAGATGCTTCCTAAGAACTTACTGAATGTTCACTCTGGGAAATGGATCTGGCCTGAGAAATGCATTCACTCATTCAACAAAAGTTTACATGTCTATTATATAATAGTAAAACACTCTGCTAAGACTTGGAAGAACTAAAAAGATAGAGAAGATGATCTCTGCCCTCAAGGAGTTTGCTGTTTGGGAGGAGAGCTAAGACATGTTCATAAATAGCTATAATCTAAAACAGAATGTGGTCAATGCATAACAGATGGGTGAATAGGGTTTACATGGGTTCATAGCAGGAAGAGATCACTTCCTGCTAAGCATTTGGGGTAGAAATCAAGAAAAGCTTCATGGAATGGATGGGATTGGAGCTAAACCTTGAAGGATGGATTAGCTTTCAGTTCCAAATGTAGGGGAGGGGGCAGTATTCCATGGACAAAGAATAATATGAGCAAAGGCAAGAAAATGGGCCAACTGGGGCCACGTTTTAGGAGTCATAAGTACATTGTCCAACTTTCCTGGAATATAGGACACTTGAGGGAGAATACTACACAGTTAGGCTGAAAAAGGATGTTGGAGTTAAATGTCTAAGCTTTGAGCTTCAGGTTTTGTTTTCATGATCCAGGCACCCTAATTTCATGGGAAATAATTGAAATAGGTAGCATAAGCCATTATCGTGTTATTCTCTATTTGATGACTGCATCATTACTATTTTTTAACATCATCTCTGATTGTATGATTTCTAATCACACACAGAGGCATGACAGGCCCCCCTCCGTTTTCTAGTTTCTCAGATGACATCCTTTATACCACTTCTCCAGACCAAATTTTCTTTGGTGATATGTCACAATCTACTCACGGCTACCATGTGTCTCTCTTAATTGTACTTTGCAATATTGCCTACTACTTTCAATCTTTGGAGATATTTGCCCTTACCAGAAGGATACTGATTTTATTTTTCCAAAAGAGCAAAAGCAAAAACATTTGTTTCATGGAGAAGGTTGAGAGGGGGGAAGGGTCAGTAAATGGCTAAGTCAGCTTAACTCAAGCACAAGTTTTCACCATCACCCAGTTCCACTTCCCCATTTCATAGATGAGGAAACTGAGACTCAGAGAACTTAGTGACTGACCTAGGGTCACTTATGGTGATCTAGGTGATCGTACTCAGGGCATTAACTTCTGGGCAGCAAAGTCGTAATTTGAACCCAAATCTTCTGACTTCAGATCAACAAGCATTCTTTCCACTGCTGCTGTTTATGCCTCCCTTGTTATTAGCACATATATATTTCTGTAGTTACCTCTTTCAGGAAAACTTGTATGATTTCAATATACACACAAGAGATACCTTGTTAGTAGAACAAGCTTCTAAAGTGTGTTTTGTTTTGCCAAACCAAATGCTTTCTTATAGTCAATAAACAGTAAACACAGCAGGACTTTTTTATTGTATGTACTTTTCAGTCAATTGTGTGACTGTAAAGATTTTATTTCCTGTAGAATATCATTTGCAAAAGCCTACTTATTCCCCTCTCATTTCTTCATCAAAGACGTCCTTGGTATGTGCGTGTAAATTATTCTCATAAAAGATTGCAGAAAGAGGAAAGTGCACAAAGCCTAATCCTTAATAAATCACTTTTCTTAGAGTATATGGAGACCACTGAACTAGCAAACATCTTTTCTATATATCAGAATGAGAAAATAAATGAAGGTGGGGTATAAGTTTATATAGCTTCTTTGAAGAATTGTCCCATGGAAGGTAAAGAGAGCTTTGCACTGTCATGCTTTCCTTTGCTTTCAGTAATAATGAATTCATTCCTATTAAAATTTAATTGAAAAGCTTTGATGATATTTAAGCTTTCACCAAAATGTAAACTACTGTGACTGCAATTCACAATGCATTTAAAACAATTATTCTTTATCATTAAAGTTAATAACATGCGCATTAACCTCTTATGTAGTCTGAATCAATATTGCAGTTTAGAAGATATGACCTCTGCACAGCTTTGTCTAAATATTGATTTCATTGTCATTTGTATAAGGTATCAAACAAATTACATGCCGTACCAATATCATTAATGCTGCCCCATGGAGCCTTTGAATTTGTGGGTTCTTATAATACATGACATTACATTACAAAAATATTGAGGACATCGTGGAATATAATTGCTGAGTGAGCTAGAGTCCAGTCTGGCAGAGTCGCTCTAGGCAGGCCAGAACTTTCAAACCCTTCGCCCTGGGTAGACAGACAAATTTATTGCTTTTTAACATGCAGATGAGTTATCTGCCCATGCTTTGGTTCATGTGGCAGAAATTGTCTCCTTTGCAGGGCCTGGTTTACTGTCCTATAGCACAACAAATACTGTAAGAGAACAGAGTTAGAAGTCTCCATCTCTCTCTCTCTTTCTCTTTCTGTCTCTCTCTGTCTCTCTCTCTCTGTCTCTCTTTCTCTCTGTCTCTTTCTTTCTCTCTCTCTCTCTCTCTCTCTCCCTCTGTCTCTCTTTCTCTCTCTTTCTCTTTCTCTCTCTCTCTCTCTGTCTCTCTCTCTCTGTCTCTCTCTCTCTGTCTCTCTCTCTCTTTCTCTCTCTCTCTCTTTCTCTCTCTTCCTCCCTCCCTCATATATATATATATATATATATATACACACACACACATACATGTATTTGCACACACGCATATATACATGTATGTATATATAGATATCTGTCTAGATACACACACATAAAATCAACATGTAGCACTGCAGTTTTCTCCTAATAAATTTGTTTAGGAATTCCCACTTCATTACTAATTGATCAAATGAATTAAAAACTTTATACATGAGAGCAAAATACTTTTCAAATGGTCATTATAGAAATAATAAACAGAGATTTAGCAGTGGACCAGGAGTCACCTTTTCCCTCTATACTGGCATTTGTGTTACTATGTTTGTAAAAAACAAAAAAAAGATCTAAATTAAAAGGCTGGTTATATAATTTGCTCTCCATTACTGCTAAGTTTCTAAATTTCCAATAAATCAGAATGACTGTTCCAGTCATCCAATTATATCTGAACAACAAAATAAAAGTAATGTTGACTTTTTGGTCCTTAAAAACTCTTTTCATTGGAGAGAAGCAATAACTATAGATCTTCACTATGTTAGCTGAGCTCAGTTTTATATTAATGCTTTTCATCTGAAATCCTAATATCTCTTTGCAGGTAAAAGTGACCCGTTTTGCGTAGTAGAACTGAACAATGATAGATTACTGACACACACAGTCTACAAAAATCTCAACCCTGAATGGAACAAAGTCTTTACATTGTAAGTTTGCCTACTCCTTTAAATAGTTGAGAATATTTGGGGAAATATGGTTTAAAATGTGGCATTTCCCCTAGATGCCTCTTTTCATTGGGTCTTCCATTTTGCTAAATCAACTTCCAAATACAGTGTCCAGTATGAAGTCTGGTCCTTCCTCATACAGAAATGGGATGGAGGTTTTTACCACATGTGGGTGATTGCAGATAATTATTTTAAAATAAAAATCAACTGAGGGGCTCCCCCCTCCTCCTGCTACTGTCCTTTATCCTGGTGATTGAAATTCCCTCTAGTTGCATTGACACCAAGGCAGACAAAGCTCTATTTGTTCTATTGCAAAAATCAGCAAACAACCCAATCAAGAATTCAGCTCTGTTTTTAGTGTGTTTCTTTTTAGCATAATAAGAATATTAAGTATTGTTCTTAGTCCCCAAACATCCTTTCAGTTAATTTCTCTCTTGTTTTAGAACTTTAAAATTTTTAGAATCAAACCCAGGACACTGTGGATATTCTGTAGCATCCTAAGCTCTACCCTTTTCTTATTGGGGCCTGACTAATGAAGTCTAAACAAAGGAAAACTCCTTCAACAGTTGTTCTGTTTGTGAGGTTTTTGTCATGGTTTCAGTCTGTGTCAATGAAGAAACATGCCAAATTCTTCATTAATTTGTTTTCTTGTATCTCTTCAGAGCTTGTAACTAAAGCTTCAGCTAGCTGAATGATTGTCTTTAAGGAATTCCACATTTTTACGAGACCAAAGGCTAGCCTGGAAAGCAGCACTTTTAAGATGGTTGTGGAGAGCGTTTGTCTCTGGCATGCATAATTGTATGAATTGGTTTCATTATTATCAGATCCAGTAATTGATTGTGCCCTGATAAAGCCTCTTCTCACATGTGGTTGTGATTTTTCTCTAATGAATATATTCATTTTTGTTTTCCCTTAATTCATGTTTTCTTGGTAAGCAGTTTGATCAAAGAATAAGTGCTGTCAACAATTTGGTTTTATTTTTCCAAAAACAAAAATATGAGGAGCTCACACAGTCTCTTACAACATATGTCATCTGCAGAGCATAATGGAACAGTACTTAGTTTCTAAATCCCAGGACAGTATCATAGCAGTACAGACTCTGTTTTTTGCTTCCTGCCCTTGTAGGAAGCGTTTCCTGTTTTATATTGAATTTAAGTTTCCAGTTTGAAAAAGATGTTAAGCTGCAAAGGAAACTCTAGCGTTAAGAGCAATCATTCTGTCACTGAAGTATACTGTAAAATTTACAGGCATTATACTAGTTGTACATAAGATGTCAAACTTAGTGGAGTTTGTGCCCCAAAAGTTGAGCGTAGGAGAGAGGAATATTGGCAGAGGAAGAGATGGGACATGGAGGGAAGCAGCAGGGTCTTTCTTCTGTGTCTGTGTCATTTAGTGATGATTTTTTAGAAATAACTTACCCTGATCATAGATCAGGTGGATAACTTAAGAAATCATTCTGTGTTGATTTCTCAAAGATGGCGAAATTTCTCAGTAAGAGACTCACAAATTGCAGTTTCTTCAGATGCATTATGGGAGATTCTGATTTACAGAATCTGCCTCTGTATCTGCACCAACATATAAAATCAGTGGGGGACGGCTGACTTTTCAGAGCCCCTTTTTGTCCTTGTTAACCACTAACGAAGCCATTTTTTTCTGCATGTGTTTCTTTTCAATCTAGCAATATTAAAGATATCCATTCAGTCCTGGAAGTGACGGTTTACGATGAAGACCGAGACCGTAGCGCTGACTTCCTGGGCAAAGTTGCAATACCGTTGCTGACTGTAAGTCTCGTCTACCTGACACCCTGCTCTGTGATTGCTTTTGCTCAAGGAAAAAAAAACCCTCAGCCCTGTTGCTGTCATTTCTCCACCAAGGTCTGTAATAAGAACACTAAAAATTTTAACATACTCCGTTCATGGCCATGTTGAATCCCATGATAGTTAATTTTTCCTGACAGACTTGATCCTGGTAATGAACAGGTACTTGTCAGAATTGCCACAGTTGTTTTGGGTTCTCTGTCAGTTTCAGCAGCTGGGGGTCAAAGGTCACTGGGGGAGTGTATTCAGTGGAGACCTCCAGACAGACGGCTGTCATGTCCTTTTCCCGCAGATTCAAAATGGTGAACAGAAAGCCTACGTCTTGAAAAACAAGCAGCTGACAGGGCCAACAAAGGGGGTCATCTATCTTGAAATAGATGTGATTTTTAATGCTGTAAGTCTTAACTTTGGCTTTTTTGTACTGCTAAAGAGTTCAGTTTCATGAAAGCTTTTGTTCCTGATTTGTAGAGAATTTCTGTCATTCTTCATTTTCTCTAAACCTTGATGTATACTGGAGAATACTTCCCTGCCTCTGCATGGCACACCCACTCTTGTTGTGACCATGCAGCGGCGGTGGGTGCTGCTGCTGCTGCAGCTTCTGATGCGGCACCAGTGATGCTGCTTATGTAAGAGATCCAGGCTCCTGCATGGGGAACTTTAGGCATTTATATTTTATGAGCGTGGAAGCCAAGACTTTGAAACTTGGGGAATTATGGCAAATTGAACTATGTGTAACTAATAAACATTAGTAACAGAGAAATCTATAACATAGACACATATTTTGATATGTAGGTGAAAGCCAGCCTCCGAACATTAATTCCCAAAGAGCAGAAGTACATTGAAGAGGAAAACAGACTCTCGAAACAGGTAAAAACAAAACAGAAAATAAACAAATAAAAAGATTAAACCCTTTGGGAAAATCAGATCTGATCAGAGAAACCTTTACGTAACTATTTCAAATGAAGTTTGGAGTTGGGGGGAAATATATTTAGATTGTCAACTTATGTGAAAATGTCGTGGGTCCTTTAGAAAAGTCCAAGGGAAAACCAGTGGGAGGTGGGGGTGGGGGAGAGGTAATGAAGATCCTGATATACGTTCAGATGTTATAAGGGAAAAAATGATCATTTTCACATAAAACGCATTTTTTTTGGTTTCCATGAAATATGTAAATGAACATATCCCATATTGGCTTCATATGTACATACACTCCATCCACAGGTGCAATGCAGGTGTATGTAAATTGCACCTAGTAAAAGTTTTTTTCTTTTTAAACCTGATGAGTGATGACTCCATCTTTTAATGAGCAAGAAGGTTGTCGTCTTCCTGTTAATCAGGTTTTCACTGTGATGTCACTTTAAAAGCAAATACATTAGAATCTTTAGGTAAGGCCACTAAATACAATGAATCTTGTTTTTCATCAGATGAAGAAAATGCTTGTCATTTTAAATTACTTATTTTACCAGATTATGATGAAGAAAAAAGTGCAATTAAATCTCATTTGGAAAATGTTTGCATCCAAATGAATCCTTTTTAGTTTGACTGTAAAATTTTGCTAGGTCAATTTTTTTGTTTTGTTCTAATGATAATTTTAAAAAAATGTTCCTATGCTTTTCAACATTTTCAAACCTTTTGGATGCCAGGAATCCAATCAATTTGAGTGATAATAAACCCCCATATTCTTTGATATGATTTGTAGCATAAAAAATGGATTAATTATAAATGCAGTGTCTTATTTCATTTTAGAACTACATGCTGCATTTCTCCACAGTTATAGCAAAACCAGTTCCTAAAGGGTCTGTCAGTAGGGGCAGGCAAAAAAAAAAATAGCCCCAAATGCTCTATTTAATCTACACTTTTCAAAATTTGTTAATTCACAAACCAAAATAAAAACGCGTGCATGCACGTACACACACACACACACACACACACACACACACACACACACATACATACACATACACACATGGATCTGTTTGTTTGTAAATGGTGATCATAGCAAATTTTACCCAGCTACTTTTAGTCTTAACAGAGCAGATTGACATTAGAATATACTTTTCATTTAGAAAAAAAAGGCACTTAAAAAATTAACCTGCAGAGCTAAACTGAATGATTGATGTGGTTCTGCCAATGATTCAGCAAGCCGTACTTCTCACAATTGTATTTTATGACAGTATTAAAATCAAACTGAAAGGAGATGATTCACTCCTCTATGTAATGATTTTGGGAAAAAGATATTCTTTTAGATGAGACTATCTCTTTCCCTAATTTTTCAACTGATCATGAGAAAATTACCTAATAATTTATCCTGGTTAGGTTTGTAATAACCAGAATAGTAAATCAGAGGCTATCTGCAGAGATGTGGTAATAAAAAGAATAAACAATTCAAACATAGAGGTGTGAAATTGAAGATAGGTATGTTGGAGTTATAATCCGCAAATTATTGTGCTCAGTCCTCAAAGAGAAATCCCCGAAAAAGTGCATTTCACTGTGAATTCTCCATGATTTCACAGAAATCTTAAAACTTATTTAATATTCATTTAATATTTAAAACTTTATTTAATATTCATATATTATGTGTTTCTTCTTTTTATATCAGATAGTGCTTTAGTTGAGAATTTTATTTCTGGAAGATGACTTGACCCTTTTCTTTTTCTACAATTCAAATAGGAATTTTAAGAATCTTTGATTACTGTTAGAATTCTGAGTAACATTTTTTTTTAAATCTTGGTTTTTTGCATCTTTTCTTTTGCCATGTAAGCTACACCACTTGGCATGGCCTTGTAAGTTGACTCCCTTATCCCATTCATATTTTTAAGCAAAATGAGCTGCAAGAAGATTAGGTTGACGCCTGCTTAATTCTGACACTGTTTCCATCTTCTTCACAGCTGCTGCTCAGAAACTTTATCCGGATGAAGCGCTGTGTCATGGTGCTGGTAAACGCTGCCTACTACATTAACAGTTGCTTCGATTGGGATTCACCCCCAAGGAGTCTTGCTGCTTTTGTGGTATGATCACACTGGACTGCTTTCCATGGTTATTCGCTGTGTTCAGCAATAGTAACTACATGGTCCTGTGACCATCCTTACAGTCATGTCAGTATTGCCATTTTAAAATGCCTATCTTTAAGACTTAGCTAGGAGATTTTGCTGTGGGCCAGAACCTGATGGATTATGCAATATCTGAGCCCAATAATGCCACCCCCAACTCAAAAATCCAGAAATAAGACATCTTAGCAACTTTTTCAGTATCTGAGTGACAAACAAAGTACAAAAAAATAGATAAGCTCTCCACATTGCATAGTTCCTGTTTGCCATAGCATGGCTAAGAGAAGCCGTTGGTACTAAGATTTTTAATAAGCCTGACAATCTATGCTTTGATTTTATTTCTTTCTATTATTTGCCTTTTAAAAAAGAGTATAACACCACTGGGAATGCTATTTTTATGATTTGCAAAAAAGTGAATCAATGGGAAATTGATGTGCCCTATTTAAGAGAAATGTTGTTATATCTGAGGCGTCAGGTTATTTTTTTTAAACAGCAAGGGAGAATGTGATAGATCAGAATAGCTCCCCTAAAAGTGTCCATCCTATAGCCTTTTACTTCAATTACTTAAAAAGAGCTGATGAAAACTGTCAGAGCCAGAGAATCCCAGATCCAGGATGCCTGCCCCCTGCCTCAAGTGGGACTTGGGAGGAATGTTCTTTGTGTTTATTCACGATTTGTGAGCGAGACAGATTTTGAAGTTTAAATGTATCGCTCCTTTTTAAAATCCGTAAGTTATATTTTCATGTTGGTGATGATATAAATGAAAGTGCGTCCATGTTCTTGAGTCCTTGATTTTGTAGACTATGATGTTATTAGGGTTGTCTTCACAAATTTCTCTAATTGTGGTAACAAATGGACATTTTTGTATTGCCATTCAAATTAATGTGAGCACATCTTTTTAGTACTTTGTAATCGGTTCCCCAGTCTTTGAATAGAACTTTCATTAATGTCTGTGCCCTTGGAACAAAGGGTATCTCTCTTTGTGTTGCAAGTTACCAGAAAGTGAGGTTGCCTGTTTCCCATTGACATATTTCTGCCGCCATAAGGAAACTACTGCTGTCACCATGAAGTTTTAACATAGCAGATTCTGTGGGAGCTAAAATAGTTTAATCTAACAAACAAGCATGGTGTTGTTACTTTCTGCAGAGGCTTTTCCATAGTAGCACTGCACTCGCCAAGTTGGTGAGAGTTGGAGAAGATGCAGTACTAAGCGGTTTGCCTCTTTGCTAGTTGGGGTGGCTGGTAATTTGAGAAATAGAGGATGAGCTTCTTTTTGTTTGTTACTTGCCTTCATCACCCACCGTTCTCCTGGAGACCTCTAACACATGAGCAAAAATCAGACTGCAAGATTATGGCTTCCATCTTTGATTCACTCCTTGGGAGAGAGAACCACAGACTGCTTATGAACTAGGAAAACATAAACAACGATAACTAAGCCATTTGTTTAGCAATAAATTAGGTAATTCTGAATACTGTGATTTCTCAAGTGAGCATGATATTGCTTCATACATAAGCTTGCAACTGGCTCCCAGAGTTCTCTACATAATGTGAGTTCAAAATAGCAGCCAGATTTCTAAAGCCTCATTAAGACCTCGCATGCAGAACCATGTAAGGGACTCCTAGGGGACTGTTAAGACGACCTTAAGGTGTTTTTTAAACTGTCTCATTGGAAGATAATCAGATCTCACTTTTTTTTATAACAAGAACCCATTTCTGAGTCTTTTTCATGAAAGCTCAAACCCTTAGATCACAGCCCCTTTTCCTGAAGTAGGTGAAAGTAAAATCATCAGGGTATTGTAGAAAGGGAAATGAATTTGGAATCAAAGGATTTGGGTTCAAATCCTGACTTTACTTCTTACTGCCTTTGTGGCCTTGGTCAAGTCACTTACATTTTCAAGGCCTCAGTTCCTCTTCTATTAAATGAGAGAGGGTGGGACTAGAGTATCACTGAGGTTCCTTCCAACTCAAAATCCATGATCTTATGAAAATGTATATCTTAATGCCCAAATAACTATCACAAAGGCCCTCCTCTAAAGTCAAGATTTTACACCCTTATTCGTCCAGTAATTTATCGAATCTTATTTATCATGTAGTTCTTAAGACATTTGGTCTTCTGGCTTCCCAGAGAAGAGCAGATTCCAGGCAACCAATAAGAGGTAGATAGAATGAGGTCGTTGTGATGACAATGGGAAAATTGAAATCTGGCAACAAGGGAGGGAACAGAAAAAACAAAACCAAAAAACAGACTGATCACAATGATGATTTTGAGTAATTAAGAAAGATTAAATTATATTCAATATCATCTGTTTTTAAAAGGTGGCAGAATGTATCTTACATTTTAGAAAGAAAAGATTTCCACAAAAATAGATATTGATGTCCGTCTAGAGATATTGTTTGATGATAAGCCTACAGTTTATTATCAAACAATTAATACATCATAACTTATAACTTGGTGTTTCCATTCAAAATGATGTTTTCAATGGCCTGTCAATCAGATATTTTTAAGACCACCAGGTTGAAATCTGACAACACAAGCTGTTGTTGGACTCAGGAATTGGGTTTTTTTCCTTCTTAAAATAATTGTTTTATGTTATAAATTCTGTAACGATTCAGCAAAAGAAACTAGCCCTTCCAGATAATTTTTTAAAATCTTGTTATTAGTAAGTAATGTGGATAAGTAAAAATGAAAAATTTTAAACCTTTGTAACCAGGACCTTAAAAAAAGCAAAAAGGTATTTAAACTTGAACAGAAGCTGCTTTCCATTATAAGAATTATATGAGTAGTATACCATTTTTAAAAGGATGCATTGTTCCCATCTTCTCCTAGTTGCATTATAAGTCTATTATAATAGTGCTGATTCCATTTGGGCCACTTTTCCAAAAGTATTACTGTTGCCTCTCAGAACACATTTATACTATTATAATCCCTGGTTTGGGGCCCAAAGATCAATGACTTTCCCTTAGAAATATATCCAACTTCCATATACTTATAGTTTTCCCTTTCCAAATGAAAACAAAATGGAAAAATGCTATCATGTGCCCCAATTGGATTAAGTGGAAATATAAAGAAGTGTAAGATTAGGGCAATTGCAGTTTCTTTGGCACTTCCTGTACTGTAGAGGAGAATCAATGTGAGAATCTATGTTACAGGTTGGACAGGATGGGGTGCTGTGAGTAAAATATAGCATAACCCTTTGCCGTGAATTTCATTGGTTTTTGCAGGTTGTGGATCAGGTTTTTGTACTATTTTGAGATTTTTTAAAAAATGTTTTAGTATTGTTCTCAATCACCAAAGTATTACGGAGCAGGAGAGGGAGTGTGCACCTTCTTCTTTTGAACTAGCCTATTGTAGCTGTTGAAACATCTCCTAAATTGGGCCTAATTTTCATCAGGCTTTTGACCAGACATTTGTGTTCTTGTGGATGTCAGTGGGTGCAACATGGAGAAAAAAAATACATAGTCTCTCTCTTTCCAGGACTGTCATCTCTCACTGTAACGAGCGCAGAAATAATTGGACAACTGAGCTATCAGTAAAAGGACACACTTCAGTGTGCGTCAAAGAATTATTTTACAGGACAAACTTTAATCTTTAAATGTGATTGTACATAATTTGTGGTACCATCTGTCCATTTGGAATTGTTTTAGCCTTTTCCGTCGTTATACAGTAAGTGCCGCTGTGTTTAACATTAACATTTGATATTTTACACATTTAATTTCTGTTCTGCTGTGTGGTCCTTGGGGAACAGAGCTCTAGTGCTACACGAGAGAGACAAAGTATTGATCAGTTAACATTTCAGCTACATTTATGTATGTCGCAAAATTAATGAAAATGCCAGACAAAAATGTCAGAGTGCACAAAAAGGTAGAATTTAAATTTGGTAGTTTAATGAAAAGTTTAAGCTGTGCATTATCAAAAATGTCCTTTTGCCTTTAAAGTATAATTCGTGAGAGAATAACTAAAGGGAGACACATATTTTACTTAGAGGAACAATGAACTTGAATTATGAAGGAATGCCTAATCTTCAAGTATCTTGTGTTCCAAAACTGCCTTTATAAAGCACTCTAATTGCCTGATGGGGATTTAACTGTTACTCATAAAATGAATTTGTTTTCTTTCTCATTTGGAGGACAGTTGCTATCAACCCTTTTTTCCCAGAGAGCCTCAAAGATAGGTTTTGTGAACCAACATGTCTCTCATTCCCTATTCTTTTCCTGCTGTCCACATGCTTCTTTTGTGTAGAAAGACGGACTTGTTTTTTCTCTCAGCTATGATTAAAAGAGTTAGACCACTGTGTTTCATCAACCTCTTCCCTCCAGGTTGTATTAATGGTCCATCTTGCCTTTGGTTTCATGCCACTTTCATTCATTCCATGTTTTCAAGAAAGCAAATGCAAACCACCACAACGGATCCTGTGAGGGGCTGGCTACTCACAGAAGAATCCCATTAGCCAACAAGAGGAAGATGGGAAATGAGGTGTGCAGACGACATGAGAGGGTTTAACGTGGGCAAATAGCAGTTATTGGGGAGAATAGAAGGCAGAAGATGATGTTAAGCTTAAGTGACGGATAGCTATTCAGACAGCGTTCTGCACACAGTAGGCAAATAGCGATCTCTGAATAAATAAATTAACAATGAAGAATTAGGAGAAGCCTCTGGTGTCAGTCTATAGGTATCATCACAGGATTTTAGGGTTTTGGAATAACATTTATGTTCAAGGTCTGATTTGGGGAGTGTTAACTTTAGAAGGAATATAAATGTAGAAAACACATGCCTGTCTATGTAACATGCCTTTATCCCTTGGCTTTCTTATTGAGTAAGAATGAGTAAGATGTGGGTGTGGTCTGAAGAAATTGAAGGTCAGTTTGAGTTTTCATTGTAAATTTCTATTTTTTACATTAAGGGACCTATCAATAGCTTTAAATCACACCAGTAAAAAAATATAGTTCACACTTGTGGCAGCTTGTAAGCAGCTTTCTGGTTTTTATAAAAAGTGTTGTTTTAGTTATTATTTTTATTTTATGGTTCTGGCAGAAAAGGTGAAAATGTTCAAAATTATATTTTCTCACTTTTTTATACAAATGCTGATAAAGAAGGACACCAGGAACCATATGCCCAACCAATGCTCAAGTTGAGCTGCATTGAATTTTCCTCCCTTTATGCCTTGGGCTTTTTCCCTATCATCCTCCTCCTCCCTAAAAGAACAAAATAACTTATTAATTTACTCTATAATACTTTCTCCTATACTAATTCATATTCTTCTCTGCAATAATTTTTTAGTTTACTTAAAAACAAAGGCAACCCTTATTTTCTTAAAAACAACACCGTTTCAATTCAACTGCCAAGTTACCAAGATACATGGAATTCTTTATTTACAAATGTGTTAGGATGATGTTGACAATGCTGATGAGGTTCACAAAGCATTTTACATATATATTATCTCATCTGATCCTCATAACAACCCTCAGACGGTTGCTGCTGGTGCTATTATTATGCCTTTTTTATACTTCAGGAACTGAGGCTGAGTGGTTAGGTGACTTGAGTAGCATCACATAGCTCGCAAGTATCTGGTGTTGGTTTTGAACTCGGACCTTCCTGGCTCCAAGGCATGCGTAATATGTTCTGAGTATTTGGTTATGAAAGCACATCCTATCTAACTGCATTAGATCGTAGATCTAGAGGTGGTGGGGATATCTTTGGCATGATCTAATACAATTCCTTCCTTTTAAAAATGGATAAACAGACCGAGAGAGGTTAAGTGACTTACCCAATGTCACACAAGGTAGTAACTGACTAAGGTAGGATTTTAACCTAAGGCCCTAATATACTTCCCATTGTTCTACTCTCCTTTAATATCATTTTGTTGTTGATGTTGTTGTTGTTTTGGAAGGGGGAAGGCAGGGCAATTGGGGTTAAGTGACTTGCCCAATGTCACATGGCTAGTAAGTGTTAAATGTCTGAGGCTAGATTTGAACTCAGGTCCTCCTGACTCCAGGGCCAGTGCTCTGTTCACTGTGCCACCTAGCCATGCCCTTTTAATATCATTAATTGATATTTTGAAAGATCCATGATGTCTAATACCGATTTTTTAAAAAATGATTTATGAGTAACCATAACTAAAAAATTAATCAGCTGGTGGCCAGTCTTCTGTTGATGAGCCATTTTATATGTATTTAGGCTGATCTTTGGGTGACAGACACCATACATCACTGAGATAGTGAAGTCATTTCAGCTTGATGGGACCTGCCCACTTTTGCTGTTTGCTTATATAGCCTTCAGGAACTCAAGGTCATCTCTATGTCATGATGAGACATTGAAATGGCAAACTCAAGTGTCTAATTGGTTCAGGTAAAAAATAAAGCAAGGGAAAACAACATTACAAAAGGAAGTTAGTTCCATAAAAACAAGTTATAAATATTATGAATGAGTAGTTAGTTAGGCAGGTTTTAAATAGGGTTTGTGGCTTTAACGCAAGATTTAGTTAAGATGTGTTAACTGTTTGACATTTAAAAGATTTCTGTTTCCCCAATGAGGCATGTTAACAACTCATCTGCCACTTTAAGACTTAGAAAATTTTCTGTGACTTGCTCATGGTCACATAGGATATCTTCTTACTCTAGGGTTATCTATCCACTACCCTGGGCTGAGTCTCCTTGATAGGAGACTTGCATATTATTTACCAAGTTTTGAATACAGGCTTTAATTGTTTTTAAATTATAAATAACAGTTTCTTTAGCATTTATGTGTTTGAAATAAATCTGTAAAGGGCTCTCAGATCCCTAGAATGGCGAGGGGAGAAGGTCAGTAAAATGATCTCAAGAGCTCGCTTAGGCAAAGATTGTCTATGAATGGATCATGTTCTCTTCCCCATCCCCATCCTTTGGCAGTACAGTCAGGGTCAAAGTCTCATAATCTTGTTGAGTCTTCAAGCTAAGAAATAATAGATGAAGGTCAGTTGCCCGTTTCCCTCAAAATCTTGACGTTCTGGCCAATCCATGGACAGGTCACATTCCCTAACGCCAGTGTCTGAGCTTCTTAACCAGAGGAGAAACAGAAATTCACATAGAGGGCCATGTGAAGAATCCCAGACCTTAGTGACAGAACTTGTCTTAAGAAAAGTTCTTCTTACACGTGTATACTACTTATGGAATCAACAGGACAGCAAGATGATGTATTAGATAGAGCACGGGGACAGAAGTCAGGAAGACAAGAGTTCAAATGCAGCCTTAGACACTTACTAGTTGTGTGACCAATAATAAAAACTGGGCTGAGTTTCCTCAACTGCCCAAAGGGTATGATGATAGCACCTCCCTCCCGGGATCAAATGAGATAGTCTTTGTTAAGTACTTAGCACAGTGCCTGGCACGTAATGGGCATTGTATAAATGCTAGCTGTCATCATCATCATCATCATCATATTATTATTATTATTATTGTTATTCTCTTTGTTGTTGTTGTTAGGTTTTCCTCTGCAGTAACCTTTACCAGAAAGCCAGAAAAGGGGGAGCCGGTAAAGTTATCCCTGCAGTGCCTTCCTCGACACCAGTTCACAAACACCTAAGACTAACTTTTGGCACAAGGGATGTTTAACAAGGAGAACAGGTCTGTCTATGCCACATGAAAATTGGCTCCCATCCTTTCCAGTGCCTCTGCCCCTGATTTCCCTGGAACCTCTAGACAAGAGGCCCATGACGGATTGGTGGACGGGCTCCCCCTGAGCCCACACTGAGCTGCCTCGATTGTTTTTTCTGCAAAACTCAAATTACTGGTAGCCTGTTCCCATTCTTTCAATGAAAATTGATTTTTTTAGTTTAATGTCTATAGCACTTCACATGTGTTAAAAAAAAAAACTATTCTGTCTCTCCCTTGTGATAGCTGTCTTTCTATGTGCAGAAGAATAGGATTTCACACCCCTGTGGAAAGCTGCTTTTTTTTTTCGCTGTTTGGAGGGCAATTGGGGTTAAGTGACTTGCCCAAAGTCACACAGCTAGTAGGTGTGTCAAGTGTCTGAGACCGGATTTGAACTCAGGTCCTCCTGACTTCAGGGCCAGTGCCCCATTCACTGCATGACCTAACCACCCCAGCTTTCAATGGGTTTGTGCACAATGTGAGCAAGGCAGACTGTATCTTTTTGTAGTGTGGTGGAGTGCTGCTAAGCTATATTTCCCCCAGGTATAAACCTACTTAAATAAGCCCCGAGGAGGTTTTGCTGGCATTGGGGTAGATGTGAGACTCAAATGATGTCACAGGGTTGTGGTACAACTGGACTTTGATGACCCAGTCTCTCTTGCTCTGCTCTTAAAGTCCTAGGTGACTATAGTCACAAATGCCAGAAATGAGCAGGAAAAAGAAATTGGGCATATAGTTATTATCCCCTTTTTGACTGGAAGATGAATTCCAGGGAAATATTGCTAAAGAATGTACGAGCTTTTGTCTTTACTCTGAGACTAATGAGCTCGTCTGCCTTCCTATATGCACCTAAAACTCCCTCATTATTTGCCAAGGTGGTAGCTGGGGCACACTTTATCTCCATTTAGAGACAGTAGCATCTAAGTGGCACAGCACATAGAGCTCTGGGCCTAAGTCAGGAAGACCTGAGTTCAAATGCAACCTTAGATACTCAATAACTGTGTGACCCTAGGCAAATATCTCTATTTGCCTCAGTTTCCTCAGCTGTAAGATGGGAATAATCACAGCACCTACTGTGCAGGGTTGTTGTGAAAATCAAATGAGATATTATTTTTAAAGCACTTAACACAATGCCTGGCACATAATAGGCACTTTATAATTATTTATTCCCTTCCCTTCCATCTAAACCACAGTTTAAATGCTCTTAACTATTTTTAATGTCATTAAAAGAAAATGTGAAGCAAATAGAATATTCATACCTTTGGAGACTTGTCTAGTAAAAATAAGGATAGAGTAGTTCTGATTGTACTCCATGTGATAAGTCAACTTCCAAAAGGTTTTTTATCTTCTCAAAAGCAAAAGTAAAAGGAGAGAGAGATAACTTTAGTTAATTTACCCTAAATGCTGATCTTAAATCACAGATACATGAAATGATGCATGGAAGTTATCACTTGTGGTTCTATATGGAAAGCTAATCAAGATATTTGTTCTAGAGCAGTGGTTCTCAACTTGTGGGTTATGTTCAGTTTGTAACAATGAAAATACATCCTGCATATCAGATAGATTCATAACAGTAGCAAAATTACAGTTATAAAGTGGCAGCGAAAATAATTTTATGGTTGGGGGTCACCACAACATGAGGAACTGTATTAAAGGGTCACGGCATTAGGAAGGTTGAGAACCACTGTTCTAGAGGATGAGAGCCAGATACTGAAGTTAGATCAAGAATTCGGTACATAGATTGTTAGTCTTCTCCCAAGGTAAATCTGTAAACACTGACTACATGTCACATCTGTAACTTTCCTCTGATAGCAGAATACTAACACTCAGAAAATGAAGTATCTGTGAGTCAGCAGCAAAAGTAAAGATGAAAAGCTTGAAGAGTAGCCATGTTTCACATTTAAACCAAGTGAGGACAGACTGAAAGGGGAGGGAGAAGGGTAGATAATAAAAAAAAGAAGCAGGGAAAGGAAGAAAGTATACCAGGATATAAATAGAAACTTGGACCTAAATGGAGTATGTCACAACTTCTATAGCAGTGTGGCATAACGGACAGAAACCAGTCTTCTGAGTCAGAAAGACCTAGGTTCGAGACCCACCGCTGAGTGGCCCTTCTATTGGCGAGATAGATACATATGTGTATATACATATACATAATAAAATGTATGCATATGCATGTGTGTATATGTGTGCATGTGCATATATACACATATACATAAAATGTATGTGTATGTATGTATGTGTATGCATATGTATACATATACATATATGTAAAATATAGTGTAACCATGGGATGGTGGCTTAACCTCTCAGTGTCCCAAGCAACGCCCGCTGACAACAAGTTGCCAAGCTGTTGCAGATCTACACTGGCAGAGGGAGTTTCCTCTCTGGGTACACCCCCATCCCAATGAATTCTCAGGTCCAGTTCATTTAGTGCATATTAAGAAAAGAAGGATGGCTTTCTTAAAGATTTCATTTCTTAATTGAGGTTTTGGCTTGACCCTTGGTGTGCTTTAATTGTAAGTTGCCTACATATGCTTCCATGTCATTGCATATGTTCTTAATAATGAAGTCTGGTTTTATTTTTCTGTACTTTGCATACAATGCAAATTAAAGCCATAAGTAATCATGGCGAATAATGATCTAATATCGCCTTATCCAAAATAATCAAGTACATATTGAACCCGGTTCTTCAACAGGAAAATAAAAGGCCTCTGAGAATTTTAAAGGGAGTTGGAGAGAACAATGAATGCTTTCTTTCCATGGGTGTGTTCCAAGACTGTGTTGTTGTCCCCTGATGAAGTGAAAAAATTGGGCTGGACATTATTCCTTGCCTCTTTCGTGTAACCATCATTATCAAGAATCTAATAGAATTTCTCCTTATAAAGTGATGCACTTGAAAACAAGCAGATAATCTTTATACTGGTTAAGTGCATGCTTTCATGTCAGAAATGCACGCATATACTTCATTAAGCTTGGCTGTCCTTTCAGTCTTGGAAGAAGAGAGATAAAAGGATCTTGAGGTGTTTTGAAGTCAGTAGAGGAAGAAGAAACCATTTTAAAGGATGAGAACAATTTCATAGACAGTCACTGAAATACCAGAAGCCTGTTCCCATCCCTTTCAGTTCAGCAGCAAGACTATGAAAGAAGATACTCACGACCATCACCGTTATAATTTACCAATAGTATACCAGATTCATAAAAATATAGCATATTCTATAACAGATATCATTTCTGCATTCCAGGAATCAGGGGAGCAGTGCCCCTGTATCTGGAAAATCCATGTATATATTTTGGCCCTTCCTTTGTAGCAGAGAAAAAGTCTGAATTATTATGGTATTAAAAGATAAAATATGTTGATATTATATAATACTGTACATATATTTTGTGCATTTCTGAGCTTCTGGACTTATTCTATGTCATTAGCTGACCAATGATATACAACTAGCTGCCTTGCATCTGACCATAACCTGTTTCCCTCAGAGGTCCTTATTTACAATTTTATTGTCTTGCAGTCTAAGTAAGGTAATGATTGGTATACATGATAGTAAATTATCTTTTCATCTGTTTTCTGCTAGTAAGTTTGGAGACTAGATAATATCAGAAATCAGTGATACCCACAGCTATTTAGAGAAATTATTTTGATTTTAATTAAAGATGATAGACCACTTTGGTAAATAGCCCCTTAGTGATGCATAAATGACTCCATTGAGAATGTATTCTAATTGGTCTGTAGCGTTAAGCAGTAGATAGTTAAGTTACTTTGAATGTTCAAGGAGGTCCTCATCATTTAATTCATTACTGCACAAGCTATGGTTTCTGAGTTCATTTTTGATTGGGCTGAAAGAAAAGCAAAGCTCGGTAGAATCCATGGAAGGCTTGTATTTTTTTTCCTATCCTTATAATATTAATGAAGACTCTTTGATTACAGAAGTACTGCATCAGTCTCATCCAGGAAAGTAGAACTTCACATCTTCACCTATGTTCATAAGAACCTTGACTCAAACTATCTGGTTTGCAAATTTTCTCTTTCCTTCATTCTCAGTTCCTCTGGGTCTTATAGGTCTTTAGCCTGAGAGTTTAGCCACAATGTTGAGTGACAAAACTTTTTTTTAAGTATGTAGTTAAAACGAAATGTCTAAGAAACAAATCCCAGCTTAGAAACAAGTTGTCTTCCAAAAATTTCTTGGAACTCAAATGAATTTTGTCATGGAAGCTGTGTTGTTCTGGCCTACAAAATCCCATGGTTTACAGGAAGGGAGGATTTGTGGAATGAGGGAAAGATGAAGACAATGTTCTAGCAGAGAAGCTTTCGTAGCTATGGTCACTAATGCATAATTAGAGGCAAAGAGGCTCCAGGAGTGGAGAAGGATGAGAACTTGCATGAAAGCAGTGGTATAGCAGCACAGAAAATGATTGTCAATATCTGTATAGTTAGATTATTCACAAGTCCAGACTGCCTGTACTCCAGTCGTGTTATGCTGAGTCAAATCGGTGGTTTGATAATGTCTAAAAGGCATCTTAAACAAGTCATTTCCCAATATTTGTTCACCAGAATGCCTATAATAAAGGGTTACAGTGGGAGAGCTGAAATTGCTTACTAGACATAATAAATTCACATTCATTTGGGTACCAGGAATTTAAGCACTAGCTACGTACTTGCTTTTTATCACCTC
>CM053580.1:240508370-240585796 GCA_028627135.1 Pseudochirops cupreus | reverse complement strand
TACCCTTTTGCAAATTAGCAAGGAATTTGATCATGAGTCAAGTTACCATTGGAATATGAAAATGTTATTCTTCATTGCATGAACTGTCACAAGAGGTACAGTTTACAATGAAACTGATAGAATGACTGTGCAATCTATTAAATAGATTGGTCTTTACAAAAGCATCTTTATAAAATGCTTTGAAATCCTCAAGTAGATGGAGATGTAAATAATTTAAGCTTTTATTAGCAATGAAGAAGCAAAGAGGCAGTAGTGAAGAAACAGCTATATCTTTCTTACTGCCAGGTAATGTTTCAAAATTCAGTCAATATTGCAAAATCTATATAAAATTCATATCATTCTTTGGCAGTTTTGGTAATGGATACAATGTCATAGAATAAGCCACAAACCTCCTTTTAATCAGCTCATGTTAGTTTATGGTTATTCACCATAATAATCTAGGAAATGTGATTTTTATAATACCTAGATTCCATTTCTAATTGACTAGAATGTTTGACTCCAGTTTAAAGAACTCTCGGAAATAAATTATAAACTGAACAAAATAGCTATCTCTATTTGTCTGCATCTAAATCTATGATTAGAACGAATGACAGAAAGTAAATTCAGGCTATCTTGATTGAAATGTATTTCAGTTGCCATTAACAGATCTTCCTCCCCCGTTATCATCCACACTCAATAAACCTACATCGACTGACTGACTATGATGACTCCAGAGGTAAAACTTTAAGTTAAAACTGTAATATTGTAACAGAAAAAATAAAACCCACCATAGTATCAGACACAGTTGAGAATAAATGCAGTATTATCAGGGCACGATAAAAGGGTGAATGTGGGATACATTTATGCCCTCTTCTATGAGGAGATTCACACTCATTATTTTCATCATCTTAATAAGATCAGTATGGGAACATTTCTCTCCCTCTTGGCTGACAGGAAGGAGGTACTTACTCTACCATTTTCCTTTCTACTCTTTTTTAAGAAAATATTATTATTATTATTATTCTTGAGTTAGTCTTATTCCCAGAAACTTTAACTGGCTACTGTGAACAATCCCAGAGTGTAGTTAGAAAGGTTTGGGGTCTTTGAATTAGAGGCAGCACAATTTTTCCTTTTCTTCATCCCCTTCCCTTCCCCCCCACCTTATGACTTATCCTCTGTGGCATTATGGAAGGAGTTTCCTAGGAGAAGGGGGTATAGATATCTTCTCCATACGAGAGAGGTGGTTACCTGTAACTACTATCTTTCTTCCCACTGGGTCCATTTCCTAATTATTTCAGCACTCAGTCTGCCTAAGCCCAGTCAGAGGGAACTGAATGCCAATCAATGCATGTCTTCCAGCCAGCCATAGACAAGGCCTTGAACAGAGGTGGGGTGGGCAAGGGACCAACTCCTGATACATCTTATCCGCAGACGTCAAGCCCCCTATTCAGATCTGTCAAGTAACAGACACCATTTCTAATTAAGTTGCTAGGAGAGATATTTTTATCATGTTTTAAAATAAACTAATTCCCTTAGCAGTTACTGTGGACAGCGAAACAAAAAATTATGGTAGTGTTATTTAAACATCCTTAGAACTATTAATTATTAATTTGTGTTTTGGCCATCATAAACATACATATGTATACTTACATATAATAAAATGCACCAACACTAACCAACATACATATAGACACACTTTCCCCTTAAAGAAACTCTTGTGCTAAAAGATTTCCCTTTAATGTGATTGAAGAATTTAAAGAAAGGCATTTTAAATATTTGCTGCCCCCTTAATTATTACTTGCTTAATGCACCACTGTTAGCACAGGGATTATGAGTTAATAAAAATGTCATAGTACTAGTGTATGAAACACAATATAATTTTCCCCAGATAATGATTAACAACATAAGCCTATATTAACAACACTCTTAGTACTCAATCCCTAAATGCCTTTGATTTTCATCTTTTAGAAAGTAAATTTGTATCAGAAATCGAAGGTGATAGAATATTTAAAGGACTTAGCTTAAAAAGTTAATGAATTCAACTTTGTTAGGTTTTTTTAAAGTATTATGTTACTGCGTAAAACACTATTCTATTTTCAAATCAATCTGAATGTGTTTGTAAAGGGTGATTCTTAATATTCATGAAAGCAACTTCATTGAGACTCATAAAGAGCTTATTTATATCATCATAGTGTATTTGTCAGAGCAGTTGGAAAATAAAATTAATAAGCCATTAGACCATTATTACGTAATTGCTTTGTTCACATAGAAAAAGGGTTTCTTTTTCTTTCTTTCTCTTTTTAAAAAAATAACATCTCTGGCTTTGTTCTGTAGCTGCAGCAGGCTGTTAGTATGTATCTTTATACCATCAGAATGAATGAGATATATCTGTATAAATTATTGATTCACTTGAGCCTGCTTCAGTAATTCAGAGCTGAAAACTCTGGCAGCTTATCTAATAGAATGATATAACTAGCAGACTGAAGTTACCTACCACAGTAACAATTGCCCGTTGGGGGGTCAAATGCCCTCTTGCCTTTCTACCTGAACACCTGCAAATTGAGCTGTAGCCCATTCAGAATTTTAAGAACAGGCTCATTGTCACAGGAAGTAGAGTTTGTTTCTTGGAGAAAATTATGCCAGTTCTAGTTCTGAATGAAAGACAAGGCTTTTATTACTCCAGGGATATTAGGCCTGACTGCCTTTTTGAGAAAACAAATTTGCTGTAACTTTATCTGTAATTTAGCCCTGAATGGGTACAAATAGACTCCACATTGTATGGAAGGGAAAGGAGAAAATAGGGGTTTGTTAAACCCATACGAGGGATGTGTAATCATTATATTTCCGAGAGAGGTCTTATCGGAGTTGCAGGTTATAAGGGGATTATTTGGGTTACAGCCTTAGCATCAAACACCTGTTTTGGATTTTAGCTTCAAGTGGCATTAGGAAAGAAGGTTTTTGTTTAATACTGTGGATAATGGAATCACACATCCCCACAAAGCTGGTATTTAGATTTGGTTTGGACTTCGCGCCTGGCCAACCAGAAACTTCAGAACTGAAACTTGGTTGGGATCTTCCCTCATGAGACTTTTGCCTGGCTACCGTATTTTGTTTGTTTCTTTCATTAGGGAAGGAAATGAGATCCATGGGTTTTCTTCATCTATCTTTTCCACATATGGGGGTTGGGGGAGGAACATCTAATAAAGCATTCCCTTATGGAACTGACTCATGTTTTGCAACATTTCACGTGTGGGATGGAGGTTTGGGTGTATAGCCAAGAGATATGATACTTAAACTGATAGACTGCCTCCTCACACAATTACATTTCTTGGGACTAATGGAGGTCCAAATAATACAAATGAAAGTCATCATGCAAGTTGGTCGCCCCTCAGTCAGCACAGTGTTTACTAAAGCAAAACACCATTTCACAATCACGTAGCTGATTGGTGCTGGGGATCTACTCTAGGTAATCAAAAATCCTAACCATATGCTCTCTCTGAGCTCCAACCTAGTCAATTAGCACATTTTCTATTAAAAAAAAAACTTAGTTATAACAGGTCTTCATCAGCTAGCAGTTGACATAATTGAGGAATATATAGTTAGTACTACCCATCCCCCAACCTCATTTTCACATTTCAGAGCCAAGCAGGAATACATCCAAGAACTCTCACGGCCCACACCATGGGCAAGCTGTCGGAAGCTGACCCTAAGGTTTAGTACAGAATCTTTTTTTCTTTTGAAATATACATCACTAGGCATTGTGCAGGCCCTTTTCCTGTTTATTTCAAAATTCCCAGTGTTTCTTCTATGAGGCGCTTAATCCGTTGAGCTATGGAGTAGGGAGGGAGAGAAACCCATAGGATCATAGGATTGAGAGCTGGAAGGGGCCTCAGAGATCATCTAGTCCACCCCCCTCATTTTACAGATAAGGAAACAGGCCCAAAGAGATGAAGTCATTTGCCCAAGGTCACACGGATGCAAGGAGCACAGGAAACGGGCAGATTTGTGAAATAGGTAGAGTTTGTCTTCAAGACATTCTCCTCCCCCTTCATCCTTAGAGCCGTTTTCCCTTTCAGACTCTTCTATCATCTCCCAGACACCCAGCTTGGGCAGCTCACTGTCTTCAGTTTACCATCAAGTAGGTCCTTTATCCCCTGTCACCTAGTACTTCTGCTTGCCATGCTCTATTCCACTGAAATCATTTTGGTTTTTACCTTATTCTAAGCATGACAAGGGGCCAACTAGCCAGCCTAATAAATTAATATATGTATGTGTGTTAATAGGAGATAATAATAGGGACATGTGCAGGTTTTTATATATATTATATATTTTAATATAGTATATATTTTCACATTATATTTATATAACACATTCATATATTTCATATTATATATTTTATATGTAATATATACACACATATATTATGTACACACACACATAAATATATATATATATATATATTTCCCCTTCCCCTAAAACATGCCCAAAATATATAAGAATATTCTTTTAGATCAACTTTATAAGACAAATTATGGAGATCTGAGGGAGAGGGATACTACCATGAAGAAAAGATAGAGAGAACACCAGCATCCCTTGACTTGAGACCTTGGAGTGAAATGTACCCATTGCTGAGAGGCTGCCACTTAGGGGAAGGAGAGAAGGCAGGCCTGGCAGAAGCTCTCCTGGGGTGTGGTCACAGAGAGAGGAAATGTGCCACCTGCCAGCTTCTTATTTTTAACTAATTAGTTCAGGATAATTATCCTTGCTAATTAGGTGCTAAACTCACTTTTTTTTTTCTAACTGCTAAGTTAGCAAAGTTCTGAGAACCCTCTAAATTTCTGTGCCTTGAGACAAAGCCCAGACTGCTCCATCTCAGTTATGGTCTTTGTTTCTAGAGACAAAAGACTCTAAGGGTTGGATTTTTAGCCCAGGTGTTAGGGACATAGACTGTTTGGGGGTAGGCAGAATACAATATTGAAGAGTCCCTCCAATGATACCTCATGAGCAATTAAATGATTGACTGCATCTCTAAGTATATATTGTGCCACTTCCTCTGAAACAAGCTACAGCAGTGAGAATTGTCCGTGCTCATTTGCCTCCCCGTGCTCTTATGAGTATAAAATATAGTAACCAGAAATGAAGACTCTCATCTCAAAACAGAACAAGTCAAATTTGACTTTAAAATATAGAATTAGTCTTCCCTATATAATTAGGAATTACAACTTCAAATTTTAATCTATCTAAATTTTACATGACAAGGTGCTATGGGACCACAATAGAATTAACACTTTTACACCATTCTTTCCCAATAGTATCTTCCTTCAGATGCTCCCAGCTCTTGCTGTGTGTCCTTGAGGTTTAGACTTATAGGTTAAGTTGAATATAAAAATATAAATTGTTTCAAGAATGACAGATTATATCTGGCTTTTCCCCCTGAATGTTCACCTTTATGACAATTAGGTTGTGTTTTTTAAGTAATGTGGTTTAAAAATCATTTTTGTTTCCTAACATGAATGACCAAATCAAAGATTGGATTCACAAACAATAGCATTATTGGTTTCTGACAGGTAATCCATCTTTTTACATTAAAGCTGCTTTCTGAACCAGATTATTTTTCATAATTGATAATTTGTGAGTCATATATTTGTTATCTATTCTGTTATGGTTTTGAAAATAGTGGATGATGCCAAAGATCACAGAGCTATCATAAAGAAAACGATGTGATTTGATTTTTGGGTTTTGGCTGGCATTTTGTGAAAGTAGGTTAACAATAAGTTTTCCTGAAAATGTAGCAAAGATAAGAGAAATATAGTACATCCCTTAGTCAGATTAAAAAAAAAAGTATGGGCATAAGATTTATCGCCATATGAAAGGGAAGTTAGATTTTCAGATTGAGTGCACATTTAGTAACAGAATAGTGGTAATACAGAAATAGCATCCAAATGTAAGCATGCAGCACACTAAGTCAAAGAAAAAAATATACTTTACAGCTTAGATTGATCAGTTTCTTTATACATTCAAAGGTTGCTCACACTTAAAAACTAGTTAGTTAACTTCAGAAGCATTTTGCAGTGATCTGTACAAAGAAAAGACAGAAAATTTCTTATGAATAAATGGATTTCACGTCGATGGAAAAATCCAAGGTGTATTTGTACCCATAACATAATTTTTGTTTAATCCTTTTTCTATTTCACTCCAGAAAACTTAGCCCAAAAATCTGATAAGAAAAATCTTGGTCCCTTAATGTAGTTTGCAATTATGTTAGCGTCTTTACTAGAGCACCACAAATAAGTTAATTCACCCCCCCAGGCAAGTAATTAATAATAAAGCTTAGGCGGGTGATTTAAAATCTAGTTTGCCTAATCAGGCAGCTAATAAGAACTTTTTTCCTCTTAATTAATGTTTCTCTTACATACTATGAACATTTTCACTAATTCTAGTCACACTTAAGAGTTGTACTGAATAGAAAAAAATATGAATCATGTCAATCAGAAGAAAAAGTAACAGCATATTTTGCCAAGAACTACATAGATAGCAAAGTATTTTTTACAGCAATAAAATATTAATTGCAGAGAAAATTCACTATAAATTTGCTTTGAGAAGATCATGTGGTTCTCTCTTCAACATTCATTTTAAAATATCTCCTGAAAAGTTGACAATATAAAAATAACAGTTATAATACTAGATGAGAAGAGAATCTTGTGTATATAGGATGAGGTACTACTTATTATCTCCTCATACTGTTACTGGACTTGTACTGAAAAGCTTTAGTGAGCCTGTGGAAGATGAGCTTACATCCTAATACTTTTATTCAACTCCAAAAAGCTGTTACTTTAGTCACCACTGTAATAGTCTGTAGAATAGTAAATGTAAAAGAATAACAGCAAGATTAATCATCTGTTCCCAGATTGTTTCTATTTGAAGCCCATCGAAAAAGATGAAAATGATTTAGTAATAATAACAATAATAAATATTAGAATAAGATAAGTAAGTTCTGAATGATAGATTTGCTATCCTTAATTATCATTTAACCCCATTCATTACTATATTATGTAAATGATAGGTATCTAATATATCTAGATGTTTCATTATAAAACAGTTGTTCTTGACAGATTTCTAAAACACTCAGTTAAAAGTATTCGTGTTATGCCTACTAAGCCGATTGTTCTTGACCTTTTAATTTCTTAAAATTGAATAAAGCTACTTTGCAAACTAATTTTATATAAGTTCCTCGCTCATTAATACTTTATCTGGGGGGAAATGTGAATAATATCAGTGGCTAGAAAGTGAAATATAAACGCCATTGCTCATTTCTTTTTCTTGGATGCTTATTACAGTCTTTTCAGTATTATCTGTTTGTATGATTGCGCTTTTTTTTGTGAAAGTAACACAGAATAATTTCCCAAAACCACAACTGCAATGAAAGATAAATTTTAACACAATACATAATCTCCTACTCCCTCTTTTGCAAAAATGGGAGGGGGAAGTCCATGAGTATGGAATATTCAAATTATAACTGTTTTCAATGTATCGATTGATTTTGCTGAATTTTTTTTCCTCTTTTTTTTCTGAAAAAAATTGTCGTAAGGGATGACTTTCTTAGAGAGGAGAAGGATACAGAAGGAAATTTAGGCAATCTAAAAACAAAAGACATCTATAAAAATAAATTTAAAACAAAAAGAAAGATAAATATCAGTCATTATTGCTATATAGTTAAGCAAAATGACATTTTCCCAAGGTTTATAAATTTTGTTTAAAAGCAAGGAGTATCTGGTTGAGAGGCAAACAAAAGATTTATATCTTTATGTTCATAACCAAAGAAATTGACATTCTAAAACCAAGTATGTTTTTGAGGCACATATTTTACTGGACTTTATTGGGAGAATAAATTTTACTAAATGTGTTTCTCTAGTAGGGTAGAGAAAAATAGAGGAAGCAGGTGAGAACAAAGCTTAGTTTTAGGCAAAATCATTTTTAGTAAATATGTTAAGATCTTGCAAAAATAAGTCCAACTTTTGTAATTCTTCTCATCCAAATCCCAACCTTAAAGAAAATCATTGAACTTATTCAGCAAAATCAAAGATGTCTATTTCAAGGATGCTTTCTGAGAAAGAACTTTATTTCCCTTTAAAAAAAAAATGATTGCAATTTTTCAGAAGATAAAGAAAAAGCTGACCCTAAAAGCGAAAAGGACAAAATGATTGAAAAGCTCCAAATTTAGGCATAATATATATCCCTAAAGGTACATGGTGCTTAACACAGAGTTTTTAAAAATCTTTTACTCTTTGCCACTTACCTTACTTTTAAGCAGGCTACACATTCTTGGTACAAAAAACGTTTGTCTCAATTTTTTCTAATACTAAATGTCATTCCACAATTTGGCCTGTAGGTAGCAACCTTGCACCACAAAAATCTCTTCATTTACCCAGAGACTCAATTATTTATTTAGGTCGGAAAGTCTTTACCAGCACAGACCTGTTAAATGTAAGCAATGTTATTTGCATAATTTCCAGACTTTGATGATGATCTGTGTTCTTAAAACAGTGGCCTAAACATTATGTATTTAGATGTTTGGCCTTGTGGTTCACTGTTTCCCTCACAGAAGAATGCCCTTTCCTGAGCGACCTGATGTAGACTGGGCGCTGCAGAGCAGCTGGGCCGATCACTTGAAATCCTGAAAATGGTCAGGCCCCTTGTCTGAAAAGCAATTATTTGTTTTATTTGCTTTCCCTTCAGATAAAATAAATCTGACTTTCTTACGTAGCCAAGTATACAGTTCTGACCATATTTTGTCATAGCTTAACATGCAATGGACATATGCTATTTCTTTCCCAATCTTAACCTGCTCTTTGCCTCATCCTCATTCAGCAATGTTAATATTGTGGTTAGTTAGAATTGGCAGCTTAGTGGTGCCACCATCTTTGTCTTGGTATTTTTCATTAATCAAAGAACTGTCATCAATTTCTATCCCGTAGCTTTGTCCCAAAAGTGGATCACTTTTGTCTAGCACGCATGAATACCATGCCACAATGCCCCTTTGGTGAATACCAAGCTTCCATTTCACAGACTATGGGAAGTGGTACATGCTGCTATGAGGATAATAGATTCCTAATCCTTTCAGAAATATAATTCCTGTCCCTTTACATCATAAAGATCTTAGTTCCATTTGGGTACTGATTAATGTGTACTCCTAAAAAACATTTGACTATCATTGAAAATGATCATCCTGGCTTCCAGAGTAAAATATTTGGAGTTCTATTCTATTTTATTATTACTAGTAAAATACTAATTAATAAAGTACTTGTGAAAAAACTCTCTTAAAGTTTTATTGTAGTCATATCTTGCCAGTAGGGAAAAATGGCTTTTTATGTTTGTATTACAGTCTCGTGAATGGTTCTCAGTTTGGGGATTAATGTATCACATTTGTGGATGTCTAATTCTTTGAAAATCTTGTTGAATTGAAAAATAAGAGTTCAAAAACTTTTCAAAGCTTCTATTAATTTACATTTTATTCCTCTGTCACCAAGTTATGCCATGGAATGACTTAGCCAAGAATTTTCCACATTAATTGACCCTATAGACAAATTCCTTCCTATTCATATTACTGGTACAGTATGCTTCTTACGGTATAAAGTTGGTGTTTTGTGGGAGAGAACTTACCTATTATTCTCCTTACCAAATATCAAAACTTTTACCTTGTCAGTATTCCAATTTTCAGTTAAAAAAATCTAATTAGATTCCAGTGTGTTCCATTCATGAGAAAGTTACAGAAATATCCTCATCTCCTCTACATTTCATAGCGCTGATTCATTTTGAGTAAAATATCGGCACCACTCTACAGAGTTTGAAATTAACCCACACAGAAGAGGAAAGCACTGGATAAGAATCCAATTTTGATCTTACGCCATGGTGTAGTGAATAGAGAACTGTCCTCATAATCCAGAACACCTGGCTCCAAGTTCAGTCTTGGGCACATAATAACAGAGTGACTCTGAGAAGGTCATAACCCTTTGGCGCCCCAAGCAACTCATTCATTCTAGAAACTGAAGAATAGGTATCAATCTGCATTAGTAGGAGTTCCTGCCCAAGAGCTCCCTATACCAATGAAAACATACCTATTGTAAAAAAGCGATAATAATAGTAAACAGAAACATATTTTTTCAGGCAGTTGGGTGGTAAAGATAGAATACCAAATCAGAAAGATCTGAATTCAAATTCAACCTCCGACACACACTGGCTGTGTGACCCTAGGCAAGTCACTTAATCTCTGCCTCAATTTCTCCATCAGTAAAATGGGAAAATAAAAACACCTACCTTATAGGGTTCTTGTAATAATAGAATAGCATAATGATAAAGCCTTAAAACTAATGTTAAAACATAATATAAATGCTAGCTATCATTATTACTGCTACTGTTATTAGTTAGATAGAGAAGTCATTGCTTCCCAAGGCAACTCCCAGGGCAGTTGTTTAGGTTGAACCATTTTAGTCACTCTTTTGGGGTTTTCTTGACAGAAGTACTGGAGTGGTTTGCTGTTTCCTTCTCCAGCTCATTTTACAGCTTATGAACTGAGCCAAACAGGGTTAAGTGACTTGCCCAAGGTCACACAGCTACTAAGTGGCTGAGGCCACGTTTGAACTCAGGAAGATGAGTCTTCCTGATTCCAGGTCCTATCCACTGTGCCATATAGCTGCACAGGGTAGAAAAAAGCCCAAATGTAAGTATTGTGAATGAGTGAAGAGTTATGAAAAGGCGAATGAACTGTGATGAGAGTAGATTTTTATATAGACAGGGACATTGTCTTTTCTTAATATTGTACATTTGGGTGTTTTTTCTCATACCTTCCCAGCTTGGATTCTTTTGATTAAGATGATTTATTGCTTTATTCTATGTGTTGCTTTAAGTGTTAGTTTTATAAGTAGTTCTTGATTCTCCTTTTATCCATATACAGTATATTTGGGAATCATTATATTAACTTTATGCTGTTGAAAATATCTTTGCTGCTTATAATGTGTAACCACATCTCTTCTCAAAGCTCCACCCTTCTCATGCCATTTTTTCACTGTTTTTTTTAAACATTTGTGTTTATTTTTAGTTTGCATCATTCATTTCGACAAGATTTTGAGTTTCTCAAGCCATTTTTAAAAAAAGCTTTAGACCTTTGTCTTAGGAGATAAGTCTCCTGGATTCTAAAGAAGTTGGCTATTTGGGTTGAAGAGGACTGGAGCATAAATAGAAGAATGGGGAAAAAGAGGAATTTTCTGTGATATTTTGCAATCGCACCAATTCTCACATTTTTAAAATAATCATTGAGAGTCAATAGAACTCTGTAACAAAGAACCCCAAGGCAGAAATCTTACCCCAGACAGCAGTGAGCAGCATTACCTATGGGAAAATGAGAGGAAAACGGAAGGGACCGACCTCTGTCATGAAGCTAATATAATCATCTCTTTTCATCATCTCTTTCTCTTCACCTTGCTCATCTGTTTCCCCAGTTTTTCTTTCTCTGTCTCTGTCTCTCTGTTTATCTCTCTGTGTATATCTATCCCTTTCTGTCTCTTATCTGTCTCTTCCTATTTCCTGCCTATGATGTATTTTAAAAAACATAAGCTGTCAATAAAGGATTTTAATCTATCTAACAATCTTCCTATATGTAGAGATATGATCTGTCTTGGTTAAAAGCAGAATAAATAGGAGGGAATCTCAAAGCAAAGAGTCAATGATTCAAAGGCAATAGCATCCTCTTTTTTTGGATGGTACTTATCTTCCTCTGCCCTAAGGAACTCTGCATGAGAAAACTCCCACTACTAATAGATCAGCATCTATATTGTAACTAATAGAATTGCAATAGAATATTATAACTAATAGAATTGCAAGGAAGCACTGCAAGGTCAAGTGACTTACCTAAGGTCACTCAAGCTGTATGTAAAATGAGCTGGAGAAGGAAACAGCAAACCACTCCAGTACTTCTGCCAGGAAAACCCCAAATGGGGTCATAAAGAGTGACTAAAATGGTTCACCATAAACAGCTACCCTGGGAGTTGCCTTGGGAAGCAATGACTTCTCTGTCTAACTAATAGTAGCAGTAGTAATGATAGCTAAACCCAAATCTTCCTAGTTCTTGAATCAACTCTTCATCTACCATGACTCACTGCTTCTTACCATCATATGTCTAAGAACTAAAATGAAGATTAGAAACTGCAGTTCTCTTCTCATTGAATTTCAGAGATCTTCTAGCTTAAAACAATAGTCCAACAAGGATCTATTTTTTTTTTAAGTTTACCAGATAAGGAGTGATTGAAAGGTGCCCCTCATTTGTGACAAGAGATACTTTGCTTTGTTTGATAGCTGGTCAGTAGTTTACTTGACCAGAACACGTACAGAACAATGTCACAGAACTGCCCACATCTTTCAGTAGTGGGCCACATTCTCAGAAATCCATATTGTGTAGGTCACATACATTTTTTAATATATTCAATTATCTTCAGATTCAATTACATTTATTCATTGATTCAAGTCTATCTATAGTCACTTGCTCAATGAGCAGGTGCTCAGGTCTTAATGACCTCCTTGTTCATGTATGTGAGTTAATTGGATTTTTAAAATGGAGTTCAAAATCTCTGGTGGACTACTCTCCTGATCCATTGGTCAGAGGGCCATTTGTTGGAATTCTGGGTTCTAACATTTCAAAGGGAAAATATATCTGAGAAGGGGAAAGATCAGAAAGGGATAGTATGGAGAGAAAGTGACTTTATCAGATTGGTAAAAAGCAGAAGCAAAGAGGAAAATAGCTAGGGCAGAGGGAGGAAGAGAGGAGAGGGATAAACCACTGTTCTTTTGATCAATATAAAGTAAGATTTTTGAATGAGAAAGGTTTAGATGTGTTTCTCGATCTGGCAGTCAGGGGCTGTAGAGAATGACATTTCTAGCCTGACATCCTGACACTCTAGCCTCCCCCTCGATCCATCTTCCTCCCTGAGTATACCTGCTTGTACATCTCTGTCACCTTAGGCACAAAAGTGAAAATACAGTCTTAAAGTGACACACACAGTAATTCAATTACTTTGAGTGTTAATGAGTGCCATGGTGAAGGTCAACTCATTGATTGAATAAAATTGAAGCTTGCACACATCTGTTGAGCTGCCCATAGGACACGAAGCAAGTATTTTCCCTATTTAAAAGAACTACCTCCCTCAGAAAAAAAATGAGGAGAATAAAGTCATGTCAGTTCCCAATTTTCTTATTTTATCTGTGGCAGATGGGAATTTTAATGCAAAGAAAAGACCAAAAAGTAGAACATAGTTAAAATACAGAAGGAGTGATTTGGTTGGCCAAAAAACATTCCTTGATATGTGTGGCCTCTTCTTTTCAGATAGGAGTAGGTGTTATTTCTGCTAATCGCACTTGCCAAATATTTGCTGAGTTAGTAAATGGTCCAGACCCTCCTGTGACATTGAAAAGCCCTAACCCTTTCATTTGGTTCATGGCCCCCTGTTAGACTTTGAGGAAACCCGATGGTCATTCCTCATGCAACAATAATGTATTATCTCTTATTTCTCATTCACCTAAATATAAAATGGTTTCTCCCACACTTTGCAAAGCACTTGCAGTCTTTCCGTCTTCACCTGAGGAGTCTATATTATGTTTGATTGTTTGGGGTTTGTTTTTTTTTTTATAACTCTGATTTCTACAAAACCAGTGTAAAGGACATAGTTTTTGTTGTTCTGTCGTTCAGTTGTGACCCTCTTTGGGGTTTTCTTGGCAAAGATATTGGAATGGTCTGTCATTTCCTTCTCCAGCTCATTTGACAGATGAGGAAACTGAAGCAAAGAGGGTTGAATGAGTTGCCCAGGGTCATACAGCTAGTAAGTATCTAAGATTCAGATATGGACTCAGATCCTCCTGAGTCCAGGGCCAGCACTCTGTCCACTGCTCTACCTAGTTGCCCTGTAGAGGGCATATAAGTAAAACTCAATTGGTCCCCTATGTCACAAGAGTTTTGCAAATATTGTGATCCCAGTTCATTATAGGGAAGGCCAGGCTGAATTGGTGCTAAGTCTAAATTAAAGAATGTTAATTTGAAAACATTTTAAAATGGTAAACACTCTGGTGTAATAGATAGTGACTTTGACTCTGGGTCAGGAAAAACTGAGTGTGAGTCTGAAGTTGTGCCACAAGTCTTTGTGACCTAGGGTAAATCGTTTAACCTCTTAGTGCCGCAGGAACATCCCTCATACTAAAAATTGTAGAGCTGTTGCAAATTGACATTGACTGGGGGGAGTTTTCTTTTAGTCAATCAACTAATTCACGAGCATCTAGTAAACCGTTAGCAAGGCACCTTGCCAAACCCTGAAGATACAGAGCAAGGCAAAAACCACAAAGTCTCTGCCCTCAAGGAGTATACATACAGGTTTAGTCCTAAAATAACCTTTTTTAATGCAAATTTTTATATCTTTAAATACATTTTTAAATGACTATCAAAGTGTTGTTGTAGTAAAGGTTTTAATTTCTAACTGGCAGGTTATTTTTACAAGCAAATGGCTGCTTCAGTGTGCTTAAATATAGTTATCATATGCAGAGCAATCTTATTTGCATTATTAATTTGCTTAGACAACCCTTTCTTTTGCCAGTAGAGCAAAGGGAAATCTCAGCCCTACCTGTAATTAGAATTATCTCAAATTCCGAATTAATGGTCTATTTTTTCTAAAAAAAGTTTCATTGTAGGGGCTTATTAAGTGTCCATCTGTACTTTTTTAAAAAATCTATTGTCTGTGATGATATATAAATTGTATTATTATAGATGTTGCAGGTTCAGAAACCCTCTAAGATTCATTTCAAAGGATGATATTTTGAAGCAGGTGGCTCCTTTGCATTCTTTTTTACACTGCAAAGAGGGCTTACATGAGAATTTATTACGTAGGTTCATAGATTAAGAGTTCAAAGGGACCTTGGTACAACTCCCTCTTTCTATAGGTGAGAAGAATAGAGTGAGGAGGAGAAAGTTAAATGACCTTCCTCAGGGTCACAAGGTTCCTTGGGTAGTACTGGTTACTTGCAATACTTAGTTATGTAATGTTAGAAATCTCAAGAAGGCAACAGGGGCAAAGCAACTGAAACATGGGAAGAAAGTTCTTTTTTTTTCCAGAATTTTAAATGATGTGGCTGAAATAGTTCATCTGTTTATTCCAGATGTTGACATTTTGCAAAGATCTCATTTTTTCATGAAGTAATAACACACCACTTTAAATTTAGTTGAATTCTTCCAGCCCTGAGTATATGTGCATGGATCCACCAGGATTTATGTGCATGCAGATATGCAAATATACACATATATGCATCTGCACATTATCTTTGATGTTGAAGAAAGTTAATTAAATTGACCAAGAGAAGTCCCTTCTAAAAGACTAATAGTTTCATTGATGGTTACAGCCTTCGGTATTTTTTTAAACCCTTCCTATCTTTTGAATTTTGTTTCTACAGTACCCTTTGTTAAATCTCCTCTTTCCTCCCACATTTTTGCGACGCCTTCTCTCTCCAAGTCTCTTTTAAGCAATGCAACAACTAAATCAATCCTAAGTGGCAACCGCTTCTAACAATGTTGTGTATGGCTGTGTGTTAATTAGCTGAAATAGATTATCCCCTGGTGTGTGGCATAGTGTTGGTGGTAACTTTTACTGTGCATAGAGTGCTGAGGACTTCTTGTTTATTTTCATGTATTGAGGCAAATTCTCAGTATGTCTTCAAATTATCTCCTTGGGGGTGTTTTTCCTGAGCTAATCCTGACAGAATCTTTCTGTCAGATATGCCCATCATCAAGAACAGTAGAACACGGCACATACAGGAACCTCTGTGCTTGGGGCTGTATGCAAATTTAATGCCCAGCTCATTTCGGTTTCTCTTACATGGATGACAGACACTTTAACAATTGTTCCACATTCCCCTCTGGGAATCCAGTTGGATTGCTATATGTATATGAGCGCATATGTACATTTGTTTTGTATGTATGTTTGAATATAATATTGGAAACATATATACATACAAATATGTTTTATATACATGTATATAGAAACACATTATCAGTGAAGTATATGTTAAAATGCATGTGTGAAGGGGAAAAAAAAAGTTGAGTAGCTCTTTATCAGGGATGAGTCCAGATCCCAAGGAGACTAATCAGTTACTAAAAAACAGATAGGGTAGAAGAAATAATAAACAAATCTACCCTGAATAAAATTCTACAACATTTGGGGTGGGAATTTTGCCTTCATAAAATGGTGAGTAAGAACAGCATAGTAAATTAGCTTTGGTTTTCTGATATTCAAAACAGATAACAGTGGGGAGGGAGGAATATGTTCTTATATTCTCTAAAAGAATTCTTCTGTTTGGCTCAGTGTCAGTTCTCATAATTGACCTCAGATTTGTGTCTTATTATTACATTTAAATTTTGCCGCTGTTATTGGTAGGCAAAATTTAAGTAATTGCTTCACAAAATAGATATTTTATTTTAAGTTGCAGCTTTTCATACAGGCAGGCTATGCCAGACATTTCTATCACCAGTGCATTCAGAGAGAATAGTATGATGGCAAAAGAAGCCAAGGACCAGGTAGAGATCTTCACAGTGCTTTGGGTCCCAACCAGTGACCACTTATATGATCCGTCTTTGTTTCTAGGATCAAATCCGAGAACTGAGTCTTCTCTCTCTTCCTTTATGTGGTGAAGCTCATGTAGAGCTTTGGCCCTAGGCGGAGTCTTCAGGGCCAAGGATCATCATTCAAGAACGCTGGCCCCCTTTACCTACCTGGAGGATAAACAGAGAGCAGAGCTCAATTGCAGAAGGGCAAATTAAGGCATACAGCTTGTGAAATCATTTCTTCCTTTCAAGACTCTTTAGTAGATTGTCAATCAATATACAAAGAAGAATTTAAGAAAGGGAATGATGTGAAGCTATGTCCCCCATATAACAATACTAAGTAGAAGATGCCACATGGCTAACTATATTGAATTATAGGGAAGATAGGGCCGTTCCCCACAGGGCACCACTCCAAAAGAAAGTCATGGTTAATATTTAACACTAGATCTGGGAAATGATGTATATAATAGGTAAGCATAACCTTCAATGCTTCACCATCCTGCTTATGTGCCCTGTTCCCCTTCTGACCACCTCCACCACAGCTTTCTGTACCACTCCCATCTCTCTTCCAGTAAAATGGACTTATCATTTAGGACCTTTTTTTTGTGTCCTACTGTTCCTTTCAATGAGCATCATGTCAAAAACTCAAGGCCTTTCACCATCCTGGTTGCCTTGGCCTCTTAACCATCAAAGTCACCCAAGTTTTTTTGCTACCATGGACCCTCATACCTACCACTGAATTCAACAAAGCATCTTCTATGAACATATTGAAGTTCAGGAAACCAAAAGAAACACATCATACATCCTTCTCTCAAGGAATTTATAATTTGACATGGTGGGGGGGACATGTATAAACCAAGATAATGAATAGATGCAAGGGAGCGGCCCCAGCAAAGTCCAATGAGAAATTTGGTGAGTGATTACTTAGAGAGAAGGGAAGATAAAAAATGTGGGTTAGAGGTAGAGTTATAGTGGGAGTAGTATGGAATAAAGTCTATTCCAGGCTTAAGTAAGGCACATAGATGGGAGATGGCAAGAGGATAGTAGAGGAAAGAAAGTAATCCCATTTAGTTGTAATGGAGGAGGCATACATGAGAATATGGAAGGATAAGACTGGACAAGTAGGATGATGCCTTCCTTTCTAGGTTTATTATGTATATATGTATATGCATATGTGTGTATGTATATACACATACATATACACATAAATACATATATATTACACACACACACACACATACACACGTATATAAAATCTCCGTGGTCTCAGTGTTCCAAACGATGGTCATCATGCTGTTCATTGCACGTGATATTCTACCTGCCATCTCTGGGCCTTTGCCTGCTCCAGTCCCCAGTGCTTGGAATACACTCTCTCCTCCATTTCTGGGATCCCTCACTTCCTTCCAAGCATAGCCTATGTAATACCTCCTCTATGAGATCCTTCCAACTGCTACCACCTTGACTCAAAAATTTTGTTTGCTTTGGGTCTATTTTGTATTTAATTATGTTTCCATATTGCTTTCCCAAATAGAAAAGAAGTTTCTTAAAGACAGGGGCTGTTTTGCATTTTTTATGTGACTCCCCTAGCACAGTAAGTTCTTAATAAATGCATGTTGATTGATTCATGCAATCAAACAGTTTGAGCCCCTGGAGGGATCTGAGAGGCCATCTTATCTAATCTGTACAAGAAAGAAATCTTCATTAGAACATACCTGAGAAGAGGACATTCCGCCTCTGCTTAAAAATTTCCAAGGAGGCAGACCCTGCTACTGCTTAAGGAAGGCTATTCTACCATGTGGACAGCTCTAAGTGCAAAGAAGTTGTATTTTTTCCCCTATCAGCAAGCATAAAATTGTTTCTCTGCAATTTCCATCCATTGGTCCTATTTCTACCCGCAGTTGTCAAACACAACAAGTCTAATCTCTTTTCCACACAACAGACAACTTTATATTCTTGAGGATAGCCCTACTATCTCTCCTGTATCTTTTCTTCTCCAGGATAAGCATCCCCAATTACTTCAGATGATCTTCATATCAATAACACAAGACCCTTCACCATCCTGGTTGCCTTTGGATGCATTCCAAGTTATCAAATTCCTTCTTCAACTGTGGTGCCAAGAATTGAACACAGGTACTAGATGAGGTCTGATGAGAGCAGAGTACAGTAGGATTATCCCCTTCCTACTCCTGGAAGCTATATCCCTCTTAATATAGATCAAGATCAAATCAGGTTTGATTTTTTGATGGGAAAAGGGAGGTCATATCATACAAGTGTATCATACTGAATTTGTGTCCACTAAAGTACTCAGATCTTTTTTTCAAAACAACAGCCCTCTGTCCATGGCTCCCTCATCATGTAATTTTGGATTTGATTCTTATACCCTTGTACTAGATTACATGTATTTCTATCGAATTTCATCCCTCTAGATTTAGCCCAATGTTCTAACCTCTCAAAATCCTTTTGAATCTTTATTCAGTTGTCCACTCTATTCACTCTCCCTCTCAGCTTGGTATCACCTGAAAATGTGATGAGCTATTCTACACGCATGTATATGTATATTGTGTGTATGTGTATGTGTATATGTATAACTTTCTCTAGGTCATTGGTAAAGATGTTAACTAGTTTAGAGCCAAGCACAGATTCTTACTTTCTTGAAGACTTCCTGTCATGCTGATTTTGAACAATTAGCTACTCTCTGAATCCAGCCATTTCACCAGTTTTCAATCCATCTATTTGTTGCTATTGTTCAGTCATTTCAGTCACATCCAACTCTTCCTGACCCCATTTGGGGTTTTCCTGGCAAAGATACTGGAGAGGTTCGCCATTTCCTTCTCTAGCTCATTTTACAGATGAAGAAACTGAGGCAAACAGGGTGAAGTGACTTACCCAGGGTCACACAGCTAATAAATGTCTAAGTATGGATTTGCAGTCAAGTCTTCCTGACTCCAGGCCCAGTTCTCTAGCTACTGCACCACCTACCTGTCCTATATTCGTTTAGTAAGCATGACCCCCAAAATTGATCTGTTAATCATTCATCAAACCTGTTAGTTTGGTGTGATTTATTCTCAGTTATTTCAGGCTGGCTCTTTGTGATCACTACTTCACTCTCTTGGTGTTCACCCACCATCTATTAATCCTTTGGAGAATTTCCCCAGAAATTGATGTCAAACTCAGTGGGCATAGTTTGCAGACTATTCTCATCTCATTTTTTTTAATTATTAGGATATTTGCCTTTCTCCAGTCTCATCATAACCTCTCCATGGGCTTTCGAGTATCACTGAGTGGGGCAGCCATCATATCACTTGGTTCTTTCAGGAAGCCAGGTCTGTCTTACTCTCTACTCTCCAACCTTACGTATGTGAGGTATGCACTGCCTTTTGGTCATTTTAATTTTCATATCCAGTGTAAAAGATGTTCTCCTTCATAGAGAAAACAAACAAAATGAGAATTCAGTAGCTCTCTGTTCTCAATTATCATAGACTCATTGACTCCAAGCTCCCATTCCTTCTTTTTTTTTTTTCTCTCCATATAGCTTTTGTTATCCTTAGCTTCCCGTGACGGGTTCAGTCCATTATGAACTTTACTATTTCTAAACCCTTTTTTGCACCTTCCTATATTCTTTCTCTATTGCTTGGACTTTGCTTCAATCTTCCATATATTTATTGCTTAAAACTAATTTGGTTGGTGAGATCCCTTTACAACCACATCAGTTTCTTCAGACAAGTCCTATTTTCATCTCCTCATTGGAATTGTTTCTCTTTGTGTCTTCAGAATTTCATTCATGAGCACCTCCCATTTCTCCTGAACTGACTTTTGCTAAAGCATTTTAGTCCACAAGATCCTACCTATCAGACCATTGATCTTATTGACATCTGCTTTCCCTGAATCTAGGTGCATGGAAGATTCTCTCCTCATCTATCACAAACTCATTTCCTCCCTAGCAATGAATTCTTCCCAGTAAGTGAAAATTGGATCCAAAATGGGATGTCCTATTGTTAGTTGCTTTATCTTTTAAAGTATGAAATTATTAACTAAGAAGTTATTGGCTGCTCTTGCTTTGACTAGAGAGATTTCCAGAAGATGCCTGAACAATTGAAGTGCCCTGTCACTAATGTATCATGTCTCTGTGCCAGAGTGTTTCCCAATTTCTTCTCTTTATTTTTTCTATCTAAGTAGTCTATAAGAGAGATGTCAAACCAGTTGCCAGCAAAAACTCCTGAGTGCAGCCAGAACAAGGTTAAAATGTAATTGGGAAGTGTTTAACAAAATAAAATACAATAAAACATAGATAATGCTTGTTTGTGGTTTTCTACACCAATAGGCATCAGGCAAGGATCTGTTTCTATTTGAGTTTGATGCCGTTGGTCTATAGTATAACCTAATGACAACATTCTCTTTCTCTTTCTCCATTCTTCAGCTCTCATTCAAATACTCTCCATAGTGTCCCACCCCAAACGTATCTGGTTCCTGTGTCTCTTCATATGACTATACCTTCTTAATATATAACACTATTCTTCTCTCTCCTACATTTTGGTTGATTGATATTGTGGAAAATGATGAATTTGAGGACCAGGAGTTTTTATTCTATAAAATTAAAGGGGAACCACTGAAGATTTTCTCAGTAGAAGATTAATGTGATCAATATGGTATATTAAGAATATTGATCTGATATCAATATGCTCAGTGAATTAGAAAGGATAAAAGTGGATGAGGCTATTACATGTAGTTGGATAGGGAAGAAGGAATGAGGGCCTCAAACTGTTTAGTTACATTATAAATAGGAATAAGACAGACTTATTATTTGACTATGAGGAAAGAGAAAGAGGAGAAAGTCAAAAATAAATGCAGAGTTTTAAGTAATAGCATCCACAAGAAGAGCTGTCCTACTTTCCTTCAGGGCCAAGTCTTGGTCAAGTTTTATACACAAAACCTCCTAGACCAGCGGTTCTCAACCTGTGGGTCACGACCCCTTTGGGCATCAAAGAACCCTTTCACAGGGGTCACAGGGGTCGCCTAAGATCATCAGAAAACACATATTTCCGATGGTCTTAGGAACTGATATACTGCTCCTCTATCTGTCTCCAAGAGGGTCCGCCCACATGCAGATACGCCACATAGGAGTATTAAAGGGTTGGGGCATTAGGAAGGTTGAGAACCACTGTCCTAGACTGTCAGATCCTTAATATCAGGGGATACATCTTACTTAAATCCTCTGGGCCCAACATTCAGTAGAGTGTCTTGCATATAGTAGACACTTAATAAATCATTATCTTAATTCAATCAAACAAATTTAAAGATTACAACTGGCAAGTTGAAAATAGATTGAGACTGACTAGGACTTTGTAGAGGTGGGGAACCTGTGGCCTCGAGGCCACATGTGGCCTTCTAGGTCCTAAGGTGTAGCCTTTTGACTGAGTCTAAGTTTTTTTGGTTTGGGGGTTGTTGTTTTTTTGCTTTTTGGAGGGAGGAATGCAGGGCAATTGGGGTTAAGTGACTTGCCCAAGGCCACATGGCTAGTAAGTGTTAAGTGTCTCATGCTGGATTTGAATTCAGGTCTTCCTGACTCCAGGGCTGGCACTCTATTCACTGTGCCACCTAGCTGCCCCCTGAGTCTAAGTTCTACGGAACAAATCCTTTTATTAAGGGGATTTGTTCTGTGAAGTTTTGGATTCAGTCTAAGGGCCACACTTGAGGATCTAGAGGGCCACATGTGACCTCAAGGATGCTGGTTCCCCACCCCTGGATCCTATTCTGCTAGATTTTTATGAGGGTATTTTAACAAGGACTTTGTTTTCTTGTTCAGAGCAGGGACTTATTCTAATGATGGAGCTTTCTGGCCAAATGAAAGTAGACAGTAGTGATGTGACAGCCTAGTGGGCCAAGTAGAGCTCTGATATCATCAAGTCTACACAATATTTTCAGCAATATAATGATCCAAACCTATTTTATAAACATCAAGGCTAAGGTTCTCAGAAGTTACATGAATTCTGCAGTCATGCAAATGATAATTCTCCAAGTCAGGCCTCAGAGCTATCCTTTTTGATTCTTTTAGTGCCTTTTCCACTAGACAGCTCCTATGTGTCATGATAATTAACTTAATACAATATTTAGGAGCTTTAATTCTACCTTTTAGAGGACTGAGTTCTAGTCCTAGTTCTACAGTTGATGAGCTCTGTAACTGTTTCCAATCCATTCTCCGCTCAGTCCAGAGTGATTTCTTAAAGCTCAGAACTGATCATATCATCATCTATTCAATGAACTCCAGTTCTCTGTGCCTCCAGCAGCAAGTTTTAAAATCCCCTTTTTAAGTCCTTCATAACTTGATGCTTTCCTATGTTTCCAATCATCTTACATGTTATTCCCATCTACACACTTTTTGCTGTTACTTGCGTGAGACACATAATCTCCTATCTCCATACCTTTGCATTGACTTTCCCCATTTCTTGAATACTCTCCTTCTTTACCTACACATGCACACACACACACACACACACACACACACACACACACACACACGCACACACACACACACACACAGACATACACACACACACGAGTTTCCCTGGCTTCATTCAAGTCTCAGTTCAAATCAAACTTTCCTCAGGATACCTTTCCCAGTCTACCCCCAGCTGCTAGTGCCTTCTCCTCTAAGAGTACTTTTCATGTACTCTGTATATATCTCATCTATTCCTAGTTATTTATACTTCGTGTTCCCCATTAGAATGTAAAGTCCTTAGGGAATAATTTTTATCTTTCTCTGTCTCCCCAGCAATTCACACAATACCTGGCACGTTGCTTGGTTGTTGTCCTTCAATCTCAAAGAGAACCAAAATGACACCACTGTGTTGGAATCAAGGTGCAGTGTGTCTGATTATGGCCGATCAGACCAATATGAGCTCAAAATGCTCTAGCACAGGTCAGGCACATATGAACATTTAGAGTGAAGAAGTCTCTAAATTTGCACATCTCACATTTTGGGGTTTTTTTGAGCTACTGCATTCTGTTTCTCTCATAGAGTACAGGGTCTTCTTTGACGTGGGCCCACCAAGGTTGGTGATCCTTTGCCAGCCACTCCCATGTCTCACACTTGATTCCAGAGTTCTTCAGAGAGACCCTGAGAATGTATTTGTATTACTTAATTACTGCTTGCTTGACTGACTGACTTAACTATGACAAATCACCTGAGCTTTTGGAGTCTGAGTCTCCTCATCTATGAAATGGAAGAGTTAGGCTAGATCATTTTTAGTGACCCTTCCAGATCTTTTAAATCTAAGCCTTCCTTCATTACTTACCTATAAGGAGGCAAGATCTACTGCGAAACAACTCTAGAGAATTGAGCCAGCTACATTTGCCCAAGTATCCATTTTACCAGCCATGCTCTCAGAATCAAAAGCGCTAACTCTTGCTCATCGGCATCTCACAGGTATCTCTGGTAATTGAAATACCAGACTGAGATCCAGGACTTTTGAGATCCTCTTCTCTAATTCTCCGTGGCATGGAGAGAGAAAATGAAGCACACTGTAGCCAAGCAAATGTCCATTTGAAATGCGCTAACATTCCTATGTCAGATAAACCTTGCTACCGCTCATTGAACTCCACCATGAAAGGTGCTGCATAAAGTTAAAATGCCATGATGGCTGCTGCAGTTGCTTCTGAGATATTTGTATGGCATACGCCTAGCAGCCCAAGTATCATGTGAAATTCACATCAACTTTAAATTGGATTTTGTTTCAGAACATTCGAAGGTCTGTTTGGACCTAAAGGCTGAAACCAAATGTAAGACAAAGGTATATTTTCAAAATGGGAAGAGTGGTATCATGTATATGATACCATTAATTAACCAAAGTAAATAAAAAGAAAATTTGACTTAAGAGAAAAATATAAATTAGCGAAGCCTTTTCCCTTTTTAATTTCGCTGCTGAATTTCCTAAGACCTGGTCAAAAAAGATTATCTTTTATCTTCCATCTTTATCATTCCATAATATAGTGCAGATTAATTCTAGCAATCATGCATGATTGCTAGGAATAGTATGAGCATGAATAGTATTCTGATTGAAGGGAGGTAGCATCAGGCTAACCTGTATAAAATGACTGCCATTGAATGAATTCAGCTCAACAATTTCCAATTTTTTATTAACCTTCACCTCCCACCAGGGAAGTATTTAAACTATAAGAACCTCCAATAACTCTCTATCTCTGCCTGATCAATTACAAAGGGCTTGGAATCTGCCTTAGTGGTATTCCTACAGCCACAAAATCATGGAACCCTGAGGTGTTGACCAACCACAAAATCTCCAGATATTTAAAATAGAAAGCAAGATTGATACCTCCTATCAGGGAAGTAAGGCTGGTTTCAGCAATGTGGAAATAATATTAATTCTCAGGATTTATTCATTTTTACTATTGTGAAAACAAGGCAAAGCTGAGATTACATGTTTGAAAGTTCACCATATATCAATAAGTTTTGCTTTTATGCCTAAGTAATAGAATTCTATCTTTTTTCCTTTAAGGGAAGAGTCAAGTCAAGAATCTCATGATTCCATATTTATTTATCCTGCTACAGTGAACCTAAAACCCTCCTGACATCAGTTTCCTCGTTTGTGAAATAAAGGGAATTGGGGCGGCTAGGTGGTGCAATGAACAGAGCGCCAGCCCTGGAGTCAGGAGGACCTGAGCTCAAATCCAGCCTCAGACACTTAACACATAAACTAGCCATGTGACCTTGGGAAAGTCACTTAACCCCAGTTGCCCTTCCTTCCCCCCTCCACAAAGCAAAGAAAGGAAGGAAGGAAGGAAGGAAAGAAAGAAAGAAAGAAGGAAAGAAAGAAAGAAAGAAAGTGAAGAAGAAGGCCCATAAGATCCCTTCCAACTAAAGATCTGTTATCATTCACCAAAGGAAGTATCCTAATCAAACCTTCTTTTCCCCTTGGGTACAGGCTGCAATAATTCCTTTGCTTATCTTATTTATGTCCTTATTCAAGGAATTCAAAATTCATCTGAACAGCAAATGGCAAATTATATGGATGTGGGGAAACAGCATGGTTGACCTCTGATATCACTAGTATAGAATACTCCCTCTGTCAAGGCATATTTGGAATTAATCTCGTGTTAGAGGGTTATCTGGGGCCTTGAGCAGTCAAGTGACTTGCCCAGGGTTACATGGCTAGTATGTGTCAAGAGGCAAGATCAGAACCCGAGTTTTCCTGACTCACAGGGCAGTTCTTTATCTACTACCCCAGATTGCTCTCAGATATTCAGATTCCACATATATACAAAAAAAAACCTTGTAATATGATTATTGCTTAGAAAACCTCTGAGCTATCAGGTGGGTATATGAAATCATATTCAAAAGACAGAAGATTCATACTGTGAAATCTTGAAATCACCTGAGAAAATTAAGTTTGTAACCTTTCAACATGAAACTTCAACTCCTAGTCTTTTTATAAAAAAGAATCTCAGTTGATTTCAGCCAACATGGTAACAAAAAATGAGTCCCTTATACCTTGAAGAAGAAAGAGGAAAAATATTGATAAAGGCTCCCATAGTACATTTATGCCTCTGCCATTCATTGTGGCATATAATCATATCCTGTTCTGCTCTATATGTACATGTTTCATGTCTGTATGCTGTATGTCCTCAAAGACAGTGTTATTTCCTCATGGGCTCAGCAGCATTCTTTACAGTTCCTCACACTCAGCAAGCACAGAACACCTAGTGCAGTTTTCCAAACAGATACCCTCTTCCATGGACTTAGATGACACCATATTTTTAGTTAATTCCCATTATCATGGGACTTAAAATTCCATTATTTATTTATTCATTCATTCATTTCCCTCCCTTACTTCTCTTTTAAGTCTTCCCCTTCCCTCCCCCTCGCCCCTAGAGGTCTACTTGTAGAGAATTGTGGTCTGTTTGTTATTTGGAGCAGAAGTTGTTCACCATTTCTTAACCAGCTTCCCATATTTGCCAATGAAATTATGTAACATCAACCTGAGTTAGACTGTGGCTGAAAGAACAGGGAAAGCACTGGAGGGTTTGATCAGTAAAGCACCTTTTGCAACTTTAGAAACTGGAATGTCCGCCGACCTACTGAGCAAATCCAGGTTTCATATTCTACGGGAGGGGGGAGAACCCCTTTCAAAATGTCTCTTCCCACTCCCCACATTCTCACCTCACCACCTGTCCCATCTAAGTGCAGAGGGTCACAAGCTCTCGAATAGATAAGCAGCCTTCAATGTATGCGGCGTTACTCTCCCTTCGCCCAGACATCTAACACTTCTCATTGTTGTTGCTTACCAATTCCTGTTTTGTAAATTAATTCATCACAGTTTTCAGAATTCATAAATAAAAGTTTAAAATTTTCCCAGCAGGCTGAGGGAGTTGCAAGGGGGATTATAAATAAGATTGTCAGGGATGGTAGGTGGGACTGGTTTCTTCCTAGTTTAGTACAGTGAGGGGGAGACATAGCCAACAGCCACCGACATGCTGCGCCTTTGTTACAAATAGACCAGCAACCAGGAGGAAACAGTTGCACAGTTCGTGTTTGAAAATTCAAGTAGGACGGAACAGTTTTCAGCAGGAGAATAAAACATTTAATGTCTTTGTTACCACAGAAAATGATTCAGTTTGTATTTTTCTCAAGTTTCCTCTGTGGTGGCTGGCCAGGTGTAATAATATCCCCGCTATGAAAATAGACTTTTCTTTTTCTTTTTGAAGTGGTGCAATTTCACTTACCTGCTATTCTCACTCTTGCAAACTTGACCCCAACTTGCACCATAACGTCCGACACTATGCTAATGAGTGTGCAAAGCAGAAATCAGCGTTTCTGCACAGCTTTAATGATGACATCAGTGGTGAGAAAAGGATTATGCGGGCACATGTACAGATCCAGCTGGCACACGGGCATACATAACAGTTGGATGACAGCAGAAAAGGATTGATGCCTTTCAAATTTGAAGCCTTTCCCTGAAGAAATTTGTTGGAGATGGTTATTTGCTGGGTTGGATTTCGGGTCGTTCTTTTTCTTTTCCCCCAATAAATCATTTCCCCCCCTTGCTTCTCTAACTTATTATTCATTTGTGAGTTGCTTCTTGAAAAAACATCTTTACTATCGCGAACAATGCTTTTTCCTAATCTAAGGAATTTTCCCATCTTTACTTGAGGATGTTAATAGACAGTGAGTTATTAGCAAAGTATTACAGAGTGAGGAAAAAACAACTCTACAGCAAGTATCAGTGCTCCAGGGATAAAGTTTCGATGGCTAACACATAACGATAATAATGAGGAAAATGATGATACTGTAAGAATGTGAATGTATTATTATTTAGCTAATTTAAGAGCTAATTATCTTTGTTTTCATTCTTAAAAAGAAATCTGGTTTTTTTTCCATTAAATATCAAAATGGCACCACCTTCCAGCAACCCCTTCATTAAAATTGTGCAAATAATTAAAACAAAGAAATTGCCACATAATTGGGGCATATTAGGCATAATTCATTATAGCAACCTAGGCAATCCTTATGTGATAGTTTATTTGTCTAACTAATTTCTATGGTAGGTTAGTGCCGAACAATGACGAGGAAGAATCAGGATGAAAGAGACAATGTGATTAGTTGATGAGATTTTGACACTCCCCTTATTTTAGGTTGATTCCATCATAACATTGGAATAAATCTCCATACATTTAAGATCAAATATATTACCCCAAAACAGCCAGCACTTATTTGTCTGATTCATTCTGCTCTACACCCCGAGGTTTGCCCCTTTTCTATTTGTTCATAGCTCTTCTTTCCTTTTTGTTTTTCGGGTGTGTTTACTTTGACGGTTTTTTTTCACCTTCTGAAAGATATTTATAACACTCCAGGGTGCACCATCCTACTGAGATAACTGTGTGTCTTGGATGGTTGAAGACAGAGACGAACAACTCACTTGAGGTGTGTGGTTATCTCATTATCTCTACACACCCCGTTGTAGAGTATTGCTTGAGCTGCAGTGAACTGTTTGCCCTGCTGGCAAACAAGCTCCTCGTGGCTTGTGACACGTGTTTTAACCATTATTTAGGCTTGCTCTTCGCTGTGAGCCTGAATATGCCCTTAGGCTCCCAATGAAGAGGGAGCTTAATGATGTGTCAAAAATTGTACTACAAGGGCCCACAATAAATTCAGACTTTGTAAGTACAGGAGCCAACAGGGCAGCTGAAATATAAGGTAGTGCTCAGAACAAGACCACTTGTCAGGAAGTCATTCTGAAGGTGATTTTTCTTGTAGGGCTAGTGTGTGTGTGTGTGTGTGTGTGTGTGTGTGCGCGGTAAGCCCAGGGCTACAGAAAAGAGACAGTGTCAGAGGAATTGAAGGGAGAATCAAAAGAGTAGCCTATGGACTGAGAATCAAAATAGCATTTTTATATGCATATATTGTGTTTAGATAGATGAAGAGAGAGGGAGAAATAGAGATGCATATGTATTCTCAAAAAAATTCAGCTTTAGTGATAAAGCACAGTGCAGCAACAGTTCACAACATCTATCCCAAGGATTCACTGTTCTCTCCTCAAAAATGAGATGGGTTGGACTAGATGGCCTTTGAAGTCCCTTCCAGCTTTAACTGGATGATCCTATGAAATCGGAATTATTTCCTTTTTGAAAAGGATCTTCACAAAGATGAAGTTTTGAGAGTTTTCCCCCTTCAAAAAAGATATGAGATGGAGACTCCATGGGCATCTCGGAGTCACTTTGGAAAGTTTACAAACTTTTATTTTCTGTCTTGGAATATTAGCGAGGGAATACATGCATTAAAAAACAATTTCCCATAGTAATTTTTCTTGATTTGTCCAAAAGCAAATATTTCATGCAGGGAGGATTTCTACTCTTTAACAATGCCTTCCAAATATTTCTCAGAAAGTTCAAATGATTTATCTTCTTCTCTTTATATGAGAGATTGAGCTCTATATATCTGTATCTATATATATCCCTATCTACACACACACACACACACACGCGCGCACACACACACACACACACACACACGCACACACACGCACACACACACGCACACACACACACACACACCCCACACACACACACACACGCATGCCCAGTGTGCTATGAGTTTTAGGCGCAAATCTACCAGAAACAATTTTATTTAATTTAACATTAATCTACTATGTAAACAGTTTCTGGCTTAGAATGAGATATCCAAATTAGCAGAGTTCCCCATGTCCTCTGACATATCTCTACCACAAGACAGTTTGAGTTAATATTTACAGGACTCTTGAACAAGAAAAATCTTCTAATATCTTAAAATACAGTTTGGCATTAAATTCCAAAATAATTGTCTCTTCCTAATTCCCTAGTTGACCATACTGTTCTGTTGTGCACCTGGAGTAAATAAAGAAACCTCTTCCCAGCCATCAATGTGGTAAATCATTTCTCCATGGAGAAAGGTGGCTTCACAGCCCCAGTCTCTTTTGATGTTAGACCAGGTAGAGACTGCCCTTAGATGAGTCAATAACTCAATTACTTCAGGGATGGAAAAGGCTCCTTAAGAAAATGAGAGGTAATTTTTCTTTCAAGTTTTGTTACTTTCATTAAGCTATTTCATTAAGAAAAAAGGCCTTCTATTCTCCAACCCAGTAGTTGTCAAATTCAAATAGAAATGAAGCCACTGTTCTGTGCATAAGGATCCCCAGGGTTACATGTTGACTTAGTTTAAAATGTTTATATTATATATGTTTTATTTTATTTTTATTTATTTCGTTAAATATTTCCCACTTACCTTTTAATCTGTTTCAAACCTCACTTGAGATTGTTAAGGCTTCAAGGGGCCTATGGGCCTTGTGCTTGGTATTTCTGTCCTCACCTACCTTTAAACAGGGAAGTCTGAAAAGATTTTTGTTTTGTTTTAAACCAGAGTGATAAAATCTCTTAATGTTTTCAGTTTTAGTAAAAAGGAGGTCTCAATATTCTTCCACCATTGAGAAAAAGAGGGGGAGAGAGAGAGGGAGGGAGGGAGAGAGAGAAAAAGAAAAAGAGAGAGAGAGAGAGAAAGCAAATATTTTATTAGAAATTTAACATCAACGAAAACTACTAAACTTTATTAGGGTTCATAGATCTAGATGGAAAGAGAATGTAAAGCTCTTCTAGTCCAAGGGTGTCAGAAAATTTACCTGTAAGCTGCAAGTGTAAACAAACAAAACACCCAAGTACAGTCTGAACCAAATTATAAGGAATTGAAATATTTAACAAAAATAAAAATACATCACAGATAAGGTTAATTTATGGTTTTCAAAACCAATAAGTAACCTGTAGGCATCCATGTCTATTTGAGTTTGACACCACAATGAAATCTAGTTCAACCTTCTCTCATTTTTCAGATGAGGTAGCACCACAGTACACAGAACTCTGGGCCTGGCATTAGGAAGACTCATCTTCCTGAGTTCAAATCCAGCCTCAGATGCTTACTAGCTGTGTGACCCTGAGTAAGTCACTTAATTCTGTTGGAGTCTGTTTCCTCATCTGTAAAGTGAGCTGGAGAAGGAAATGGCAAACAACTCCAGTTTCTTTGCCAAGAAAACCCCAAGTGAGGTCACAAAGAGTAGGACATGACAGGAATAAGTGAACAACAATGAACTAAGGCCCAGGAGGTTAGGAAATTTACCCAAGTTTATATAAATAGGAAGAATCATTATCAGAATTAGAACTCAGATCCTCTGACTCCTGAGCCAGAATTCTTTCCACTGTACTATGTCACTTAGCAACTACTTCCATTTAAATTAATCTCAATACAAAGTGTCATAACACTATTTGAGTCACTCCCTCCAAGGCACCCATGAGTATAGCCTTTGTCCATTCTCATTTATTTTTCCTACCTACTGTGTACTCCATTCTTCCAATTCTACTTTTGTGCTTTGCACTATTTCATAAAGGTCTTTACGGGTTTTTTCATATTCCTTATATCTGTCAGTTTTAATTGTATTATGATTGGCCATGTTCAGTTGTGTCTGACTCTGTGACCTTATTTTGGGTCTTCTTGGCAAAGCTACTAGACTCGTTTACCATTTCCTTCTGCAGCTCATTTTACAGATGAGGCATACAGAGTTAAGTGAGTTGCCCAGGGTCACACAATGAGTAAGTGTCTGAGGCTGGATTGGAACTCAGGAAGATGAGTCTTCCAGATTCCAGGTACCTAGATACCCATAATAACATTAACTAACATTTATATAGCACTTAACTACGTGCCAAGCACTGTGCTAAGTGATTTACAACTTTTATCTCATTTGATCCTTATAATCCTGGGATGTGGGTATTCTTATTATCTCCTTTTTAAGAGTCGAGGAAACTGAGGCAAACCGAGATTTAGTGACTTGCTGAGCATCACACAACTAGTAAAGTTCTGAGGCTGGATTTTAAATCAAGTCTTCCTAAGTCTATGACCACTGTGCCACCTAGTAACCTTGCCCTTTTACTTGGGAGCTTCCGTATATATATGTTGCTGTCCACTGAACAGCCTGGCTCCTCCATTCATCAACTTCCTCATTTCCCGTGTCCTTTGTGTTCATTTCACTACAGCCACATATGGGAGTGGTTGTACCTTTGAGTTCACCTCCACTCGTAATTGTTGTGTCTTCTTTATCCAGAAATCTAAAATTCCTCTATTCAACATGGATGAAGAATCCAGCAAAGGGGACTGAGAAGGAGCAGTTAGATAAATGGGTGGAGAAATGGGAGAGAGCAGTGTCACTGAAACCTAAAAAGGAGAGCATCTAGGAAGAAAGCATAATTTTAAGAAATGTCAAAGCAAAGTTCAGAAAGGTGATTATTAAGAAAAAGTTCATTATAAATGGCAATTAAGAGATCATTGATAACTTTGGGGATTATTGTGTCCAGCAGAGACAATCATTGAAAAATGGGAGATCAAGACAGAGAGTATAGATAGGGGTGAGAAAGTACTCAGAATAGACAGTTGGGAGACACCTAGGCTTAGGTCGGCAGGAATAGACTTGTGCATGAGTCATGAAAGAAGATTGAAAATAAATGGTCAGGAAGCAAAAAGGAAAACCAGGGAAGAGCAATACTAGAAAGGCAAGCAGAGATTGAATACCTAGGAGGAGGGGGTGGTTGACAGCATCAAAAGCTACATAGAGGCCAAGTGGAATGAGAAATGTGAAAAGGCTGTCAACTTTAGCAATTAAGAAATTGTTGGTAACCTTGGAGAGAATAGTTTCAGACAAATGGTGGGGTTGAAAGCCAGATTGTAAGGGGCTGAGAAGTGAGTAGGAGGTGATGAAGTGAAATAAAGACAAGTTTATCTATGAGTTTGGCTGTGAAATAGAGGAGAGATATAGGACAATAGCATGAGGGGATGGAAGGGTCAGATGAAGGGTTGAGAAGACTTTGGCATGTTTGTAGGCAGATGGAAAGGAGCTAAAGAGATAGATAAAAAAGATGAACTTTAATCAAATTCATGTTGGAACTTTATAGGTGTCGACAAATTTATGAGATAACATCTGAAAATTCCTTTGACATTCAAAACCTGTCAGATTCACATCTTTTTTGAGGCATTGGAGCTGTCTCATTATACAATGTTTAATGGTTACATTTGAAATGAGCATTTCATTGTTCTGAGACCCCTTCTCTCCCAACTCTTCCCCACAATGTAATACAGGTTTTTGGTCTGCTTGGGTCTTTGTGGGAGAAGTGACATCTTAGATGGCCAGCTATTGTTGGAGGTGTATTACATGGAGTAGGGACAAGAACATTGTCCTTGGAGTCAGAAGACCTGAACCTATAGCACCTAATTCTGGGGGTTTGGATCTTTGCTTTTGTTAACGTAGAGACCTTCTAGTGAAGAAATTCCTACCAATGTAAGTCAATACCTACTCTGTAACTTAAAACCTTAGAGTTGCCTGGAGTCACTGAGAAGTCAAGTGACTTGCCCAGGATCACACAGTCAGAAAGTATCAGAGCAGAATTTCCTATCTCTGAGGCTGACTGTACCATCAATTATGTCCTCTTACCTTGAATTTTGTCTTTTTAAAAAAAAATTTACTTATTTTATTCTGAACTTAAGAAATAAAATAAACATTTCCATGACATAGTGAAATATAATAAAAAGATGAAACTGTGAATCTATCATGTGCAACTTGCTATTATTTTAAAATATATGATAAATTTATCATGTACCTTTTTTCTTCCCCCCATCATAGAGATAGTTACCATTAGACACAAATATGTATGTGTACGCACACACGTACACATATATGTAAAACCGTTCTATACATACTTCTATGATCAGTTCTTTCTCTGGATCCAGATAGATTTTCCTTCATATGTTGTTTGTAGTTAATTTAGGTACTTATAATAGTCAAAATGACAGTCTCTCAAAGTTGTTCTTAAAACAATATTTCTATTAACTGTACACAACTTTCTCTTGGTTCTGCTCATTTCACTCATTTTTTGTGCAGGTCTATCAATGTTATTTTTTTCTAAAATCATCAAGCTCATTGTTTCTTAGAGGATAGAAGTATTCCATCAAAACCATATACCACAACCTGAATTTTCTCCTGAAGCGTTAAGCCAAAGCTTCCAAGATATCAGTGATGATGGATATTAATTGAATGTAAATCACTTAATGGAACTTCAGTTTCCTTATTTGCAAAATGAGGTTAATAACACTTGCATTGCCTGCCTCAGATGGTACGTATAAGGAAAGCCCTTTGTAAACTGCAATGCTGGCAAGTCACTTAACTTGCCCAGACCTCAAGCAATTCCATAGGATTTAGCTAAGTCAGAGACTGTCTATGATCTGCCTCCATAGAGTTAATTCTTTACACTGACAAAATCATAGACCTTTATGTATTCAGTTACGATGTGCTTACTAATACCAGAAAGGCAGTGTGGTATTGTGGATAGATCACTAGGTCTAGACTAGGGAGACTTGGGTTCTCATATAGTATCTTCTTCTACTTCTATGTTTGAATTACTTCCCCATGATAATGTATCTCCACCTGTTGAATGGGATCAGATGATTTCTTTTTTTTTTTTTTTTTTGCTTTTTGGAGGGGAGAGGGCAGGGAAATTGGGGTTAAGTGACTTGCACAAGGTCACGTGGCTATTAAGTATTAAGTGTCTGAGTCCCGATTCAAACTCAAGTCTTCCTGACTCTAGGGCCAGTGCTCTATTCACTGTGCCACCTAGCTGCCCTGGGTCAGATGGTTTCTGAGGTACCTTCTAGCTTATCACATTCTTAGATTTTATGAAATACCTATAACCATGTGCAAATAAAAACCCATTTGCCAATAATATGAAACTTAACTTTTTGGTGTACAACAATTATGATAGAATACTGCTATGTTATGAGAAATGATAAGCTTGATGATCTTAGAAGAAAAAAAAGGATAGACTTGCAAAAAAAAATGAATAGTGAAATGAGCAGAACCAAAGAATATTGTATACAGTAACAACAATATTGTTTTAAGAACAACTTTGAGTGACTAAGTCATTGTGACTATTATAAACACCCAAATTAACCATAAAGGGCATATGAAGGAAGATGCTCTGCATCCAGAGAAAGAACTGACAAATAGAAGTATGTGTAAAATGATTTTATATCTTTATATATATTTGTATCTAATGGTAGCCATCTCTAGTACAGGGATGGGGGGTGGAAGAAAAAAATGAAAAATAAGGAAGTTACTGGATAATTTTATTATATATTTAAAAGGAATAACAAGTTGTACGTAATAGATTTGCAGGTTCATGTACAATCAACTCTTTATTCTTCTCTGTTGGGGAATGCTTGTTTGATTTATTAAGTTTAGAATAAAGTAAATATTTAAAAAAGAAACTTAACTTTTCCACTTTAAAAAATCTGTAGGCACGATAGAAATATTATTGTAAATGGCACTAAAAGGCAAATTGTTTTTTCCTCAAGGTTGATATGTACTTTAATTCTTTTTATCCATAGGGCACAAATTATTTTGTTTTCAATAATAACAGTAATGATGCTTTATATGTAAATATTGTTCTATTTGCTTGATCTTCCTAACAGCCCTGAGGAGCAGAAATTTATTGTCATTCTTGTTTCGGTTTTGGTCCAGAACCTTTAGTTCATTGGAGAAATCCCAGAAGTTAGGAAATTCCCCTACCAACATAGATCTGTCAGTCAGTCAATGAACATTTAAGTACCTACTATATAACAGGACACTTTGCTAAGTGCTGGGGATACAAAGAAAGGAGGAAAAAAGTTCCTACTCTCAAGGAGATCTAGTCTAATGAGGGGTGGGGGTGGAGGGACAACATGAAAACAATTAAATCCAAACAAGTCATATATAGAATAAATTGGAGATAATCCACAGAGGAAAGGCAATAGAATTAAGGGAATTAAGAAAGGCTTCCTATAGAAAGTGAGATTTTAACTGACCCTTGAAGGAAGCCAGGGAAGCCAAGAGGCAGTGCTGAGGATGGTATTCTAGGCTTAGGAGACAGTCAGTGGAAAAACCCAGCAACTGGGAGATGGAGCGTCTTACGCTCTTGCAAGGAGACCAGTATCTTTGGATTCCAGAGTATGTGATGGGGATGAAAACCATAAGAAGACTGGAAGAAGAAGTTGGAGAGGGATACCATTAGGAAGGGTCATTTAGCATTTAATTCTGGAGATGTTATGGCATTACTCTGGCAGGTAGGTGGGTAGGTGGATGAGTGAATGTTAGACCTCAGCTTGAGGAAGATATCTGACTTTCACAGCAGAGTGGAAAATGGACTGGAGTGGGGAGAGATTTGTGGCAGGAAGACCTACAGAGTTATGTACCGTACTGAAAGGTCAGCAAACTTGTCTCTTCTGGTAACATGCCAATATGTGTCAGAAGAGGGACTTGAACCCATTTGTCTTGTCTCTGAGATTGGCTTCTCTCCTCAAAGCCATGCTGTATCCCCATTTTATTTTTATTTTCCCTATTTTTTGGAATAGAAAACTCAGGCTCAGACAGGTTGACAGTTTTGCCAAAGGTCAGCCAAGTGGTAGGTGTCAAGAGTTAGGTCAAGAACTAGTTCTCCCCATTCTCTATCTAGAGCTGATTCCACTTCATAGCACAGCATCTCAAACAGCCATCATTCAGCTGTCACAGGATCATCAGATCACAGATTTACAACTGGGATGGATCTTTTATTCTAATGCCCCTAATTTTGTATATCAAGAAATGGAGTCTCAGAAAAGTCACAGATATAGTAAGCAGCAGAGTAGAAATTCACCCTAGGTCTTCTGATTTCAATTAATGTATCAGTAAACATCTGTTAAATGCCTCTATGTGCCAGCCATTGTGCTAAGCCCTGAGGATACAAAGAGGCAAAAGACAGTTCCTGCCCTCAAGGAGCTTACAATCTAAAAGATATGAAATGATTTGAAATGAAGTACTCTGTCCATTATATCAACAGCTTCACATACCTTTCTAAATGGTGTTTCCTGAACTTTAATGAATTCTTTTTAAATACTACTTTCTGAATGTTTCATAGTTCATTCCCATAAACTAAGTTAGTAAATATTAAAAGAATACAAGGCTTTTTATAAAAACCCTACATTTTAGAATTTTTATTCTAAGTTCTTATATTCTGAGATGCAGAGAATTCTTCAACCTTTAAAAAGAGATTGATTAAATCTGGCTGAGTTTAAGATAGTGACATTTGATTTAGTGGCATCTTTTATTTTTCCTGGTGCAAAGTATGTTAACCTTCAATTTCCTCAGAGAACAATGAAAACATTGAGTAGAAATAAAGCAAAAATAATACATGAAGTCATCATATTTTTCTCCTTTATACTCCATTCTAATTAACAACTTGTTGGCTGTTCCTTGCATATATAACATTCCATCACCCACTTCAGTGGCTTTGAAAAAGTGGTTCTCCTCTCTGGATTTTATTTTTTCCATACCTTGGTCTCCCAGACTCCTTAGCTTCCTACATGTTACCTGTCCTGATCCCCTTTGATTCTCTAGTTATTAGCACTTTCATCCTCTTGAAATCACTTTGTATGATTTACATGTAAAGGTGTTTATACATGTTATATCCCCTCAATAAAATGAAAACTTCTCCTAGAGGACAGTACTCCCTCACCCCATCCACCTCCTTAAACCTATCATGGTCCTTTGCAGGTGCTTCATATATTTTCATTGAATTGAGTACCCATTTCAGGCCTCTCGAGGGCAAGGGACGGAGGAAGGGGAAGAATCTTATGTATGACACATTTTGTGTAACAGGTCCCCTTCCTAATCCCACAGCCTTGAGAGTGTGTTTCTCAAATGCTTTACTGTAGATTTGATTATGGTCTTTAAAGGCTATGGGAAAAAACTGTGGCAATCTACTAGTTTGTTTCTGCAGATATTCCAACAAATCTCAGTTTATGCTTTTGATTATATTTCGCAATAGTTGCTTCAGAAGATAAAAGATCAGGCATATATGACAGATAAAAACTTGACATCTAAAATGTATAAAGAACTGTTTAAAAGTCACAGTGTTAACTTCCAGTTCACAGTGGATTAATGATCAAAGAATATGAACAGATTAATTTCCAAAAGAAGAAATACAGATCATTAAAATAACTGAAAAATGTTAACTGCTTAATAATTAAAGAGTTGTGAATTAAAACAAGTTTGAGATGTCACCTCACACCCATCATAATTGTAAAAATAATTAAAACTGTTTTTGAGTTTGTGGAGAAACAGGAACATTCATTCACTCATACATTTGAAGTAGAACTGCCAACAGTAAAGTAAAAAAGAATAATTATAGCTTTTGATTCAGTAATTTCATATTTGGCATATACCCTACAGATACATTTTAAACCGATAAAAAAGAGAGATACCTAGTCTAAGATTTTCATCACAGCTCTAAATGTAACTACAAAGAAACAACCTAAATGCCCAATGTTAAGGTAATGGTTAAACAAAATCCATTAGTAATGTAATGGATTATAAAGAGTAGCTAAATGTTGTAATAGATACTAGCACATAGGTGCTGGAGTCAGAAAGACTTCTTCATGAGTTCAAATCCGGTCTCAAGTACTTAGCAGCTGTGTGACCCTGGGTATGTCGCTTTACCCTGTTTGCTTTAGTTCTCTCATCTATAAAATGAGTTGGAGAAGGAAAGGGCAAACCACTCTAGTATTTTTGCCAAGAAAACTCCAAATGAGATCGTGTAGAGTCAGACATGACTGAAAATAACTGAACAACAAAAAAAATATTATTTGAACTTTTTAGAAAGTAAAACTGTGAGCCTTGAATAAGGAAAAAGAATGACCTAGGGACTGGTAAATACTACTAGGAACACAATAATTTTGCTTAATGATGGAAGTGGGGTATGGCATTGAGGTTCAATCCATCTGGATATGACAATAAGAAGTAAGGAGGAAAACTGATCCCCTGCCAGCCCAGTGTGTGCAAAAGCATGAAAGAACATGAGAGAATGTGTATCCAGTCCTGGAGAGGGTGTCCAGAGATACAATGTCTTCTCTTTGGAGTGAGGTTTCCATGTTTGGAAGAAGATGGAAGGACTAGGAGAGGAAGAGATTTATTTAAAAGCAGCAATTTGTTAATAGTAGCATAGGTATTTCAGAGGGCATAACTAATTGGGGGTTGGGGTAGTACTCAAGTGAATCTTGAAAAATTTAAAGAAGTATATTGTCAGTTACAAATAATGTTAACAATAATATTCTTGAGGATAGGGACTACCATTTTTTATCGTTGACTCTTGAATGATGCATAGGGCAAGTGGTTCATAAATCCATATTAAACTGAACTGGATTGGTGTTACTTGGTCTTTGTGTTCTACTATTAATGGTACCTATCTCTTTCCTTACATACATAATTCCGGATCTTTGAATGTATTCCATTTTCTTTCATATGGATCACAATATGCCACACATTCACCCAATAATTAGTAAGCATATATTATGAACCTTATCTCCAGAATAGTTTTAAACAGTCAGCTATTATAGTAAACCTTTACAAAGTTTTCAACATCACCTTAAAGATGACAGCTCATGGGAACATAGTCCTCTTGTTTGATAGAGCCCTCTTTCTGGCTCTTTTTTTGTGACCTTGTCAATAGCCTTTCAAATAGATTTATTCCCTAAGAAATCGACACTGAGGTGTCTAACATGCTCTGTTTAACACCTTAGAGTGTAGGTATTTTCATCTAACATCTGTCGTTGGTCAGCCAACTAAAATCTTATACCTTTGTTGACATTTCTCTTATCAACATAATAAATTTATTTAACTGTCTTCATTAAAATCTCTGCAGTCAGAAGTATATAAAAATTCCAGTATCTATTCCCAGAGATAGATAAATACAGGCTTAATTTATCACTTTGCCAGACTCAATAAATGCTGTTTAGCTGCTCTAATCAATCCATAATAAACATGATAATCAATTATTTAGAGAAATTATTAGGTTGAAAACAGACATGCCTATAACAATTTACTTGTCCTTGATGAATGGAGTCCATAGATTATGTATGTCATAGGTTAGTGCAACTTCATGAGTTTGGAACTTGGAAATTAAGCAATTAATCTAAAAGTTGAAAAGAAAGACCAACCCAGAATTGGCACTTTATTTTTTTTTTTTAGATAACTAAAGCATCACATGTCTGAGACCCTGGTCATTGCTGAAAGACCTGGTGCTGTTAGCACTGAAAGTTTTTGACTATTTCCTCAAAGAAGGTCAGGCACATTGGATGGATGGAAGGTGATGTTAATATGTAGCCCTCTATAGACAAAGATGATGCTAGAATACTGTTTAACCAACAAAAAGGGCAGCACCAACTGACCCATAAAATCCAGATCTCAAGGAAGGTAAAATGAGCACTTCATTCAGTTCAGACACACTGGTATTCTGTTCTCATCTGGACTGCTTAACCCTGATTGTCTGTGATCCCCCTATTCCAGTGGTTCTCTTCCTAATGAGGTGACCCTTTAGTACTCGTTTGTGGGCGTATCTGGGTGGATGCACCTGGAGACAGAGGACTGGTGTCTCGGTTCCTAAGACCATTGGAAATGAAAGGGTTGTTTCACCCCCAAAGGAGTTGCGACCCACAGGTTGAGAACCACTGGCCTATCCTGTCTCTCCAACCCCTAACGAGTGACTCTCCCTAGTACCAGTCACCAATCCAACTCTCTGTACCCCTTCTGTTTTCCTCCCCCATCACAGCAATTAGATATCCTGGTTCTGCAATCCATATTGTGTGGCCCAAGAGTCACTTGCTCTTGTTCCAAATTCCATTTGCCCTGTTTTCTCCTGCTGCCGCCAGGTCTTTTGCCAGAAATAAATCTCTTAGATGCCTCTTCACAGGAAAGGCAACAGATTGAGTGGGAAGAGCAAGTAAGCTTTAAGTCAGAAAACCTGAGCTCAGCTCCCACCTCTCACATTGATGGGTTATTTGATTTTTAATAAGTTGCTTTACCTCCTTTAGCTTCAATTCCCTTATTTATAGAATGAGGGAGTTGGGCTAGATGATTTCCATAGTCCCTTTCACCTCTTAAAACACTATGATTCCATAGTTCAAAGTTGGCTGCCATCTTACTTTCCAGGGCTGCTTCTCTCAGTTACTTTTCTGTGAGAGGGACTGGCAACTGGCCACCATTTTGTTTCAGGGGACACAATGGCATGAGCAATAGAGTTGCAACAGGAAAGGCAATGAGTATTTATTAAGCAATTATTATGTGCCAGGCAGTATGAGAAAGAAGAATGCCAATCTCTGCCATTGACAGGCTTCCATTCTTCTCCTTCTCCTTTTCCTCCTCTTTCTTCCAATAATTTTTGTAAAGAAGGGTTTTTTTGGTGTATTTTGTTTTTTAATATCATCATAGTTTCCACCAATGTCCTTTCCCTTCCTTAAGAGAACCATCCCATATAATAATAATTTAAAGACCAAAAGAAAAAGAAGAGGAAAAATGAAAAATTTCAGTGAGTCAGTAGATATTTATTAAGCACAAATGATATGTCAGACATTGTGTTGAGTGCTAAGGATACAAAGAAAGGCAAGTCCTTGCCTGCCCACAAGGAACTCCCAAGCTATTGAGGGAGGCAATGTGCAGATAACTGTGGACAAACAAACTATGTAAAGGGAAAATCGGGAATAATCATCTGAGGGAAGGTGCTAAAGAGAGGGATTAGGAAAGGCTTCCTATAGGAAGTAAGGATTTAGCTGAGACTTGGAAGAAGTCAGCGAATCCAGGAGGCAGCAGTGAGGAAGGAGAGAATTCCATTCATGAGGGAAAGTCAGCAAAAGCTCAGAGAGTCAGGAGATAGAATGGATTTGGGTTATATGTATGTATGTGTGTGTATGTATGTGTGTATGCATATATGTACGTATGTATATGTACATGTATCTATTTATATGTGGCCAAAAGCAGAGAGAGACAGAGAGAAGGAGATAGAGATGGAGAGAGAGGGAGAGAGACAGACAGAGGGAGAGAGAGAGAGAGAGAGAGAGAGAGAGAGAGAGAGAGAGAGAGAAAGTAAGCTTTAGGTGAGAAAGCCTGGATTCAGATATCAACTCTCCCATTTACTGGTTACTTTATCTTTAATAAGTTGTTTCACTTCCCTTGAGCTTCAATGTGTACATGTATGTATTGTGGCTTGTGATCACATATACATAGAGATGTGCAAATATCTATGTGTAAGTGTGGATATATGGATATATGGATACATATCTGTGTGTGTATATACAGTCATGATCTATGTAGGTATATATGTATATATGCACATGTATATGTATGTTTATATATATGTCTATGTAACCAAAAGCCATTCCATAAGTAGATTATATATAAAAATACCTTTATATATATTACATATAAATTATAATTTATATATTTGTATGTATGTATATTTGGGTTACCGCATTCTTTTCTGAGAGATTTGATCAAGGTACTTATATTCAAAAGGGGGAAGACAACTCACAAAAGGGAACTAAAAAGGTTGGGGAAGGTGGTCTCCACAAAGAATGTGGTGATGTTATCCAGGGAATGAAGGACTGCTGAAAAGGGGGAGGCGGGAGAAGGGCTGAGAGAATTGTACTCGCAGAGGGACAGGAGGAGTGGAGAATGGTGTTAAACTCTGGAAAATCAGAAGTACAGCCAGGAGGCTAGGAAAGGTTTCCTGGCCAAGGCCTGTCCCCAAAATGGAATTTCTGGAGAATTCATCAGTGAGAGACATTGGACTTGGCACGGAGGCAGGTTCCACCGTGACAGGCGGCAGGTGTGGATAGATGTAGGGTAAGGAGGCCCTGGTTGCTGGTGCAGGTTCTGGGGTCAGACTGCTTGCAGAGGCTCTGAGTTCAAGTCTGAAAAGGCTAAAGGACCACCAGGAGAGGCCTATGAAAAAAAAACGTGAGCCCTTCTGGTCAGTAACTCAGTGTGCCTGAGCTGTTCTCATACTTCATTTCTCAGTCTGAAACAGAGAAGGAAAAGTAATTAGAAGCTTTGTGAAAAAAAAAAGTAAAGTGGCTGCCAAATGTCATAGATATGTTTAGGACGTGTAGTAATTACCGTTGTAGCAAATGCTATTTTTTTAATTTAGTTGCAGCCCTTTTCATGTAAACTTTTTATTGGATGTGTTCATATATACACCTGATATGTGACTAGATAGGAGTTATTTTGTCTTCATATAAGAAACTAAGTTATTTAGGTTGGTTCCCAGTGTTTTTGTAGGTGAATTTTACTGGTCTGAGATTGGCCAGGGGCTGGCAGCTTGGGCAAGAATAGGACTAGGCAGAGAAGCTTAATTATTTTACATGAGTTAATCTAATTCTAGATACATAAACACTTTTTACTGAAATGTTCTTTTGCAGTTAAGGATGGGTTGGCATCGTAGTAAAGTACTATACTTGGAATCAGGAAAACCTGTGTTCACATCCCACCTCTGACACCTAGTAGCAGTGTGATCCTAGACAAGTCACTTAACCTCTCAGAGACTCAATTTCCTCACCTGCCTACCTCACAGGGTTGTTAGGAAACTGTAAGGAGATAATGAATATAAAACATATAGGCTTGAAAGTGCTATTTAAATACCCAATTAATACTCTTGAACAATAGAAATACACAATTTAGACGGATTACCTAGTTAGTGATGCTTCAAGCTCACTTTTTTGCATTCATCACTTACTTTGCTTTTCACAAGCTATATAGCCAGTATCAAAGAAAATTTCACAATGCCTATCTATTCCTATATTCTCCAGATTAAGCAAATACCAACAGTTCTCAAAAGCTGTGTTACCTCTTCATTGAACAGACAAACATTAAGTTCTCTTTTGCAAAGAGATCTCAAATGCACACCTCATTCTGGGCTTCCCAAAACCAGCTCGAAGGAGCAGCTCAGGGCACTGCCACCTTTCCGTGGCAGGAACAAACACCAAAGTTGGGGTTGGCATTTAAGCAGGTGTCTTTATGAGAGTAAGAAATGCCATGAAGATTTCTGTGCTGAAGTGTGTGTGGTTAAACATGCCTGAATGGCAAAGGCAAGACTGAATGGAGGATAGCATTGCTCACACAGTGAACTCCTGAAAGGTGAGCCCCGTCCTACTGAGGGCCATGCACTGGGAAGACAAAGCCACACCTGTCTCCCTGTAAGCTAGAACTCTCCTAGTGAACTCAGGCTGCAAAAAACGCAGCCAGCTTAGATTGCAGCAATTGATAGATGGAGAAGATGGTTGTAGAAAACAATGGGAAATCTGCCAGGGCACACCTGTCTTTTCCATGCTTGATATAATTTAGTTCACTTACAAACACATTTAATAAGCTTTATTATGGAAGAAAAAGGGGGAAAAAAAACCCGAAAGGGCAAGACCACTTTGTAGTCATAGGAAGAGATAAGATTACCCTGCAGTACCTTAGAAGCGCTTGAACAATAACAGTGGGAAGTAGTTTTCAGATTTCTTTCACCCTTCCTGCTGTGTTCAGCGGTTTGTATCTCTATTTCCTTGATGTAATACAGTGAGAAAAACAAACCCAGCCAACCAAAGGGAGTCACAGACTTACTGACCAGCATTTTACGGCAAAAATATCACAAATCCTCAAGTGTTTTCCTGCTGTCTTTGCAAGTTAAAGGGTGAGGACTTTTATTCCCTAGTGGGTGGTATTAGAGAAAGGCCGGCCGTAGGGAACCCTGAGGAATTCAAATGAAAACAGAAGATTCTATGCCCAAATTAAGAGAGTGGCCCGGCATGGCTGCAATGGGAAAACAGTGTTGTATTTATCAAATGACTCTTTCATCTATGCAGGGAGGGTGCCCTTTCCACCCTATTTCAATTCTCCAGTGCCATGTTGGTTTATTGCTAGCCTAGCGACTACTCTGTGCTTTAGCATTACTGTACTGCTGCTCTGAGGCTGCCTGTGCCCCATTTCAGGAAGTTTGTTTTTTCATACAGTCTCACCTTACAGTTCTCCTTGACACCATTTTCTTTTCTGTTCTTTTTTATTCAACTTTATTATACGGGGCCTTGAAGAAAGTCCAACTTCGTAGGACCTGGGTTCTAATTCTGCCTCTTACCACTTGTATAACCTTGGTAAAGCTATTTCTCCCTTGAGGGCTTAAATTTCCTCTTCTATACCTTGTGGAGTTTGGATTAGATGGGCTTTAAGATTCTTTCCAGGTCTATGATCCTGTGATTGATGTTTTCCGATTAGATGTCTCAGTGTCATTTGAGCATCTGTCTTCATTTGCTTTTTCCGGTTCTAAGCAGCAATGACTAAAACTTCTTAATGGTAGTTGTTCTTAATTCTTCTCTGTCCAAACGATCCTTAGGTCCGAAATCTTTTGGATGATTTGAGAATTGTTGCTCTAAGACTGATAGCAATAACTCATATTCCTATAGCATGTCTATAATGTTGGCTCAAGTGGAAATTTCAAAAAAACACCTACTTTGCACCATGGGAAAATGGTTTCTTTGTTTCTGACTCTCTGACAAAAGCCAAAGAAAATGCATATATCTGTTTTAGTGCCAGTTTTCGACCTTTGATTTTCTTTATCTGTAAACAGGATACGGTGCTTCAAGTTAGACCTAGGCTTTGCTTGCCCCCACCCCCCACCCCCGAGGCTTGTCCTTAATTAAAACAAAACAAAGCGCTTTTTTTTTTAAATTACCTGATTTGGACTGCAGCTAGAGAGATTTAGTATGGAGAAAACATTTCAGAATTATATTAGAGCTGGCCTACAAGGAAACTAAAAATACCTGCTTGTCTCAGCGGTCTTGGCCCAAGGCCGTTCATTTTACTATAGCATTCAGGCTGTTTGAACAGTTGGAGCTTGACTTTCTTCTGTCTAAACTAGAATTCTCTGATGACTCCTGTTATTGGTGAGTCTCCAGCCCTATTCAGTGAAGATGGTGTTTAGAGCTGTGGTAAATAGCCAAGAGAAATACAGACCCCGTATATATACACTCAGGACTCCATATAGCAGCTAGGTCATGTAGATCAGTCAAGAGACAGAAGAAACACTTTCTTCAGTAAACCTCATACAGCAAGTGTAAAACATGGAACCAACTAAAGGAGGCTGTTAAAATCAGCCTAAGATGAACATTTGAATTGCAAAGAGAAACTTTCAGACATAGCTAGTGTTGCTAAACATAACTTTGAAGTTTTTCCAGAATTGAAGGGGGGGGTGGGGGGGAATGACTTGAGACCAGTGAAGGAGAAAATTAGAAAATTACAAGACAGAAAGGGAGATGAAGTTACAGAAACTGTGAAGATAGCTGAATATTATATTATTATTCTTTAAATGTATTTACAAGAGAGAACGTTAAAAGTATGCTGCCTGACGCTGCCTGAATGGTTTTAAGATTGAAGAAGAGGTAATAGGTCAGGATGAAGAAACACCCACAGTTGAGTGTCCTGCAGCAGCAGGTCTCCAAGTGTGGGCTGGAGGCCCCTGGGAGCCCCTGAGACCCTTTCATGGCATCCACAAGGTCAGATCTACTTTCATAATGATACCTAAGATGTTTTCGTTTCCAATATGTTAACATCAATACATATAATCCACATAAGCAAAAGCTCTTGGGAAAAGGGGATGGGGGTCGTCCTCGATCACTTTTAAGAATAATAAAAGGCTCCTGAGACCCAACAGTTTCAGAAGCACTGTCCTAGAAAACTAAAGAAGACAAAGGCAGGAATGAGAGAGCCAGTGAAGATCTTCATGATGGATTTGATAAATCTGAGCGAAATACTTGGAGGATGAAAATAAGCAAGCATGGTACCAAATGTTCTAAAACAGGGCACGATGCCTGCAGCCAACATGAGCTACCGAGTAACAAAAGCAAAATCACTGTTTGAATCAGAAGAGTATTCTCTTTTAAAAGACCTTCTCATATGGTGGCCTGAATTGAGGAGACGGAAGGAGACCCTAAGATTTATGTTTAAAGTATCTAGTTTTGTAGCTTGTTAGATTGGCAGGGATCATATTTGCTGGCACAACATACACAACAGAGGGAATTTCCCCCATGAGGAAATCCAGGGCCCTAAATGTTGTAACTATTCATGAGGCAAACAGGATTGAAGCCAGATTTCGAGCATAGGAAAATATATGTTTTGTATATCACTGAACTCTGGTGTCCTATTTGTGTGTATATAAGTACAGCAGTTACACACAAACGTACACAAACACACATATGCACACAATTGTTCAGGAAGATATTCTTGAAATAGTCTTGGTAGTATATCCCTCTCTTGAAAAAAATTGGTGATAACAATGTAAAATGGACTTTTTTACAAAGATTTGTCAATGTGTCCAGAGCCCTAGAAAATTTGCTGTTTTGGAAATGACGATTTTTGTATTGACATCTTACATAAAATAGCAGGTATAGTTCTATTAAAAGTTAAGAAGGCTATGGAAATATGTTTCACATAATGCACATGTATAGCCTATAACAAATTGCTTACTGTCTTGGAGAGGGGGAGGGAAGGGAGTGAAAGAACTTGGAACTCATAATTTTTTTTAATTGTTAAAAAGAGTTTTTACATATAATTGGGAAAAAAAATTTTTTTTAATTAAGAAAGTTCCAGAAACAGGAAGAATTGGGTTATCTAAAATCTGCATGGGATGAAGCCATCTGAATAAGCTTTTTTTTTTTTTTAATTCTGTTCTACATTGTGAAATAGTACTTAATGATCAGACGAAGGAGTGCGCTGGTAAATATTTAACTACTAGCTTTCACACATGACACACTTTAAATTTATTCTACATTATTAAGATTTTCTCTATCATTTCCTTAAGTTTAGACAACCAACAAAACGTTAAATCACGCTCTAATTTTGTAGCATTTACCATTTCCATGGTATAAATGCTCACACTGAAAATTTAACAATTGGTTCTCATAAGCCAGTTTGAGCTGGCTCCAGCACACGCCTGATCAGAAGGTAAATTAAAATAAAATTAAAATTGAAACAAAACAAAACTGAAACAAAACAAGAACAGGCATTAAACCACCACCGCCTTCCTCTTTCTACCTAGAAAATAATTTCTTCACCTGCTAGTAATGATACTGAGATAAATCATAGATGATTCTAGCAGTAATTGTTCCTCTATTGAGGGAAATGAAGTACTGAAAAAAGGACAGAGAGTCATTGAATCTCATAGCCTTTACTCATTCTAAAACATTTCTGTGAACTAGTCATTAAAGCATTTTTAGAATGGTCGTTACTTGACCCCAGTGAATGTCTCATTGGCAAAATAATAGCAATTCATCTTGTCTGTGTTTCATAACATAAAATAATAAACGTGTTGCGCTGCCACCCAGAAAAGTGGTTGTCTTTGTATATGGTCAGGTTTTAAATGAGCCAGACAGACATCAGTTGATAGATAAAGGAAGAGTTTCTTCATCTTAACCACATTAAAATGCAGTGAGCCCCCATCTGTGCATAGCACCATGCTGGGCATTATAAACTCCTGAGCAAGGGAATAGTTGCTAAGTAATAAAGAAAATAACCACAGAGAATCAACAGTTTTGCAAACACTTTCAGGCATCTTTCTGAATTTGCCATTTTCATTCCCCACCAACTTTTACTAATATAAAAGTCACACCATGGCAGGAATTTCACATCAGTTATTCATGTGCTGTTAATGTGATGCTCAAGTTGAACAGACTCTGGGCTTCACTTTTGGAGTTGTCAGTGTTCTCAAAGCGAAGCCAGAGTACTTTCATCTCTGACTTCTATAAAATGATGTGAAATGTCAGTACAAGTTGTAAGCAAAAAAGAAAAAATATATAAATAAAAAACCCTTCCCAAGCCTTGTGGCTGGCAGGTTTTATTGGTACTGACAAACCCATCAAGACACAGGTAGCTTGCATTCCGCTAGGACTGAATGATAGCATCATCTTTGAGGCTGTTCTGGTGAGATGTCCATTTTGCTGTGAAGATGCTTCAAAAGAAGTGCGGGTGGGGTGTAATACATCAGTTGAGTCATATCTAATTGTCGCATTTGCTTCCTTAATAGCTGAAGTCAAACCATGCTTTGATGGAAGAGCTCAGATATACGAAAATTGTGGACTTTCAATATCAGATATCAACATGCAAAAACCAGTGCAGAATTTTCCCACACGAATCAAGAATAGGAACTTTTTGATGACTTTTTTTTTCTAAGTAAACTTGAATCAATCACATTTTAACGTGTTAACACCTTCAAGTAGATAGGTGAGCCAAGTCACAGAACATAAAAGCAATTCAAACCTTCGTTCAGAATGCAAACCAATTTTTCTTTTTTTCTTCATTGACACGTACTCTGTCTCTTTAGCACTAGGACATAGGGCCAACATTGGAATAAATTATTCTCTTGGCATTTTTGACCCAGCTAGAATCATGGAACATTTGGTAGATTGTTTAGAGGGGGAAAAAAAATAATCCAAATACACAGACACGTACACACACATGCCTGTCATTTTGGTGTTTGGTTGGAACTAGTCAAAAAGAAAGCAACAGAAGGAATCCTTTCATCTCTCTTTCTAGCTTAGAGCTCAACAATTACTCTGAGAGTAAGAGAGGTCGTTCTATCCTGTGTTTGTGTCTATAGGACCTAATTCATTCTCTGTATCACTTTGTGGCTTAGGTAATCATGAGCAACATAGTGGGAGGGAGAGACATAACCAAGCTAAGGATCTCGCTGGTTGTCCTCTAGCTCTGTGTATTTTAAGAAACTCTTCAAACAAAGAAAAACGTCGTTGAAAATAAGCATCATCTCAGTCCTCAAGGCCAACTTGTAAAGGCTACTCATACTGTTGGAAATCATTGTGTATCATTCAGGGTCACTTTGCATGGTTGCCTTTTCCTCTATGGAATGAATTGTGCAGTGCAGGAAGCCTCAGTGGGACCAACCAGGACTTATGGAACTTATAACAGGTGGTTGTGCCATCTGGCCCTTCGAAGCCAGACAAAACAACCAGCCCAGAACACCGGGTTCTAAAAAATCCAACTATGCAGTGTGAAACGAAAAAATTCAGAAGGAACCAGGGGATGTAGTGAGCTGACCTCAAGAACATCCCATCACCTTTCTGGGTCCCTGTTTCCCCATCTGTAAAATGAAGACACTAGATGAAATTCTTTTTAAGGTCTTTGTAAGTTGTAAATTTTATGAAGTCTCTAGCTCTAACGTGCTCTCTCCTTCAAGTATTCATTGGAGAAATATTAACAATTTGCAGATGAGATTTCTATGTGATTTTTTTAGCTCTCTCCAAATAAGTGCATTGTTCAATCATTCCATAGTCAGAGAAACATGCTCTGTCCTTATCTGTGTGGAGTTTAGTCTTTATTTGCTATTGTGTGAGTGATATCATTATTTGGTGGGGCTTTAGCAAAAACAGTATCTACAGCATCATTTCTCATTGTACTCACCAATCACTTTTTCAGCTGAAGAGTTCTAATGCCATGTCATTGACCACAATGACAGGTACCTTTCTAGGCAGGAAATTCACATACTTTGTAACTCAAATTGTCCATTTCCAAGCAGCCTCCTTTTAAATAAGTCTTGGCCTTCATCTTGAGGAAGATGCTGTTTCATTTGGAGACTGCTCACTAGTACCAGTTAACATTTGCTGACTCGCCAGTGGCTGAACAGTACGTGGCATAACAAATACATGGCCCTTGTCCCTAAAGCCTTTGACCTCTCTCTCTCTCTCTTCCCTTTCAGCCCCCTTATTGGGACCCCTTTCATTGACAAAGGAAGCATTTTTTGAAACAGTTCTCCAAAGCTGTCTTTAGAAGAAGATAAGATTCTTCTGGGTTGATTTTGATTAGGGTACATTCATTTTTGTTTCAAATTCATTTCCCGGTGGTGCAATAGCTGAAATTCATTTAATCATGGGCAGAACAGGGAAACATCAGGAGGGGAAGGTTAGGTGAAAAATGGGTTAATGCTGTGAAGGCCTGGGTGCAAATGTGTGTTAACTTAAAAAATGAATTGAAATTAGAGAGGAAAAAAAAAGATAAAAAGGGCCATGAAATAATTAATTGTTCTGTAGGAGATGGCCTTTCTGTATGGGCAGAATTTTTTTTCTTCACTTCTTTCTGAAGAGACAGTCAAATACAGAATCTCATCTCTTAATTAGAAAGAAAAATACTCATCAAGCGCATCTCATCACTGGAGAGCTAATGATCCACAGCTGCTAGTCTGAAAGGGCAGGCTTTTTTCCTGAACAGTAGGAAGTGTTAATCATTCTGGATGAGACTTCTTTTTAAAATATACTGTAGTTTGCAAAAGAATAGGATATTCAATATTCAAACTTAAATGATTTTTTTTGAAGTGCGCTACACGAGGGATACTGTCATGTGTCTCACTGAATAATCATTTAATGCTGGCATCTTTCACTGCACTTCAATGAGAGTATCAATTGATGGGATGATGTAAATGGCCCAGTCGTGCCTGTGAGTCTTAAAACCCAAGGCTCAAAGAATAAAAATCTTGCATGTATTACACCTCATAAGATATGGTGATGATATGAAATCTTAATATTTTGAAACACTCATTCTTCTTGAAATAATTTGCCTTGTTTAAATATCAGTGGAGATCTCATTCGCTTAAATTCAGAGCAGAACAGATTTTTATTTCATTTTCATTTATATAAATGAAGGAAAAAGAGTGTCTTTTTAAAAAAAAAAGATGTAATTGGCTCATTCATTTCTGAAACTTTATCCTTACAGACACCTCTCTAGCCTTTGCTGTTTCCAAATATTTTGGATAAAAGAAAACCTTCAATCATGAGAACAGTGTGAATTGCTCATTTTTTATCAAATGAAGCCACAGAAACAGGGACAGAATGGATAAGTGAAATTGACAGATGGTCCCTCTACCTTGTTTTAACCACTGTTTTCAACCTCTGTGTCACACAGAACTTTTATCTGGACTCTTCATTAGCATCACTTGACAATTTTCAATTTGACTTCTCTCCTTTCATTTCTTTTGCGCTGATGGAAATACTAGTGAGGAAGATGCATAGATAATTCACAAACTGGATAATCAGCCCTGAAATGATCAAGGGTCTGAAATTCAGTATCTACCCCTGCATATTCCTTCCTCAACCTTCGACAGGTTTTTTGACCAATAAACAGTTCATCTTGTTCATATTTTTCCTGTAACTAATGATTAGACTCTTTAGATGACTGTTAACTCTGCCTTTCAGGGAGGTGGACTGATGTTGCCAAGCTTTTATTTACTATTAGTAAATAAAATAGCCCCCATCTGGAGTCTTACAGGCCAGTTCCTAGAATACCAATGACTCTATTCCCCTTAGGGCTAAATCAACCAGTAGGAATCAATTAAGGCAGCTAGTTGATGCAGTGGATAGAGCGCTGGGTCTGGAGTCAGGAAGACTCATCTTCCTGAGATCAAATCTGGTCTCTGACACTTACTAACTGTGTGATCCTGGGCAAATCAATTAACCCTCTTTGCCTCAGTTTCCTCATCTGGAAAACAAACTGGAAAAGAAAATGGCAAACCACTCTAGTATCTTTGCCAAGAAAAATCCATAATGGGGTCATGAAGAGTTGGACAGGACTGAAATAACTGAATAACAAACAATAGGAATCAAGGAACATTTCAAAAAAGGAAGATTCACTGGGAAGTGAAAGTCAAAAGAGTTTTTAAAACCCCCTCCATCAGAGGGGTATCATTCCCCTGCTGCATGCAAAAAGTCCCCTGAGAGAGTGGACTCAGACTAAAAGTACAGATACAGTGATGCATACACGTAGAGAATATCTGTGGTCAAGGAGGCCTTCTGGTAGGCCCTGGGAGTCCTTTTCTCCTTTTGTGAAATCCTCATAAAATTTCCCTGGGCTCTGAAGATCAGTGCCTTTTAGAATCTGTAGCTGGCACTTCTTTTTTAGTCAGGTATAGGTCATCAGCCTTCAGACTCCCCAGCCAACCAGAAAATTCTTAGTCATAACAGAATACTTGTCCCTCGATCACTCATGGCCAAAAGGACATTCATTCACCAGACCTCCTTCACATGTTATTGGATTGGAAGCAGACATCTATACCTGTTCTAAGGACTAAAATCAGGTAGGGGATATTTATGCCAGCTTCAAAGACTAGCCCTTCATTGGCTAGTCCTCCATTATATTCATAAATCTTTTCTTAGGTGGGATGGGGGAAAAAGAAACTTTTTCAATACTGGTTCTCATTTTACCTTTGGCAAAACACAGTAAAGAGAAGAAATGGTATACTATTGTATCACATTTTCAATTTTTGAAGCCAATTATTATTGAAATTCAATAGACCTCATTTATGGTTCCAGAGAGTAACACAATTCTCTTTTTTTGACTTCCCTGGAATTGATACAATTTCTTTTTTAAAAAATAAAATCTCTTTTGAATGGAAACCCTTAATTTTTTTTTTATGTAGGCCGATAACAATAGTAAAACTATATCTTGCTAAAATAAGATGACAAAATCAAGGGAAAATACTGCTCTGCAAGGGGCAGGATGTAATCATTATTTATTTACTTTCATTGATTGTTACTTTCAAAATTTTTTTTAAAAGGGTCATTCAGAAAACTCCGTATTCAAATGCAATTTGACATTTTTTAAAGCACTAGTCCTAAAGGAGATAGACCTTGGGCTTCGTGTTCTTTTTCCTGCTTTTTGTTTGTTTGTTTTGATTGATGAAGATTTTTTGTACTAAAGCCACACAGATTAATAAAATTTATCTTGATTAAATTTTATTTTATTTTCAACTGTGAATTATGTCCCTTCTGGTGCTTCTCTTCCCATTAAAAAAGCAAGAAAAACAAAACCTTTCACAGACATGTAACAAGCAAACCAAATCTTCACATTGGCAATGACAAAAAAAAAGAATTCCTCAAAGTGTAATTTGAGTCCATCCCTTTTCCATCAGGTAGTAGGTAACATATTTCATTGTGGTTTAATGAGAATACTAAGACCAAAAGAAAAGGAAACAAAGCCTACTCTCACATAGCTTACTTTCTATGAGGGGAGGGAGACAATTTGCATACAAAATTAGCAGGAGTAAAATAGGGAGTGACTTAGCAGCTGATGCAATCAAGAAAGGCTTCCAATAAAAATCTGGTCCTCAGGAGGAGCTGAGTTCAGTTCTGGCCTTAGACACTTACTAGCTGTGTGATCCAGGGCAAGTCATTTTGCCTCTGTCTTCCTCAGTTTCCTCAACTGTAGAATGGAGGAAATAATAGCACATCAGCCACAGAGTTGTTGTGAAAATCAAATAAGCCAATGTTTGTAAGGTGCTTAGCACAATACCTGGATTATAGTAGGCGTATCATGATTATTGAGTTTTCTGTCTTTGGCATGTTGAGTTTGAGATGCCTATGAGACATCTAGTTCATTCATGACTCTTTGTGACCCCATTTGGGGTTTTTTTGGCAAAGATACTGCAGTGGTTTGCCATTATATCATCTTAAAAAATGTATAGATCTAACTGGAAGAAGGGCCACATATAGACAACAAGGTCTGCAGGGATTTTATAGCGATCTAGTCTCATCAGCAGTATTGGTGGAAGCGGGATGATCAGATTCTGCTACATCTCTTTTCAGTGTCCTGCAGAAGACGTGCTTTTGAGAAGATGAAGCTAGGAAAAGCTGATGAATGTGACCAAGCAGAGGGAAAAAATAGTTTAGGGGGGGTGACGTAATTTTATCGACACACATAAATCCTTTGTAAAGATATTTTTTAAAAGATTCTAAAAGAATGGGGAAAAAAATCAGAATCATAGATTTTGAGCTGGAAAGAACCTCTGAAACTTACTAGCTCTGTGGCCTTTGGCAAGTCACATAACCCTGTTTGCCTCAGTTTCTTTATCTGTAAAAAAAAATGGGTTAGAAAAGGAAATGGCAAGCCATGACAGTTTCTTTGCCCAAAAAAATCCAAATGGGATCACAAAGAGTCAGACAAAACTAAAAAATGACTGAACTGAAGGCATCTCTACAGTAATACTACTGAATAGAAAGTTTTCCAAAAAAATGTCACTGTGTTTATTGTATATTTACTTTTTTTTTTGCTTTTTGGAGGGGGGAAGGTAGGGCAGTTGGGGTTAAGTGACTAAGCTAACCCAAGGTCACACGACTAGAAAGTGTTCAGTGTCTGATGCTGGATTTGAACTCAGGTCCTCCTGATTCCAGGGCTGGTGCTCTATTCACTGTGCCACCTAACTACCCTTGTATATAGACGGTGCAATGAATAGAACACTGAGCCTGGCATCAAGAACGTGTGAATTCAAATCTGGCTTCAGACACTTAATAGCTGTGTGATCCTGAACAGTTCTCTTAACTATTGCTTGCCTCAGTTTCCTCATCTGTAAAATGGGAATAATAAATAGTAGCACCTCTCATGAGCACCAAATAATAACTGCCGAAGTGTTTATCACAATGCCTGGCGCGCAGTAAGCACCACAGAAATGCTAGTGAGTATTCATATTCATATTATTATTATTAAAGAAAATTTTTATGCCGTTTGGCTTGCAAAGTTCTCATGTGTACATACATGTATGAGAGAAATAACTGTAGAAGAGACAGAAAATTCATTTGAGAAAGTCGTACCAGTCTTTTGGGCAAGATCAAAAGATGTGGAATAGGGGTAGCAAGGTGGCGCAGTGAATAGAGAACCGGTCCTGGAGTCAGGAGGACCTGAGTTCAAATCCAGCCGCAGACACTTAACACACACTAGCTGTGTGACCTTGGGCAAGTCACTTAACCCCAATTGCCCTCCAAAAAAGCAAAAATAAAATAAAATAAAAGATGCAGAATAGGCACTTAATTTGGAATTTGTTGAAAGAGTAAACCCAAAGAATAGTCATTAATAACTCAATGTTAACTTATCCTAGTCAGAGATTTGTATATGGAAGGGACCTTAAAAGCCAACTTGTCCAAATTTCTTATTCTATGGATGAGGAAATGGAAGCCCAGAGAGGATGACTAACTTACCTATAAAACTTAAAGATTGGCCTCTGGTAGGACATCTTTGCACAAATGATCACTAAATGAAAGCCTGAATAGTGTGTTTGTTAGTCGTGCAGATGATATACAGCTTGTAGGGACAGTGTAACACAGTGGATGGATCTAAAAAAATCTCATCAAGTTAGAACAATGGGTCAAATACAATAAGGTGAAATTTCATAGGGGTAGAAAGGGTTCGAGAACTAAACTTTGGAAGTAAAAAATGGGGGAGATCTAGGTAGAGCACGGAAAAGAGCTGAGATTTTTTTGTGGCAAATGAGCTTGAGATCAATCAACAGTATGACATGGAGGTCAAGAAACAAGGTTGCACTGACTGGCACAGTATTTGCATCAAGAGAGGCAAGGACATCGTTACAATTTGGCGATGGAGTACAATGTTCAGTTCTAGACACATTTAAGAAAAATACAGACAGCCTCAAGTGCATACAGAAGAGGGTGACAGGGACAGTAAGAAATCTGGAGAGCGTCATATGAATATCAGTTTAAAAAACTGAGAAACTTTGCCCTAAACTAGAGAAGATTTAGGGAGAGACATTCCAATTCATAAAACAAAAGTCAGAGATTTAGGGGGCTCAGAAGTCATCCGGTCCTAAAGGTTCTAAAACATCCTTTCTTTGAAATGAGCCCTGATATAAGAACTCTTTTAGCAAAACAAAATAAAATTGTTTGGAAATATCCAATAATCACCTGTAAATGCATGTATATTCCCTCTCATACTTTGGTAGTGGAAAGAGTGATGAACTTGGTGTAAGGTTCAGATCCCAAGGGTAACACTGGTCCTGTGAGTTTGCAGCAAGTCACCTGGCCTGCTTGTTACGCCTCAGTTTGCTCATTTGTTAAATGGAGATAGCAATACATATACCTTACAGGCAGAGATAAGGGGGGAATAAAGCCCTTTGGATTTCCGTAGGACTTCTTTGTGACCCCCAGTATGGGAAATATTTTTGTGACAGTTTCATATGTATGAGGAATGTGTTTTCCTTATTCCTCCCATTTACTTCTCCTATATTTTCAACTTACTGAGCAAGAAGCTACAATCTGTGACTTTTTCTTGCTCTCCCTTTTATTTGATTTCTAACATGCTTCTAATGGAGAGTTGAGGTCCCCTACTGATATTCTCCTTGTGTTTATTTCTTCTCTTGTCACTAATAATCCTTCTTTTATGACCTTAACTATTGAATTACTTTGATCCACATAAATTGAGAATTGTTACAAATTTGTGTTATCTTTATTTCTATCATTATGTAATTCCAACTTCTGTATACTTCCATTTTTTTTTTCAAATTTTGTGTTCCATTTTTTCATATACCATTAATACTAGCTCTAGGTTTTGGTTTTTTTTACTTGCAATTTCATGACCTCTTTAAACTCAACCTATTGTTTTAATGTAGATATATAATTTTGTGTTAGATGTGTTTCCTGTAAGCAACATATGAATGGGTTTTGTTCTTAGATCTATTCTAAACTCTTTTTCTTTGATTAGGTCACAGTGGTTCTCAACCTTCCTAATGCCGTGACCCTTTAATACAGTTCCTCATGTTGTGACTCCCAACCACAAAATTACTTTCATTGCTACTTCATAACTGTAATTTTGCTACTGTTATGAATTGTAATGTAAATATCTGATATGCACGACATATTTTCATTGTTACAAATTGAACATAACCCACAGGTTGAGAACCGCTGGATTAGAAGAATTAATCTCTATTGTTATAAGTAATAAATTGGGTTTCTTGGTGATATCAGGAGGGTAGAGTCTGTCTTAGATTTCTACTAATAGGGATAGCTAGGTAACGCAGTGAATAATAGAGCACCAGCCCTGGAGTCAGGTGGACCTGTGTTCAAATTTGACCTCAAACACTTGACACTTAACGAGCTGTGTGACCTTCAATAAGTCATTTAACCCCAATTGCCTTACCTTCCCCTCTCCAGAAAAGTTCTACTAAAATTTCAACTAGTAACTAGTAAATAAACAGGTTGTGTTTTTTAAACTGTTAATTATTATGCTATCTCTTTTTAGTGTAGAAAAAGGACTTTAACTTGAGAATTATCAACTCATTTTAATTAACTTTTTTGTTGCTGTTATCACTTCTCATCTATGTTAAGTGTCTTTTTAATAGTGATTTCTCATATTCCAGATGAATGTTTAATGTTTGGGAAAAATTATATCACATGGCTATGATATGGATTCTTTTGTGCTAATTATTATTATACATATTTTATCCCAGTCTTGCTATATCTATTACAGTTAGAAAATATTAAATACCTCATTTTATATATACATATTTATGTTAAATCTTAATTGGTTATAATAATCTTCATTAATTATAATGTTAAGTTAAAGTATATTATGGTTTTTGTTATTCACTTGTTTAGTCAGTTTGCATTTCCTTTCCCTTTTTAATTTGTTCACTAATTTCAGTCATACCCAACCCTTCATGACCCCATTGGGGTTTTCTTGGCAAAGATACTGGAGTAGTTTGCCATTTCCTTCTCCAGCTCATTTTACAGATGAGGAAACTGAGACAAAGAGAGTTAAGTGACTTTCCCAGGATCACAGAGCTGATATGTCTGAGGCCAGACTTGAACTCAGTAAGATAAGTCTTTCTGACTTTAGGCACAATACTTTATCCACTGTGTGACCTAGTTAACCTTTCCTTTGCTTTTAGGGATCTCTATAATTGTAGATTTTTGTTGATACATTATTTTAAGCTTTATATTTCTTTCAAGTGAACTGATCTTTTCAAACATTAAAGCTATGTTTGTAGGATATGTATTTCTGGGGTCCAATCCTATTTTTAAAGATTTTTATAGATTTTTGTCTTACTTTGATATTTCTCCTTGCTGTTTTTGATCTTAATTCTAATTGGCATTTCCTGACATGTGACTTTTTTCTTTTTTTTTTATATTTGGAGAATTTTTGCCAATGTTGCAATTGTTTCTTACTGAGTCAAAGGAACTATATTTTTGGTGTCCTGCGTATTCGCTCAATGTGTAAAGTTTCACCTGAGCTGGATCATTATAAATTTTTTTTTCCTCCTTAAGTCCTCCAGTGTTGTGTCTAGCTTCTTTTTCTTTTTAAAAATATTTTTCCAGGACCAGAATTAATCTAATATTCAAACTTTTTGCTTTGTCTCCCAAAACTTTTGTGTTTTCCTCTGTCCCTCAGTTGTTTTTAAATGGTATTCCTTGGTTTTTTCTTAAATATTATTATTATTCTACATTGATCTTTAGGAAATTCATTGATTCTGTTATTTTCTGCTTCCATAGATGTTTTTAGACCTTTGATATAATTTTGCTTTTTCCTTGGTTGTTTCTTCATCCCTCATTGTGCTTCTGTGGCTTGTTCTTATATTTTATTATTTCATATTGATCCTTCTTAAATTCATTGATTCTCTTTTTAGACCTTGGATATAAATGTGCAATTTCTTTAGTTTTCTCTTCATCCCTTCTTGTGCTTTTTAACTGCTTTTAAATCCTGCTTTAATTCCTTTACTCTACTTATTCACCAATTTCATTTTTCTATTTGGATTTCTGGAAGAATTTTATGTCTGTAGCCTTTTATTTTGCATGTTATTTAGTCATAGGGTTTCTGTTTTATAAATGTAGTGTGTGTTTTTCTGCTATTGGTATAAGCTGAAATTGCTATACTAGTGAAGCTTTGGACTCGAATCAGGAATGGGGAAGAAGGTGCACATTCTTCCTATTGATCAGTTTAGTGGAGAAGTCGAAAAGTCTCTTAAGCTTTGAAGGAACAGGGAAGAGAAAGGATAATTTTCAGAGGGTAGGAAGAGAAAGGTTGAACTAGACACCCAGAAATGGTGTCTTAGCCCTATTCTAGGTTTCTGGAGTCAGAGTTGGTCTGTGGTGTAGTCTTCAGACCGAGATGAGCATATTATCTAGTTTGGGGCAGGACTGCATGTACTGGCACTGGCACGCCCAGGAAGGCGCTAGCACAGGCAGGGCTCTGCTTGTCTGAATCAACTATAAACTTTACATACATCCCTGGATCTAGAGAGCTTTTACATCTGAACAGATGAGGAGCTCTGAACATATGGCCACTCAGAATCTCAACCAGGGAATCACAAGATCCTTCTCATAATCAAGTCCCCAAAGCAAAATACCAACTCAGAGTATATATACACACTTTGCAGAGCCAGAAGGCATCATGACCCTTGTGACTTAGTACCTAATTAGAAATTAGCAAAAGGTCTGAAAGCCTTCCTATAAGCAAGTTTCCTTTAATGGGCTCCACTTGAGGCCTATTAATGGGCAGGAAAGATCTCACATCCCATTAACATTACACTGCACTATGGGAAAATTCCATGCCCTATGCTTTATTGAGGGGGTATGGAACTGAGCAGCTCAGGAGTTAAGTCTCCATAACTTTTAGCCTCCCTAAAAGGAGAGAGGTGCCAAGAAGTGAAAGTACTTGCCATGGGGTGGCTAGGTGGCACAGTGAATAGAGCACCAGCCCTAGAGTCAGGAGGACCTGAGTTCAAAAATGGCCTCAGACACTTAACACAAAAAAACTAGCCGTGTGACCTTGGGCAAGTCACTTAACCCCAATTGCCCTCCAAAAAAAAAAGTAAAAAAGAAAGTGCTTGCCATTCTTAGCTAAACTGGGACAGCAGTACATAAGACTTCCCAGGACTTTGGTTAGCATGGAGCTACCTTTTCCTCTACCCAGGTCAGGTTGTTTAAGGATGACATCAGGCAGTTTGTGAGACTTTGATGAGAATCTTGAACCCTGAAAAGTGAGAGAATCAGGGAAGGTCAAAGACTTGGACTGAAATCTGGATGAGTTAGATTCTCAATCTTATTGTCTGGGCCAAGCTGTGGACAAGTAGTACTTCTGGTACTGAAGGGGAAAAAGAAGAGAAAGAAAATAAACTCTTGCTACATCATGAGGAGGAAGGAACACCCACAAGGGATTATACCATTAATTCCCAGAGTCCTTTTCATGTCTGCTCCCCACCCTAACTCTGGGCTCCCCCCTCATCCCACTTTCAAGTTCCTTTAGCAACCACACTTTACCAATTGAATACTTCTGCTTTCAGAAGTTAAAGTTCAAGTGTTAAGTCCCCAAAAGGGTAAAAAATAATAATAATAATAATTGAAGAGGAAGGACACTGGGAAATAAGTAAGAAAGAAAAGCTCTCCATATACTTAAGAAATGCCATAAAATGAGAGATTTTCAGGATAAAACAGCAGAAGAAAATAATTTTTAATAACTAAAATGGGACCTCAGAAAAAATGTTTTGACAAAAAGAAAGCCCTGAGTAGATTTATCTGTAGGGAATTATCATGAAAGAAAAACAAAAATTGTAAGATCTTGAAGTTTAGATCTAGTCTGGGAGAGAAGGTATAAGAAGGGGAATGGTAAGAAGACTATTCAAGCAATATAAACTGCAAATACATGCTGATTTCTGGGGGATTTTACCCTTTCTCTTCTTAATGAAGAGAAGTGATATATGACAGGATTTGATGGAGGGTAAAACAAACTTAACACTCAGAACCATGAATGTGAATGAGATTTAATTCTCCCATAAAATGGAGGAGAGTAGCAGAACAGATTAGAAAGTAAAACCCAACATTTACTGTATAAAAGAAACACTTAAAATTTAAAGATTCCCACAAAATTAAAATGAGGGGTTGGAGTAGAATTTATCATGCCTCAGTTCACTTCAAAAAAGCCAGAGTACCAGTCATGATCTCACAAAAGGCAATGACAAAAATAGACATCATTAAAGAGAAAAGCAGGAAACAATAATATGCCTAAAGGCACCACATATAATAAAATAACATCAATAATGAATGTGTTAGCATCAATTGGCATCATATTGGCATAATGTTAAATGAAAAACTATTTTAATTACAGGAAGACCTTGATAGAAAGATAATTGTTGGGGATTTCAATGAGCATTTTTCAGACTCACACTAACTGAAAAGAAAAAAATGCATACAAAATAAATTAAGGATCTAAACAAATTTTTGGGAAAAAATTGATATGATTGAACTTTTCTCATCAGTGAATGTGAATCTTGAATAGTATTCTTCAGAATCAAGTGTCAAATTTATAAAAATTGAAAATGTGCTGAGCTAAGTTGGTGGAGTAGAGAAGACACTCAACAGAGCTCTACAAACATTTCCCTCCAAACAACTTTAAAATAACCTCTCAAATTGAATTCTTGGGTGACAGAACCAACAAAAGGTCAGAGTGAGAAATTCTTCCAGCCCAAGACAACTTAGGTTGGAAAGAGAGATCTGTCATATGGGGGAGGAGCTGAATGAAATAACATGGTGGCAGTGACAGAAGCCTACAGCAGCTTTGGGAATTCTGAAGACAGGAATGGTAAAGGGATCTGGAAAATGATCAGAATGGGATTACAGGAGCCCCTTGAACTAGCACTGGACACAGGGCCAGATGCTTTTTGGCAGTGCCATTACCTATACTTACTTCTAGGTTATAGTTCAAGGGTAGAGAGGAGTACTTTTGGTCAAGAAAGAGTAGGATCTCTGAGGGGTGACTGTTTGACTATACCCACTTCTGGGTTGGAGTTCAAGGACAGAGAGGAACACTTTTGGTCAAAAGGGAGTAGAAGCCCTGGGGGGCATTCTCGCTTCTGGCCCCAAGGGATCAGGGACCTTGAGGAACAATATTGTTTCTAGTCTCAAGAGAAAAAGGGCCATGAGGAGCAGAATCATTTGCAATCCCAAGGTATCAGGGGACCTTCCAGGATAAGGACTAGAGTGCAGACTAAGAGAGCAATGACCCACACCTCTTCCCAGATCACACCATTTTGAAAACACCAAAAATCTCCAACCCCCCAGAACTAGCTCTGAAAACAGAAATGCAAAAAATTAAAGCTTGAGGTAACACCCCACTTCTCCATCTCCCGTGAACAGAGCTCCATATTAATATAAAGTTCCAAATCAAGAAATAAATAAGTGGAGTACTATGGGCAGATATTGGGAGACCTTTACCCTCCCTTGTTCTCCAGCTAGATGGCACAGTGGATAGAGGACTACACCTAGTATCAGGAAGACCTGAGATTAAATCCAGCCCCAGATACTTACTAGCTGTGTGACCCTGAGCGTACTCTTAATCTCTGTTTGTCTGTTTCTTCAACTATAAAATGAGGCTGAGTTGTGAGAATCAAATAAGATAATGATTGTAAAATCCTTAGAAAAGTGCCTAGAACATAGTGCAGACCAAGAGGCCAGTGACCCATACTTCTTCCCTGATCATACCATTTTGAAAACACCAAAAACTTCCAACCCCCCAGAACTACCTCTGAAAACAGCAGTGCAAAAAAGTCTAAGGCACTTAATAAACACTTGTTTCCTTTCTCTCTCACTTTAACCTATATATTACAAAATAATGTTAGGCCAGTACTTTAGGCTTGAGTCCTTGGTCCCACCTAAACAGAAAACCATAGCAATACTTAATCAAAGTCCTAGTCTGAAATCTTTTTTAAGCCTAACTCATCCTTAAAACCACATCAACATTTAGGGAGGAACCCTTCTCTTCCAGAAGACAGGGAAATGAACCAACAAGGACAAGGAAACCTTTGATTAATCCGCTTTATAGCAATGCTCTATTTGCACTGGCCTTGACTAGATTCAGTTAAGAGCAGGACTAAAAAAAAGAAGAAGTCTTTGATTAATTCTATTCATACAATTATCTCTTGAGGTCAGTCTCAAGGGATCAGGAACCCTTCCTAGGCAAGGACCAAAGCATAGACCAGAAGTGCAGTAACTAAAACTCTCCTTTGAAGGACCAAAAACTTCTAACCCCCCAGAACTAGCTCTGAAAGCAGCAATGGAAAAAACCTCTAAAGCTTGGGACAATGCCCCTCTACCATCACATGCCACGAACAGAGACCAATTTTAATATAATGCTCAAATTCAAGAAGAAGACTGGAAAATGAGCAAACAAACAAGCAAAAAATACTTAATCACAAAAAAAGACTGTGGTATGAGAAATCAAGACACAAACTCAGAAGAAGATAATGAGTCAAAGTAGCTATAGGCAAGGCTGCAAAAAACGTGAATTGGACAGAACCCCACCTTTGACGGTGTAAAAAATTATTTTCAAAACCAAATAGGAGGTGGTAGAGGAGAAATTAGGTAAAGAAATGAAAGCAAAGGAAGAAAATTATGTAAAGACAATTGAAAGCTTGGTTAAAAAAAAGTCACAAAAAATACTGAAGAATATAGTACCTTAAGAAACAGAATTGGCCAAATGGAAAAATAGGTACAAAAATTCACTGATGAAAATAACTCCTTAAAAAGCAGAATTGGCAAAATAGGGAAAGAGTTACAAAGCTCACTGAAGAAAATAATTGCTTAAAAATTAGAGTTTGGCAAGTAGAAGCTGATGACTTCATTAGACAACAAAAAATAATAAATAAAGTCAAAAGGATACAAAAATAGAAGAAAATGTGAAAACCTCATTGGAAAAACATCTGACCTGAGAAATAGATGTAGGAAATATAATTTAAGAATTATTGGATTACCTAAAAATCATGATCAAAGAAAGAGCCTAGCCATCACTTTTCAAGAAATTGTCAAGGAACTCTGCTCTGGCATCCTTGAATCAGAGCATAAAATAAAAACTAAAAGAATCTACCTGTCACCACCTGAAAGGGATTCCAAAATGAAAACTCCCAGGAATATTATAGTCAAATCTCAGAGTTCCCAAGTCAAAGAAAAAATACTTCAAACACCAAGAAAGAAATTATTCAAATACTGTGTAGTCACAGTCAGGATCACATAAAATTTAGTAACTACCACATTAGAGAAGCAGAGAGCTTGGGAATATGATATTCTGGAAGGCAAAAGAACTGAGATTACAATGAATAATAACCTACACAGCAAAACTGAGTATAATTCTTCAAGGGAAAAAATAGATATTTAATGAGATAGAAGACTTTCAAACATTCCTGATGAAAAGACCAGAGCTGAGTAGGCAACTTGACTTTCAAATACAAGGACTCAGTGGGGCGGCTAGGTGGCACAGTGAATAGAGCACTGGCCCTGGAGTCAGGAGGATCTGAGTTCAAATCTAGTCTCAGATACTTAACACAGAAAATTAGCTATGTGACTTTGGGCAAGTCGCTTAACCCCATTTGCTCCACCTTTCCACCTCCAAAAAGCAAAAAATAAAATAAAATAACAAATACAAGGACTCAAGAAAAATATAAAAAGGTAAGCAGTAAGAAAAAATTCCTAGAATCAGATGGATTTATAAGTGAAATCTACCAAACATTTAAGGAATATTTAATCCCAGCACTATATAAACTATTTGAAAAAAATAGGTAAAGAATGAGCCCTACCAAATTCCTTTTATGATAAAAATATGGTCTTAATGCATAAACCAGGGAGAGCTAAAACAGAGAAAGAAAACTGTAGACTAATTTCCTTAATGAATATCAGTGTCAAAACTTTAAATGTAATAACAGCAAGGAGATTACAGCAATATCGCACAAAAAGTATACACTGTGACCACGTAGGATTTATTTTAAAATATTGTAAAGCTGTTTCAATGTTAGAAAACTATCAGCATAATTTACCGCATCAATAACAATAACAAAAACCATGTGATTATATAAATAGCTGCAGAAAAAAGTCTTTGACAAAACACAACAAGCATGTATATGAAAAACACTAGGAAGCAATGGAACCTTTCTTAAAATTATATGTAGTATCTATCCAAAAATAAGAACAAACATCTGTAATGGGGATAAACATGGAGCCTTCCCAGTAAGATTACGAGTGAAGCAAGGATGTGCATTATTCAATACTGTAGCAGAAATGCCGGCTATAGCAATAAGAAAAAGAAATTGAAGGAATAAAAATAGGAAATAAAGCTATCGCTCTTTGTAGATAATATGATGGTAAACACAAAGAACCCTAAAGAATGAACTAAAAAACTTGTTGGAATAATTAACAATTTTACCAAAGTTGCAGGATATACAATAAACACACACAAATCATCAGCATTTCTATAGACTACTGACAAAACCCAGCAGCAAGAGATAGAAAAAGAAATTTCATTTAAAATAACTGCAGACAATATAAAATACTTGGGGGTCTACCTGACAAGATAAAGACAAGGACTAGGTGAACACAATTTCAAAACACTTTTCACACAAATAAAGACAGATCTAAACAATTGGAGAAATATTTATTGTTCATGGGTCGCCTGAGTCAATATAATAAAAATAATAATTCTACATAAGTCAATTTACTTATTCAGTGTTATACCAATCAAACTTCCAAAAATTATTTTTATAGAGCTATAAACATAATAAAATTCATAGAGAACAAATGATCACAAATATGAAAAGAATGAAAAAAATGCTAAGGTAACAGCCTACCAGTTCCAAATTTCAAACTACATTACAAAATGGTAATCATCAAAACAATCTGGTACCTTAAAAAATAGCATCATAGATCCGTGAAATAGATTGAGTACAGAATACATAGTAGTGTAAGAGCAGCTGGGTGGTACAGTATGGAGAGTGCCAGACCTGAAGTCAAGAGTTCCTGCCTCCAACACTTAATAGCTGGGTGACCCTGGGCAAGTCACTTAAACTTGCTTACCTGAATACTTCATCTGTAAAAATGAGCTGGAAAAGGAAATGGCAAAACATTCCAGTATCTTTTGCTAAGAAAACCCCAAAAGGGATCATGAAGAATCAGACATGACTAAAAAAAAAAAAAACCAAAGAACAACAACAATAAAAATGACTATAGTAATCTGATATTCAATAAACCCCAAAATCCAAGCTTTGGGGGTAATAATTTAACATTTGACGAAAATTGCTGAGAAAACTGGAAAAGTCTGGCAGAAACTTAGGCATAGGTCAGCATCTCACACCACATACTATATATGTGTATATATATTTCAGATATATATATTTGAGATATATATATATATATATTTGAGAGATATATGTATTTGAGACATATGTATATATTTGAGAGATATATATATTTGAGATATGTATATATATTTGAGATATATATATATTTGAGATTATATATATTTGAGATATATATATATATTTGAGATATATATATATATATTTGAGATATACACACACACACACACACACACACACCATATACACCATATAGAAGATTAAAACAGAGGGATGATTTAGACATAAAGAGTGATATCTTAATTACAGGAGAATGTATAATTGTAATTGTACCTATCTAGTCTATGGATAAGAGAAGAGTTTATGACCAAACAAGAGATAGAGGGGAATATGGCAAATAAAATAGATCATTTTAATTAGGTGATATTAAAAGGTTTTTGTACAAACAAAACTAATGTAACCAAAATTAGAAGGAAAACAGGGAACTGGGAAGGGGGGGTTACAGCAAGCTTCTCTGATAAGGGCCTCATTTCTCAAATCCATACCAAATTTGTAAAATATATTAGCCATTAACCTTCTGATAAATGGTCAAAGGACATGAACAAACAGTTTTCAGAAGAAGAAACCAAAACTATCAATAGTTACATTTTTAAAATGCTCTAAATCACTATTGATTAGAGACATGCAAATTAAAACAACTCTGAGGTACCACCTCTCAATTATCAGATTGGCTAACATGACAGGAAAGGAAAGAGACAAATGCTGGAGTACATGTGGGAAAACTGGGACATTAATGTACTATTGGTGGAGTTGTGAACTGATCCAACCATTCTAGAGAAGAATTAGAAACTATGCCCAAAGGGCTATAAAATTGTGTGCATCCTTTGATCTACCAATATCACTACTAGATCTGTATTCCAAACAGATTAAATAAAATGGGAAAGGACCTTTTTGTTAAAAGAAATATTTAATGCTAGAAGAAATGAGGAACAGATGGACTTCATAATAACATGGAGAGACTTATATAAACTGATGCTGAGTGAGGAGAGCAGAATCAGAACTTTGTACACACATCGTATGTATGTGTAACAACTAACTTTCATAGACTGGGCTCCTCTCAGCAATGCAAGTTTAGAAGACAACTACAAAAGACTAATGATGGAAAGGGATATTCACATCTAGAGAAAGAATTACATAGTCTGAATGCAGATGGAAGCAAACTACCTGCACTCTCTCTTTTTTGTTTTGTTTTGTCCCTTCTTTCTCATTTTTCACTTCATTGGTTATAACCCTTCTTTACAACTTGACTAATGTTTAATGTGAAGGTATTTGTAGAACTTATATTTGATTGCATGCCGCCATGGGGGGAGGCGGAGGAGAAGGAAGGGGAGAAAATTTGAAACTCAAGGGATTGTGGAACTGAATGTTGTAAACTAAAAGTAAATAAATAGATTAAAAAATATATTTATAGCAGCTCTTTTTGTGGTGGCAAAGAATTGGGATTGAGGGGATGCCCATCAGTTGGGGAATGGCTGAACAAGTTGTGGTATATGCTTGTGACAGAATACTATTGTACTATAAGAAATAATGGGCAGTATGCTTTCAGAAAAACCTGGGAAGATGTGTAACTCATACAAAGTGAAGCGAGCAAAACCAGGAGAACATTGTATACAGTAACAGCAATATTATAAGGATGAGCACTATGAAAGACATAGCTACTCTGATCAGACAATGATTTGGGACAATCAAATTCCTTTAAAGGACCCATGATGAAAAATGCTATCTACCTTTACAGAGGGAACTGATGAACTCTAAATGCAGATTGAAGCATAATTTTTTAAACTTTATTTTTCTTGTTTCATTTTGTTTATAATTTCTTTAGCAACATGGCTAAAGTGGAAGTGTTTTGTATGACCTCAAATGTATAATCAAAATCAAATTGCTTGCTTTCTCAAGGAGGGGAGAAGCAGAAGGTAGGAAGAGAATTTGAAACTCAAAAATGATTGTTAAAAAAAAGTGTACATGTAATTAAGAAATATTTAACAAATGAAAATAATTTTTTAAAAATGTGTTAGGAGCTAAAAAACTAATAACAGCCAGAAATATTGAACACATTATCTTATATTTAACACATACTTGATGAGCTATAGAATAAAATGTAATCAAATGGTAATATTAACAAAGAAGTCAAAGGAAAAACTATTTTTTAAACTGCCAAGTGATTCTAAGAACAAATTATAGATAAAAGAAATATTCATATTAAAAATAATAAACAATGAGATGACATGCTGAAATTTATGTATACACCAGAAGTTTTATAGTACTTAAGCAAAATGTATATTTCAGTACATTAACAAAAGAGATGAGATCAATGAATTGAACATTAAAATTAAAGACCTAAAAAATGAAAAAGTGAATGAACCTAAAGCAATGGAGGGATAAAACAAAATTGACCACAAAAATATTCTGAGAGATAAAACTAAGAGTTGTTTTAAGATAAAATAGATAAAACATTACCTAATTTGGTCAAAAGGGGGAAGAAAGTGAAATTGCCAAGCAGAAAATTATTAGGAATAATTCACAGTCAATAGAGAAGAATTTTTTAAAAAAATATGCCGACCAAAGTTAAATGAAATAAATATTTGCAAGGGCAAAAAGTTCAGTTTAACAAAAGTGAAAATAGGTAATATAAATAACATAGTCTCATCAAGAAAAATTGAGGGAGTCATAAGTAAAGTCTTGATGGAAGAAAAAAATTCTTGACCTGATAACTTTACAAATGAATTCTGTCAAAGATTCTGTCAACAGGTAAATAATCCCTAAATTATGCGTCTTTGATCAGGTGCCTTTCTGGTCAGTTTTTACAATCTCTTTCTTTGGCATAAAGATGACCTTGCTATTCAAACCAGGAAGAGTTAATGAAAAGAAGGAAAGTAATAAGCCATTATATATTTTTAAAATAATCAAGTATAAAAATACTCAAATGTATCTGTGATCTCATCCCTGTGGATATTCCTTCCATTGATGTAGATTTCATCCATGACTGCTTACCATCTGTGACTCTCATCCATGCATTCCCATAAGTTTTCCACAAAGCCCCTAATATGCTAGTATCCTTCCTTCTGTTCTTCTAATATTTTGAAGACGTCAGTAGAACATGTAGACTATACATTATTTATCCCTTACTCTCAACATGTGACCATTATATTTTCTTTTTTCCATCATATGTTTCTTTGATGACATCATCATCATCACCATTCTTTCTAATTCCTTGTTTGTAGTGTTTTGTACCACGTTCACACCCAGAATCACCTTTTGGTTAGTCATTACTTTTAATTCTTTGGAGACTATAATGTTCAATAGCTTGCAGCCATATAACATCAGGAATAAAATATTAATGTTTTTAAAAATGGGTCCTTGTTTCAATGAGAAGCTAGATTTCATTTTAAAAAAATACCACCAAAATTTGGCAATATAAAAAAGGTAATATAGCTTACTCTTCTCTCATTCAAATTGGTGTCCAATTCTCTGTCCATTTATAAATAAGCATTTATATAACACCTAATACGGTCCAGGAACATGCTAAATGCTATAAAAATATTATTTCATTTAATTCTTACAACAACCCTGCCAGGTAAGTGCTATTATTATTATTCCCATTTTACAGTTGAGAAAGCTGAGACAAAGATGGACTTGTCCAAGGTCACAGAGCTAGTAAATGTCTGAAGGAACATTTGAACTCACGTCTTCCTGATTTCAGACCTTGCTTTCTGTCCAACGTACCTTACCTTTCTTTACAGTATTCATCCAAGTATTTATAGAAGCTATCTGAGATGTATGTGTTGACTGGATGAGCTCTATAGGTTGTGCATAAAACTTCCAGAAATTATAAAACTGCTACAAATAATAATAAAATCCCTTTGAAGAAACTAAAGGTAAGAATTTCAAGGGAAGTAATAAAAACAAAATGGGAGAGAAGGAAGCATAGATTTGAAACTATATTATAAAACAATAATCATAAAAACCATCTAGTTTTAACAATTGAGAAAGTAGAACAGGGAAGTAGACCAAGCATAGACAAGCAAAAATTGGAAGCCAACAAAATGGTCCAACTATGAATAGCACAGAGTTTGGCCCAAGTTAGGTGTTTAATAAATATTAAAATTATTAATTATTAATAATTAATATTATTAATTAATTAATTAAAATTATTAAAATCAAAATATTTTAAAAAATGAATGACTCACAGAGACCAGAATGTGGGTGTTTCTACCTCAGCTCCAAGTCATTCCTTTGATATCAATGAAGGGAAAGAAGATGACCTATCTCCTTACCTAAACCTTCCAACCATGCCATATAGCACTATTTGCTGATAACATAAGGTCACAAATAAATGATCTCGTTAACAAGGAGTTAATGCTGACTATATACAGATACTGTTTTTTCACACGACCTACACATCTAATTTTGATTTTTTCCCTACAACACAAATACCTTATTAGTATTGTCATCCTAACAGGGAACAAGGAACTATCAGATACAATTTATATGGTCTTAACTCTTCACATTCTTCAAAGCTCAAGGAAAAACTTTTTGCTACTTTCTCAAACTTTTTTACTTTCTTCCCAGTAAAAGTAGGACACGTTTAACTAACCAGTTAACTAAATCCTTTGTCTACCCTAGAGAGAGGGATGCTGGTATTTATCACATTAAAATACTTAAATTTCTTATGACATTGTAATATTGTTTGAATGTATTTCCTTGGATGAGCTTATGTTCACCCGTTCCCTTCTTTGTGAAAAAGTCCAAGTTATTCAGTGATGTCCGTACGGAACGGAAGATTCAGTTCAGATGCTTTTCTTTAAAGATGGGGGGGGGGGTGGTCACAGGAATATTGTTTGTGTTTTCATCTTCCCTTGTCTTAGGTGGTAAATTTACTCTGGAATTGAAGAGGCAAAACCTCACTATTGCTAATCCCTTTGAACAATAAACTGCACAACCATAGAAATTCAAATACAGGTAATGTATAAGTGCTAGACTCTGAGGAAAAACATGAAAGCAACTAAAAAATTAATTAATCCTATATAAAATTAATTAATTAAAAAATCAGTCAATCCTCAGGGTAATGTTGGAAAGTCAACCCTCTAAAAGGATCTTTATTTAAGGATGTAACTGAGATATATGTTGGGTTACCTTCTGTAATGCCATGCACAAGTAACTTCCCAAAAGAATGCTACTGTGAACAGCTTTTAAGGTTCTGATTACACAGTATAATGAACACTCTATTTATTCAAGAACAACTCAAAGGAAAAACAATCTCAACAAATCAAGATACAGTATTTACAACATTATATCTTATCACGGAAAATTACAATATAGTGTTCCCAACAGCTTATCATTAAAATGGCCAAATAATTTTCACCAAAGTGGTCATAGTATTTAGAACAAAGAACAAAAGAACAATCATCTGATATCCCTAAGGAGGTTTGCCTTCTTACTTAGTCATTCAGTCATTTCAGAATACAAGTCAGTCTTCCACTCATGGGGCAACTAGGTTAACTTAATCAGTCACTTATTTAGCAGTCAGTTACTAAGTATCCCTAATCACTAAATACAATCATTAGAAAATACACAAACCCCCACACCCCTAGGTTGCTAGTAAACCACATTATCATCACAGCATTCAATATCCAAAGAGAGATCTTTTCTTCATCTTGACTCAGGGTGGTTTTTAAGATTCTCTGGATCCCCTTCCACTGTCCCAGCTCCTACCTGAATCCACCAAACAGTCACCTGGATTCAGAGGCAAACAGTTCCCAGGTCTTTGTCCAGTCCTCTGGGCAGTTCATGCTACACAATGAAGTTCACAAGGTCCAGTGCATCTCAAAACCTTCACAACTTCTGTTCCCAGGAATTCAAGGATCAACCAAGCCACAAACAAACAAAGTCTTAGCATCTGGTCATGCTTCCTCAGTGCTCCGGCTGTTCAATTGGCCCTAGTACCCAGAAAAATTCTCAGCCTTCCAGGCTGCAGAAGCCACACTGGCCTTCCAGGTGGCAGCAACAACTTCAGCCTTCCAGGCAGCAACTCCAGCCTTCACCAGATCTCTCAGCAGAACATCTTCTTCTACCAGGATCTTGTCAGGAGAAAATTCTGAATGTGCTTCTCTGGGGCTCTTCTTATACACACACACACAGACACACACACACACACACACACACACACACACACACACACACACACACACATATTGGCTTCCTGTTTCAGCCAATCCCTTCCTGTTATGTCAGCAATGGGAGACAGAGTTCACACCTCTTTCTTTCACAGAGGTTGATTAGTTACTAAGGACTAAGTACCTGCTTACTTGACATAACAAAAAGGGGTCTTCAAATTTAAATTAATTACCATTACACCTTCTGAGTGTGACAGAGATATGGAATTTCATACCCAATATAATAATGTAAATAATAATAATAGCTAACATTTATATAGCACATTAATGGTTTCTAAAGCACTTTTTCTTATATCATCTCTTTTGATCCTCACAATAACATTGTGAGTTAGGTGTTATCTTTATCCTTATTAAAGATGAAGAAACTAAGACTGACAAAGGTTAAGCTCTAGTAAATGTCTGAAACAGGATTCAAACTGAGGTCTTCCTAACTTGAAATTCAGTGCTCTAACCATTTTACCACCTGTTTGTCTCATTTTACTAATTGATAATCACTTTAGAATTCTGGTCACCCTCCAAAGGATATAATATCAAGTCAATTTATATACTAACAATTCCAACAATTGCCTCCAGGGATACACATAGTCTAGAAATATGTGATTATTTTTTAAAATAATTTTTAAAATATTCTAATAGAACTTTTCTCACTTCCTATGATCCAATTACTTTCATTTTGATTTATGGCTGACTGTTTTATACCAATGTTATGCTAATGAAAGTCTTACTCTACTTTTGTGAAGCATTTCTATCATTTCTTGTGTTCTGAGAGGTGAACTCTTCAATATTCTTGTGTAGGCTTCATAATTCCATCTGTATCTCGTGCTTATTACATTATGTTATCTGAGTAAGATAAAAGTCCCTAATAATAAATGGTGATTCATTCTTTATCATTAAGGCAAATAGAGCTATTTTTGACCATGTAGCAAAACTCATTTTTATGCTCTTTTTGTTTTTAACCTTATTTTGTCCAACTTAACAATACCTTTATTAGAGGAGACAAATTAAAATCACCTCTTCGTCAATGTAATGATATTCCTTTTTTTTTCCTTTAGAGAAATTAAACCAAGTAAAAACTAAAGCAGCCTCCTAACAATGGCTTTCTGGGGTTCTGTTCTGCTTTCAGAAAAATGCTTAAGGAGTCCTTAGGACTTTGTTTTCAAGATAAATCCTCCCATTCGAAAACGTTTGAGTTTGTGTTTTTGAAGTGGAGCATGAATAAGAGAATCCATTTAATGACATTCAGAATTAACTCATCTCTTTTTCTCCCTTCTGTCTCCTCTAGCTCTTCCTTTTTGTGGTTTGGAACTTTGAGCTCTACATGATACCCCTGGTTTTGTTGTTGCTACTGACGTGGAACTACTTCTTGATAAAATCAGGGAAAGATAACCGGCAACGTGACACGGTATGTCTTTACTTCCACCCTTGTGTTCTTGTTCTTTACTGTGATGAGACCAGCAATGAATTTGTTTTTTAAAGCAGAATTTCCATTCAAGTCAGGGCAAACATTTCATCAGTCTTTCCTTCTATACACAATGAAAAGTTTGCATGTGTTCTATTACTTTCTCAGTTTGGTTGAAACTAAAATGGAAAACACATACTAGAGAGTGCATTTGATCCTGGTTTTTATTTGTAAGGAGCTGGTTTTCATTTCAAATGAACACAGGAAAAGGAATATTTCTCTTCCCCTCTTGATATTTCCTATGTCTTACTGAATGCTAACACAAAAGCACATATAATTCTAGGAGCTGAAGGGACAGTAGGGAGAACATTTAATGTCTCCCAAATGATTCATGGAAATATAAACTAGATCCATTTTCTCCCCATAGTTCTTTTTGATTCCATACTAGCGAAAATGAGTCATTGATACTGGCTTAGGAGATTCCACAAAGTACCTTGAAAGGTACATTGTATTCTCCCAAGTTCTCAGTAGATTAAAAACTAGTTATGCTAATGGTTTAAGGTTGTAACTTAAAATAATTTGACCCCAGAGAAAGCTGAACCAAATCTCAAATCTCCTCTTCTCCACTTGTCTTTTTAAAAACTGTACTCACCTTTCCCATCTCTGTGCCTTTGTACAGACCATTCCCTAAGTCTGTCACCATCTCAAGGCTCAAGCATCAACTCCTCAAGAGGCCTTTCTTGATTCTTCCAGTTGTTACTATTCCCTCTCCAAAATTATTTTGTCTATATCATGTACATATTTTGTATTTACTTAGATGTGCATCTGATGTTAACCCGCCAATAAAAGGCAAGTTCCCTGAAGTTAGGTAATTTCATAGTTTTGTTTTCATGTCCCTAGTGCCTGCACTAGGCCTTAATAAATGCTCATTTACGTGAATATACTGTTAAGGAGGTTTTTTAGTCACAAAAGCAAAAGCAAATGGTTTCTCTGTAAGTCTTGGACAGTGTTCTTTCTGCAGACATTAGCCCATTGAGGAGGGTGTTGAGGATGAAGAAGGACTTATGGATATCTTCATATGGGAGAGGTATTAGATTTATTCTGTCTACTTAGTCCCAGAGAAGATAGCTAGGACTAGTGAGTAGAAATTATTAGCAGATAGATTTCATCTCAATATAAAGAAAAAAGAAAAACTCATTGTGACTAAGTTTGACCTCAGACACCTTAACAGAAAATGAATAAACAAAGACTCTATTTTAATCTGAAGACACTATGTGGTTAAATGGGAAGAGCCCTAGAGCTTGTCTGTACTTGGTTATTTTTTCATATTCTCATATAAATCCCTTATTTTTACAGGAAAATAAGGTTAGTTGCCCAAAATCTAGAGAAACCTCATTTAATTTCCCCACCTCTGACACTTAATTGGTGTTTAATTAGGAACAGTCATTTAAACTCTCTATATCTCTTTTGAGACTAAACAGAATAGGTCTGCCTTCTCTCTTCGTATTCACTGACAGGTGGATACTGCTGGAAAGTTTTGGTTTTTTTTTTTAAATAAATTTATTTATTTATTTTCTTCTTTACATCATTCATTTCCACAAGATTTTGAGTTACAAATTTTCTCCCCATCTTTCCCCTACCCACCACCTCAAAACAGCCATCCCACTGTATGCCTCCTCCCCCAATCTGCTCTCTCTTATGTGTTCCCCCTCACCCCTCTGAATTTCCATTAGGGCAGGATGGATCTCCCTGCCACAATGCCTGTATATCTTAATTCCCAGTTGGATGTAGTTAATTATTATTATATATATATACATACATACATATAGATAGATAGATAGATAGATAGATAGATAGATAGATAGATATAGATATAGATACACACACACACATATTTTTAACATTTGATTATAGAGCTTTAAATTCTAGATTCTTTCCCTTCCTCCCTCATCACCCACCCCCCACTGGAAGGACAAGCAATTAAATACAGGCTGTACATGTATAATTATACCGAACATCTCCATAGTGGGCATATTGTGAGAGACTGATTATATGTCCCTCCTTCCTAGTCTGAGCCCCCACCTTGTTCTGTTCTCTACCCCATCCCTGTCCCTGTCTCTTTACAGAAGTATGTGCTTCCAGCAACCCTCCCCCCCCACCCTGCCCTCCCCTCCGTCATTCCACCTCTCATCCCCATCCCCCTACTTTCCTGTGTGGCAAGATACCCAGTTTAGAGCGTATGTCATTCCTTCCCTAAGCCAAATTCAATGAGAGTAAGGTTGACCCTTTCCCTTTTGCCTCCCTGTTCCTCCCCTCCATTGTAACAGTTATCCCTTGCCTCTTCTACATGAGATGATTAACCCCATTCTGTCTCTCCCTGTATCCTCTCATTCTATTCCTCTCCCACCTCAGAATTTCACCTTGTAAAATATTGTCCCTTCCTATTCAATTGATCCTGTGCCCTCTATGTACACATATATACACATATTCAGATATGTGTTCATACGCATATATAAACCCTCCTATGTAGACATATGTGTATGTATACGTATATGTATATATATATGTGTGTGTATATATATATATATACATATATATATATTTGTATTCTCTTCAACTATCCTCATACTGAGAAAAGTTTCATAAGTTACAATTATTGTTTTTTCATGTTGGCATGTAAATAGTTCAACTTTGATAAGTTCCTTATGATGTCTTTTCCATGTTTACTTTCTCATGCTTCTTGTATTTGCATGTCAAATTTTCTTTTCAGTTCTGGTTTTTTCATCAAGAATGTTTCTCACTGAATGACCATATTTTCTCCTGAAATGTTATACTCAGTTTTGCTGGG
>CM053580.1:240487447-240507870 GCA_028627135.1 Pseudochirops cupreus | reverse complement strand
TGCTCTACCAAAAAGTGACATAGGAGAGAATAGACTGGGGGAGGGGGGAAATACTGGGATGGCTGTTTTGGGGTGGTGGGCGGGGGAAAGACGGGGAGAAAAGATGTAACTCAAAAAAATTTAATAAAGAATCTCATAACAAAATGCCAAAACATTATTAGTCTGTAAAAGCAACAAGCAGCCTACCTCACACTTTCTGCAAACCAGCTGTGAGCCTGATGTGCAAGAACTGCACAAAGAAGGCCTAGAGAATGGGCCTCTTCATTTGCAAAACTCAAACTGTTCCCACACTGCACAAACGTGTAATTGGATACACACAATTGCTCCACAAATGGGCAGCCAGAACCACCCAACACAACAATTTATTTTTAAATTTGGCAGAAAAGTGTTGTCTTAGGGAGACTGGCTTTGTGTGGAGTTTCAGCTCTCCAAAGAGTTTTTAATGCCAAGCTATAAACCCCTAAAAATAGGGATTTTTAATGCAGATGACACCCTGCTGATATCTCCACAATAGCCTCACAATGGATATCACCATCCCATTTGATCTCTAAGCCTCAGGGGCACAAAGGTGCTTTACAAACCCCTAGTGGAGGTCTAAATATTGTCCTGGGGAGTCACTCTAGCACAGGTAAAGTTTGGAGTGCCTTGAAAAGAAGACTCAATTAGAGTTTTACAATTAGCCACAATACGAATTTCCCTCCTTCCCCTATTTCTGAGCAGAGCATTCAAATTTCTGAAAGGCACAAGGGCTGTTGACCCAAAATTTCAGTAATCTAGAGACTTCAGGATAGAAACATGGGTATTAATAATGGATCTCTAGGCTTTTCTGGTATCCTGAAAAAAAGTGACTCAGAGGCTAAGGATTTTCCATAACTTCCTTTGTAGTCTAAAACCTGGGCTAAGTCAACACTAGGTAACTATAGAATTGACAAGCTGAACTCTTCCAAACAGACCACAGAATAGCCCCTGGAGAATAACCACTACATTTAATGATTGTACAAAACTGTGACCTTGTCCTGAGAATTCAAATAGCATCTGCCATTTACAAGTAGAGCACTTCAGTTAAATACTTTGCTAAAAAAAAACCCAAGGATTGCCATTCTCAGATTCCAAGCTTTTTCTCTTTAAATAAACCTGAAGTAATCACTACATACCTAGTTTGATTTTTAGGAATACATTAAAAACTGACCAAACCTTTTGCAGCAGTGATACTACAAAAATCTGGCATTGCTTTGAAGGAGGAATGCTATTTCCCAATAACAATGGAATAAAAAAAGGAATGATACATTATGTTAAATAAGGGGTGTGTGTGTGTGTGTGTGTACATAAACATATATATATATATACATATATGTACACACACACACACACACACAAGTTTTCAGGGGGAAAAAAATCTTAGAACCTCTCTCAAATTTTCTCTCCAAATTATGCTTCCCGATACTTTGCTTGAAATCAGGTAGCATTAATCAAACAAAGGAAGGGCACCAGGGAAATCAGAAAGATCTAATGCAAGCAGTTAAAAGTGACATGACCTTCTGTAATGTCACTTGTCACAGACTTATATGCCACACAGTGGAAGAAGGTCTTGAAAGAAACAGATTCTTGGTACTATTCCTTGAATGTAATACTAATACAGATGACATTTTAAAAAACACACGTAGAAGGCCTCAAATGTGGTATGGCAGCTATATTATGGCCAAACAGTAGGCAGAGAACATTTAAAATTAAAGCAAAATATTTCTTCTTTTGTCGTCAACATCTGTATAAAAATAGTTGCTTGTCAAAAAAATTGTGCATAGTAGAACTTCTGACAACAAATGAAAGGTTCCTTAAAATTCAATCAGTTTGCATCCAGAAATATAGCCTGTGACCTGTACTGGAGCATCCCTTGTTAGCAATCATTTTTGTAGTATTCCCGTTTAGCCATGCTTCCTATTTTTCAAAGGAATAAACCTTAATTTTAATGGAAAGCCTGAGAAATGAAGTTGACAACTAAAATAAAAAATTTGACAATTTCTTTAGTAGTGGTCCACAAGGAAAAAAAAAAGATTTATGAAAGGGAAAGATGTGAGAGAGGATGAGACTGAGGAAAAAGCTGAAAGAGGTAGATAAAAGAAAAGTAACCCCCATGACCAACGCAAGAGACTCCAATGCCCGTTTCTTAATACCACTTTAGAAGTCTATTAAATTTTTTTTTAAACTTAGAGACAAAATGGAGTTTCAAGATCTATGAATAATCTTTAAAATCCTTCTGTTATGATTTTTCTTCAGGAGAAAGTCCTCCCCTAAATTTGCATTCTTCAAGTGAAAAGTGTCAAAAGGAATTGCTTCTTGAGATCGTTCCATTTTGGATATCTTAGGAAAAGAGGTATTCATTCTAGTTCAACCACAACATTACAAACATGGAATGTGGAGTGAGGGGGTGGGGCTGGTGGGAGTGGAAACTATGAATTTCTTTCTCTCTTTTGTCTCTGTCTTGCTGTCTGTCTCACTTTTCCCAGCAGAAATAGTCTGTGTATTAAATGGGTATTCTTCTATATTCTTAGTGAATACATATACAATTCAAATCACTTCTTTCTAGGAGAGAATGTAAAGAAACAACATCTGAAGGAAAGAAAAAATGACTTTTTCCAGATGTATTTAACTGATGCTCTTTTTTTAAATCAAAGAAAAATTGTTTCACAGGAAAGAGGTTTTATATGTGGCAAATATAGACCATCAAATGTATATAGATGTAAAATTTGGGAATGTTATAAATTAAATGAATATGCTCACTATTCCGATATGAAGGAATTTTGTGTGAATGGTATTCTTCAGCGTAGCCTGGAGTTCATTTAGTTCACTCTGGCTGCACATAGCTTAACCACAACATGCATTTGTGTGTCAATGGATTTACTATACTTGTGTGTAAATGTAATATAAAATTATTGAATGTGTATGGATTGAGAGGATGCATTAAACCACTCAGACTATTTCAGGTCACTTGAAAGTACCTGGGGTCAAGCCGAAGACTTTCCTAGTCAATAAGCCTGTTATAACTGTGTTTATCTGGTCATTTCCCCATCAGGACACCTGCTTCTTGCCAGACTTTTGAGGGGGGACTCTGATGAAATGAATAGTTCAATTAAACCATGCACAAAATTCATATTGCATTTACAATAAAAATAAGAATCATAAACAGGTCTGCAATGTAAGTTCTCATCTGGTATCTCTCAAAAACAACTGCATGGATGATGGCCGCTTAGTTTGATTCACACTATTAAGGATTTGACCTTGGAGCATTTCAGCTACAGTAGTCATCAAGATAACTGAACCACTAGATGTAATAATAATTAGTGTGATAGGCTTGCCAGTAAGACGGAATATATTGCAGTACAAAAGAAGGCAGATTAAAAAAAAAAGAAAAGAAAAGCATTAGTACTTTACTGCTAAAAGACTTCCTGATTTTTACAGAGACACTCAAATACAATTATTTCTCCTTGCAGAATGCATTTCCTTGGCTCATTCTGGGAAGTGCTCATGTTGTAATTTAGGCTGATTCTTAATAGGAAATGTGGCTTTAATGTGGCTATCAGATGCCATTTGATGCATGCCACTGATTACATGCAGCCCTGTACTCTGAATCATCAACAACAGAATTCTTATATGCAGAATAATATGTTTTGCTGAAAGGTGCCAGGACAGTAAATTCACTTTATTGGCCAACAGCACGGAACCTTTTTTTCTTTAAGTGTCAGCTTAATACAGAAAAACCAAACACCTCAGCAGTTAAAGATAGGCTAAATAATAACTAATAAAAATTATATAATAAGTATAAGCATCTTAAGTGTATTTCTTTTCATATTCCATCGTCATTGCTCCTAAATAATCGTTCTTATATTTACACAAAGCTCTGTGAACAGGATACTTGCCTTTATTTGAACTATGTCTCCATCTAAAGGCATGATACTGTATTGGTTTTTTGTTTTGTTTTTTGTTTTTTGCTTCCAGGCAAAATTCTGATGCAGTTGCCTTTAGGAGATTGTATTTTTAAAATTTAGTTTAGTAGAAAAAAAGTGAAAAAAATATATTCAAGCCCCACCTACAATAAACTTTTATAATAGTTATGTTTTCCTACATTATTTTGTCAACCAGAAAAGTTAAAACTTAGGGTTTTCTAATAGAATTTAAAAGGTGACTATATCAATGATTGACCTCTTTTATTCAATCAAGTTTAATAATTTTTGCTGACCAAATATTTTTACTAAATTAATAGCATTTTAACAATTTAAATGAAATTGAAAACAAGTATCTCAAGGCAAGATATTTTAAGCAAGGATGAGAATTTCATTCACCAATTGTGACTTTATGGCAAAAAGGGCACTATTTTATATGGCTTAAAACAGTCTTAAGACTACTTGGTTTCTAAATTGTGCCAGCGACTACCTTATTTGTGTCAAAAACCTTTCAGACAGACATGATGAGCACTTGGATATGAGCCATCTCTAAAATGTGCGTCCATCTTCTGATGTATACGCATTTCTTTATATATTTTGTTATGCTCAGATCAGAAATATTTCCAACTATTGGAAACTTTGTAAGCAAGAAATTCTTTTCAGGAAAAAAAATGTATCGATTTGCTCATGTGTTAGATAGAAAGCATTTTTGAAACCACCATACTCTTTTTTGTATAGTTTGGGCCTTCTGAGAGTTGATTTGAAAACAATAGACCATTTATCTTTGCTGAGAAATTAATGAGGTACTTAGAGAACCACAACAATTTGTTGGGCTGCATTAAGGGCTATAAAAGTTCTTTTAAAAAAAGCCCAATCCTTAAGTGGTTTGTGAAGGGGAAAAAAAAAATCACAGTGAGAAAATTTTCTGACAATGATTTTTTTTCTTTTGCCTAGAATATTTTGAGGCATCATGAGAACATTTTGTAAAAATTTTAACTTTAAAAATGGAGTATGTTTTGAATGTCAAAAAATTATGCAACCAGAAGACTTCTGTTCTTCCCTTAAGCCCTTATTCCTAGGAATAATAAATGAAAAAGATTATGATTTTCTCTGTAAAAAAAAATGCTGAACCCCCAAAAGGAGATACTGCTGGTTTCAGACCCACAATGCCCCACCAAGACTCGAGTGAATTTCTGTGTTGGATACCGGTATAAAAAGCTAGAATGTACATGATTATAATGAAACTTCAGGCAAAACCTGCTTAACAGTTGTCATGAGTTTCCCTATAGCAGAAAGCAGCTCTCTCCAGTCTAGGAAAAGACCAGCTAGCCAACTTACCGTTTCTTCTTTATGTAGTGTACTGTGCTAAATTAGGGCATAATGCATTTATAATATTTATAGTACCAACATTTAGTTAAATAATCTTTATGTAAGATTTATGTTGATATTTTTATTTCTCATTTAATGTCAAATTATGAAGAACATGTTTCATAAAGATAATTCTCCATTTAAATTCATCAGCCCATTAAATATTAAAATTATGTTTCTGATGCAATCTAGAACAAATTTGTCCAGCTTCAGTGATTATTTGCACTCATAAAAATTAGGCTTGATTAATAAAATTTAAATGCTTGATTAAGTTGACATTTTCATGTTTCATCCTGATTTATTAAAATTAGTCCCTCTCTCCTGGTCTGGCACAGTGATGGGAGTTTACCTTTCCATTTCTCACATGCCAGATCTTGAATAAAGAAGGGTAAGAATAAGCTCATAGGTTCTGGAAAATGGTGGTTTTCAGTAGAATATTTTATCCTTAAGTTCTTGTTGCATCTGTTTTTCATGTTCTCACAAAGCCCAAAATGAAGGTTTGATTATAACATGTCTAGAAAGGTTTCCCTTTCCAGTCACTTATGGCTGTGAGCATGAGCTGCAAGACAGAATGTATTTATCATATTTCTGCAAAACTCAAAAGCCAAGAAGCTTTAAACTGTGGAAGAAGACTACTTTAACAAGAGAATCTTTATATACTTTACCAACTGAATCTATGTCTTCCCAATCATTTCCATTGCAATCATTTTACTTCGAGCTCTCATCTCTTTTCTCTTACACTATGCAAAAACCATCTAACTAGTATGGTGACTTCCATTTGCATCTTTGCTTCAATGTATCCTTTTCACTACTGCCAGATCTTTTCCCGTAGGACTGTTACCATCATGTAAATCTACAAAAGTGAAAATTAAAAAAAAAACAACACTGCTGTGACTTCCCATTGCCTACGGAAAAAATTTTTACTCTCTATATTGGCATTTGATACCCTCTTAGATCTGGCCTCAACTAACTTTTCCAACACCATCTCACACCCTATTTTATGTCATCTATATTCCAGCCCTAGTAAACATTCTCCTTCCTCTTTTCTTGTCTTGCCTTCTCTCATCTCCATTTATTTGTTGATACCCTCTGCTAAGTTTTGGAAGAGTTTTCCATTTGTGTCTACTGAGGTATCTCCTTTTTTTTTAAGGTTTAAGAGGCCACCTCCTCCAGGAAGACGTCCCTAATGTCTCTTCCAGGTAAAAAAGAAAAAAAATTATCTTTCTTCCCTCAGCTATCTTGAAGCTCTTCTGCAGAACTTTTTCCTTGAATTTCCGCCATTTCCCCTCTCATCACAGTTATGCCTCTGACTCCTGACTCCCCTTTCATTCCAAACTAGATGTTAAGGTCCTTGACCACAGAACTTTATTGTTTTTTTGGTGGGGGGAAGGAGAAATGATCCTCAAGGTTCAGCACTGTGCCCTGAAGATGGTACACACTTAACGTTTTCTGAACTGACTTAAAAAACAAACAAACCAATTTTTTTTTTTTTTAGTTCTGAGACCCCTGTGGGATTTGGAGAGAGCTTATGGTCATATAGAAACCTATGAAAACACTATTCACCTTTATATTCTTTTGAAATGTCTTATTAATGATGTTTTCTTTTTTACATTATTGTTATTCCCCAAGGACTTCTCTCCTCCCATCATAGCCAACTCAAATTAACAAGCGTTTATTAAGTAACTACTGTATGTGACAGGGACTGTGGTAAAGCACTGGATATACAAAGAAAAGCAAAAAGGTAGTCCCTGCTCGTAGGGAGCTCAGAGTCTAATGGACTCTCCCTTAAAACATATAAAATAAAGGTGATGTCTGAAGGAGCAAGCCTCATTCCACAACCAGGATACTAGTGCCAATCTACTCTGGGCATCTTGCCAACTGCTGTGCTGATCTGTGTGCACCACTCTAACTTGCATCCCTTTCTCTGGGGTGAAATCCAATCAATGTTACCATCACTACTGGGAGAGATGTGACAATTTACTGCCCTGCTCAGAATCCCTAGGTTTCCTACATTTCTTTAAACTAAAGCTCTCTTACCTGGTCATTACTCCCCACTCTCATGTACTCATTCATATCAACTCTATTTATCAATCTGCAGTCCATATTCATCTCTACTGTGCCCATCTTTCATGCCCACCTATTTTGTCTAGGCTGATTGCCCATCAATCTTCATTCATTTGCCACCCTAACTGGTCTACTTGCATTCCCCGTGTAAGACAGAACACATTCCATCTTTTCTTCTTTGCATATACCGTTCCCCATACCTGGAACTTCTCCCTCTTTACTTCCGTCTCTCAGAATCCCTAAGGAAGGTTCAATTCAAGTGTTACCTCCTTTTCAAAAGGCCCCAATTATGAATGCCCTTCTCATCACTGTATTTTTGAGAGGAATATGGCCTACGTTTACATATATAATAATGGCTAACTTTTGTAGAGGACTTTGAAGATGGCAAAGTGCTTTGCAAACAGTATCTCATTTTCTAGTCACAACTGCATTGTGAGGTAGGTGCTATTTTTAATCACATTTTGCAAATGAGGAAACTGAAGCAGAGGAAAGTTAAGTGACTTGCCCCAGGTCATAGAGTTATCTATGAACAGGGTGTATCTCTCTAGTAGAGTGACAGGGATTATGTCTCTCTTGTATTTGTACCCCAAGAACCTAGCACTGTGCTTGGTAAATAATAGGTACTTAATAAATGCTTGTTGATTGAATGACTGGTCATTTCACTGACCAGGGTTTTGAAGTTTTTCACTCTTGTTTTCCTATACATTGTCATTGAAACTTTGTTTTCAAAACACGCTGATAATGACTGTCTTCCTAGACAAGATAAACCTTTGTAAGTTTACCCAGTAAAGTGGGAAGTAAGTCTTCTCTATCTAGTAGAGGTTTCCCTAATCAACTGTAAGCTCCTTGAGGGCAGGGACTGCCTTTTTCTTTTTCCTATTTGTACATCCATTGTTTAGCACAGTTATCAGCACGAAGCAGGTGATTAATAAATGTTTATCAAACTGAACTGAAATAACACCATTCAGTCAAGAAACATTTATTTATCTACCACGTACCAGGCAGGCACTGTGCTAAACATTGGAGCTGGAAGAGGCAAGGAAGAAGTCCTCAATCTCAAGGAGCTCAGAGTCTAAGGGGGGCAGACAACATGAACACAGTTGTGTATATACAAGGTATCTACAATGTAAATGGGAGGTAATTTTCCATTTTTCAGTGAGGGTTGGGAGTGGCAGAAGACTGGAAAAAGCCTCTTTCAGAAGGCAAGATAGACTATAGCATAGGTTCATGACCCTATATCCTACAAAAGAATCTAGCTGGTTGGGAATGGAAAAAATTATCAAACAGCATGGGATAGTGGCAAGACTGTTTGAAGACTTTATAGAGTATATGACAGTATTACTTATAAATTCCCTACCACTAATGACTTGACTAATGAAGCAATGGCAGACGACTGCACAGGAAAACTTGGCTTGATTTATAACAGCAGTTCTCAAACTTTTTGGTCTCAGGACCCCTTTACATCTTTAAAAATCACTGAGGACTCAAAGAACTTTTTGTTTAGAGGGGTTAAATCTATCAATATTTACTGTATTAGAAACTAAAATGGATAGTTTTAGAATATTTATCAGTTGATTTAAAATAACAATAACAAATTAATTATATATTAACATAATATATTCTTTATGAAAAATAACTACATTTTTTTCTGAAAAAAACTGAGAAGAGTGACATTCTTTTACATATTTTTTGAAATCTCCTTAATGACTGGCTTAATGGAAGACACCTGGATTCTCATATCTATTTCTGTATTCAATCTGTTGTGATACGTTGTTTTAGTTGAAGTATGTGAAGAATACCCAGCCTCACACAGATAGGTGATTGGAAAAGGGGGGGTAGATTTCAATAGGCAGATAACATCTTAGTGTTAATATGAAAATAGTTTTGATCTTGCAGACCCTCTGAAAGGGTGGTCCCCCAGAGGGCAATGGATCATACTTTGAAAATGGCTGACAATGTTATAAGGGAAAATGCCTAATACAGGGTAGTAGTGATCTCTGCCTCTTTATTTTGGGATGAATACAGAAACAATGAACAGACTGGATAGTTACAGATGTGGCTTAGTTTGCTAAGTGACAAACAAATACCATGCATGTGTAGGGGGGTTTAGAACGCTTTATATTGAGAAATAGTTATTTTCTATGACCTCCTCCTCCCCCCTCCCCATGCATTCTGATTACAAAACTCTTGAAGTTATCGGATTCCTAATAATAAGTCCTCATTTAGGGATACTTCCCTGGGCTGACAAAGTCCTATCATTTGCTTTCTACTTCTGTTCTTTTAATTGAGGCTTTCCAATTTCATGTTACCTTCCCAAAGCAGGGACGATAAGTTTCCACAAAGATCTTATGAAAACCGTTTGCCATTACCACCCACTACACAAAGCTCTGCGCCCATGTTGGTAATGTGGACTAGTCATGAGGCCATGAGTCAGCTAGACTAGAGGCCAATGAGTCAGCATTTGTAACTGTGCCTTGTAGTACAAAATCTCTCTTTTGAGTGATCACTTGGTTAAAGCAAATTGTCTCTTTTAGAAAATTAATATATGAGTCTTTAATAGAACCTTTACTCCTTATGCTTTTTTTTCTGTTAAAAAGGGACAGTATTCATGCACAGTTATCTCTTCCATATTGTGGTGGTTAGTGGCATGGTTCTCCTTCAATCTGGAAAAATCTACATAGAAGTTTTTGGCCATGACTCTGCACCAGAGAAGTCTGAATATTTTCCTTTTCTTTTATGGGGGTGTTTACAGTACCTTATTGTAAAATTTGGGTTAAGTATTTTTCTGTGTCATCTGTGGCTTCTGCAAAAGTCCCATTTAATTTCTTATGCCAACCTGTGATATATTGAAACCATGATGGGAAAAGTTATAATGTAGAAGGGATAACTATATCATTTTTCTTCTATTATGCTAAAACCTCATTTTAAGAAATTACTAGCAGAGATCCTGTTGAGGATTAGGGCAAAGAAGGGGTTGATTAAGCTTTTGAATATTAAAGGCTAACCTAGGGATAGGGACTGTACTTGTTACTTTATGGATATAAGGAACTCCCAGGTGAAGAAACTCCACCTACTAATGCAGGCTGGTGCATTCTCTTCTATTTCTAGTGTTAAAGAAAGGGCGTTAAGAGGTTAGAATAAGTTATTTAGGGTCACATGGCCATGGTGTGTCAGGGGCAGGATGTGAACAGCCTGGCTCTATGGATAGATTTCAGGTGGTCCATAAATTTGGATGGGGAAAAAAATTTACAACTTTACTTCAGGGTTAGCGGTTTTCTTTGGAGTCTAATGTATTTTATGTATTAAAAACATGATTCTGAGGAGTCCACGGTCTTCATCAGATTGCCAAAGAGGTCCATGACCCCAAAAGTTTAGGAACCTATGCCCTACAATCATGCTGACTCTCAAAGACAAATGCACACTTTCAGATTCCAGGTGCAAACTGAGGTATGTACAAGCTTCACTGAAACATGTGAAAACACATTAATGGTCAGCTCTTTTTTCTTTCCACAGACACACATATGTGCTTTTCTGCTTATAAAAAGTACAGAACAAATGTGGATAAGAAAGGAAGACTAGATTGAATGGGTGAAATTTTATATATCTATATATATCTATATATCTACATCTATAACTATATCTATATATATATAAGTATCCAACATATCGGCAATAAAAAAATAAAGAAAACATGGTATGGTAAAAAACTATTCATAGGAAGGAAGGACTGTCCCCAAGGAAGGAACATGCAAGATGGATCCCTCATTAGCAGATAAACAAGGAGAAAATCTATGTGTGAGAGCATAAATATCTACTTGAATCTTTACTTTCCTCTTTAAAAATGTTCATTCTTGAATGACAAATGATTCAACGTTAACCAGGACCTAAAGTCAGAATGGGCCTTGGAGGTCATTTATTCCAAAAAACCCTTACTAAAATAAGGGAAATTGAAGTCCAGATAAATTAGTGACTGGTTTGAGGACCCACAGATTCTCTCTGTTCCCAATCTCAAACTCTTTCTACCATGTTGTTTTGTCTCCTTTTTTGATCGTTGGGCTGACTGGTCAGGTCCATATCATCCCTATGGACAGGAATTACATAAAAAGCTTTTTAGAGAGAAGGTGGAAAGAAATGAGATACAATGTAGCTGCTCCCTTTCTTTTACTGGTGCTGAGTATTGATTAATGATCACAGGCTGGAAACCCCGTATCTGCTCTTTTTGGGAAGGAGTAGGGCTTTTTTACCTAAAGAAAAGTAAAGAGGATGCTTATGAACCAGATCTGAAGAAGGAAATAACAGTATCTCGTAAGTATATATTTCACAGTTTATAAGGGCAGCTAGGCGGGGGCAGGAGATGTGCTGAGCCTGGAGTCAGAAAGACTCCTCTTCTTGAGTTCAAATTCAGCCTTAGATGCTTACTAGCTGTGTGACCCTGGGGAAGTCACTTGATCTTGTTTGCCTTAGTTTCCTTATCTGTAAAATGAGTTGAAGAAAGAAATGGTAACCCATTTCAGCATCTCTGTCAAGAAAACCCCAAACGGGGTTATGATAAGTCGGACACGACCGAACAGCAGCATTACAGTTCACAAGGTTTATAAAATCCCACAACCCTGTGACATAAATGGCACAAGTACCATTATCTATATTTTACTTGCCACTGGACTCTGATGACAACTTCAAGGAATGCTGCCTCATTTAAATCCAATTTATTTGAGAGTCAGTTGTCATTTTGGTCCTCTTGGGTACAAAGGACAAACAACAACAACAAACGAGAAAACTGAACCTGAAAGAAGGGAAAAGACTTCCTTGAGATCCCAAAATAAGGGAGCAAAAGGAGGACAAAAGGCTTTTTGCCCCAATTCCCCTAATCATTTCATCATACTATATTATTTCTCTGTGAGGAAAGAAGGAATATTCATTTTTAGATAAATTTGCAGAGCTCAGCACTTCTATCTGGAACTTTCTGACCTTGAACCAAGTACATAGAAGGCTTACGGTCCTTGCTACTTTCAAGTATTGAAAATTTCTGCTTGATTTCAGGAGGCACTAGCAGCATTTATTTTTCCCCCTTTTCTTAGGACCTTCACAATCATCAACAAGCACGAAGCACAGACTTAATGGATCAGAGATGCAGGATTTTATTCACATCCTCTGGCATGACCAACGTGGAGACTGTTTGGCTTGGACTATACAGATTTGTTATAACATAAGGCTTCTCCTTGGGGACGGAGTGTGGGATGTGACTGGCTAGTGGGTAATGATAGCTACGTACAAAAAAAGAACATCGACTCACAGCATTTTCCCAAGTGCTTTGCAAGTGGAGGCCACTGCTACACAAGAGACGTGTCACAGCAAAGCTTTGAAAAGCTCATCAGGACTTGAGAGACACTTCCATTTGTTACCAAAAAGATCCAAAGTTGGAGTTCCTTGAAACTGATTTTGTCCATCGTAGCATCAAGTTAGTTATGTGTACAGTTATGGGAGCAAAGTCAGTGATTTGGATCATCAGTTCAAATGACTGCTAATAAACGAAGTTTATGAGGACAAGATTCTTCCATTACCAATGCCAGGGGCATTGTCAATGTAGAGATGAGTGCTGGACTTGTGGTGAATAGATTTCTTGATAAGAAAGGAATAACTTTTAGCATTGTTTGATGGGGGCTAGTGAAGGGCTCTGATATCCTTGAGTACCAGGCAGATACTTTTTTTCCTAAGGTATTTTAACAAGGGTGGATGTAGCTTGATTCATCATCTGTCATAGTAAGATGGTGAGTCAGTGAATGATTTCATTGATCCATGCTAGAGTTCAGTCTTCTATGCCTCAATTGATTGGGCAATTAAGATTGTTATATAGCTAGAATAGCATAATAGCAAAGAAAGATGAGGAGCAAACTTTTCAAGGAGTGAGTGTGGTAGGTGGGCATGTAGATGCATGTGTTTGCCAATGGATTTGAACAGTTTTCACACATCAGAGAAATCTGAAAAAAATATTTCTTTGCTAATGTGATTTTTTTTTTTATGCAGCTCTGCTCTGCTTAGCTAGAGTTCTCCCATCTTCCTTACTCTTGTTGACTTAGATGAATTGCAGATAGCTCTCTGGGACATACATTAAGTGCTTGACCACAGCTTCCTTCCCTTTGGGAAGTAGTGACCTGTACTTGTCAGTGCCAGCACTAGGGGTGTTAACATTTGCCAAGCAGTGCCACATGAGGGTAAATCAAGAGACAGCTGGGGTTGTCTTATTACCCTTAATAACTTTTGGATAATTTGGAAATATTACATTGAGGATTTCGATTTTTTTTATATGGATAACTGATTTCATTGATAATAGCTAACAGTGCTGAAACTCCTACCACTAGTATAGATGAGTAACTGCTTTGTATTTTAGTCTTAGAGAATTGCCTGGGGCATTGAGAATTTAAGTTACCTGCCCAGTTACGAGTTACAAATAGCCAGTGTGTGTAAGAGGTGGTACTTAGAGCCGTAGTATTCTTGAATAAGAGGCTGACCCTCCAGTCACTAAGCCAGGCTACCTCTTGTGTTGAAGATACCACATTCTAACACATACTGGGAACTATCTATTTTTTTTCTCCTAGGGAAAGAGGACTGGATTAGCTCTCAGAAGACTTGACATCTAGAATCTCTTTTCTGCCACTGTCTTTCTATGACCAAAACTCATGGTCTCAGTTTTCGTATCTCTAAAACTAGGGAGCTGAGTTGGATAATCTTTAAAGGCAAGCTCCATAAGTCTATTATGAATATATAAGGTAGGCTGAACACCAGGGTGGAGAGTTATATTATTCAGTCATTTTGTCTTTTAATTGAGAGTGTTGCTTGCTCTTCTGTACACCAGGGTTCAAGCTGTACTTCAAAGGGGAGAATGAGGTGTTCCATCCTGAGAGGAGATAGAGTGACCCCAATACCTGGGTGAACCTTTGTGTATGCAGAGGCAGGAGAGCTGTAAAACAAGGAGACAAGCCTGAAGAGGAGGAGTTCCTGATTTGGTACATTATTGCTGGAAGAGCTATAATTATCATACAGATCATTGCTTGGTTCTCTGGAAATTTGTTGACTCATATCTAGAAGGCTTGGAACAAACTCTATTTACTGACAATGCTACACCTAGGAGAAGCTCACTGAGCAGAGGACAGGACAGACAATGAAGATCTCACCAATGGAAGGTGCAGAGCGGACAATACCAGGGCACTATAACAAAAGAGCAGCCAGTGATAATATGCATACCATCCTAACAGGAACTTCAAAGTAGTAGAAAGAAATATAGTTGACTTATTGAGAACAGCTCATGCTGTATGCTCTATCATGTATGATAGAACTCCTCCTCACAGAACTTTAGGACTCTGTGATTTAGCTGCTATTGAATTGGTGACTGTTTTTAATGAATAAAACTCTTTTCTGAGGCATTGTAGCCAATCTTCATGAATGTAAGGGAGCAAATACCAAATACTGGACTAGCTAGTGAAGAGATTTCCCAGGTTTTTTGGTGAGAACTCTTACCTATAGAAATATGATATCCTTATACAGTAAACCAAGTCTTTTACGCCTAAAACATTTCTTGACTCGAGTTTTCTATGTAATATTGACTAAAACAGAAGACCATCCAATCCCACTCCTGACATTTTAATGAAATACTCAAGGAGTAACTGTCATTCACCAAATTTTGGATTGTGGTATAGGAGTGTTTAAAAAAAACTCTCAAACTAGAAAAAGAAAGTTGTTAATCTTGAACATACATCTGTCTTGCCTACTACCTTTTGTGTCTTTAGGAATGAATGTTTCTCTTATATTGTCCCCAGAGAGTTCAGGTAGGCACAACAAGATAAGATGTATTCAGTAACCATTATAAGACATTTCTCTAATTAGGTTGCTATTGAAAGGAATGATGATGGAAAAGCAGTACACTTTTTTAATCTACCTTGATTTGAAAGATCTCCCAGAGAAGAGATTCTATAGCCTCATCTTGTAAATGATCATAATGCTAAATGACTCATTCTATTGGATATCATAATCTGACAACTAACGTGGTAACAGCAGAACATTTATCCATCTATATATTTCTCATCTCTTGCAGAAATTTCTTCCTCCTACTTCTTTCCTTTTTGTGTTATGGCAATATTACTCTCCCTCCTGTCTCTCACAGATATAAAGTTAAAGGGCACTTGGATTTGTTCCTCTCCTACCTCCTCTCAACAATGTTATATTATTCATCCAACCACCTCAGTATCCTGAGAATCATATTTTTAGCCACTGCTATAAAAGACTTTATTTTTCATGAAAAACAAAAAGAGATGTTAACTTCTCTAGCAGAAATGTCTCTAATAGGCGTCTCTAGATTAAGGCCTCTGGCTTTAGATCAAATAACTGCTTTCTGTATCTCAAATTTTATCTCCCACATGTGGTGTGGTGACTGACAGGGCTTGATGGTGTTTTGGGGGACACTGTTAAGGATCTTCAGGTCAAACATAAGCTTGTGATTTGCTATGCAGGAATATCTCTTCTCCATTGCATGGCTGCCTACAGCCACATTATGCCTACTGGGTAACATGGCAGATAACTGTTGAATGAAAAATGGAAATCAACACCATGCTGTAGAATAGAGAATCTGGGTTCTAAATCTTGTGTATTTTGAGGGATATCTGGAATTAGTGCGGGACAGCCTTCTTTGTGAGCAACAAGTTCAAAGGCACAATTGGGTTCGCCAGGAAACATATAATTAGATAAACAGAATTTAAGAGTTACGTAAAGTCTCAGCTGTGCCAGTGTCTGAGAAGCTGAATGAAACTTTGTGACTGCAGCACTGAGCGTCTGGAAAGCAGAGAAATGGATATGTGTGTTTTGGGCAAGTAAGAGGCAATTACTAGGAGTTATGGAGTGTAGTTGGCATTCCATGAGAGTTAGACTGCAGAGTCCTACCCAGAGGGCTGTGCAGTGGAATAAAATAATGTCCATGGCACTTTGGAAAAGAGGGAGCCTGTCAGAACAAATGTGTTAGCAGGAAAAGATTTAGGAAATCCTACTTTGTTGCTATATTTTACACAAAACAATGTGGCAGTCTCATAAGTCATATTAATTTGAACCTTTCAATAGGCTTAGGAGGAAGCCTTAGGATTTTATGAGACTGTATGGAGGATATACAATGAATTACTTTAGAAGAGAAACCAAGGCTGAGTGCCTTTTGGAGGAGATGGCTAGCTTAAAAAGCCTGTGTTTCCAGTGTTTCTCATTTGAAGCACTTAAAACAATTGCTCATTTCTGTAAGGAAGACCTCTCCTGGGATTAAAAAAAAAAAGCTCAAACTAAATAATAAAAATTGTTTTCTTATTTGCAAATAACTTCAAATCTTGTAGGGACTGAGAAAACGTGCTCGTTTGGGAATCCAAAAATTTCACTTGTCCTGCTTCTCATGACGTTAACTAAATGGCTTGACATTGGGTAAATCACTTCATCTTTCTGGGCCCGTGTTTTCACCCCTTTAAAATGAGGGGATTTGTACTGGAGCATTGCTAAGACCTTCAAAGCTCTACCATTTTGCTTCTGTGAGTCTGTATGGAGTTGCCTCTTTCCTTTCCACAAAATGGAAACCAACTAACCAAGTAATTAGGAAAGTATTGAAAATAGCTCCTATTCCCTTTAAGAAACTTTCTGAATTACATAACCATTTGCTGACTCCTGCAATCCCAACATTTACCTAAAAAGCAGCATAGTGTACTGGAAAGAGCAAAGGGACCCGAATGTTAGAAGACTTGAATGGGTCCCTGCTTTGCCACATATGGCAAAAAGTCAGTGACTTTGGGCATTTAAGCTAAGTTTTCAAAGAATCTTGGTTGTCTCATCTGTAAAGAGGGAATAAAACTACTTGTACTATTTACCTCGTAGAGCCGTTGTGAGAGAAAAACTTTAGAAAGATAGTTTTATGTAAATGTTATTTCTCAGGGTTACCAACAATCTAATCTAAGTAGTTTCTTAACTACTAACTTCATTGCCTTTCTCTGCAGCTTTTGCTCCTCCTTTTGGAAATTCTCTCTCCCACTCCTGAGCTTTTGTGACACACAGCCTTTCAGTTTCCTTTGCCGATCGTCATCCCCTTCTCATTAAGTATAAATATCACCCAAGGCTCTGTGTCAAGGTCCCTGTTCTTCTTTCTCCAAACACTTTCTCTTGATGATCTCTAATTCTCATGGGTCAACTTATCATCTCTATGCAGTAGACTCCCAAATGTATATATCCAGTCCTATTCTCTCCTGAGCACCCTTGCCACATGACCAACTACATTTTGGATATCCCACCTAGATGTACCATTGGCACTTCAAACTCAACATTCTAAAATAGAATTCATTATGTTTCCTTCCAAACTTATCTCTCAAAACTTCTCCATTTCTGTTAATGGCCTCAACATTCTTTCAATCAACAGGTTTGTAACATTGGAGACATCCTTATTGTCCCTTCCTTTTTTCTTCACAGCTATATTTAATCAGTTGCCAAATCTTGTTGATTCTCCATCCACAATACCTCTTATATCTTTCTTTTCTCTTCATTTACTGTTTCTATTCTAGTTCAGGTACTCATTATTGCTCATCTCAATGACTTTACCATCCTCCCAGCTGATTTCCCTGTGTTGCCTCTCCTCTCTCCAGTTCACACTCCACGATGTTACAAAACTGATATTCTTGGGACATAGAACTGATTATGTCACCTAACTTACTAAAAAAATCTTCAATGGCATTGGCGTTCTATTGCCTCTAGCAAAAGAACAATAATAACAATCATAATAAATGGCTAACGTTTGTGTAGTACATTAAAATTTGCAAAGCGCTTTCTGTATAAAATACAAAATATCTCGTCTTGACATTTAAAGACCTAAGTGATCTGACTCACTCACCTTTTTATTCTTAATCTATATCACTCTTTCCTGCCCTCCTTCCATTCAAATCAATCAGGCCAGCTAGCACTTCCTTGTACATAACATTCCATCTACCTTCTCCTTTGCACAAGACAGAGATAATGTTAATCATGGTGGTAGTGGGGGTACAGTAGTAATAAGGAAAGGTTTAGTGTAGATGGTGGCATATGAATTGCTCCTTAAAGCAACCTAGGGATTCTATGTGGAAGGAGTATGCATTCTGGGGATGAAGGACAACTCATGTAAAATATGGAGTTAAAATAGTATGTTGTTTATGGAGAACGGGTAGCAGTCTAGTTTGTCTGGATTGGAGATTATGTGAAAGGGAGTGATATGGAATGAGACTGGAATAGAAGGTGGGAGCCAGATTATGGGAGGTGTGTGGGAGAATCTTCAACTGCCAGGATGAGAGGTTTGCATTTGATCCTACCAGCCAGAGGGAACCATTAAAGTTTTCCAGTAGTGGCTAGAATGCAGTGACATGATTAATGTTTTAGGAATAGTAACTAAGCAGCTTTTTGGAGGATGGAGGGAAAGGGGAAAGACAAGATGCAGAGACCAATTAGGAAGCTATCTCAATAGTCCAGGAGAAAAGAGATGAGTGCCTAAATGATTTTTGACATTGCTTGGATGGTCAGAAGGGGGCAAATGCAAGGGAAGTTGTAGAGACAGAATTGACAAAACTTGCCAATTGATCAGATATGGGGGTTGATGGAGAGGAAAGAGCTAATAGTAAGTGAATCAATAAGCATTTAATAAGCACCTAACATGCTAATTCTAAGGTTGCAGACCTTGGTTACTTAAGGATAATCGTGCCATCAACTAAAAGGGCAAGATTTGAGGGACTGGGCATTGAAGGAAATATAATGAGTTCTGTTTTAGACATGCTGAATTTGAGGTCTCCACATTACATATAGCTAGGTGGTGCTGGGGATGGAGTGCCAGGACTGGATGAGTTCAAATCTGGTCTCAGACACTTACTACTTTTGTGCTCCTGGGCAAGTCACTTAACCCTGCTTGCCTCAGTTTCCTCATCTGTAAAATAAGCTGGAGAAGGAAATGACAAACTACTCTTGTGTCTTTGCCAAGAAAAGCCCAAAAAGGGACATGCAGAGTTGGACATGATTAAAAAATGATAAAACAACAAGAAAAGAGATATTGAAGATGAAAGAAACAGAAAGAATGATTAAGGTGGGAGAAAGCCTCCTAACTCATAGGAGACTAGAACAAATGAGGAGAGAATAGTGATAAAGAGGAGTTTTGAGGTATGTAGTTGGGGAGAAAATCGATCTCTCACTTATTTTCTTAGTAAAGTAAAGTAAGAGGCAAGGTCTTTAGCTGAGAAGGAGGAAAGAGGAAACATAGAAAGGTCTGAAGAGAGAGGAGAAGATTTAAACCAATTTATGTGGAAAGTATAATAGTGAATCAGAGAGTAAATAACAAAAGGATTACTGGGTAGCAGTGAGGGCCCAGTTAAAAATAGATCATACAAATTTGTATTGAATCAATGGTTAATTGTGGCGGGGGGGACAGCAGAGCCAAGATGGTGGCGTAGAAGCAGCGAGGTTCCACAGCTCCCACATAGCCACCTCAAATACCCATAAAATATGACTCTAAACAAATTTTAGGGCTCCAAATCTCACAAAACACATCCCCTGCTGAAGGCAGCTCAGCAGGAAGGGCTCATCACAGCACACTAGGAGCCTAAACCAGCCCCGCCTGAAACCACGGCTTAGCCCTGGGGTGGCCAGGACGAGCTGCAACTGGAGCCTTCAGCCGGATTAGCGGCAGCTGTGGCAGTTTCCAGAACTATCAACCCATAAGAAACCAGGACAAAGTGAAAGGTCAATGGAACTCTGCTAAATTTGGGGGAGAAAAGTGGTTCAGCTGAACTACCTCCAGGGCAAGGAAGAAGCAATAGCAGTAGCCCTGCAGCCGCCTCCACATGGCTGCTTCAGAGCTCCCGGCCTGCAGAGTGCAGGTGGGCCAAGAAGAATGCCTTAAAAAGTTGAATTTGCCAGATGAAAAAAGAATCTCAAAAGCTTTCTGAAGAGAATAATTCCTTCAGAATTTGAGTGGAGCAAATGGAAGCAAATGACTTCATGAGAAATCAAGATACTATTAAATAGATCCAA
>CM053580.1:240467455-240486947 GCA_028627135.1 Pseudochirops cupreus | reverse complement strand
CCCAATTTTTCTTCCACTTCCCTTATTTGGTTTTGAAAATCTTTCTTCAGCTCATCTCTAGCTTTAAGGCATTCTTCATGTTTATTGGAGGCCCCTGGTGGGGGAGCTCTGGCTGTGCTCTCCTCCTCCCTTTCTCTCCCATGATCTTTCTTTACCCCAAAGAAGGTATCAAGGGTTTGGGAGCTGTTCTTACTTTGCTTCTTATGCTTATTCTTACTCATGGTTCTTCAGACCGTGATTTTTTTTTTAATCTCTGTGGGGCTCTGCTTCCAGAAGGGAAAGCTCTGTCCCAAATCGCTGGGGTCCTCCCAGCTGCTGTAGCTCTTAGGGAGAGGCTGGGAACTCTTCCTGTATACTTTCGGCAGACTGGATAATAAAGACTCCAAGACCGAGGCCCAAGACGGCGATCTGTCCAGGCCACTCAACACGAGAGTCTGGCCGAGAATAATCGCTCAGTCCCCCTGCTGCCTGCATGCCACGGGCGGGAAGCTGCAACTCCGAGGTGGGTGCAAAACCTCTGCCTTTTACTTTTCCGCTCTGGAGGCCTTCTGGCCCGACTGCTTATCTCCCCCTTTCACAAATCCCATTCACAGCTACCGCTAATCCGCTCACCTGAAGCTCCTCACTCCTCCCTTCCAGCCGCCCCTGGGGCACAGCCGCAGCTTCAGGCCAGGCTGGTTTTGGTTCGCAGTGCTGATATGGTTCCTCGTAGCCAAGCTGACTTTAGTGGGAAGTATCTTTGTGTGCGTTTTGGAGTTCTAGGATTGGTTTAGAGTCCTATTTTATGGGTATTTTGGGGTGGCTATGTGAGAGCTGCGATGTGTTGCTGCTGCTACGTCGCCATCTTGGCTCCGCCCCCCTAAAGTTTTATTTTACTTAAGAATTTGTAACCCCAGTTCCAAAGTCCATTGGTATGGGACTCTCTCCTTAGTGGTGGATATGTTCTGTCTTATGTGAGGAATGGACAGACTCAGTGAGATCAGGAGGGTTCTGGCCTTTTTCAGTCTTCTTTGAACCTTTTTGGATGCTTCTGAACTCCAGTTTTGAGAGGGAAGAAAAAAGAGGCTAACCCTACTTCAGGTTGCTGAAGGAAAGACTGGGAAGATGAGAGGACCCATCATGTCCCTCTCCCTAGTTTGCTACCTTAGAGACTTCAGGGAGTTTCCCCTAAGGTGAGATCTAGAACTCTTTCTCTTGGTTGAGTTATCTTGCTCCCAATGGAAGAGCTCTTTCATTCTGTATTGTCTAGTATATAGTCTTCTATGTATACTTTCTTTGACTTCTGTTTTGTTATGGTTTGGAGAGATGTGTTTCTTTGTTATTCACTAAGTATGTTCATTCTGGAACTGGTATTTGGTGGGGAGAGAGTCAATATAGAGTTTGGAGTCTTGCTTCTTTCCAATAATGAGAAAGAGCAATCAGAAATTAGATTGAACCTTTTCATATTCCCCAGACTAATAATATCTAAGGGAGAAGAGAGATATAATCCTATTCTGGTACCCTTCTCTCTGAGGAGAGCAGAGTTGCCTTGGGCCCCAACTACCTATTCCACTTTATGAAAGTAATAAAAGTCTCCCTTGGAGAAAGGTGATGGGGAGAAGGAGTTAGTGATATCTCTTCTGCCTCCTTTGGAGCTATCCAATGACCCCACAACCCACCCCACTTCCTCTCCACCCCCCACATATGGGAGAAGAACCCTTGAAACTCATGAGACTTGCTACACGTGAGACTTCCTTACACTTGAGGGCTACATACACATGGACCCTTCTTCACATGTGAGCTCTGTCATGACATGTGGGATAATATGAGCTCTCTCTCATTACAAACATAAAACCATTGCTCCCCAGCTGTATGAAGAGAGACTACATTTGACTTTTGGGCAATAGTTTGCTAACCCTTGCTTTACACACTTCTCTAAGATGGTACATTGAAAAAAGGTGTTGACCTGTATTGGAAGAGGGTATCTTCTCATCAAGAAAAAGGTATTTCCTATTTGGGAGTTCCTCAAATCAATGAAGTCACAGATCTAGTCTGTAGACTGTGTGTGTGTGTGTGTGCGTGTGTGTGTGTGTGTGTGTGTGTGTGTGTGTGTGTGTGTGTGTGGTTTCTCCTGACAGAATGTATGCTTCTTGAGGACAGGAGCAATTTAATTTTTTTTTCTCTGAATCCCGTGTAGTATGGTACCCAGCATGTGGTAGATGCTTAAGTGCTTGTTAATTATTTAAATGACATTAACAGTTAAAGTTACTTTCACATGTTATTCTTCTAATAAATAGAGCTAATGCAAAATGCCTTTTTGTACTTCTTCAAATGTTTTGAATTGTCCAAAAAAGAGAGAAAAAAATGAGTGGTGAGGTCTGACTACTTAGCAATGATTTTACTGTTGTGATTTTTTAAAGTATAAAAATAATCCAGTTACATTCTTTAGCTCTATTACTTACAAATAACTTATCTGTAAAATCAAGTAAATCTGTCAGTTGTGCAAGTTTATTTTTCCATGTGCTATCTAGAGATAAGCAAGCCTGTAATATTAGATTTCCACTGACATAATTGTGCATGAATTCTGATCTGATTTGGTATTACATGGTGCAAAAGGTGACACATTTTCTCTAATATAGCACATTAGAAAGGGAAAGAAATTGCCAAAGTATGAAATCTGAGGACCCTGATTCAAAAAGTGAGGGACTCAGAGGTCAGCTGGATGGAAAAGTAACTTGTTCAACTACCCCAGGCACTAAATACTGTGACAAGCAAACCTAATATCCACTGTAGTTACTCAGTTAGACAATCAATAAAAACATTACATTATCAGACAGCTACAGCTGTATGTTAGTTTATTGTATTGCTTTTTCTGTCCCCCAAATGTTCAAACTTGCATTTAGTAGGGATCACAGAAATGATAAAGATACCATCTCTATTCTCCAAATACACCCAATTAAAATACATTGCTTATATACAATTGCCAAGAAACTGTGTTTTTCTGTACAACACTGCCAGCTGCGATTTCAAAGTCCAAAGTCCAATAAAATGCTGCTTCTCTGCAGTAAAGCAGGAGTGAATGAAAGGAAATCTAGAAAGGACGCCTTTTCCAGGCCACAGTTCCTCAGCCATCATTTTTTAGAGATGTTAGTGGTCTTCTGAATTTCAATTTGTTAACCTGAACACTAGGAAAAATGCAGAACTGAACTGTTTGCCATTCCAAGTTTACTTTTTTTTAAGTGATAAAAATATGATTTAAGCTAAGGTTTTAATGCTATAGAACAATATAATAGAAATGCAACCAAAACAGAGATGTTCTGAAAAGCTTTTGAATTCCACTTCCCCAAGGGTTCCATTCACACCATTTGGCCTTTCTTTGCTGGCAGCCAGCATAGGAAGCCTTCTATTTCAGGTGCAGGTGACCTTATGAGGCACAATACAGACATCTTTATTTGTTTATATGTGTGAACCAGGGGTGCAATATGTAAATTGAATGCCCAAGATTTGGAAATGAATGGCAATTGCTGAAGGTTGCTAAAATTCTAAGGGGATTTTCTCCAAAAGAGGGTTCAACTGAAGGCAAGAGATGGAACTACTTCAACTCCAAAATTGAAGCTTGAAAAGGATGCTGTTGGAAAGCTCTCATTGATTGGCTAGTCATAAGACCCAGTCCAAGCCCCACTTAGTGGTTATTATTTGGGTCCCTGTGGCTCAGAGTGAGCGTAAACAGCAATTGTTTCTATTTTGGCCAGAAACTCTGAGGGTCTTCCTCTCCCAGATTGATTTTGTTTTTGTTTTTTTTTTTGACTAGATTAAAGAGGCCATTCTTTGCCTCATTTCTTACCTAGCCTTAATCACTGAATGGGCCATACCTCAGTCAAAGTGAGTCCTTGGAAAGACCTTAGTTTAAAAAGGTCAGGTTCTCCCACTGCATCCAGGGCCCTCTATAGTCATCCTGATCTATGTCTTGCCACTAAACCCAGATGGCTCTGGAGGAGAAAGTGAGGCTGGTGACTTTGCACAGCTCTGCCTCACGTACATCCAGTTCACTTACAAGTCATGGCATCACCTTCCAGATGTCATAGTCCTCAGATAGATAAGAGATGGACAAATGAGAAAATATGAGTCAACTCTTTGGAGCTGTCTTCCTACAAGATGTCCTTCCCTGCCTGAGAATCACTCTTTCCTCCCCTCTGTCTCTTAGGAGGAAGGAAAAAAGGAAGGAAGGGACAGGGTGAAAAACAGAGGGACAGAGGGAAGGAAGGAGAAACTGAAGATGGTAAGGAAGAAGGAAAAGAAGGTGGGGAGGAATAGAGAAAGGAAGGAGGAAAGAAAGAAGAGAAGGAAGAAAGGAAAGAAGAAAGAAGGAAGAAAGGAAGGAAGGGGAGCAGAAAGAAAGGAAAGAGGGAGGATGGGGGGAGGAAGAAATAAAGGGGGGAAGGAAGGAGAGAAGGAGGGAGGGAGGGAAGGAAGAAAGAAGAGAAGGAAGGAGAGAAGGAAGGATGGAGGGAGGGAAGGCAGGAGGAAAGGAGGGAAGGAAAGAAATAAGAAAGTAGAGAGGGAGGGGAGAAAGTAAGAAAGGAAGGAAGGAGGAAAAGAAGGAAGGAAGGAGGTTGGGAAGGGGAAGAAGGATAGGGAAGGTAAGGAAAGAAGGAAGGAAGAAACAAGAGAAGGAAGGAGGGAAGGAAGGAATGGAGGATCGAGGGAGGGAAGGAAGGAGAGAGGAAAGAGGAAGAGAAGAAAGGAAGGAACAAAGAAGGGAAGGAGGGAGGGAACTAAGGAAGGAAATAAGCATTTATTATACGCCTACTATGTGCAAGGCATTGTGCTAAGCACTTTGCAGTTGTCATCTCATTTGATTCTCACAATAACACTGAGAGGTATGTGCTGTTATCCTCCTTATTTCACAGTTGAGGAATCTGAGACAGACAGGTCAAATGATTTTCCTAGTATCACATAGCTAGGAAGTCTCTGAGGCTAGATCTGAATTAAGGTCTTCCTGACTCCAATCCACTGCGTTACTCATTTGCTTCTAGTTTCTTTATCTTCTTTCATTATCTGTCTTAGGTACTACATCCTAACTAGTCTTCCCCATCCTCTTAGAGCTGTTGGCACTCAAAGCCTTCTCAAATTTCCTTGTGTAGCTGCCTATGTATTGTTTTCTCAAACTCCTCTCCCACCATCATCCACCAAAATAGAAGTCAGCTCTTTGAGAATAAGAATTGTTTGCTTTTTTTTTTTTTTTTTACTATTCCCTGTGCTTTGTATAGAAACCTAGAATATACACGGTACTTAAAAAATGTTTGCTGAGTTGAAATAAATTCATATTATCTTATGAAACCCCCATTTGAATTTTTCAAAATGTAGTTTGCCTCAGAATTCCATTTTGCAATCATTATAGTAGTGCACTATGGTGGTGCAGTGGATAGAGTGTTGGAACTGGAGTCAGGAAGACCTGAATTCAAATCTAACTTCAGATACTTACCAGTTCTATGACCCTGGGTAAGTCACTTAAGTTCTGTTTGCCTCAGTTTCCTCAACTGTAAAACAAGGATATAAAAGCACCTACCTCTCAAGGTTATTGTGAAGGCCAAATGGTAAAGTGCTTTACAAACCTTAAAGCACTACATAAATGCTAGCTATCTTTATCATCTTCATCACCATCATCACCATCACCATCATCATCATCATCACCATCACCATCCTTGTTAACATTAAAAAATTCAGCACCATTTGAAGATAGATCCTTGTCATCCTAATTCTTTCAATGACTGTGTGATCTTGGGTTAGCAACTTAATTTTTCTGAATCTCAGTTTACACATGATTTCTCATGCTTAAAGGGAGAGAGTTTGACTTAGACTATCTCTAAAGTAATTTTTTTTTAACAAATGCCAATGATTCCTTTTTTATCTCCTCAATTATCTTCATACCCCCTTCCCTCTTTAAGGACATGTATGCTAAGTCTGCTTCTTCTCTTCTAGTCTCAGCTCCATGTTACCTAGCACTGGTCCTTCTAATCCCCATGTATTGAATACTTGTGCTCTCAAATCCAAAGCCCTGCTTTTATCTTCCCCAAAGCATGTCACTCTAACTAGCTGAAGAAAAGGATATAATGCCCCTAGGAATTTTCAGGAGAAAACTGGTTCCTACTTCCCTAGTGGTCCAAATTATTAGTGTCCCTATTGTAGGAGCTAATGAATCTTAGATAATGGGAATCTGTTGTGAACGAGTATAATACTGAATATCAAAGCATGCACATTTTTCCATTTCTAGGAGGCATTAAAAGGTAGGGCCAAAAAAAATTCCCTTTTTAATATCAAGACTCATATTTCATATTACATAACAAAGATAGGTCTATATAAATAATATTTGTTACATTTTTAAGAGACCAAAATATCATTCTCCCTATGACCCCCAATATTGTTTATAGAGAGCTAAGGCAGAATGGAACCCAGTTCCATGAAAGGCAACCAAGAAGCTTAAACTCATAAACTGAAAGACCTCCCTAATATGAAGTGTTCAAGATTTAACTAAATAATAGCAATTTTGAAAATATTTTATTATATAAACTTAGTGGAGAAGTTAACATATAAATGTGCCCCCAAAATAAAAAAAAAAAACAACTAAAGGTACTTCATGTTGTCCAAGTGTGAAGAAGGAGAAATTACTGGTAAAGTATGAAGCAGAATATGAGTATTCTATAACATATAATAACATAATCTATCATAACATTCGCTAGTTTAAGCAACAGCAATACTTCCAGACACAGTATTTTAGATTATATACCTTTGACTACATATATCTCAAGATTTCTCAATTACTTTAGAAAGCATGTCAAAATTTTCTTTGTAGGTATTTCCACAATTGGAGCTTGACTAAAGTGGTTAACATGTATAGATTTAGAAGACCTATGAAATACTTTCAAGAGGCAAAAAGGTACAAATCAGAACATCACCTATTATATTGTTTTGTTGGAATACTGCTATATATGCCAGTATGCCAGTAATATCAGCATTTTGCTCCTAATTTAACTTTTTCAAAAAGTCAGATTTATTGTAGTTAACCCAAAGGGTCAATATAATCTCAACAAATTTTGATTAAAGAATTTTGTTGGGGGTGGCTAGGTGGCACAATGAATAAAGTACTGGCCCTGGAGTCAGGAGGACCTGAATTCAAATCTGGCCTTAGACACTCAACACTTACTAGCTATGTGACCTTGGGCAAGTCACTTGACCCTAATTACCCTGCCCTCCCCCCCCCTAAGAATTTTGTCAGTCTGAAAAACAAAAAAAAAAGACTTCCCTTCAGCAGAGTCAAGGCTAAGTCAATGAAGGGAGGTCCAATCTAGCATTTTGGTAACTTTGGAAGGTATGATGTTCTGCTAGCATGACAGCAAAAGGTGGGACCATCAGTGAAAAATAAAGGTATTTGGGCCCTTTAAAAATACTCCTCCCTAGTATCAAATGCCAGAGGATTGAGTGGGTACCATCGCTGGAACATTCATTTACTTAAAGATTATGTTTATGATTTCTTTTTCTTGTGCATTTTGAAGTTGAATTTTGAAATTCAATTCTTACCTCTTGACACAGACAAGTTGTATGACTAGGTAAGTCACTTGACTTATCTCAAGCTCTAAAACTTTAAATTGTAGAACAGGTGATGATCGAATCTACATTGGTAGAGAGGGTTTCCTCACCAAGAGTCTGCTCTATCAGTGAAATCATACGTCTAAAAATGATGTGAAAGTTATACACACACACATATATATATGTGCGTGTATATGTGTATATATGCACGCGCACACACACACACACACACATATACACACATATATACAGTGTTGAAAAGTTTTCTACTGACTACACATCTGAAAAGCCTCTAAGCATTCTTCATTTCAGAAAGTTTTAGAGTATATAGCACCTGAAAATGTAATGATATTTTTCCTTTACTGATAGCCACTTCTGTGTTAGTGTTTTCTCCCTCAAATCCAAGGATATGAAAAACCTTATTCTAGCCCAGCCCAGACTTAAACCATGTAGAAGAAAAAGGTAAAATTTCATACTGTTATATGACTGTGGGAGTGAGACATGCTACTTAGGTTGTCACCGTCATCGCCCTTGTTGTTGGTCCTTCATTTTGAAGAGGATCAATGACATCACAGGGTGATGTCTTGACTTGTACATGAATTGGATTTAAGTGAGGCAGAGCTGCACAAAGCTGTCAGCCTCACTCTCTCTTCCAGAGTCATCAAAGTCCAGTAGGAAGACAAAAGTCAAGACGACTGGAGATGGCCAGGAATGCAGTGGATGACCTCGGTACCTTTGATGTCTGACCAAGCTCTAAGTGCCCTACAATGCCTGCTTTGGCTATCTTCATGGCCAACAGAATAAGTAGTTCTCATCTGCCCTTCTTTGGAGGGGGAAGGGAAGGAGTCTTAATGCTACTGGTAGAAAAACAGGGACTTATCTAATTTTTGTTTTTCCATAAGGGATCACAGGATCATATACCAAGGTAGAAGGGACCTTAGGGATAATAGTGTCATAGTTCCTGACTTCCTTTAAGTTCCAACTATCCCACCTTCTACAGAAAGCCTTTCCCAGCCCCTCTTAATTCTAGTGCCTTCCCTCTGTTGAATATTTCTTATTTATCTTGTGTATAGTTTTGTTTACATATCATCTCTTCCACTAGACTATAAGCTCCTTGAGGGAAGAGATCATTGTTTGCTTCTTTTTTGTATCTCCAAGGCTGAGCACAGTGCCTGGCACATGGTAAACAACTGATAAATGCTTACTGATTGATTGACAGATCTCAACAGAGAATATTTACGCTGTTCCATCTTTGACGGAGCATGTAAACTGGCCTGAGATTCAAATCCTTTTAGATATACCTTTGATTTAAACAATTTTATTTTAAAGAATTTCCTTTCTTTATCCTTTCCATGCCTCCTCTCTAATCCTTCATCTCTTTTACTCCAGTGAGACTGTTTTATTTAACATAACTAGAAAATGCTACTTTGTCAGATTAAAATCTTTCCTATCACATATTTTAATTATCTCTTTCCATGCACTCATGGTCTACTTGAGATGCACAGACGTATGCATCTAGGGCATGTTAGCTATACCATTATGAACATGTTTGGGGATTGAGAACTGAAAACACAGATTTCAAGAATTAAAGCATAAGACCTGTATATATTTATATATACAAACAGGTTTTTTTTAGGCAACTCCGATACATTCCATGACAATATCTACTTATCTTGAAGCACAGCAACCTTGACATACTGGTCAAAGAAAAAGTAGAAGCACCATGAGCATAAAACCAGAGCACTTTAATGTCATTTCTCAACAAACATGGTTAAAATACCACATCTTTGAATGGATGTTTTTTTTTTTTCCTAAGGAGAGTCTGCATTCTATCTTTGGTTTCCTGAAATCACAGCTGGATCTTATTACAGGCCAAGTAAGAAGCTCCATGGAAAGCGTGCCTGAACCTTTAAAGCTACAAAAAGAAAATTGATCTTCATTAATTAGATGTATAGATTATATAGATTGACCACTGTGTTATTCTATAACACTGTGAAAAAGGTCATTTTATGGTCTGTTGCTAGCTTTGCTCTAGGTAATTTAGCTGAGCCTTATTTGCTAAGATATTTCACTAACCACAGAGGCAGGGTTAGGAGGCAGGTCAAAAATCAGATCAAACTGTGAATCTGTGATTGGTGGAGGACATCGTACATTTGGAGGATGGTCTAGAACATGCAGCACTGAGAACACAGCCTTATCTCTTTGTAACATTTAATACACAACAAATGCCATCTACAACAGAGCTTAATATAGTAGTACTGCATAACACTGATAAGTGAAAATATTAACAACTGCATGGTTCATTATTGAATAATCAATCCTAGTGGCCTAACAACAGTAAACCCGAGGCCTGCAATTTAAGCCCTGACTTTTGCCTTTGTGGAGACCTCAGAGCAGGATCCACAGAGAAGAGACCTGATGTCAAGATCTGAGTATAGAAAAAAAGCAACAAAAGATGCATGTCATGACAAGCCTGAGGATGTAGATCCTCACCTGAATAGAGATCAGCAGCTTTGATGAAAAGCAGGTTTAAAGAGAAATGTTAAAATAGGACAATCTGGGGGAAGATCTGAGGGTCTGGGCTAACACCAGAGCAGGCTAAGCTTCACCAACCTTGACCCAAGACTTCTGTGGTACCAAAGTCAGTGTTGATTGCAAAGATGTTACAATGCCATTATCTTAGCTAATTACAATCTTTAATCTGCTTAACTCCCTCCTAGCTGTAATTGTGTGATTTATAAAGGGACAGTAAGGAAAAGTGCTCCAAGCCTAATTCAAAGAAACTACTTCAACTTATGACCATGCTGACCTTGTCAAGTAGCCAGTGACTTGCACTTTCATGGTGAGTAAGTGACTAATATCTATGCTGGTTCTAAAGAAAGACACTTTTCATAATCGTCCAACAATCTGCTAAGTGAAAACATATGGATGGGCTTAGGCGAAGCCTGCCAGGGGTCTTTGCTGAATGGAAAACAGGTGCTCCAGTTTCGTGCCATGTAATACCCCATCTACCCCCAAGTCCAAAGGTTACAGGACTAATAGCTGCCTTGTGGTAATCAAGGAAAACTAAGACACTAGCCATGGTGAAACATCTGGGACATATTTTAAATACTTGCAACATATGCTTCAGGTTCAATTAAAGTGAGGCTTTGGCACATTTATTAATCTTTTTTACTTTTATCCTATGAGAGAACCCACTGACCTGACCTTACTATTATACCATATGAGAAAACAGGAATAATGAGAGCTGGAGGTCAGTACCTGCTGGCATAGCAAAGACACATTTGTTTCTCTCTCTCTGTCACATACACACACACACACACACACACACACATTCCATTATGTCTGACTTTACATGCAAACTTTAGACTGAAGAACCAATGAATGTTTTAAAGTAGGAAATTGCCTTGCCACTACTGGAACATACTGACATCTAAACCTTGCAGTGTTTAGTGGTGTGTAATCTGGCCAAGAGACAGAAGCTGGTAAATGGGAACTTGAAGGATCCTTTCCATATTTCCATTTTTTAATAATAAAAACCCCCATAGTTTAAAAAATCCATGCAAAAGATTTTATCTCCTATTATGAAAGCACTTAAAAATCTATTGTAAGTGATCAGCTTTGTCATTTTCTTTTTTGTGCAGGATATGATTTTTATGCTACAAATTGCATTATAAGAGCTTAAAAAAACCTTTCATATTACTGAAAAAAGGGTTGGGATTTATGAAAATCAAATGACATTCATTTCATATGGAAAATACACTCTTCTTCCGCCTCCTATAAAAATATAGTTGAATTTATACAGTAATTTAAGCAGTCCTTTTCAAACAACTTTAGTAAGTAGATCAGAAAGTATATTAGAATCAAGGGGGTGACTTTGAGGCTAGATTAGGATTAGGATGAACACAGCTCCCCAGGGGTTTGCTCTGTTTTTCCTAGTCTGGTAGGGTTTTGCTTTACAACTATGTTTTTGTGAGCAGGTTCAAAAGAGACTCCTTGACTCTCCCCTCTCTCTTTCCCTCTTTCTCTCCCTCTCCCTGTTCACATTCCCAGCTCTTACTCTTCTATTTCTTTCCCTTTATTCTCCCCCCCCCACTCCACCTCTGCTGCATTCCTCCTCCCCTCAAAAAAAGAAAGGAAGATTTTTAGGAGCCTGGGAAGCAAAGAGATGCCAAGGAAATAGAACGATTTCAAGCAGAAACATTAAAGCAGCAAATGACACTATGGGCCCACAGTTATTAAAATTTCTGGGAATACACATGCTGCTTGGATGGATCCCTTACAGTAGCTTTAATAATAAAGCTGCTACAAGCAAGGGAAAATGGCCATAAATGGATGGCAGCTTAGTGTTTATCAGAAGAGAAATGATGATTCAGAGCTAGCATGTTGAGTTAAAATACAAGCTCTCTACAGCTACACGGCTGACCTTCGCAATAAATCATATCTTTTATTGCCAGAAGTGTATGCTCACATTATTTAACATTAAAAACTAGCACATATGTGTTTTTGCAGAAGGAGGTTTTGTTAGTTCAGTGTTTGATGATACTAAAATGATGTAGCTAATGACTAAATAATGTACAGAAGGATTTCACAGAACAGCTCTCTCAATTTTAAAATGTTTGAACCAGCAAAAGAAAGAACCAGTGTAGGAATGTGTGTGTGTGTGTGTGTGTGTGTGTGTGTGTGTGTGTGTGTGTGTGTGTGTGTGTGTGTTCCATATTCTTTAAAGCATTGGATGTTAGCTATCTGGGAAAAAAAATCATTCGGGGGATTAACTAATCACTGCGAATTTTTTTGACATTTCTAATGCTTGCTGCCAGCACACAAATTCTTAACACTGGTATATAACTGTACATCTCTACTAGAAACAAAGGTCAAAGGCATAAATTAAGATATACTGTTTTTCTCCTCTCTTCAAAAAATTTCATTGCTTTACTACAACAGGAGTCAGATGAATACTGGTGAAGGTCAAAATTTGGTTTTCTATGCAGAGCAATTTATTTTTTTAAAAAAATCAGTCATCTTCTCTCTCTCTTGTTTTCTACTTTTTTTTTTAGTCTGGAAATACCCTGAGGCAAGCCAAAGGTTGATCCACAGCCCTTTTCTCCACAGCAGAACCATACCACCAACACCCGCCATTGAAGCAGTGGTACAAGGTCATTCTAATTTCCTCCCCCTGGCTTTTTCCTCTTCCACAGGGAACAACCAATCCAAGTTGTGCGATCACTTGGTTCAATGAGATGTAGAAACTGTTATTTATTATGGCCAAAAGCCTATACAGCAGCAGTTCTCAACCTGTGGGTTGTGACCCCTTTGGGGGTCAAACGACCCTTTCACAGGAGTCATAGAGGTCTTCTAAGACCATCGGAAAACACATATTTCCGATAATCTTAGGAACCAAGACACCGCTCCTCTATCCATCTCCAGGCGGGTCTGCCCACATGCAGATATGCCCACATAGAAGTCTTAAAGGGCCCCAGCATTAGGAAGGTTGAGAACCACTACTATACAAGGACCATCCACCCAGGAAGAGAAATAGGTAGAGGAAAGAAAGAGTAGGTCTCAGGGCCTATAGGCACAGTACCTATTCCAAAGCAAGTGGACATTGGCAAGAGTTGCGCTTATTTAAATGCCTTTAGAGTGTGCCACTCGTATGTGGGCCATTCTTTTAACCAAGCAATTCACTGAAAATTACGGATGACAGGATGCCATCTTCAACTGATGTGGGGCCACTATTTTTATTTCTTTTTTTCTCCCTAAAGTACAGTCCTATTTGTAATACTCAAGAGAGGACAAATTTTTGTCCTTCAAAAACAGTTGTCACTGCCGTTATCTTCAGAAGAGCTATCAAGTTCCAGACAAGCTGAATTATTTTTGTTCCTGGCAGAAAAATATTTGACCCAGCTCTGGACAAAAAAAGAAGAGGATTTATAGTCCTCTATCCTTCCGGCAACATCCAGTGGCATTGTTAGGATGATAAACAGCACTGTCCAATTTTCTGGACTAAAACACTTCCACTCCTTTTTTAACTGTCTGTAAAAACAGTGTCATGTCTCCATTCGCCCATCCCCAGGTACCTGAGTGCCGGGGAAGATAATTACCTTGTCATCTTTGTCACCCTCTTCTTCCTCGTCCTCTAGCATGTCCTCCACTACCTGCAGACAGAAACAGACGTCGTTGTCATGATTTTCAAGAAGAGAATTTTGTTCTGTCAGTTGGGAGCTTTTTAGGGATGAAAACTTTATTAACATTTGAAACATGCTGAGAAATAAAATACTCAATCTAGAGACTGAGATTTGGACGATGCTCTGTCTTTAATTGATCCACACCATCTAGAAGCACTAGAAAAACTACAAATACATACACACATACAGACAAACACGTGTGTATGTGTGTATGTGTATGTGTGTGTGTGTATCTACACGAAACATCCTATGACAAGGCTGATATACAGGGTGTGCCAAGAGTCTTAATGCAGATTATTTACATATAGACACATACTATATACACAAATTTAAATGCATGATGTATGTATATACACATCCACTCAAACTTTCGGGACAATGTATATACATATATAGGTTTATATATGTATATAGTCTATATCTGTATTCTATCTGGGTAAACATCAGACGAGGAATCTTTCTTTTCCAGCTCTCTTGTTATTTATTTTGTTCAAGCACTTTAGATTCGGGGCAAACTTACCAAACATTCAAATGACTATGCAGGCCTACATTTCTTATTCAGCAAATGTGCTGGTTTAAGGGAAAGAGTATTGGGCCAAGAGATAGGAAACCTGGGCACTGATGCTGTTCTGCCCTTAGCGAGTGGTATGACTTGCCATGTCACTTTACTTCTAAGAGATTAAGATTCCTCATCTGTAAAATGAGGCTGGGTCAGATGATCTCCTGGCTCCGCAATTAGGGGGCACCAGGAAGAGCTGGGTTCAAATCCAGTTTCAGAAATTAATTAGCTGTGTGACCCTGAGTAAGTCACTTAACCTCTTTCTCTCAATTTCCTCACCTGTGAAATGGGGTTAATAATACTGACCTCCCAGGCTTATGGTGAGAATTAAAAGAGATGGCAATTGTAAAGCACTTAGTACAGCGCCTGGCACAGAGCAGACGTCGTATAAGTGCTTGCTATTATTACTATTATTATTGCTACTTCCTATGCTAGCCCTCTTTAGGGCATTGTTCAATAGCCTCAGATTCATACAGGTTGTTGCCTTAGGTCAAGTTTCAGGCTACAACAGCTGATTCTTAATTATCTATGGACGTGGATCACGGATCATCTACTTTGTACATTATTTGAGAGATGTTTTTAACTCCAGGCTGGCTCCTTCTTGCCAATTATCACAGTTGGAGACTTCTTTCTCTTGTTGATTGGTGAGTGGTATGAGGATGTAAATTAATTTTAAAAGTTATGAAGGCAAATTTTCTGAATAAAGGTAATTTAATTTATTTTAAAGTCAACTTTAATGACTTTTTTTTAGATTTTCTATTTTGGAGTTATTCCTATCATTCCCCTCCCCCCATACACATCATTGCCCATAATCAAGAGTTGACCACACTTCATTCAGGTACTAAGTGATGGATGCAGTGGATTGAGTGATGGATCAGAAGTCAGAAGACCTGAGTTCAAATTTTGCCTCAGAAAATGACTAGTTGTGGGATTCTGGGCAAATCATTTAGTCTGCCTCAGTTTCCTCTTGTGTAAAATAAGATGAATAATATCACTTAACTCCTAGGTTTATTGTGAGGATTAAGGGACATATTTATAAAGCACTTTGTAAATTGAAGATGCTACATAAATGCAAATTATTATTATTATCACCTCATGGTTCTGTTCATATACCCATATACATGCTAACATAGATTGATGACCTCAGAGGTACATGAACCAAAAAGAAATGGGTCCTTACATGTAAAATCCAACCACTTAATAAACAACTCTTAATTTTTCTGATTGCCTTTCTTTTCAGTTGTGATTTGTATATATAGGTGAGGAAAATCTCTCTCCCAGTGCAAATTGGCAACTACTCTGGAATTGAGGTTCTTAACAAGTTGCCTAGATGGAGATTAAATGATTTGTCCAGGATCCCATAGCCAGCATGTCAGAGGTATAACCTGAACCCTGGGTTGTCCTGACTTGGAGAGCAGCTTTGTATCCACTAAGAACACTGCTTCTTCTTCTGTGACAAATTATTAGATAGGATGTGGTTATGGAGTATCTTTAAATCTTCCTCCCAAAGATTCCTGCCACCTTTAGAACATGTAAGTATACGCGACTTTGTTTGCTTCACATGGGCATAGATCCCATGGGGATATGCAATTTCTAGGAATGGTCAAGAGAGCAAGATACCTAACTTAATAGTTGTTAGTACAGTTATTTCAATTAGTATTTGCATAAAATTCTAGATAATACATTTTTACAACATATACAAATTCCATACACCAAGAGCAGTGAGCTTTTGACTCTCCTATAAATATGACAATACATAAAGATACTTTGAAATATGCTTCACTGCCTTGGAATGTATTGTAGGAGACATTCAAACTATTCAAAAGTTCTTCTAACATAAATCCATTAAAACATATTTCTTAAAAAGGTGGGTGTGTACTAGACCATCTCTAAAGTCTCTTCCAACTCTAAGATTTCATCATCCTAGGTTACAGGTTCTAGGTTTGAACTTCAACTGACCTACATATACCATGACTCTATTCTGAGGCATAGTTGTACTACCAGACTTTGTTCTTGATCAGAGATGTGCTGGAGGGGTGGCTAGGTGGTGCAGTGAATAGAGCACTGGCTCTGAAGTCAGGAGGACCTGAGTTCAAATGTGACCTCAGGCATTTAACACAAAACTAGCTGTGTGACCTTGGGCAAGTCACTTAGCCCCAACTGCCCAGCCTTTCCCCCTCCAAAAAGCAAAATAAATAAATAAAAACTTAAAAAAAGAAAGAGAGATGTGCTGGAGTTAACTCTGGTTCAGAAAAGCCAGTGTGAAATTTTTACTTGTGAGCATTTGTACCTTGGAAATTGGGTATTACAAATCAGGCTTGATTTATCCTTTTGTTGAGTGTTTAGACTTTAAGAAGTAATGGAGAAAATATTATTAGTACAGATTAAACTTAAAAGTACATCACGTATATAGAAATGGTCAATATTTACCACCACGCTGCTATAGTCTTAGTGAATTCACAGTTATTATTAGTGGCTTTTAGCTTCCCTAACCCTAGCTACCCTATAAAGACAACTATGGCAGATCTAGTCCAAGCACTCATACAGAGACAAAGCTTAGAATGCTTCTTAAACTGTTCCTTCCTAAAAGGAAGGCAGGCATCATCTTTCCCTGCTCCTTCCGTTCTTCCTTTTTACCATTTCTAAATCATTCCTGGATCTTTCCCAGTCTGTCTATGCTCCAGGCTCAGTTCCACCTGGGACTTGGGAGTAAGGGAGACTTGAGTTTAAATCTTCTTACTAGCCAGGACTGGGGAAGACATTGCAGTTAACTTGTCTGAGCCTGTTTCATTATCTGTATAAAAAGTACTAATAACACCTACTTCACAGAGTTACTGTGAGAATCAAATGAGATACTGCATGTAAACCTCTCTGAGCAGCCAGGTGGTACAGTAGATAGAGTGCCGGGTGCAGAGTCAGAAAGACTCATCTTTCTGGGTTCAAATCTGGCTTCTGACTAGTACTAGCTGTATGACCCTGGGCAAGTCACTTAACCCAATTTCCTCATCTGTAAAACAAATTGGAGGAGGAAACGGCAAACCACTCTAGTATCTTTGCCAAGAAAACCCCAAGTGGAGTCAAGAGGAGTCAGAAATGACTGTAACAAATGAACGACAAAAATATAAAACTCTTTACAAATGTCAAAGCACAGTATCAATTGGAGCTATTAAATTGCAGTGACATCACACAAATGCTCAGTCAGATGTTTTACACAATAAATTTAACCAGTTTTTTTTTTCAGAATGTACTTCCAAGCCACATGAACATAGACCACATTTTTAACATTCATAAGATCTAAGAGCTAGAGGGGACAAGGAGCAGAGAGTTCATCTAGCCTAGCCCTCTTCATTTTATAGATAAGGAAGCTCAAGCTTCTGTTTGGGGATAGAGATTTACAAGAAAGGAATACTAGTATTCTAGAGTCATTACAGATATAGCAAATGCTGTATCCAATGCCTAGTGGGAAAGAGGAATGTTCCCTGGAATGTTGGGGAAGGGCGTGGTGCTTTACTAGCAACCCCCATGTTCATTTTTCTTTTGAGGGGAGTATAAATCACAAGATAGTACTATGAATCTGAAGGAAATGGATCCAGCGGGAAAATTCTACAATTCATAGAGTGAGGAGAATTGTATTGATTGTTTATGGTCTATTTATATGTTTTCTGGATTTGCTTATGGTCACTTGACATTTCTTTGTGCTTTTTGCTTTTTCTGTTTAGTGAAACAAAGGCTGTCCCTATACCTGATACCATTGTTACCTTCGGTGCTTAGATAGGAGCTGGGGAGTATTACATTTGTGGAAACTTATCCATGAAATATATTCAAAGATTTCCTTAAATAAATTCAGGGTAGAGATATTGATATTTTAGAAAAATTCTCTATGTAAGTGTAGTCCAAAGCCCAGGGATGGGTGACTCTGAGTCACAGATTATAAAGAAGAAGGCATCTTTGAACACTCCCTCCAATTACATTATCTATGATTCTATCTCTTCTTTCAATAAGCATTTGTAGGTCACCTGTAAAAGGTGTTATGCTACGTGCTGAAACATAGACTGGGGCTACTAACCTGTACATGAGGCTCCCTGGGGACTGCATATTGACTTAGTTTTAAAATGTAATATTATCTATGGTTTTTAGTATTTTTATTTCCTTTGTTAAATATTTCCCAATTATATTTTAATTTGGTTCAAGTCCACTAGGGAGGGGTGTGGGTCACATACTGCCTGGACATGTTTGAGAACTTTGCTGTGAGATACATACATACACAGGTGCAGCTTCTTCTAGTAGAAATTTAATAAGAAAACAATGTGTCAAAGGTATGATAACCTTTTATAGCTTTTGATCTTCCTGAATTTGCAAATAGATATAAACATATATGTGAAAAATAATACTAACCATTTGTACTAGGTGGGTGCACTAGGTGCCTCCCAAACCAGGCTAGAGTAAGGGTAAAAACCACCGGAAAAAGTCTGAAAAGAAAGTACAGTGCTGCATGCCAACATCAGCAGCACATATGAATTAAATGCCTATGATTCTCCAAGGTGTAGTTCCTTCTCTTCCACCACTCCCTTGGAAAATAAAATACCTCCTGCAGACCTTGGGGGTATATAATGCCTTCATTTCTCCCTTAAAACCAGTAAATATGTCATCTAAAACACTGACTGTGAGAAAAGTCAAAACAAGTGATCAGATACACAAAGCTGAGCAAAATGGATGCTATACCATTTACTGATGTGATAAATGAAGGCGCCATATTGACAAACTATTAATAAAAGTATAACAAAAATGGATGTACATCCACCTCTTTAGCCTGTCATAAAAAAAAAAAACATTGGTAAATTTCACATCAGTCACCTAAAGGACCAAAGTGACTCAACTGGGGAGATTTAAACCTATTACAAAGTAGAGATAAAGTAAGGCAAATCTTCAAGAATTTGCCTCTTCAAATGTTTGTCATGAAATCTAAAACACGATTACCGAACACTATCTTAAGAGTTTGTCGTCTCTGCTTGTGCCAATTTAATTTTCAAAATGCCAAAACAGAAGATGGCGGCGTAGAAGCAGCAACACATCGCAGCTCTCACATAGCCACCCCAAAATACCCATAAAATAGGACTCTAAACCAATCCTGGAACTCCAAAACGCACACAAAGATACTTCCCACTAAAGTCAGCTCGGCTAC
>CM053580.1:240442291-240466955 GCA_028627135.1 Pseudochirops cupreus | reverse complement strand
GTTGGTTCATCTTTTGTAATTTTCCTAGATGCCTTGTTTGATTCAGAATTCATTCCCCAACCCCAGAGCTGACAGATATATGATCTGCTCTTTTAAGATCATACAATTAAAAAGTAGTTTACATACTAACCTGATGTGTAAGCATCAGAGATAGAAGCTCATTTTGAGTGATACATAGTTTCTGAAGGAGCAGATATGTAACTAATAGACTTCATAAGCAACAATGATGACTACAAAATGCAACAAAATGTTTAAATGCAGACAGATCAATGTTGACACATTGGACTCTGCAGACTTAGTACTATAACTAGGTAACAGTGGCTTAGGACTCTTGAGTGCTTTCCATCTGCAGATTTGTGTAGGTTTCATCCTGGCTACCGCTGATATCAGCTGATTAATGTTAATGTCTGGAATGGCTTGGAGTCTGGCAAGCCTTCGCTGTCCCAGACACCAGCCCAACCCAGTCAGCCCCAAGTCAGTGACAAAAGAGAGACAGTGTTGTCTTTTCCTTTCTTTCATTACTCATCCAAGGGATGAAAGGATGGAAATTTCTATTTAGATTACTATTTGAACTGCCACTGTTCAATATTAATCCCAATGAATGGCTAAGAACTGAAGTGATTTGTGAAAAAAATCTCTTCCTCTATCTAACCCAAACCTAATCCAAAATTTAACTGAACCCACTGTACCCACAATAGAGTATAGTCATAATATTCTAGTGAATATGGTTAATGTCAAGATTAATCTACTGATGTCACCTGTCTTAGTTGTAGCAGTTCTAACTTTAGCCGAGGACACAGCATGAGCAGTCAAATTGTGGCATTTATTAGAACAACAAATGCCTCATGAGTTGCTCTGTGGCTTTGTGTCTGTCATGGTCAGACCATATGCTAATATGCAGGAAGCTTGAAACTGGGTCTCTTTCTAATTCTTTTTACCTCTAGCCTCAAAAGTCCAGAAGTATTTCAGAAGTAAAACTATGTCTAAGCAAAAAATTCTTTCTGTGGGATTTCTCCTGTCCTTTTGGGGCAGGAACAAGGTCAGTCTATTCCTAGAGCTTTTTCTTTATTGACTACCTTCCAGAGCAACTGAAAAACCTCTAGTTTTTTTAAATTTGTGTGTACACATATCATTTAATGAATTAATAAGTCATTCATTAGCAGATCTTTGAAATGCAACCTGGACATCAAGCCCTCAATCAATGTGGGACTTGAACCATTGTCTCAGTTCTGCTGCTAATTAACTGGATCACCTTGTGTAAATCATATCACTATTCCAAGCCTTAGTTGCCTCATGAATTCCCCAAACATTTCTTAAGCACCAGCTGTGTACAAGGGACTATAATAAGTACTAGGAATAAAAAGACCAATATAAAGCTGTACATAGCTCATCTACACAGATGAGATCACTAAGCCCAACAATAGAAAGAAGTCAAGTAGGTCTAGTATAAAGCCTTCAGGGACACATGTATCTGGGTGTGGTAGAGAGATGATAATCCTACAAAGCAGAATGAGGAGTATTCAGATGGATTCCAGTAAAACCAGGAAGAACACTTTCGCAGAATCCGAGGGAAGACAGTGTATCCAGGAGGAGAGGATGACCAAACAGTATCAATAACTTCAGAGAACCAAGGACAATGAAGACTAGGACAGGTGCATTGGATTTAGTGCTTAAGATTTCATTGTAACTTTTAGGAGATGAAACTAGAAACCTGTGGATGCATATAAATTTAATAAAGATAAATAAAAGGATTTTTGTATAGCAGTTATGGCCCATGTGAAGTTAGTTAGGAATAATCTATAGTGGGCCCATTCTGCACATCTTATGATTTTCTCTAGAAGCATTAAACAACTTAGGAGTGGGAGAATAGAAGACCAATTGTGGGGCTGGCTCAAAATTGAAGATGGTCAGAGCATGAGCAACAGAAAAAGTCAGGACGAAAGAGATTCAAGACTGTGCTTGGTTGAGATGGTTTACTATAGGGTTGAGACTATAAACGGAAAAAAGTATGTCCAGAGTAGGGGCGGTGGATCGGGAGAACAAGGAGAGGTGGAGGGACCAGGAGTCACAGTAAAAATGACTTAAAAAGAGTGATTTAGTGGGAGACAAGTGGTAGGACAGAAAACTGTGATTAAGGGGAACTCCAGGGTTTAAGATAATGGAAGCTGAAATTTTGGGTGATTGGGGCATGTAAAGATATTTGTGCTCTAGGATAGAATGAAGATGGAGAATAGGGGAGTTGAGGATGAATTACGGGGCCAGGATGTTTGAAATGCTGTTAGCACAAATGTTGAATTCACTAAGGATGAGAGCATGGGGTTGGACTAAAGAGAAGGATTATGAGCTGGATACTAAACCCATTGAGATTCTCAATGAATGACTCAAAATAGACATTAATGGAGTCCAAAAGTCTATGATTATATTTACCTTTGTGAAGCAAACAGTAAACAACTCAGAATTATCAGTGAGGTTCAGCTTGGTTGATTAATTTCTTGGTTCAACAATTATTTTATTGGCTAAAAAGTATACCCTGACTTCCCATCTGTCTAGCATAAAATGACGAATCAGTAGAAATATTTAAAATGGAGGAAAAGTTATTATTTTTAAATTTCCTACCATACCTCAGTTATAGATGTCAGTATATAGTAAGTTAGCTCTTTGAAGCCAGGAGCTGTTCATTTTTATCTGAGTATCTCCAGCACAAAGTAGGCATTTGGTTGGTTGTTGGCCTTCATTCTCCAAGAGGACTAAAATGACATCAATTGAGTCAAGGTACAGTGTGTCCAACTGTGTGTGATCAGACCAAGATGAGTTCAAAAGGCTCTACCACAGCTCGGGCACAAATAGCAGATATGAACAGTTGGAGCAGAGATGTCTCTAAATTTGCACATCTCACATTTCTTTTGAGCTACTGCAATTCTGCTCCACTCATAAAGCACAGTGCCCTCTTTGATGCAGGCACGCCATGCTGGGTGGTCCTTTGCCACCATTTCCCACTTCATGCAGTTGATTCCAAAGTGCTTCAGAGAGACCTTGAGAGTGTCCTTGTATCACCTCCTCTAACTACCATGTGCGCGCCTGCCTTGTGTGAATTCTCCATGAAGCAGGCTTTTAGATAAATATATATTCGGCATTCAAACAACATAACCAGCCCATCAGAGTTGTGCTCTCTGCAGTAGAGTTTGAATGCTTGGAAGTTTAGCTCAAGAAGGGACCTCAGTGTCTGGTACCTTATCCTGTCATGTGATCTTCAGAATTTTCCTAAGACAATTCAAATGGAAGCATTTCAGTTTCCTGGCATGGCTTTGGTGTACTGTCCAGGTTTCACAGGCATACAACAATGAGGTCAGCCCAATGACTCTATATATCTTCAGCTGATTGATCAATAGCAAGCTTCATCCATGTGTTTCATTTGTTTTTCCTCATAGTCCAACAAAGACTTCTACTTCCAGTTGATTCCCCCACATTCTTGTCTCAAGTGCTTATGAAATATAGAGATGATATGTTTCTTATTCTGTAACAATAAGGTAAAGGTCACACACCTACTCTGCCTGTGCCCATGATATCCTCCACCTTCTCCCTACTACTCTTTTGACCTGCTACCAAACCATGTTTTCAAAAATGAGTCTCTTTCTAAAAGCTTTCTTTGATTAATGCTGTCTGACTTAATAGTTTGCCATTTACACACTCAAGCTAAATAAGTATTGGTTTTGCAACAACTAGACTTCTTTAAAATTTTATTTAAAATATCTTTGGTTTGTTTACATAACCATATTCTCCCCCCAGTATTCCTCCCATTTTCCCTGCCAGAGTGCAATCTCATATAACAAATATTTATTTAAAGAAAAAAGGAAAAGAGGGAAAATGCAGCATAACTGATCAATACATCAAAAAAGTCTGTAGACGTGTGCAGAGGACCTCCCTCCCACCTCGAGAGAGGTATGGGATAGGAATTTTCTCATGTCTCTTCTTTTAAGCCATGCTTATTCTTTATAGTTTACAACATTCTCTTTAGACTTTTTTTTGTCGTGGTTGGTTGTTTCCATTTCCATTGTTAGGCTTGGCGTGTATGTTGTTTTCTTGGCTCTTCTTACTTCATTGTGCATCAGTTTATCTGGATCTCTTCATGTTTTAATGATTTGTAAATGTTCTTAATTTACGTTCATCCCTTTTAGTTGTTTTCTACCAATGCTGAGAGGCTGATTGGATGGATAGAGATGAGACTATTATCTGTGAGTAGGTAACATGAGGGGAAAAAAGGATGAAGGAACAATCAGAAGCTACTTTGACTTTCATTCATCTTAGAAACACAGCTAAAAACTGATGGCAGCTGCAAAAACCAATCAGCTTCCCAAAGGGCCCGATTCAATCTCCAGTAGTAACTTATTTGCTCCCTGGAAAATTTTGGCTCAAAATGTTTAAGTTGTTCCTTTGAGTCACTTCACTTTTGAATTTTCTCATTCTGTGAGTTAAACACTTCAAAAAAAAGTGCTTGCATTTTATTCCACCAGGTGTATTTTCCTGTTGCCAATTGAATCATATTCTTATCAGGGACGTTGAGTCTGAGTTTAATAATTCATATCTGAAAGTCAAATTCAGCAAAGATAAGCAAAGGCAAGCAAAAACAGATTTTTCAACCTTCACTTGAAGATAATATGTAGATCCACAAATTCAAATCCTTCATATTTTCTGTGACTGAAAACAAATGGACATTTGTAGAAGAGGTTATTTAAAGTATATTAAATAACATAAATTTTATCCTTATGTGTGTGTGCATGTAGATAGTGTGTGTCTGTGTGTTTGTGAAGAGGGAAATATCATCTTTGTCTGGTAATTATTGTTACATTTTTGTCTGATGGAAAGCTATGTGCCTCGCACAAATATGCTTAAATTTGTATTAAATGATGTTCCAAAAACTTATAAAACATTAAATCCATATTCTATCCCCTATGGTATAGGGTGAAAATCAAGATCTCAGATCCCTGTGGGTTATGTGAATGGCTCCTGGGATTATTCTTTTTTTGAATCAACATGCTATTGAGAGTACATGTGGGAAAGCTCAATTCCTCTTGTTATTCAAGGATATATTTCAATTAATGTTAGACTAGAAAATTTCCCTCAGATCCACCAGGTGCTGTTGCTGTCGCTTAATAAGAAACAGTAGGATGTTCAGTGTTTTAGGTGATGTCATGGGAGTATATGCTGATTTGATGACTTCTACTCCCCATTGATCACATTGCATTCTTGTCTAATGTGCTTATGAATAAAAAAAACCAAAGGGTCTGTTTCTTACTGAAAGAAGGAGGTTATCCACCCAAGACTCACGCATTTTGAAGATGAATCACAGTGAACGTTGAGAGATCTATGAATCACTCATACCCTTTACTATACATACCAAGTCTCAAAAACATACGGGTTTTAAGCATTCAGATGAAAAAGCTGTTTGTTTGCCTTGAGTTATCAGGAAAATTGCCTTAGTTTCCCATTTCAATTTATACACAGATTATATTTACAAATAACCTTAACATGTAGAGTTAGAGCATCACAATAAGCTTGTGCAGTTAGTACTGAAGGACAGTGAGACCCAAAGAAACAAGATCCTGTACTCATCTGTCCTTTAAACAACCAGACTATGAAACATGATTGAGGATTTACAAACTCAGTCATAGGGCCAATCAGCGAAATACGCATTCATTGTTAATAAAAAATAACATACTTAAGATTTAAAATTTTAAGATTTTAAAAGCATTTTCCTTACAGAAATCCTATGAGGTTAATGGTACAAGTAGTTTTTTACCCAAAAACAAAGATATTAAGTCTCAGGGGATTTAAGAGACTTGACCACAGTCATGCATCTAATGAGGAGAGAACTGAGGAACAGAAAAGTGAAAAGGTTTTCCTTCTGTCACAAAGTCAGTATCAGTATCAGTCAGTTTCCACACCTAGTATTTCTTTTTCCCACCACTCTCTTGGCAATGTGATAAGCCTTATAATAGATGTTTGGGGATATACAAAAGTATCTAAAGACATAGTTCTTAGCCTCAAGAAACTTGTAGTATCATAAGTAACTGGCAACATGAAACAAGAAGAAACAGATTTAAAAAATGATATATTAATGCAAAAATGATTTTGTTTATTTTTAGTTTACATCATTGATTTCCACAAGATTTTGAGTTACAAATTTTCTCCCCATCTTTCCCCTACCCACCCCCCCAAAACAGCCATCCCACTGTATACCCCCTCCCCCAATCTGTTCTCTCTTATATCCTACCCCCATCACTCCTCTGACTTTCTGGTAGAGCATGATGAATCTCGCTATCCCAGTGCCTATATATCTTATTTTCCAGTTGCATGTAAATAATAATAATTATATAAGTATATATATATTATTAATGCTAAAATAGTATAGATTCAAAGTCTCATGAGGGTTCAGAAAAAGGAGATTACATTAAGGGCTTGAGTTGTCTAAGTAGGAATCATGATGATCTAAGAAGCATGACCTGAACCAGAGACCATGGAAAAAAAGTAGGATTTGCATAAGAGAAGAAAAGGAAGCAGTGTCAGATTTTATATTCTTGGGCTCAAAGATCACTGCAGATGGCGACAGCAGTCATGAAATCAAAAGACACTTGCTCCTTGGAAGGAAAGCTATGGCAAATCTGGGCAGCACACTACAGAGCAGTGAAATCACCTTGCTGACAGAGGTCCATACAATCAAAACTACAGTTTTTCTGGTAGCAATGTATGGTTCTGAGAGTTGGACTGGAAGGAAAGCTGAGCACTGCAGAATCTATGCTTTTGAACTGTGGTGCTGGAGATGACTTTTGAGGGTCCCTTGAACAACAAGGAGATCAAATCAGTCAATACTTAAATAAATTAATTCAGGGTATTCCCTGGAAGGGCAAATTCTGAAGCTGAAGCTTAAATACTTTGTCCACAAAATGAGAAGACGGGACTCATTGGAAAAGAGCCTAATGATGGGAGAGATTGAAGGTGAAAGGGGAAGGGGATGACAGAGGATTTGATGGATAGAGATTTTCATGGACACAACAAACAGGAACCTGGATAGAAATGAGGAGATAATGGAGGATAGAAAGGTACCATGGTCCATGGGATCACAAAGAGCTGGACACAAGTGAACAACTGAGAAGAAGAAGAAGAAGAAGAAGAAGAAGAAGAAGAAGAAGAAGAAGAAGAAGAAGAAAGAAGAAGAAAGAAGAAAGAAGAAAGAAGAAGGAAGAAGAAGAAGAAAGAAGAAAGAAGAAAGAAGAAAGAAGAAGGAAGAAGAAGAAGAAGAAGGAAGAGAAGGAGGAGGAGGAGGAAGAGGAGGAGGAGGAGGGAGGGAAGGAAGGAAGGAAGAAGGAAGAAGAAGAAGAAAGAAGAAGCCACAACACTAAAAGGAGAGGAAGCAACTTGAGAAATCTATTTGGATCAGATGTTATTGAAAGGCTAGACCACTGGGCCAGATCTTAGAAGATAAAATTTAATAGAAATAAAGGAAAAATCTTATCCTTGCATTAAAAAAAAAAACTTCACAAAGAAACATCAAGTTTTGCATAGTATATTTTCAGTTTCATGTGCAATATTCTTTTTTATTATAGTATTTTATGGAAATGCTTGTTTTATTCCATAAATTAAAAATAAAAGAAATTTTTAAAAAATTAAAAGAAATAAGATTCTCATACTGAACGAAAATGCTTTTTGCTTTTATTAATTGCTTACTAAGTGCCAAGCACTGTGCTAAGCACTGGGGATACTAAAAAAAGAGGGGTGGCAAAACAGCCTCTCCTCTCAAAGAACCCATAGTCTAATGCGAGAGAGAACATGTGAACAACTATGTACAAACAAAATATATGCAGATTAAATTAGAGTTTAATCAACAGAGGAAGGGTAGTAAGATTAAGGAGGACAGGGAAGCTTTCCTTTAGAACAGTGGTTCTCAACCTGTGGGTCGCGACCCCTTTGGGGGTCGAACAGGGTCACCTAAGACCATCAGAAAACACATATTTCCAATGGTCTTAGGAACCGAGACACTGCTCCTCTATCCGTCTCCAGGCGGGTCCGCCCACATGCAGATATGCCCACATATGAGTATTAAAGGGTCACCACATTAGAAAGGTTGAGAACCACTGCTTTAGAAGATGAGACTTCAGCTGAGAGCTGAAGCCAGCCAGGGAAGCCAGGAGGAAATGAGGAGGGAGATAATTCTAAGCAGAGAGAACTGCCAGTAAAAACACTTGGAGTCAGATGATGTGTCACATGTGAGGAACAGCAAGACCAGTTTTGCACCAGATCATTGAGTATATAAAGTTGAAGAAGACTGGAAAAGTAGAAAGGCAGCAGATTATGAAGGGCTTTAAAAGTCTGTTGTACTTGATCCTGAAAGTAACAAGGAGTCACAGAATTTATTGAATGGGTTGGAAGTGATTTGGTTGGATCTGTGCTTTAAAAAGATCATGATAACAGCTGGATAGAGGATAGATTGGATTGGGGAGAGACTTGAGTAAAAGATGTCTTGGGCAAGAAACTGAAGACTTTAGGCCCTAGGTGGCATTTTAGTGATGCCTTTTGCTTTTTAAAAAATATTAGTCATTTCCCACTATTCCCTCTCCCTCTTGTTAAACCACCCCTGTTTAACAGAGTGGTTAAAAAAAAGCCCACTGACAAAACAGTTGTCTGGCTGTCTACCACAGCGGTTTGACCCATTGGGGGTCAAACGACCCTTTCACAGGGGTCACAGGGGTCATCTAAGACCATCAGAAAACACATATTTCCCATGGTCTTAGGACCCGAGACACCACTCCTCTGTCTCCAGGTGGGTCTGCCCACATTGCAGATATGCCCACATATGAGTATTAAAGGGTCACAGCATTAGGAAGGTTGAGAACCACTGGTCTACCATATTCCATGCCTGTAGTCTGTACACCTACTACTAAGAGAAGGGAAACGTTTTATTCATCTGTTTTCTGGAAGCAAAATGTAACATTACAATCAGTTCAGTGGCCTTTTAGCACTGTTTTCACAGGCAGTATTGTATTCATTGTATGCATTATTCTTCTGGTTCTCCCTCCTTTGATTTATATAGGTGCATACATATATTCCCATTTTTCTCTGAATTCCTTGTATTTTTTACTTCTTAGAGCACAATAATATTCCATTCAATTTCTTCTACCTTTTTACAGTCCAATTGGGAAACAAACCCAATTTGTTATCAGTTTTTGTACCACATAAAGTGCTACAATGTGTATTTTGGGATATAAACACCCTTTAGGTTCACTCTCTCAACCCCCACTTGCTCTGTCAGATTAAGTAACTGGAGAACAACTAATTTCTCTCTTCAGGATTCTAGGAGTAATTCTGAGAGGCTTTGATTTCTAGCACTATTGTTCATACACCCTCATCTGGTGTGCTCCCTCAATATCAATCATCAAGTTGACATTAATTAGCCTTTACAACAGTGAGAAGTATAGACGACCAGAAACCAGCATCTCCACATCCTAAACAGGGAGCATTTTCTTCCTTATGCATACGCTTAGCCCCTAGGGAAAATAGATTCAAACTTAAAATGTACATGTAGGGAACTTGTGGGACTAAGGTATACCTCAGAACTCCTGGCTCTGGGAGTGCTCCTTTTGTGAAATTCCCATTAAGTTTAATTCAAGGCATAATGTCATGATGGAGGAGTGGTCACTTTGCTCAGCTGGGCTCACTCCTTCCAGAACATGACGGGTTGATGGGTTAGGCGACTATTAGGTTGAATCAAGCAGGTTGCTCACCTGTTCCAGTCCCTCATCAGATCTGGCTACTCTCTACTGCTTATTCTAGTTGCTTAGGAGACCTCTGATGGCTACGTCAGTCAAGTTGATAGGGTTGTAGTCTGATCAGTTCTGTGTCTGGATATTCATTTACCCAATATCAGGAATGAAAAACACAAAAGAAATAGGCATCATATATTCAGGGAAATATGGCAGCCAGTTGTGGGGAGAGGATGACCATTTTTCTCTTCCCCCAACATGGTGGTTTACAGAAGTATTCTTCAACTGAAAACATTCAAAGTACATGAAATTGTCTGACTAAAGTTTTTCTATGCACACTGTGCTCTGGGTATTATCTCCATCACTGGTTCTTCTTGCTTCTTAACAAACCAGACTTTTTCATAATCACATAGTACTAAACATGAGTTATCATGGCCAAAACCAGCTTCCAAAAATTCTACATGTTGGACTGTTAATAGGACAAGAATATTGTGCATGCTCTGTTTTGCCCAGCAAAAAAGTTGAATCCACACTTGCTCCAAAACCTAGGCCCTTATTGGCCAGTCTCATTACTACAGACATTAAGGGACCATTGTTTCTGTCTTTGATCTCTCACTAGAAACCTACTGGTGAGATGATTCTTGCATTATTCTAAATTTCTTTTCCAAGTGATTGGACCAATTCACAGACTGACCAACAATGTATTGGGATATCTGCCTTCCCATAGAACCTCCATCATTTAATATTTCCATCTTTTGTCATCTTTTTCTGATTTTCTGCATGTGAGGTAGAACCCCAAAGTAATTTGACTGGCATGTCTCTCATTAACAATTGTGGCTTGTAATTGTTCTTTTGAAAGGTATCTATCTTACTTGACCATTTATGCACCAGGTAACATATCTTGACTTTATATGGATATCAGTTTCCTATATATTTTGAATATCAACTTTTATAGGACATTTGAGACAAAGATTTTTTCTACTTAACAGCTTCTCTTTTTATTTTAGCTGCATTGATTTTTTTAAGCAGGGGCTTTTTAATTTTCACAATCAAAATAGCCCATTTTATTTTTCATGATCACCCCTATCTCTAGGTTTCTTAAGAATTCTCCCTAGCCATAGTTTTGAAAGGTATTTCCTTCCATGCTCCTCTTTTTTATGATGTGACATTTTATATTTAGGTCATGTATCCATTTGGAGCTTATAGTGTTATATCACAGGTGGTATTTTCATCACTGGGGCAAAGACTTCAGAACAGAAAGGCAGATTTGGGAAGTGAACAGCTGGTTAAAAAGATGGTATCTGAGAATGGGTTTTGGATTTCTGGACTGCAGCTTAAAATATAGGAATAATGGGCTCTTGGCCAGGAATGGATTGCCTCCAAAAGGACTGAGAAAAATGCCTTTGCTTAGAGTCTTGCAAATCTAATCAAAAGGGCTTTAAGCTGAAAAGGAAGGAGAAAAAACTGCCTACACACATATACAGGCATACTTATATGCATATCAAAGTCTATGCCATGAAGAGTAGCAATATAAAAAAAGGAATTAACAATAGAGGCCTTCAGGAATTCACAGAAGATAAAATTTTAAAAAGAGCCTGCAGTAAAACCACGTCCTCAGATGTCTAAATATAAGTGCACAAAGTATGAGAAACAAGCAAGTACAGCACTAGATTCAAATGCAAGGAGGAAAATTTGATTTCATAGGCATCACTGATATTTGATGCAACAGTACTCATAATTGGAAAATGCCTTTGGAATAGTATAGGTCAAGAGTGTTGTGCATGACTAAATGTACATTTGTGTGTCTACATGTAGTACCATAGTGTGGTGAGAAGAAACCCTCATGTGACAAAATTTACAAACTAAAAAAGAGGAAGAATGGCGACTATTTGGTTGAAGATAATAGAGACAGAGATAGATTCAATAATACCATAGTAGACCACAGACCACCTTGACAGAAGGAAGAAATAGGTGAGTTTGGGAAAGATATCGCAAATCTGTCATGGAGACATTCACTCAAGTTCTCTCTGCCAAGAGCAGAGGAGCTAATGAATTATTGATATTTTAATGTTAATTTCAAGGGATGTCCAACAAAAAATAAAGGAAAGTAGACAAAAAGGAGGTATGATTCTGAGCCTGATTTTGACTATCAAGAAGAAACTGCTTACTGAAGTAGAAATAATGTGTTTCTTGTGAATAACTGTGTAATGTTAATGGGATTTAAGATCTTCCCTACCCATTAATAGGCCTCAGGTGGAGCCCATTAAGGGAAACTTGCTTAGGGGAGGCTTGCTTGTAGGAAAGCTTCCACACCTTTTGTTAATTTCTAATTAGGCACTGAGTCAGGCTCTAAAAAGAGTATACTCTCAGGTTAGCTTTTTGCTTTGGGGCTCACTCATTGGAAGAGTGTTCTTGTGATTTGACCAGATGAAATTCTGGGTAGGCATTAAGGAGCATCCCAGCTTTGAAAAACCTTCTCTCTCTCTGGTAACTCTGTATGTATTGCTTTAGTCAGACATTTGGATCTGTTGATCTGTTCTAATTTCTCAGACAGAATCCCTGTCTGTTGATCTTTATTCCTCTGCTTGTATTTTCTCAATTTTCTTTGTTTGGATTTTCTGTGAAGCTCAAGGTGCTGATTTTTCCACTGAATTAAGGAACGTAATTAAAAGGATTGTTGACCCCTTGAACAGCTATCTTTCCTAGTAAAGCAGATCTAAGAACCTATGCTAGCAGTCATCCTGGGTATGCCAGTGTGGTTGCCACTACAAAGTGATAACTCCATCTTAGAATTTTTGATGGAGGAGAGAAAAATTAGAAATAGGATAATGTGTCCTAGAGCTTGATAGATGAGTTTCTCAGTTTCAGAGAAAGGATAAAAAGTGTGCTATAGTCAAAGATTCATAGAAGTCATTGAAGGAAAGTTAACAAACTCACAAGAATGAAATGTGCAGGAGAAGCAATTCCAATAAAAAGGAAAAGGGACATTGTCTTAAGAGAACATGGTATATGGAAAAAGAAAGTAAGGAAAGATATCACAGAGAATGGGAGAAGTGTCACAGGAATGCAGAAGGGAAGATATAGTTTCAAATTCCGAAAAGGGAGGAGTGGATACTAAAAAATTATAAGCTTGACTTCAATTCCTGACAATTTTAGAATGAATTAAAGGGAGGATTAGTGAATGTCTAGAAAAGGAAGCAGCAATGGATTAGAAACATGTATTTATTGTACTGGTGTAACCCCATTTCTTTCTTTCTTTTTGGTTTGGTAATTTGTGGGGTAGAATCTTAGAATGCTGTAGAATACATTTTACCTAGATATAAACAAAGGATTTGACAAAGTTCATTGTGTTATTCTTTTGCACAAGACAGAAAAATGTGAACTAAACAATAATCCAGTTTAATAATATTGTGGAGTCAGAACCAGTTGAATGTCTAGACCCAAAAAGTAGATACACAATAAATAAAAGTTCATCTTGGAGTGATGGCTTCAGTGGAGTTTCCCAGGGATGTGTTTAATATTTTCCCATTAGGTACTTAATGAATGCTTATTGAATTGAATAACATTGATAAAAACATAGATGACATGTTTATCAAATTTTCAGGGGATACAAATCTAGGAAGAAGAGGAAACATGTTGGATAAAGGAATTGAGAGTTGGGATCTCAAAAACCCCCATAGGCTAGAATATTGGAATATACTTAATAAAGTGAAACTCACTAAGGATAAATGTTGTCTTAGCAGCTAAGATGTGGAAGTAAAGCTACAGCAGCTAAGAAAGCTAAAAATGGAATCTTGGGCTATATTTAGAGTTGCATAGATCACAGGGTTAGGGAGGTAATAGAACTCTGCTGTGTTCAGACAATGTCTAGAATATGATGTTCAGTCCTGGGTACAACATTTTAGGAGAAACAAGGGAAATGCCCCTGGCCCATGTCATTGTTGTTGAGTTACTTTTCAGTCATATCCAACTCTTTGTGTCCCCATTTGGGGTTTTCTTGGCAAAGATGCTGAAGTGGTTTACCATTTCCTTTTCCAGCTCATTTTACAGATGAGGAAATTGAGGCAAACAGGGTGAAGTGACTTACCCAGGGTCACACAGCTAGTAAGTGTCTGAGGCCAGATTTGAACTCACACTCATGAGTCTTCCTGACTCTAGGCCTGGCTCTCTGTGTACAATAGTGCCACCCAGCTGTCTCCTGGCCCATAGTAGACTCTTAATAAATGCTATTTTAGGGCAGCCAGGATTGTGAAGACCTTCACATATGAGGATCACTTGAAGGAACTCAAACTGCTTAGCTTGGAAATTAAAAAAGACTGTCTTTAAGAATTTAAAGGTCTGTCACATGAAAAAGAGATTAAATGTATTCTTCTTGACCCCAAAGGTTAAAACTAGACAGTCAGACAACTAGCATTTTGTTCATCTCCTGTGTGCCAGGCATTGTGCTAAGCCCTGAGGAAGCAAAAATAGGAAGGAAGCTGCCCTCCCGGAGTTCACAGAATAATAGGGGAGGCAGAATGTAAACAACTATGTACAAGTAAAATACAGGATGATCCAGGGCTGGGTAGTCTCAGAAGGATTCAGAACACTGGGAAAGGAGTCCTGCAGAAGGTGAGACTTTGGCTGAGACCTGAAGGAAGCCCCAGAAGCAAAGAGGTGGAGATGAGGAAGGAGGGCATCCCAGAGCAGGAAGATAGCCAGTGTAAACATTTGGAGTCAGGAAATGAAGCATCATGCGCCAGGAATAGCAAGGAGACCAGTGTCACTGCAGCAGAGGGTGGGAATTTAGGCCTGGTGTCAGGGCAAACTGGGCAGCTCAGTGGCACAGTGGATAGAGGGCTGGGCCTGGAAACAGGAAGACACATCTTGGTCAAATCTGGCCTCAGACACTTTGCTAGCTGTGTGACCCTGGACAAGTCACTTAACCCTTTTTGCCTCAGTTTTCTCATCTGTAAAATGAGCTGGAAAAAGAAATGGCAAACTATTCCAATATTGCTACCAAGAAAATCCCAAATGGGATCATGAAGAGCTGAACACAACTGAAAACAATTGAACAGGGAAAACTTCCTAACAGTTAGAGCTGTCCCCAAAAAAGAATGAGCATTTGTGGGAATTATTAACAACTACATCCCACTAGGAAGTCAGAGGGGGGATGGGGGAGGATATAAGAGAGAGCAGATTGAGGGAAGAGGTAATCAGTAGGATTGCTATGTTGAGATGAGGGGTAGGGGAAAGACGGGGAGAAAATTTGTAACTCAAAATCTTGTGGAAATGAAATGTTGAAAACTAAAAATAGGGGAGGCTAGGTGGCACATTGAATAGAGCACCAGCCCTGGAGTCAGGAGGACCTGAGTTCAAATGTGACCTCAGATACTTAACACAAAAACTAGCTATGTGACTTTGGGCAAGTCACTTAACCCCAATTGCCCTCCAAAAAGCAAAAAGGAAAAAAAATAGAAAACTAAAAATAAATCCTTGTTTTCTCTGGGAAAAAAAAATAGAATTGAAGAGGGCAGGCATAGTAGACAGAGCAAAGGCAAAGACATGAGAGAAAGAATGTTATGTGTAAGGAACAAGTAAGTTGGCTTCTAGAGCACAGGAATTTGTTTTATTTTTCATTGTACTTTCACTCCACCCTTCTCCATTAAGGACCTATGCAATATCGTGTACCTTTTATCTTCTCAATAAATATTCATTGAATTTTAAAAAAACCACATCTCCCATTTTTAGAACTCTTCAAGATCTATGAAACAGTTTTCTTACAACAATGCTATGAGGCAGCTAATGCAAGTGTTTGCTCCATTTTACATATGCGAAAACTGAGTCCCACAGAAGTTTTCTACATTACCAGAGATAATTCAGTTGAAGTCAGGACTGGCGCTTGCTTTAGAGTAGATTTTTCTTTATCTAAGGGGTTGAAATGGCTAGTCTCTGTAGTCCCTTCCAACTTTGAGAGTCTGTGATTCTGATGACAAAAGAGAAATGACCAGGTAGGTACTTTCATGATGAAAGAATGAACGGTGAATTGATGCATTTGATAACAATGCTTAATAGACGTTTTTGAAAAAGCAAATGTATTAATATGTTTGTGGATACCACTCTATTCAAGAGGTGTTGGGTGGAGAATATGAAGTTTTAATACTAGATCTCTACATTTGATAGTTTTGTTTCTCATAGAGTTCTCACCAAATTTCCTCAGTTTCTTAAATCCCTGAATGACTTTTCCACATTAGGTATAATCCTTCAAACATTTTTTTACGTTTTTCCATGTATTGTAAGATTCTTATTATGATGACATCCATCCATTACTTATTGTTTTGTAAAACATTGAAATGGGTGCTCCGATATAAAGAATTTCCATTTATTACCTGGTAAAAGAACACTGGATTTGGACTCAGAAGACCTGGTCTCTACTTATAATGCAGCTTCTCCCTGGTCATGTATGATTTTGGCGTATGCATGGGCTTTAACTCATGGAAGGAGAACCTTTACGTTGGCATTCTGCTCAGTTGAATCAAATACTTTTAAAAATTTTTCATCCTTAATAAACAATAAGCACACTAAGGTCATTTACAAAAACCTGCCTGTTCCTTTCTCATACCTTTATCAAAAATACCTCCAGCAGACTTGGAGATTAGTCTGACAAATTTTGTAAAGATAGGAAAGTGGGTTGATAGTTATATGGGTTATATGAATATGGGTTGATAGTCATAATAGGGTCTGAGGTTTTTCCCCCCGTATCTTTGGTATCATATATCTTTCAGATATCTGGAGAATTGATTCTTCTGTACTCAAAAAAAAATGTGTTGTCACAAGCTTGAGCCTTCTCTTGGTTTTCCCATATTTTTTTTCTTCAGTGTAATTTTCACTTTCTCAAGCATGCAGCATACCAAAAACTCAGATATTAGAGTGACTCCATTATTAATATGGGCAAAAAAAAGTTCCCTATAAAAAATCTTTATAGGTCTTTTCCATAGTTCGTCTTTTCATTGTTCTCCTTATAGTTTCATTCTTAAAGGTGCCTGGGATGATTTGCCTAACTGACTCTGCTGCCAAGCTTTCTGTAGACTTTTTTTTTCTACTGCTTAGTGAGGAATTATTATTTATATATCTACAATCTTCTCCCACAAGATTTTACAAATGAGTATATTGTCTAAATAGGTATCACCTTGACTGCTCTATGTATGTCTTCATTTGACTGAACTTATTTCTTGGGACTTTGGGTCTTCTCATTGTGAAAAAAAAGTGACACCTCAGTAAAAGTTCCTTACAAAATTGTGGGGGTGGCTAGATGGCATAGCGAATAGAGCACCCACCCTGGAGTCAGGAGGACCTGAGTTCAAATCCGGCGTTAGACACTTAACACAAAAAACTAGCCATGTGACCTTGGGCAAGTTACTTAACCCCAACTGCCCCCTCCAAAAAGCGAAAAAAAGAAAAAAATTGTGAGAACCTGTGTCAATGTTTGTTCTTTTAGCCATATACCAATTTTTTTCTTTGCTTCAATAGCTTGTTTAAATATGTTATTGCCTCAACTGACCACCATGTCTTCTCATTTTTGTTTATTGTCTGTTTTGGTATTGATGTGGATCTTTTCCCCATCCAGTTGAAAATCTGAAGACACAGAGGCCTTATCCAGAAATCCCTAACCAGTTATTTACTGCCTATTAAAATATTATCAGTTTTATTTTTATAATATTATTTGGTACCCACCATGGTACAATGCGTCCCAACTCTTTTTTTTTTCAAAGAAAGTGTGCATGCTTTGTAGTTGTGAGGCTTGTGTATAGTTTAATAAGCCTTGGGTTTTTCTAATTTCTTGTTCCTGAACCAAAATCTCCAATATATCTTGTCATCCAACCCTATACCCACTTTGCATTGAAGTCATTAAGTATTAAAACATATATATGTATATATACACACGTATATTTGTGTGTATAATACATGTGTCTGTATATAGGTATATACACACACATATAAATAGCCTGTGTGTGTGTGTATATATATATATATATATATATATGTATGTATGTATATATGTATATTATATATATATGTATAGTGGAGACTTACTGAGTTGTTCACATAATTCCTCTACTTCCTTCTTCTCTGCAACGATTGGTACATGAGTTACAATTATTTTCATGGTGGTTTTTAGGTTTTATTTTATTTTGTTTTGCAGATGCTTGTCATGAGTACTGCAATATGGCCAAATGCTTCATGAGATTGTTTTCTTTGGATACACAATTAAAAAGCTCCTTTTTTGACGGTCCAATGATAGCCTATGAATCATCTTTCCCTTTAATTGTGATGTTATGATTATTAATTAGCACTCACAATAATACCTAAGGCACCATTTATCTAAAGCTTCATAAAAACATATAAAAGTTGTCCTGTGACCTCTACACCCTTAAATACCAAAAGTAGAACTTTGAAACACTTCTCTATTGATCTTCTTCAAGTACCAGAGAAGGCTGGAGGCCATGCAATGGTATGACTATTGGATGTTGTCCTAAAACCACAAGCTTTTTGAAATCTACCTTCTAGCTCTGAGAAATTTTTCATTACTCATGGGTCTCCAGGACTACAGTGGGAATCTTGAAAGGAAATTCTTTGTTCTTTGGTCTCTGGTTGACCAAAAAGGTTCAAACTATCATAAAAACCTCTCATTTAGCACATGATTTTCCAAAGTGCTTTCCCACTCATTTTTAGACACAATACTGGAATAATAGTTTGCTCAAACTTAAAAAGGACTCTACAAATGATTGTACAAAACTTCATTTTTAATGTTTCCGTACTTAAATTTTTGGCAAAAGTCATTTCTGCTCTTATAACTCAAAGTTTCATCTGAATGATTTACCTAATTTTTCACGAATAACTAAAATGTCTACTGACTCTCATATTGGAAATAACAGAACTAGGAACAAGTACACAACCCTTAAAAATATATGAGTTTCTTATCCCAGCAGAATAAAATCAGAGCAATCAGTAATGTTAAAGAACATTGCCTGCCGAAGAATCCCTTTATGGTATACCATCATATTGCTTTAGAATATTGCTTCAAACCGTGTTTCTTAAATATTAGCACTAAAAACTAATATTGGTAGTTGAAGCCCCCTCACTTTTCCCTTGTGTGGCTGAACCTGAGAGGGATTCCTGCCACTAGATGGCTCTTTAATAAAATGACCTTTCGCGTTTCTTTCCAGTATCATTAATTTTACTTGCTTTTGCTGTGTCTAACCTACCTCTACAGTTAAAAAGAGAAATACCCAGTTGTTAACAAAATTATTAACATGTTTTCCCGTAACAATGGGAAAGGAGGAATAAAATGAAGAAATGAAAGAATTACAGCCTATAGAATCACTAAAGTGAATAAAAGTTGCCATTATTCATTGTATTTTTAAAAACTGCTTCAGTATTAAGGTCTTCCTTCTGTTTGTCTCTTTTTGCCATTTCCTTTTCCTTTTTTCTTTCCTTTCCTCTCTTCTTCTTTCCTCTTTTTTCCTTTTTCAAAATTTTTTTGAGACTTGTTCTCATTTTTTTGTTCATGTTGAAAGAACACATGTACTTGTGAGCCCAATCCCACTGCTGATTAACAAAGGAGTTTTCACTGGCTCTATTTCTGACCTGGGTTGATTTGTCCCTCCATAGGCAGCCTTGTGGCCCCCCCTGCTCTTTAGGGTTCATAATACTGGTGCTAGCCTTAGTAGAAATTCAGTCAGCTCAACATTCTTGTGCTTAAGTGACCCTCCATGCTCAGCTTCCCCAGTAGCAGCAATTACAGGTGTTAGCCAGCACACCTGGCCCCCTTCTTTCTTCTTTTTTTTTTTACCCAGCAGCAGTCTGATGCACAGAAAATAGTTAGCTCGTTCACAATCCTGACACACATGCCAAGAAGTCACATCAACCAGAAGGTTTAAAATAATTTTGATCAACTCTGCACAGCACGTTTGAGGAGCAGCATATTGTTGTGACGTTCTTACTTGTACAATCATCATCCACCCATAAATGCTGAGCTTTAAATATTTTCTTTGTATTTGCTTTATGAGAGAATCTAAGACCGAGGTGGATGGAATCAGCATCCATCATTATCCATCTCAAAGCGGTTTGGTATTTACTCCTCTAAATTAAAATCAGAATGTCTTGCTATGTATAGTGCTGTCTTAAACACTTACTGGAAAATAAAAATAAATGTTGCCTGCCCTCCAAGAACGTATACTCCAAGAAAAGGAACTGAAATTGTGGTTGCTCTCTCTCCCTTTGTGCTTTTTTCTGGTTTACTTTTTATTTCAGTTTTTTCATTTTAACTTTTCAGATAACCAAATAACAAATAACTACTAACAGTATACATAAAGAATGTAACTGTTAGGGCCGGCTAGGTGGTGCAGTGAATAAAACACTGGCCCTGGAGTCAGGAGGACCTGAGTTCAAATCCGGCCTCAGACACTTAACACAAAAAACTAGCCATGTGACCTTGGGCAAGTCACTTAACCCCAATTGCCCTAAAAAAAAAAAGTCAAGAATGTAACTGTATAGCTACTGATTACTCTACTACTAAGCTTTGACTTCAGGATGCCAGACATAGCCCAAAACTATCTTTGATCCAAGTCTTATACTCGGATGGGTCTTACCTGAAGAAGAACAAGGTATCACTCACTATAAATATCATTTGTTGGTTCAATTTGACTCCTAGAGTCAAACTAAAAGCCTCCAACCTCTATTCTTTATTGGTACACGTTAAGAATTTTACATTTATCCAATCCAAATAACGTCTTGTTATTGATGGAACAAGCTCCCCGAATCTGAAGTTTGTGTTTAATGTATTTCTCAGTGGAGTGGTAGAACAATGATATCCACGTATTTAAACTGATTAGCATGGTATTTTAAACGCCACTCTCTTTGATTTGAAAGCCACGCTCAGTTCTTTTTTGGGAGCGCTGATAGTAGATTTAAGACAAGATAGAACCACAGCAAGATTCAACTGTTATTGACATCATTGTGTTGGCGGTGTGTTTTAAATAGAAAACAGTTTTCCACATGAACAAGAAAGACTCTTTAACAGTTTCTCTATATTTGAATTGCGTGACTAATCCATGAGTGTAGAACTGAGTCAAGGGCTTTACAATAATCGATAAAAGCAGTGGTTTCCATATTTTGGGGTGGTTTGCTCAATAATCACTGAATTTTAATTGATCTATATTTATAGAAGTCATTTTTATTCTAATCTTTTAAAAATAAATATGTCGGGGTAGCTAGATGGCGCAGTGAATAGAGCACCAGCCCTGGAGTCAGGACGACCTGCGTTCAAATCCAGCCTCAGACAGTTGACGCATTTACTAGCTGTGTGACTTTGGGTAAGTCACTTAACCCCAATTACCCTCCAAAAAAGCAAAAAATAAAATAAATATAAATATGTGAAGCTTTCTGGTAAGAACATGGGATTAGACTTGTGTCAGAGAAGTTAGCAAAATACTAATAATTCACCTGTTGCTCTAAAGCATTTGCACCAATAATTATGGAAAGAAGAGTTCTAATCGCCTCTCCTGATATAAGCAACTTGTCACTCATGTTAATAGTATACAAGTTTTCTGTTTTGCATTTAATTCAGCTTGCATTTTCCTTGGCTTAGACTTCTATTAACCATTTAGATGAGCAGAAATTCCCCATACTTTTCTTATTTGGACATTCTCTCTCTTCTAATTTTGTTCCTTCTCAAACATCTATAGCATGGTTTTTGATTGATGCTGAATTGTTTATTTTGTTCGTTGTGCTGTTGTGATTCCTAACAGCATTAATTCTTTCGCTTTTACTCTCAAATGTTGATCACAGGTATCAAGGCTTTCTGATATGCTTTTGTTTTCCAGATTCCAGTCTGCATAGTTCTTTTTTGATTCATTTAGTCAGATAATATGGTGTTCACATCTGCTACCATATGTATTGGCTAGCTACTTTCATCAACTCCACTGCCATCTCCTTATTCTTTTCAGTGGATTTCAGATAGAAACAGTCCTGAGACAAGTCGCTATCCTTTTATATGGTGTTCTGCAGACTCGGATAGGTGGATAAATAAATGCTTTTTTATAGTGGAATAAAAGTATGTGGGGTCACTTAGAGTTATTCCAGGAGCAGACAGACAACTGAGATGATGATATAACCTATCTTGTTCCTACTTCATTTTGCAAAACTCTTCTAAGACTTTATATTTTGAAAGTTTTTTGTTACATGTAGGTTACAACAACATTTATATAATACTTTTAAGTTTTACAAAGCAAGATAGATAGATAAATAGGTAGATAATCTCACTTGATCCTTGTACAACAGCCCTGTAAGAGAAGTATTATTATACCCATTTTACAAATGAGGAAATTAAAACTGAGAAAGGATAAGTAACTTGACCAGGGTAACACAGCCAGTAAGAGTCTCAAATGGGGCTTGAACTTGGTCTTCTTGACTTGGATTCTATCTAATGTATCACCTACCTGGCTCAGTGATAAGCATTTCCCTAAAAGTGGAAAATTGCCCAGCTCCTCAGTTCTGCGAATAGTAGGGAATTCTGCATTGTTCAGTCAGCTCCGTGTCTCTTCTCATAGCAAGGCAGAGCTTACGCACAATACAAATCCTGATTTTCCCTCTTTGTTTCTTGATTTCCAATGGGAAAGAGCCATAGAGGACAACATAAGGACCCCTGAGAGGTTGGTCTTCTTTCAGGCTTCTTTCAGCCAGGGCTCCTAAAAGAGGTTCAAGATTGAGGCCACCCCTGAGACATACAGTGGTGAAGTCCAGAAATCAAAAGCACAGCCAAGAGGGAATGATTGCCTCTTTTCAGCAGTCAAGCTGTTCATGTACAAAAGAGACAGTAGCCTTACATTAGGCTCCCAGATTTAAAGGTGAAAGGTACCTTAGAGGCCCTATAGTTCAACATTTCTCATAGTATAGATGACAAACTCAGAGAGGGGAAGAATTTGTCCCAAGGTCACACAAGTAGAACGTGACAGGCAAGATTTGAACCTAGGTCTTCTGATTCCAAATCTGGTGCCCTGTGCACTATGCCTTGTTGGTTCCTCACTGCTGTAACAAACTGTTGTAGAGGAGATTTTAGTATAGTAAGGTTGAACTAAGTTGGGAGTCATCAAGGGGGCCAAATATGGTCCACTACCTGTTATGAGGGGTGGGGCCCACACGTTAAAATTTTTAAAAAATATTTTTTAAAATAAAACCTTGTTATATTTAAAATAATTGGGTTTTTATGGCTCACTGGCCATGCAAAAATAGGAAGTGGGCCAGATGTGGGCCTTGTGTGGTACCTTTGCACTAGATGACCCTGATGTTGCTTCCAGCTCTGAGATTCTATACTTCTCTTCTTAGTCTTACTTTGAGATTCTATTAGCCCAATAAAATAATCCATACAGAGTAAGCAAATTGTAGGACATGAGGTACGGTTGGCCTAAACTGAAGACTGAGAAAAGAAAGCAAAACTAATTATATGCATAATAGGCAAGTCCTTAGAGCAGCTAGGTGGTAAAGTGAATAGAGTTCTGGGTCTGGAGTCAGGAAGACTCATGTTCATGAATTCAAATCTGGTCTTAGACACTTAATAGCTGTGTGATCCTGGGCAAGTCACTTAACCCTGTTTACCTCAGTTTCCTCATCTATAAAGTGAGCTGGAGAAGGAAGAAGCAAACCACTCCAGTACCTTTGCCAAGAAAACCCCACAAAGAGTCAAACACAACTGAAACAACTGAACAACATCGGGCAAGTCTTCAGTACTCTAGAAGCTGAAAAGGAGAATACAATCAAAGGGAGGGGGAGGAAAGGGTGGGAATGGAGGGAGAAGGAGAGAGAGAAGGGGAGGGAATAAAGGAAAACAATGAAGAATAGGATAGAAAAAGAATGTTACACTATTTGGAGATAATATTCTGAGTCTTAAAATGACCCCAGCGTAAGTGCCTCATGTCATAGCATTATGGCTTTAGAGCTGAAAGGGACCTTGGAGGTCATCTCATCCAACCCCTTCATTTTCCAAAAAAGAAAAGCAAAAATCCTGAGGATCAGAGAAGTTGTCAGGACAAGTATTGGGGCAATTAGTGGTAGATCTGGCGCTGTCGTCTCCTTGTAATTTTATCCTCCCCCACTAAATTATAATCATCTCAGGGCAGGGGCCATGCCTTCAGTGACTTTTGCAGTCAGGCACAATACAAGGGTGTCCTTAAAAGCTTTAGTACAATTTCAAGCTATTAGAGCTCGAGCTATTAAAGCTGAAAAATGCATTTAAACTTTTGGGACACTCTGTACTTTTTTTTTTTTGTCAATAAAAGTGCTGCTTTTTCATTATCAAAAATTCTCCTTTTAGCAGCAGTCCAGTGAATAATTGAACCACAATGGTTTGCACCTCTCTGTAATTTGTTCAGTGTGTTAGAATTGTTAAAGGGACTACTATTCAAAGACCCTGGGAGGTACAGCTCGTTTTCCCCTCAAGGTGTATATAAAGCTTGTATTTTAAGGGAATTGAAAAGGGAATAACAATATTTAACAGTTCTAGGTTACCAATTTTCACATTTTACTCCTAATTTGACAAGGACTGAAGTATGTCTCTCTTAATGTAGTAAGACTAGTTTAACTTTTTTTGGTGCAGTCTCACCCAGGAAGTTAGGATCTGCTCCATTTGGGTGTCCTTACTCGGTTTGGGGAGAATGATCTCGGAAAACTATGGCAAATCCTAACTTGAGGGATGCCTGTTAAAAGGATTGCACACTTCAACCCCAGGGATTGTCCCACCCTTCATTTGAAAAGTATTAGATGTGAATGGAGGGGAGGGAAAAGGGAGTGTTCTCTCCATCCCTTCCTGAAAGTCCATTTGTTCAAAAGCACCACAGTAATTCCAGGAGCTGGTGGTCAGGAAATCCAGAAGG